>CM066592.1:4740000-5437500 GCA_033816785.1 Picus viridis
GAGGGGATTTGTATCTGACCTTTCAGAGAAGATCCTAGGAAACAGACACAGCAATCCTTCAATTGTGGCTACTGGTGATGCAGATTAAGATGTTCTCTCAAAGGCACCAGAGTCAGCTAAATTAAAGGAGTGTGTTTTCTTACTAAAACTGGCTTTTGCAGCATAATTCCTAGAGCAGAACAGTTCATGGTTACAAGCTGTAACTTAATGTTATTTTTTTAAGTACAAATGTTTACTTGCTACCAGGTACCTATGGAACTAATAGGTGGAACAAAGATTTTTCTGGGTTTCCCCTCCTTCCCCCCCCAGTTCTCCTCAAATCTATTTGACTATTTTATATTTAAGTTATATTTTCATACAGTTGTATTTAAAGATTCTCTTTGTCAGAGAAAAGGGTGAAAATTCCCTTTTTTTGTGTGTGTGCAGAACAAGTCAAAAGATTTGTAGTGAAAATCTTACTCATCCTTGTGTCCTGGTTTGAGACAAAGGGATTGCAAAGGGAAAAGCTCTCTGTCACTGCTCAACTTGCCAAATGTCACTCCAAATGCAGTCCTAAGCGTGCTTTTGACCTCAGAACTTGGGGAAGACCTTTCTTTACTAGGAGGTTGTGTTGGCATATTTGACAAACGTGCACTTTAGTGTATTACAAAAATCTGTTGTGATAATTTGCTACTTTGTGAAATGAATATCTATGGATGACTCAAATTCTTTCTGCAAGTCTCTTGTGCATACCTCTCAAATGACCTAAAAGAGAGAACATTTCTTATAGTCTTCCTTATATGGGGCCATGATCCAATGGAAGCAGTTGTGCTGCAAATCATGCTCTCCCTTGTTTTTTGTTGGAAAAGCAATCTGCTATTTAATGTGCTTTAATTTCCTGTTTAATTTACATGAAGTTTGCTTATCCTTTAGCATTAAAAAAATGAAACACCAAAACCCCACAGGTATAATCCAGTAGTTACTATAGAATTGTTGTGATTCTCAGTGTCTGTTCTCTGATAATTGAAAACAAGTGCTGACCTGAAACCCAGCAGACGTCTTTTCAGTGACATCCTTTGGCTCTGTGTATTTTCGAAGTGATTGTTTCTGACAGCTTTCCCTGCTGAGTGAAACCTAGGGCAGGACAAGGCCATGTGTCAAAGAGGTGACAACATACCTTAATTGCAGATCTGTTGTAGTATCTGGACATCAGCAATGTCCCAAGCCTTAAACCAAACAGTTTTGTTGGAAAACTGCTCAGAACTTTGTAAGATTTTCTACATTTTTTTATAGATTTGCTAGGTCTTGCTGTGATTTATTATCCAGACCACTGCAAAGGGGTTCTTAGGCCTTAGTAAATACTGAACTGTGCGCTCCCGTCCTCATTTTCACCGTTCCAGGCATTCCTTTTTCACTGCTTGGCCACCGAGGTGAACACAATGTTCTTAAGACTTCAGGTACACCTCAGCGTGTCCAGCTGCTAGAAGGGACATTTTACCAAACCTAATGTTGGTGAGTTTAGTTGAGCTACTGACCTCTGTTACTGTGCACTGAAATGTAATAACTGCAATAAGTTTAATACTAATGTTTCTTTTAGACCAAATCTAGAAACTAACAACAACAGAAGCTTAATTGGGTTATTCTGAAATGGGGGAAGGGGGTGGGGAAATGTCCCTAATCAGTGTTGCCTCTGCTTTAGGGTTTTCTGGAGTTTTTTTAATTGATTGTGTGACTTGCATCTTCTCTGGACTGTTTCTGCTGCATGTCTCCTACAGCACAGTACTCCAAGGAATTAATTTTCATCGGCAGAATACTCTCGCAGTCCACTTTTCCAAAGGGATTTAAGAGCTAGGACGGGCTCCTGTAGAATCATAGAATGGTCTGTGTTGGAAGGGACCTCGGAAAGTCATCTAGTCCAACCCCTCCTGCAGTCAGCAGGAACGTTTTCAACTAGACCATGTTGCATAAATCAGCATTTATGGTTTGTTTTTTTTTAGGGTAGGATTTGTTCTATTTCAGATGGTGAAGTAAAGCTGTTCAATAAGTGCTCCATACCACTGCATAGCCACCACTGTCCTCCTCAGCCATCACAGGTACCCGAGCAGCGCACACAAATTTAACTGTATGAGCTTTCATTTTTATCTTCCTTTTCCCTCCTTTTCTCCAGTTAATTATCAAAATTATTATTTCTAGTTCTAGTCTCATGTTCAGTCTGTGAAGTGTCAGCATAAAATTATGGCCTTAAATCATGTAAAACATTTGTTTTGAGCAGACCTCAAACCTGCTGACCAAGTACAAAACAGTGCAAAGCACTACGGGGCAGTTTCTCGAAGATGGTTGTAACAAAGGGGTATGAATGCCTAATTTTTCCTGTCTTAAGTACTTAAATGTCATTTGGTGTGAGACTTCAATATGCCTAGCAAGATGTAGTAAAGCACTATGAGCCAAAGAGGCAGGAGTATTTTAAATAGCACAGTAGGCACAGGGCAAGCCTATCTTCAGAAGGGAAAAACAGCTCTTTCTCCACTAAGATAAAAATTCTGTTCATGACTTCAGCCAGATAATAAAAATTAATGAAGAGAAAGGGAACCCAGTTTTTGTTAAGAGAAACAGATGGAAAATATAAAATGGGCAGGTTTCCTCTTTGCAAGATGAAAATTGGAATTCCTGCGGTAGGTACAAGTAGGACAAGTGCTCTTGTGTGAAGAACTCATAGGTCTGAGAAGGAAGTACGTGCCTAGTGCTTCACTATGTCTTACTGTTCGTTGAAATGTGTTGGCAGTACAGTCTGAAATCACAGATTTTCTTATAAAGAGTTGATCCAGTAATATTACACTTGCATTATCCTCAGACTGGCACTCTAAATTTATGCCTGGTAAATGTACTCCAGGGCAGCTCATTGCAAAGGTTTCATTCGGGCTGTGCTTTAAAGAACGTGTGATTCTGATTGATGGAAGTAAGCTGTGAAGTGTATGCCAAAGTAAGAGAAAGGGGTTGTAACTTACAGGAGAGACAAGGAGGAGTCCGGGTGTGGATCGACTATACCACAAATGGTCAATGTATTAGCAGTTTCTAGTGTCTGACCTGTGACACATTTGCATAAACTCTACAACACTGGTGTTGTCTGATAATGTGGTTTTCAAGTTCTGGCTTTAAATCTGTTCAGGTCCCCATGTCGTCTTACTTTAAGTAGGTAAATGCTGTCTCTTAATGTTGCTAACTAAAATGTACTATAGCTTTCTTCAGGGAAAACTCAGAAACTGAGTTGCAAATTAGAGCAATGCAAAGTGACTCCCTCCCAGGTGTCTGCTCCAGTCCCAGCTGTGCCTGGGGAGGGAGGTGTGGGCTCTCACTCTGCTGAGAGCTGAGCATCACAAGGAATTTCTGCCACTGTGCTTGACTAACCCATGTTTGCAACTTTGCTGTGCTTTTTACGGGAGAAACAGTGATGAAAGTGAATCAATCCAACCGCATTGAGTCAGAGTACATCTACAGCATAGGCGTGCAAACTTTTTTTAGGTAGAGTTTCCAGTTCAGTTACTGAAAATGACTACTATGGTTTTACAAAGTAAAACTGCAGTATCTTTAAAAAAGGGACTCTTTTCTAGGTGTTCTTGTCTTGCGTGGTATCCGTCTCAACCTGAATGTTGCGTTTGTTTGTAAGTGAATTCAGAGTATAGCCTATGTGAGCAAAACCAACAGCTGTATTCTCTGTCTGGACCGTCTCGTTTCATCAGTGGCGTTCCCTTAAGCCTCTGAGGGCATCTGATGTAATTACCTTGTATAATGGTTTACAATAAAGTTTGACTTATTACAGATTTGTACACTTGTTTTATGCTTGTTCTGTTTAAAAAGGCGAATGCCTCGGTGTTCAGCAGCTCAGCGTGTTCTGCTGGGCAGGACCTGCACAGTGCTGATCCACCACTACCTCTGTGACTCCTCCATCGTGTTTGCCCATTATTTCCCACCTACTACCCACAAGCAGCCCCATACCTGCTGCATCCTTAAGGGGCATTCAGTGAAGAACCTTCAACTTATCAAGCCTGTCAGCCTTCTGAGGGATGTTACCTGTTTCCTGGAGGAGAAGTTGTATCTACTGTGAGATCAGACCTCTGTATACTCACTCAATTCTCCATGGTCATCACCATACCTTTTAGCTGCAAACATTCCTCAGCACAGGAGTTTTCCACACTTTGTGTTGCAGTGGAAGATGAAAGAGGGTTAACTTGTGTTTTTGATAGCCACTAGTCTATAAATGAGACTGTCCTGTTTGTGCTCCATTTAATTGATCTCAGAACCTCACCCAGGTGAACAGGATTTCTACTTTTACATGTAAGTAACTGTCGACTAAGGTTGTGTTTTTCTAAGGATTGTAGCCCACGATCTGTAAGAGGAGATGCCTGTGCTGCTTGTTCAGCATTGGTTTAGGAAATGTATGATCACAGGGAACAGAATTGTCTAGGCTATGGGGGGATGTCTTAGAAACTTCAGGATATGCTGCCTACCCCTGTAGGTGCCTCATCTGCCCTGAATGATATGTAAGTGGAAATTGTGTGTACTGTGTCCAGTTCCGGGCAGCTCAGTTTAAGAAAGGCATTGAGACACTTGAACGTGTCCAGAGAAGGGCAACGAGGCTGGGGAGAGGCCTCGAGCACAAGCCCTATGAGGAGAGGCTGAGGGAGCTGGGGTTGTTAAGCCTGGAGAAGAGGAGGCTCAGGGGAGACCTTGCTGTCTACAATTACCTGAAGGAGATTGTAGCCAGGAGGGGGTTGGTCTCTTCTCCCAGGCAATCGGCACCAGAACAAGAGGACACAGTCTCAAACTGTGCTAGGGACATTTTAGGCTTGAGGTGAGGAGAAAGTTCTTAACAGAGAGAGTCATTTGCCATTGGAATGTGCTGCCCAGGGAGGTGGTGGAGTCACCATCCCTGGAGGTGTTCAAGAGGGGATTGGATGTGGCACTTGGTGCCATGGTTTAGTCATGAGTTCTGTTGTGACAGGTTGGACTTGATGATCTTCCCCCGACCTGTGTATTTGCAGGTTTAAAGGCAGAACAGGTACCTGGTGGCCTGGGGGACAGTCCACAGCTGACAAATTCCATAGTCCTGATCATATGGCACTAGTGCTGTGGTATTGATCCAATGGTTTCATAATGAAAAATGCCATTTTATTGCACCTCCTGAGCTTCTCTCTGTAGCCGAAGCAGAACACAAGCAGAGCGTGAGGAAAAGACCAGGGATGATTTCTACCACTACAAAGGTTGATGCTTCTAGTAAAAGACTTCAGGAGGAAGGCCACCCCCTGCCTTTTCATATTAGCATACCTGGCTGGACTCTTGGTTCTTTGTAGGTGTTGAGTGTGGGCACAGAAGCTGATTTACTTGCACAATGCAAAGAACTGCTGTTAAAATACACACATATACATGCACACATAGATATATCTATATGTTAACCCCCCCCCAGGAAACTCCTGGTAATTAAAAATAGAATTTATTCTTAGAGTGTTGTAGATTGGGGGTTTGGTTTTGTTTGTTCCTTTGTTTGGGTTTTGGGGTTGTTTTTTTTTTGGGGGGGGAGGGGAGGGTGGAGTTGGGAGTGGTGGTGGTGTTTGTATTTTGGTTTAATTTTGTGTGGGTTTGGGGAGGAGTTGTTTGGGGTTTTGTTGGTTGTTTTGAGGTTTTGTGGGTTGGTTTGTTTGTTTGTTTGTTTTCCTATTTTAATAAAATCTGTTTAGAGAACAAATGTTAAAACTTATGGAAAAGTTTTCACTCCTGTCAGCAGGTGAAGAGCAGTGAATTTATTCCTGAGTAATCCATTCCTAAATGGGTGGCAGGTTAAATGATTTACTCATACTGCTGTGAGCAGAAAGTGATTTTACACTCTTAATTGCAGAAGAGCCAGCAGCAGAGCAACTTAAGCAACAGAAGTGTGAAGGTGAAGCCATACCCTATTTTATTAACTCGCCAAGGCATACACAATGCTCCTCTCTTAAAGATTCCCTGTGCAGAAGCGATTGGGGGCAGAAGGGTTTGCACTGGTTAGGTTTAAAAATCTCAGAGAATGTGTGTTTTGCTACGCTGAGAAAGAAGCACACGTGCTCTCCCCATCAAGAGCATTCAGCGTCAGTGTTGTGTCCGTAACACAAGTTTTGCCTTTTGAAGTTACAAACGGAGCCCCATCGGACCCCCCGGGAAGTCGTCTGGTAGCGGCCCGGGCTTCCCCGCTGCGGCCCGGCTGCCACAGCTGTCAGCTCTCGTCAGACCCCCGTTCCCTCCATCCCCTGGCGCGGGGCGCGGTGAATACTGCACACCCGAGTCATCGCTAAGAATAAACCATGCCACAACAGCAGCCTCGCTCAACCTGAATCAGCCTGGCTCTGCTTTGGGAAAATGACCCAGCGAGTGACTTCATGCAAGATGCTCTATATAAGCCGAGGAAAAAAAACAGGCGGTCGCAGAGTGCGCAGGCTGGGTGGAATCAAAGCCGGGAAACGACCTCGGGAAGGGATTCTGGCCGAGTGAGCGCCGCAGTTATGTCACAGGTATGGGGAGAGCTGGCCGAGGCTGGCTCTCCTTGGAGCAGGCTGCGCAGCAAATGTGTTGCTGGTTTAGATGGTTTGCTTGCAACAGCTTCTTAGCAAGTTACTCTGGTTAACCAGCAAATTCAGCCTTCCTGCTCTTGTTTTGATTACATTGAAGTATTTAAACGCTCTGTCTCTATAATTTCAACAAGTTAGGAGGGACTATCTGATGAAGAAGCAAAGCAGCTGCCTTCCATGTGCTTAATTAATTTAGCTTCTTAATTTTCTGGTTTACCATAAATATTTTTATTTATGTAGGAAAGGGGGGAGGAACATTTTCACTGTTCTAGTTTGGGATGTTCTACAGGAGTGATTTCTGCTTTCCCAAATCGTTTTTTTCAGACAATGATTTGACATTTTGGCAGTCGTTTGGGAAGGCTGTGGCTATGCTGAAGTGTGCTGCTGTGTAAAGCTTAATGCACTAACATACAGGAAAAGAGAGAGCATGACCGAATTATTACTGTGAAGATGGGATATTTGAGACTGGAATCTTGTATTGCACACCGCTGTGTTCAGTTTCTAACTAACGGGTTTGTTGTCACTGTGCTCCCCAATAATCAGGGTTTCAGAACGATCTTAAAATTAGCTGAGAAATGCTGAGATTGTCACAGGAGTGTTATGTTTTCGACACAAGCTACGCATGCCGGGCAGCACACACCCCATCCCTCCCCCAGTGTGAGTTTTCTGTGGCGTGCGGGATGAGGAGGAAGAACATGAGGGGAGGGTAGAAGAGCACAGCCCTTCGACCACACAGAGTAATTCAGTTTGGCTCATTATCTTCACTCCAGAGGAAAGAGCTTGAAAAACAAGTCACATATCTTGAGAGCAAATACTTTGACTTGGGACAGGAGGAGGTGAAGCGCAGGCTGTGCTGCTGTGCCAGTGGGGAATGGCTCCTGGCAAACCCTGCTTACAAACGCGCTTGAATTGGGAGCAATTAGCGGCTGCGAGGCTGGCAGCTGCCTCTGCTGGCAGGCCCATAGCTCACCTCTGTGGCTCACAGTCACCTTCCTGTGTAGCTGCTTCACTTCTTAGCTGGGGGCCGACTAATCCACAGCAGCTGTCCTGCTGGAAAATCCACCTGTAATCAAAGCATGAGAGGTTGTATTTTGAAATAACTGGGTGATACCCAACACTTCTGCTCAGCCTGGCTGCTGCTTGGTGCATCTCAAGTATCTCCTTTCTCTACTCTGTCTTCCAAGAGGTCTTTTGGCTCAGGGAAAGAAGGCTTGCAGTCTATTTTCTCTTGCCAATACTGGGTGAAAGACTTTGGCAGGTTTTGTTTTCCTCTTAAGAAAACAAGGAGGGTTTTTTTTTTCCCCCTTTCTGTTTTGGAGCCAATATGGGTCTGTACTGACTGCCAGAGGACCACACCATGGGCATGAGGGACTCTTCCCATCACATGCCAGTTTTCATTACAGACAAATGATCCCTGGCTGTAGGGATGGTTAACCACCTAACTGACCAAGAGCTGCTGTGAGTTCTGAAGCGTTTGCTACCAGCCGTTCCCCTTGCTTGCTTTGACTACTCGAGAATGTTTTCCCCAGAGATCTTGTGAATGTTTTGTTTCCCACAACACATGCAAATGGGATTGACAGCAAGCTATTCTGAGTGCTCCCAGGAATTTACAGCCAGCAGGAAGCATGCCGAGGGCTCCAGTGCAGCCACCCCACCCCTGACCAGAGCCAGGCATGCATGTTCTATCTCTGCAGGCTCCCTCGGACTTGTTCCTCCAGCCATTTGCAGCCCTTGAGGGGTCTGTTTGCTTCCACAACTTTTAGCTTTACAGGGGGTGCTTAGAAATGCGGGGGGGGGGGGGGGGGGAGGCTCCACTGCTGCCAGAACCCAAATATTCGAAGTCCTGTGCACGTAGAAATGGTCAGAAAAGTTTCTCACTGACGGTTTGGTGCAAATCTGTAAGAGTTGGGGGAGGGGGGCAGATTTTAGTTGTATCTCCTGTGCACACTGCCTGGTGGGACCTGGGCAATCTGTTCTTGAAACAGCAAACTGAAAAGCGACTGTTAATGGTACCAACTGCTGATGTGAACCAATGTTATTGTGATTCTCTTCTAGCAAACGGTCTGTAAACACATTAGCCCTTGGCCACTGCAGTGTATCACCTGATGATGCATCTGTTTCTGTATTAGATTTCCTCCTTCTTCTTTGGGACTTGAGTCCAGTGTTTCAGATGTGTTTAGGTCATGCATGTGGATAACCCTGTTGAGTGCTCAGATACTTTTGTTCCCTAAATTCAGGATCAATAATGGGTTGTTAAGTTTATTTCAGCTAAATCAAGCCAGACTTCAGAATGTCTCTGGCCGATTTCCCAAAGAAGCAACGAGTAGAACTGAAGCACAAGCACAACTTAGGAAGGAAGGGAATGTGGTATTCCTTCCCATCTATTGCAGATTATTGAATTTCTAGTCTGTACCTGCAGAATGACTGGGCAGGAATGGACAGAGAAAACTTTGAAATGAGTGTTTTAAGATTGAACAATCCACTGTCTCTTTCAAAAGCTGTGCAAGCAGAAGACATTTTCAAAACACTAACAGCAGCAACAGATTTTGGGCAGGGCAATGCAGTCATGCAAAGATCTGGAGTGTAGCTGAGTGTATAGTCTCGAGACTGAGATTGGTGGAATATTAGCAACTCTGTATGTTTGGCTTTAGAACACCAAATGCTGATGTGTAGGCAACGCATCTCTTTCTTAGCCAGCCCCTGTGAAAAAGAAGCGTCCTCCAGTGAAGGAAGAAGACCTCAAAGGAGCCAGAGGAAACCTTTCCAAAAACCAGGAAATTAAATCCAAAACCTACCAAGTGATGAAGCAGTGTGGTAAGTCTCCTCGACGGAAACAATTAAGCAGCCTTACAAAGTGAAACAGCTACTTCATGGCTCTGTTAAGTGAAAGGGTGGAACAGCAGCCAGAAGTCTGCTCACTGACCCTGGCCGGGCTGTACAGGGACTTTGCATCCATCATTTTAGCAGCACTGAGAGACGCCAAGAGAGCTCTGCTTGGAGCCATCATTCTCCCTGTCTGGACAAAGCAGGAGAGAGAGCCCTGACTTTGCCTTCTGAACCAGGCTTCAAACCAAGCCCTGGGACCACAGTCAATGTCCACTGTGACTGCCCAAATGGGAGACTGGAGGCTTGGACATAGATTAGAGGATTTTTGGCTTCTCAGATGAATTTCACATTTGAGATGAAGCACAAATTGGGGGGGGTAAGGGGAGCGAGGGGTTAAAGGGCACAAGGTGAGAGATGAAAGAGTGACTGCTTGAAGTGAATACCCCTGATACTCTGGTTTGGTGGTGATTTTCTACCACTTGTGGAAGAGTACGAGGAAAAATGTTTAATTTTAACTCCTTTTCATCATAAAGTCCTGGACCTCAGTAGTTTTCAAGTTTCTAAGGTACCTGGAGGGATTTGGGAAGAGTCAATGGCAGCAACCAGCTACAGGTGCTCTCAGCTGCCCCATGCTTGGGATGGGAGCTCTGTGCTTTAGTTTTGGGGAGCTGATGGATGGATGAAATATTTACCAAATGTCTACCTATGTATTTAGCAGCATTACTGTTAGAATCCAGCTCTGGTGTGCTGCTTCACTGATTGCCTCTCCTGGTTTTCTTTTCCAAGAACAAATGGGCTCTGCAGCACCCTCCATATTCAGCCGGGCTCGGACAGGGGGGAAACAGTCTTTGAGAAGCCGAAAGAGGAACCAGCCAAAAGTGTCTTTGGCTGACAGTGGAGCTGGATGTGTCTCACCCAGATGGTTGGTGTAATATTTTCCCAAATTTCTGCCCCTTACACCAAAGTCACTGTAGACCCTAAGTAGTTAATTTCCACTGTAAGTCATTAAGTCTGGAACAGACTCACATGAAAGGGTACAACTTCTGTGTTGATTTCTACTATGTGCTTTCTTTCTATGTCTGGAATGGTGTTTGTTATGATGGTTTAATAAAAAAAGTTTGTTGGACACAGTTTGGCACATGATGGTGACTCATTGCAGTTTAGGCTTAGAATACTCCCGTGGACTCTTGGGCATTACAAGCTGTGATCTGGTTTCTCAGACGCCGAGAATAAACATCCCAGTGACACAGGTTTAATGTCAGTGCGATGTTTTCACGCTGCCAAGGGGTAACTGAGGAGAAGCTGGACAAAAGGGTGTCACATAAACCTGGAGACTTCACCCAAATCATTGCTGGCTGCAACAATGCCCAGCTGAAGCCCCTCAGGTCTGGGCAGTGGGTGCCAGGTGATGGCCCCCTCCCCTCATGGCCTTGCCCTCCTAACCACCCTTACAGGCCTCCCCCTGCCACAGCTCTCCATGTCACGGTGCCCCCTCACAGCCCTCAGGGCAGTGGGGCTGTGGTTTGCTCACAAGTAGCTCTGCCGGGAGGCAGGATGCCAGGCTGTCAGTGTGCCACAGTGCCAAGGGAGTGCTTTCTGCCAATTCCACAGCAGCTTTTTCCTCAAGCCCTTGCGGTTCTGCTGGGTGCAGTGAGCAGTGGGGTGTCTGATGGCAGCACAGGCGCCATGCTCTCCCTGACTGAAGAGACCAACGACCCACAGAGGGTCTCTGTACATCGGACCCACACTGGGTGGAAACTTTTTGCAACTCAGGTCTTGATTCTGCTTCATTAAGTATCAAACCTGTTTTCCCCTGACGTTATAAATGAGAGCATTTCCCCTCAGCTGGAGCTCTGTGCTGAAGCTTTGTTGGCAGCTGCCATGCTTTTCTCCCACCGTGAGGTTGTGACAGCGTGTCTGGGGATAGTGAGGTAGGTGCCACCTTTACTTAAATAATTAATTTTGCACAGGCTACACCTGATTAAGAGATAAAAGTGACAAAGAAGGTCTCTGTGCCCCATGAAGAATATCACTTTTGCCTGTTGTGTCCCAGTCTCTTGAAGCTCCCAGAGAGGCTGCAGAGTGGGGTGTGCATAAGGCAGCTGCAGATTCTTGGTGTTTAAGGGGGGATGGGGAGGGTCCTTAAAAAAATTAAAGATGTATCACTGGTGTGTTGCCCTGTCCCATTTTTCTCACTTTCAAAGATCATCATTTGCAGCCAAGACCTTGCCTTCTGTCACTGCTGGACACCATTTTTCCACGAGGCCCAGGCTCCTCACAGGTAACTCAGCTCAGCATTTTCATCCAAGACAGACCCCATCCAGAACTTTGAAGATTAAAAACAAATCACAGTGAAAAAAAGAGTTTCCATCTCTGGTAACACTGGAGCTGTCCTTGAAACAGGTTTAATAAACTCTCCTTAATTAACCTGTCAGGAGAATTTGGCAGGAGGTTACTTAATAATTAGAAAACCAGAGAGGGACAAGTGAGGCAAAATGTTGTTATTGCTTTCTTTTGTATGATGCAAAGGGCTGAATATTGCAAATGTGCCAGACTGGGTAGCAGGGGAGGCAGTGATGCTCTATTTTAGATCCAGACTTGGGGATGTTGGTGCTGATTTAGCTAAGTGTAGAAATATCTGTGTCCCACAAACTTGCAAAGCAATGTTCATTCCTCAAGGTAAGAAGCCCTGGGTGGTGTAGGACTGCTGCCCACTGGCAGCAGCAGGCACTGGACAGCAGTGGGGATGACTGTCAGTGGTGGGTTGAGCAGAAACAGGGCAGGGTGCTCAAGTCTGTGGACGAGGCTGAGCACAAGGACTTTCCTGTAGCTGCTTCAGCAAGGCACAAAGGGATGTGTGAGGGATTTCACAGCTTCCCTAGGTGCTGGTGGGCCCTGTACACCCAGGAGCAGGGCAAAGCTGACCACAGAGCCTAAATCTGTACAGTCAAAGAAGCTCTTTAACATCCATGTGATTTTACATATGGGTGTCAGAAAACTGATGATAGACATACTTAATTGAAGTTAAAGCTTTAGATCTTGTGGGTATTAGGCCACTCAGTGTATAATCTTCTGTATTTTAAGGGATTAAAGCATTACATGAGTTGTAGAGGTTAATCAAAATGTATGGGAGTTTACTTTTTTCTCTGCTGAAATAGATATATTTGCACGTCCTGCTATAAACAACACAGGTTTTGCAAGCTGTATAAACAGTCTGGCTAGAAGAAGTGATGTTTGTTTCTAACAAAAGTTGCTTAAAGCACAAGCCTTGTAAGCCCAGGCTGTACTCATCACACTTTTTATGTTGGACTTGTAAATATCTGTCAAAGTAATAAATTACAGAGCCCTGCATTAGCATCTCCTCACAAACCTGAGGCCACTGGAAGCATGCTGTCCACTTGGACACTGTCTGTAAGATAGCAGTGAAGCAGCACAGCTGCACATATTTCCACAGCATCTTTGTGCTGATTTAGGACAATTAATGTCATCACCTACAATGGAGTTATAAGGGGACGGATGCTGTCAGGAAGCAACACGAGAAAGTGTTTCAGCGTAGGCAGAGTGCAGGTTTAGTTGAGAAAGGGCTGTCTGCTGTCCCAGAGCTGCCAGCACAGGACACACAGGCAGAGAAAACATGGTGGCAGGGCAGGATTCAGCCTTCATCTGATTGGTGCTGAGGGGAGAGGGGAATCTTCCCAGCTCTCATCTCACAGCAGTGGCTGCTTGCCCCATACCCAGGTGTATGTTCATATAAATGCATACAGGAACCAGCTGTTGCATACACGTAACAGGTCCTCTGACATACAGCCCCAGGGGATGTTATTCTTCCTGTCCTGTTGATCCTGTCAAGAATTCAAATGTTTTATTTTCTTGCACTGGGCATGAGCAAACAAATGAAGCCTACTGACTGTTTTCCAATGAACCAGGCAAGCCCTGGAGAGGCACCACTGCAGCTGTTCCCTGATCTCTGTTTCTCATCTTGATTTCTGCAGCTGCAGAGCTCAAGAAAAGACCTTTTGAAATGGATTCTTCCCAGAGTCTGTGTGCCCCAATGCCTAAGAAACAATTATTTCTCCACAACATCTTTAAAATGCTTTGTGCAAGAGGCAGGCATTGCAACTGCTCAGATGGAGAAATATCTTTTAACTAGTCATGCCAGCTGGCTTGCACCAGGAGGCTACATAAACACCACAGGAGTGAGCCTGTACTTTAGGGCTTATGTAAGTATAATACTGCCCGTGATTGTTTGTGTAGAAAAACTGAACTTACAAGAGGATTTCTTTTTCCAGGGCTATGAGCCAGCCCTTGACCAACAAAAACTTCAAGTACTGCTTGAAGTCTCTGTTGGATTAAGATTTTTTTATGATGAAGTAGGAGGTGAAGAGAGTCACCCCATTTAGTTTGCAGGTAAATTCAGGTGCAGAGCACAGCAATGAGCTGTTGGAAAAATAAACTTGAGCTGAGTCCAACTTTTACTTGTGTTTAACATGTAAACATTAAGTTTCTGGATCTCTTCAAAGTCTACACAAGATCCCCGAGTGCAAGTTACTCATTAACTGATAAAGATAAACCAGGGTTTCATTTGAAGATCTGGTGTTTCCAAAAATGGAGGCGAGAACATTGCTCACTTTGATGGTCTTTTCCTCACTCACAGTATTAGCAGAAACTATTGCTCAAAAGGTATTTGCTCAGTTTTCTTGTTTGTGTTTTTGTTTGTGGGATTTTTTTTTAACCATATCTTGTTTGCTCATGTGATGATCCAGTGGTATCTTGGTAACTGGCCAAATAACATACATAGGTAACTCTGGTAACCACCTCCTGTGGGGCCTCAAGTGTATGATTTCAGAGCTCTGGGTTCTCTTAAGACCTTTTTGATTGTCTCTCTGTTTGGGATTTTGCAGCATAAATGTGATGGGAAAGCGTTTGCAGATGTGTCTGCTCGTGCTCTTCCCCAGGGATGTACGATACCAAGTTTGAAGGTTCAGCTTGGTCACTGGGGGAGGTTTGGATCTCAAAGTAGTGCTGGTGCAGCAAGGACCATTGCGGTGCCAGGATGTTTCTGACATGCATTTAATAATGTCTATGGGGCAGAAAAGAGGGGAGTGGACAGCTGTTTATAATGTCTGGAGGAGTAAACCATGTGTTGTAACAACTCAGGGTGCCTGTGACTGGTTGTATTTTAAAAATATCAGCATTAGAGCCATGGAGGAAGCCTTGTGCTTGAAGGGTTTTATTGCCACTGCACCTGTTCAGAAAAGTGTGGCATACAACCAAGTGCAGGTGGGTCTGTGACAGACAGGGACAGGTCTGGTGGCTGCAGGGGTGGCCAAGGGCACTGCAAGAAGCTGTGGATGTGCTGTATGGACTCGCGGTGCCATGGGAGGCAGTCGTAAGTTGCTCCCTGCTGCTTTTGGGTACTCACCTGGGGCTGGTCCTTTTTTGCTTCCTTCATGATGGACACAGTGATGCCCCACACCATGCTGCACCATGCTGCGTGCTCCTTGGTGCTGGTCACAGCCTAAAATGCTGCTGGGGCTGGCTAAGCACAGGGGTGCAAGTCCCCGTCTCTCATCCCCACAGCACCCTTTCAGCATGTGGCAAGGGGTGGATTTTGCACAGGGAATGTTTTGCACAGGGCATGCTTCTCCTGTGCCAGAAGGACGTTCCATGGGCAGCAGTGGCCACCATGTGCCTGCACTGCTCCGATGATGGTCAGTCATGGCAAAAATCTCTCCTCCAAACGAGCCAGAGGACAGTTTGAGCATGACAGAGCAGCAAATGTGAGCAGAGGTACTTGGAGGTACTCAGAAAATCTGTGGGAAGAGATGCTCTTGGGGTTGACTGCTCCAGCCTGGGTAGGGAGGGCTTCAGCTGGGAGTGAGCAGCAGAGAAGTGTGGGCAGAAAGAGGCAACTGAATTGCCAGGATTGGAAAGTTGTTCTCTTAATGCATCTTTTGGGGGTTAGCCCTTTCTCCTAGATTGTCAGTAGGCATCGTGAGACAGAGTATGCTCTGGCAATGTGTAGTGAAAAAACCCAACCATCCATTATAGGGTGCTGGCTGAGGAACCTCCTGCACTGATACCCAACCACAAATCTCTAGTAACAGCTTTGTACTGAATGGCCATGTTTAGCTTGATTAAACTTCTGAATTTTGAATTCCTTAGAGCTCTGACTGAGAGGCGGCCAGTGGATGCCATCAATTGATGAGTAAAGTACAGGAGATGAATTGTCAAAATAACTAAAGATCAGTTAGCCATTCAAACACTTGTAAGGCTGAAAAGTGAAAATAGGAGTGTGATGGTCTGCTTTGATGCTGGGCTTTTTCATTTTAATGAAATAGTGGGCTTTTGTGAGACTGGTGATATCCAGATCTACCCTTCTTGGTGTCACTGCGGAACACAGGCAGGACCTTAAGATGCCAAAGGTGGGTGTTTAGAGGCAGGTGCTCCAGGCAGTTCCCAGTCCAGCTGCTCCATGAGTTGTTCCCAGGCAGCTCCAGAATGATGCCCTCCTCCCTCAAGCACCAGGAACCCTGAAAGCACCAGGTCAGCAGAAACACAAATGCTCAAAGGGTTTGTGCGACAGTGAGGGGTTGGAGGCCCACACAGGGTTCCAAATCTGCTAAACATCACACCAGGCACCAAGCTGAAAAACATGCAGCAAAGTCAACAGCTGGGAGAGCACACAAACAGTTGCACAAAAGCTAGCAGGTCTCCTTCCGTGGGTTGAGCACTTAAGAGGCATCTGATTTTTTCTTTTTTCCTCAGGGTAATCTTAGGTGATGCATTGGGGTGACACACCAGCTGCTTCACACAACCCCAAAGAGGGAAGACCACAGAAAAAGGCTCAGCAGAAGCCTTCTGTGGAATGACAATATGAAGATGTAGTTGCAGATCTGTGTGGGGCTGTGGCCGCAGCTGCAGATAAGTGAATAAGCAGATAGCCAGTCTGGCCATGAGCAAGTCTCCTTCCCACTTCTGGCTGGACCTTCGTGAAGTTCATTCCTTCATTAAAGTTTTCCAGTTACAGTATCTAGTAGTGTAATTACTACTACCTGTAGTATAATTAGGAGCAAAACCCCAGTGGCTCTGTTTCAACCTGTTTACTCTTTTTTTTCCAGCATGGTATTGAAGTCTACAAGCTCCATGTAGACTCCAAGGTCACATCAAGATTTGCTCACACCCTCATCACCAGCAAAATTGTCAACAGAGCTAATGAATCCAGAGAGGTGACCTTTGAAGTGGAGCTGCCCAAGACAGCCTTCATCACCAACTTCTCCATGTAGGACCAGTCCTTACCTGTGCTGTGGAGGAGGCAGCTCTGGGGGCTGGAGAGGGTTGTTTGTCTGTGTTCACAGGTGGTGCTGAGCAAAAGCACAGAGAGCTGGGCTCTGAAGGGTCCTGTATTAAATGTTCTGTTGGGCAAAGTAGTAGGCAGCCAAACAGAAAGAAGATGGCCAGGGCCAGGGCTAGGCTGCCTGCTGCACAGGGTGGTCATGCTCAAATGTGCTCAGTGGTTGTGTTTCTCTTGCTCCAGCCTGCCTGAGACTTTTCAAGGAGGAGTGCTGTGTTGTGGTGGTGGCTCTTGGTGCCCTCCTGTGTTTGGAATGCTGTGGGAGCCCAAGAGGGTCCTCTCCTCTTGCCCCAAGGACCACAAAGGGTAGCACTCCTCTTGGTTTCTTTCCCCAGCTCTTTCCTTCTAACATCAGTTATTTTTTATGGAAACCAAACAGGTCCATTGATGGCAAAGCATACCCAGGAATAATAAAGGAGAAAGCTTCTGCTCAAAAGGAATATGGCAGTGCAGTCTCACAGGGGCAGGGAGCCGGCCTCGTCAGGTACTTTGCTGTCCTGAGTAAGGCTTTTCCTTGGGTTCTCCTTTGGCTGGGGGCAAGTTGAACCCTGGAGCCAGCCACCTCTCAGAGCCACCTCTCAGCAGGGCTGTGTGTGAAAAGCAGCCTT
Source organism: Picus viridis (assembly GCA_033816785.1). Lineage (NCBI taxonomy): Eukaryota > Metazoa > Chordata > Aves > Piciformes > Picidae > Picus > Picus viridis. Next base: position 4,757,364 of record CM066592.1, read on the forward strand.
GGGTTCTTGCTGGGAGAGGGGTGTGGGGGGTGTGTGTCTGTGTATTCACATCTCTGGCTGCAGTGGGAGGTGTCACTGTTCAGTGTTGTCCTGGGTCTTGCTGTCACACACAGAATCACAGAACTGTCAGGGTTGGAAGGGACTTCAAGGATCATCTAGTTGCAACCCCCTGTCATGGACAGGGACTCCTCCCACTAGATCAGGTTGTTCAGAGCCATATCTAGCGTGTTAAAAATCTTCCAGGCATGGGGCTTCCATCACCTCTTTGGGCAACCTTTTCCAGTGTCTCACCACCCTTATGGTGAAGAACTTCTTCCTAAGTCCCATGAGAGTACCTTGCTAGGCTAGGAGGATACTTGGTCTTTGAGTCTTTTCCCCCACAAATACAGGGGACCATGACTCTCACGCAGGCATTTTGAGGTATATTTAATCTGCACTTCCCAGTCTGGGACATGCACAGGTTTCTGCTCCATTTCTCAGCTTACATAAGCAGTGCCCATGGCAGATCAATGCAATGTCTGTGCTGTATACAATACTGCCTGCAATGAAAAGATCTTCTCTATTATAACTAAGATTTACTCCTGCTGATTTTTATGTATTCCATGTGGCCCCTTGGCCATTCTTCAGTGCGCTTCATAAACTGTGGCCACCATAAACAAGCCTTCCCCAAAGGAGGTAAATCTCTATTCTCCCACCCCAGAATCACAGGCAGAAAACTGGAGCAGTTTCACATATCCATCAGCATTGCTGCTGCCAGCAAAGTCACCTTTGAGCTGACCTATGAGGAGCTGCTGAAGCGGCAGCTGGGGAAGTTTGAGCTGCTGATCAAGCTCCGACCAAAGCAACTTGTTACACACTTCCAGGTGGGCTGTCCTGATGAGGGCTGGGCAGGGGACAGCAAAGTGTTCTCTCTGAGATGCTGATGCTGACTTCCTCTCTGCTGCCAGATTGATGTGCACATTTTTGAGCCCCAGGGCATATGCTGCTTGGAGACAGACAGCACCTTCATGACAAGTGAGCTAACCAAGGCACTCACCAAAGTGCAGAGCGAAACCAAGGTAAAGCACCAGCTGCCAGGCGTTGCTGCCAGTGACACCTTGAAGTTGTATTGTTTTAAATCTCATCTTCTGATTGCTTTGCAGGCTCATATTTTATTTAAGCCTACTGCAGATCAACAGAGGATAAATCCTGAGCTCAACGAAAACCTCCTGAACGGTGATTTTGTTGTGCGTTATGATGTTAAGAGAGGTGCCACTGCAGGTGATATGCAGGTAAAACTGAAGTAGAAATAAAAATGCTTTCAAGCCACAGAGAGGGCTGAATGTGAAGTGCAATCAGTAAAACAGCAACATTTACTTTGAAACACCAAGAGGGTGGCAGGAAAAGCTGCTTCCATTAATTCAGGATCAGCAGGAACGGATGGTGATGTTCAGTCAGACACCTGACACATTGCAAGAATGGATCACCCCAGGAAAAAACCTAAATCAATCTTACAAAGCTTGTTTCAATACCAAATCTATGTTACCACGTTTTAGATGTCTCTTTGCATTCTTTGTTTTAATTGTTTTCGGCTGATCTAAGGTGTATCTGTATCTTCTTGTAACTGAAGTTGAGAGGAATGTGATTAGTAGCTGTGAAAGTGACTGCTTGATTTTCTTTTAGTTGTGGTGACAGCTGAGGCATAACTAAAGGATGAGAAGCTCAACATGAGCTCTCAGTGTGCACTTGCAGCCTGGAAAGCCAATCAGATCCTGGGCTGCATCAAGAGAAGTGTGGCCAGCAGGTCAAGGGAGGTGATTCTCCCCCTGCACTCAGCCCTGGTGAGACCCCACCTGGAGTACTGCCTCCAGTTCTGGAGCCCCTATTACAAGAGGGATATGGACATGCTGGAAGGTGTCCAGAGAATGGCCACAAGGATGAACAGAGGGCTGAAGCACCTCTCCTATGAGGACAGACTGAAGGAATTGGGGCTGTTCAGTCTGGAGAAGAGAAGGCTCTGAGGTGACCTAATTGTGGCCTTCCAGTAGCTGAAGGGGGCTTACAGGAAGGCTGGGGAGGGAGTTCTCAGGCTATCAGGTAATGATAGGACTAGGGGGGATGGAATGAAGCTGGAGGTGGGGAGATTCAGGCTGGACGTGAAGAGGAGGTTCTTCACCATGAGAGTGGTGAAGCCCTGGAATGGGTTGTCCAGGGAGATGGTTGGGGCCCCATCCCTGGAGGTGTTTAAGTCCAGGCTGGATGAGGCTCTGTCCAGCCTGATCTAGTGTGGGGTGTCCCTGCCCATGGCAGGGGGTTGGAACTAGATGATCCTTGTGGTCCCTTCCAACCCTGACTGATACTGTGATACTATGAAAGTAGGGACTTAAAAATATTGATGGAGCCATGTATGCCCTAAACAATGAAGTACATTACTTTCCATATCATTCAAATAATGACGTACACAGGGATGTGCTAGAAGATGGCAGGCAGTCAGCGAGCAGAGATGCCCTCATGAGTGATGACACAGAGGTAAAGGTGTACGTATGGCATTGAGGCATGTAATGTGTGTGTGTATTAAAATATAGATATTATTTATTTATTTATTTAAGTTATTCTCTTGTCATTTGCTCTCTACAGATGGCCTTGCTTCCAGCTGGGGATTCAATTTTAATGATTCTTCGATTTGAGCTTATCTAGAAAAGAAGCCGCTGAGCGCGCGCCTCCCTTCTTGCTTATGCTGGAATGTTATGAAGTGCTGCTTATTTATTTAGGTGCAATCTTGTAGCTGATCTCACATTCTGTATTTCAGACGGTCAATGGGTATTTTGTGCATTATTTTGCACCCCATGAAATGCCAGCGCTGCCCAAAAACGTGATCTTCGTGATTGACCGGAGCGGGTCCATGGCAGGCAGAAAAATCGAGCAGGTGACTCACCTCAGCTAGCACCAGGCACGCACACACCCCCCAGCGTTTTGAGGAAGTAACTTTGGATTCCACTTTGCAAACACAGGCTGGGTTTATGCACAGCAAAATTTTCAGGCATACAGAAATGAGTGAAGCTAAGTCTGCGTAGGTTTAAGCTATTCAAGAGCAACGCCTTGCTGCTGCTGCTGCTCTCGGGAGTGTCAAGCATCAAGGCAGGGAGCACTTTTTCTGTCTTTGCAGGATTTTTTTGTTTAATGAAGTTCTAGGAACTAATTTGTCTGCTTTACCTTTACTGATGATTGTGTAGGTAGCTTTGCTAGAGAGCAGACAAGCCTGCGACAGCCCTCATAGATGCTTTCTTTATGTCTGTGAGTTAAGTGCACTGGTGACTTCTGATGGTCTTGTCCTGAAAAATACCATTAGGATGAAATAAGGGCATTGGGCTGCATTTCAAATTGCTCTGTAGAGAGATCCCCTTATTACGCTGCGGTTCCAGTCCCCATTCCAGCAGAGAAGTAGAAATACTGAGTGTGATTGTTTTCTCCTTGGAACAGACAAGGGATGCCCTGCTGAAGATTTTGCAAGACCTCCGCCTGAGAGATCGTTTCAGCTTTATCACCTTCAACAGCAAAGTAGTGGAGTGGAAGAGCTCTCTGCTGCAAGCCACTTCAGAGAACGTGGCAAGTGCTGCAGGATTTGTGCAAACCATCTCTGCTAGTGGAGGTACAAGGCACCATCTAGATGCTTGTAACCACAAATGTGCACCCAATGTAACAGAATAATGTATTGCTCAGGAAAAAAAGTCTTATTTTTGTAAGTCATATATTGCCACAGAATTACCATCAGTGCTCACAAAGCAAGTCAGTTTTCAACACTTACAAGTGGTGAGTGGGGTAGAAAGGCTGGTTATGGGAGTGAACAGATCAGGGTCTGTATGGTGATATGGATATAGAGAGATGGTTACATATCTTTGAACCATACAAGCCACAGAGCTTTGTTTTGTGTTTTTGTGACAAAGATGGCTGGAAGATTTCCCAATAGTATGCTTAGTTTTTTTCTACAGAAAAACAGTAAGTCACTCAATATTTTACAGCAGCTTGCTCATTTTGTTAAGATCAGGAGTCCCCTTGTAAAATAAAATGCATCCAAAGTTTTAAGTCACAGCCCAGAAACAAAGGAGTCAAATAGGCGCGAAGCACTCCAGCAGCTGCGTCACTCACTGATGCTGTTTCACCATTTAGCCGTAAGCACACCTAAAAGGCTCTAGTCCCATTAACGTTGTGCTGTGAGTATTAACACAGATTTTCTTATCCCGGGCACTAACACCAATAAATCCCACCTGTGCCCAGTTCTTTTCTTCAACTTCCTAACTAAGGCTAGGAGAGATTTCTTAATGTGGGTTAGCAGATGACAGTGTGTTTATTTAAGCAGGGTTTAATCACTCTAGATGTGTTTGTATTTCCCATGACATATGTGTTGAAAATGCTCCCAAAAGAATACTCCAGCATTGCCACTGCAATATAATACAGTGTGATTAAGCCCAGTAGGCTAAAGCCCTAAATCCTCATCTCTCTGAAGGATTACTTCCTGCAGAAAAGTTTAAACAACTCTGCAGGGCTCCTGCAGATGAAGTGCACCGATTTCTGCCCATGATTATCTTTCCCAGGTGAGTGATGCCTGCTTTTTCGTTACAGGCACAGACATCAATCGTGCCCTGCTGGCTGCCGTCAGCTTGCTGGACAAAGCCGAGAGGCTGCCAGAGAAGAGTGTCTCCATGATTATTTTGCTGACAGATGGCCAGCCCACTTCTGGTGAGTAAATACACACCCCAGTCCTCGCTCTTCTGGATCTTTTTAATCTTTCCCATTTGCACCCCAGACATTGATAGACACAGCCTGGGTTTCAGAAGAGCTTTGGTGTAAGCTGCCTGGGCTATCGCTGGGTCTGCCTCACAGACAGGGTAATTATGAGAGAGCTCTGGCAAGGGCTGTAAGTGCTAGCAGAGGCTGCCTGCCCATGACTGCACGCCCTTTAGCTGAGAACTGTTTTGCTACATACCACTGGCTTTCCAGCTTAGAAACTCAAGGGAATTGTTGGAGATACTCCAACTGAAATACAAAAGTAAAATACTCAGACCCAAAACATGGATATTTTGCATATATTATGTATAGTCCCATTTGAGAGGTCCTGCATATATTTCTTCACCCTCCTTGTCCCAAACCTGAGACATTTTCAGGGTGCCTTTTGTTTTGTATTCTTTTCCGTATCTGGCTCCTAACTAATGATCAGCTGTGACAGTACCAACCAGAGGTTTGAAATAGAATTATTGGGTTAAATAAGCAGTAACTCCCTAATGCAATGACACAATCATCACCTGTCCCAAATAGGACTTTGTCTAAATTTTGTGTGGCACCACCATCTCTCCAAGATATTAATTCAGCTCTAAGCCCTCTAATAAGATCAGTCTGCATTCTGGACAGTGTGGTCTGTACTGCTTTGGGGTCAGTTTATTGGTTTGGGGTTTTTAACGAAATTCAGATCCTGGTGCTGCCTGCTCTTCACCACCACATACATCTCCACAAGCTGGCTGGGGCAGAGTGATAGGCAAATAGGTGTAGCACCAATGCATGGCTGCTTTTGCGGGCAAAGCACGCTGAAAGGAAAAATGTGAGCTGCTCCCGTGATATTGCTACAGGCAGTGGCAGTTCCTGCATGGAAATGCTGCTAGAGAAGCTATCCATACAGGGCCATCAGCAGCTCGTCAAATGAGATAAGACGATGGTGTGAAAATCCTTTCCCATTGTCAGGCAGAAGGGCCGCGAGAGAAGCATGGCTGAGTTAATTTGCAGTTTGGCTGAACGACACCATTAGCCAATCCATTTTTCTCTGAATTCCCACCCATAATTTTTATGGATGGCTCTTGTCTTCCCAGGGCTTGATCAAGCGTTTCCATTCTTTGCCCTGTTGTCTGGTAATCTGTGTCCCTTCTGTCCTAAAAACCTCCTCGGGCCTCTGTAATCTTGTAAAGTATTTTGCATTTAGGCAAGATGACGGGAGTAGAAGTTAGTAAAAGTCATTAAAGGGAAGAATCAGGCTCTGGAACTCCATATGCAAAGTGGAACTCAGACTCTCCAGTTTGAAAATCTGTGCCGTGTATTTTAAATCTTTTATTCTTAGTTATTTTTAAAAGACTTCGGGCAGAATTTTCCGTTAAACCCACTGCTGCCTCTTTACCCTTAAAAAAACAACCAAACAAACGGGATTTTTTTTTGCTTTGTTTTGTTTCAATTACAGGTGAGAGTAACGTGGAAGTTATTCAAGAAAACATCCAGAAAGCAGTCAATGGGAAATATGCTCTTTTCTGCCTTGGCCTTGGGTTTGATGTCAGTTATAAGTTCCTGGAGAAAATGGCCCTAAGCAATGGGGGCTTAGCACGTCGTATATACGAAAACGCTGATGCTGACTTGCAGCTCCAGGTCGGCACTAAGGATTAAGCCAGAAAAAAACCCACCTGTCAGCTGCAGCTTTTGTCTAGCTTTAACAGCTAAAACACGTATTTTCTGAATTGAAGAGTTGGGTTTGAGTTTCATCTGTTAATTCTCGGGAGGGAGAAAGGCAGTTTGGGGGTATCCGAGGGTTATAGTACCCTGGATATAGTGGAAGTCTGACTCAAATCAGCAGCATTTGAACAAACCTGGAAACACACATTTTTTGTGCCTCTCCAAAAAGAATTGTGCAGGGCAGGTGGTAGTGGAAAAACTGCTGCTCTTGGCCCTGATTTCAAACTGCTTGAAGTACCAACATTGGAAGCTGTTTGTTACGGTATCCCTGAAAATCAACGGATGGTTTGAGGCACCTGCAGGCAAAGTGGTTCTGCAGTACCACCAGCCTGGATCTTTTTGTCCATCTGGAGAGGGATTACTACAACTTTTGGGACAATCTCTCTTTTGGGAAGTAACTTTTACCTGTTTTGACTGGATGTGGAGAGACTGTATTTGCTTAATACCAGTCCCAGAAAAATTAAGCCTTAGGATTTCAAGTCAAGTGTAAAAAAACAGATGTGAAAGGCAGCTAAAGCAAAACACTGAACTGTTTGGGATGGTGACAATGGGGGTGCTGCATGGGCATATGAATGCCCATGGGAAATACAGTTTATATGGTATTGCCAGCCTGGCTGGAGAAGGTGTGCTGAACCTTGGGAACAAACACTTATTTTCTAGAGTTGCAGCATTCTTATACATCTGAAGAAAAATCTTTGCTTAGTCCCAGTAGTCTGTCTTGGGTTTAATGAGATTTTAGACGTTTAAGATACTGATTTGCATAATTTTGCAGTCATATGTGCGCTCTCTCTCTCTTTCTCTGCTTCTCTTTAGGGCTTTTATCAAGAGGTGGCTACTCCAATATTAATGAAAATTGAAATGCACTATCCAGAAAATGCTGTGGAGGGATTAACGAAGAACAATTTCAAGCTGTTTTTTGAAGGATCTGAAATTATAGTATCTGGGAAAATTAGCAATGAGCTTGATATTTTGCCAGTAGAAATTAAAGCTCTGTCAGTAAGTGTTTAGTTTACTAACTGGGAAGCACATATCTCCCTTCTGTCCTTTATGGTACAATAGGAGACTTCAGGGAGTCTGTTGTGGGTGATATATTTTCTTTGCATTTGGCCATTCGTCTGTTTTCCCATTTTACAAGTATTTGAGAAGTAAAACAATCTTCCCCTCCTCAAGTTGCTACCAAAGAAAAACTTTGGAAAATGACCACAAATAAGGAACCAGCAGCTTCAGTTCCTGTCAAAACCATAATGTGTTGCCTTTCCTACATTTTTAGGGGACTGATTTGTATTTTTAGAATGAAGAAGGAAATCTGCATTATTAATTTCATAGTATCATAGTATTGTAGTATCAGTCAGGGTTGGAAGGGACCACAAGGATCATCTAGTTCCAACCCCCTGCCATGGGCAGGGACACCCCACACTAGATCAGGCTGGCCACAGCCTCTAATTTAAAAAATTACAAAATGGAACAGGTTCATTGCCTCATTTTTTCAACAGAGCTTTGAGTCCAGATGTATATGTATCCAAAATACACACTTCCTTGGTAGCTTGGAGTTGCATTTTCAAGGGGAAAGGACAAAACTGAAAGACAAACAAGGCACTTTGGTACCAAAAGACTTCTTTGAAGTCTAATAATGTGACTATATAAGAAGGGCCATGAGGATGATTAGAGGGCTGGAGCACCTCTTCTATAAGGACAGACTGGGGGAGTTGGGGCTGTTCAGTCTGGAGAAGAGAAGGTTCTGAGGAGACCTAATTGTGGCCTTCCAGTATCTTAAGGGGGCCTGCGAGAAAGATGGGGAGGGACTTTTTAGGGTGTCAGGTGGTAATAGGACTAGGGGGAAATGGAGCAAAACTAGAAATGGGTAGATTCAGACTGGATGTTGGGAAGAATTTTTTCCACCGTGAGGGTGGTGAGACATGGGAACGGGTTGGCCAGGGAGATGGTGGGAGCCTCATCCCTGGAGGTTTCTAAGGCCAGGCTGCATGTGGCTCTGAGCAACCTGATCTAGTGTGAGGTGTCCCTGCCTATGGCAGCAGGGCTGGAACTAGATGATCCTTGAGGTCCCTTCCAACCCTAACAATTCTGCGATTCTGAGGTTGGAACTGCTCTTCTGATGGTCAGTTTTCTCTCACTTCAGCACACCGGTGGCTTGACTCTTAGAGAAGAAACAAATGTCAAGGAGAAGGAGCGAGTGTTTCAGAATCAGAGTTACATCTTTGACAATTTCACCGAGAGACTGTGGGCTTACTTAACCATTCAACAGCTGCTGGAAAAATCGTAAGCTCCTTTAATGTTTTGTATCCTAAACTTCTAGCACAAATTCCTTACTCATCATTTATATGAGCAGAAAACACCAAGAAGCAGAAATGCTACTGCAGATAGGATTAAAAATATGGAGCACTGGAAGAATGCAACATTACTGTATGAGGAATATGAGGTTTATGATAGTACTGTATAATTATATATATATATATATATAAAATAATGTTATATAAAGTTTTATGTATATAAAGTTTTACTTATATATGTAAACTTTATATAAATATATATATTAAAAATATTTTTTATATATATAAATATATAAAGTTTAGTTTGGAGAGGAGGAGACTAAGGTGTGATCCTATTAATGCTTATAGATATGTAAAGGGCTCTTCTTAGTGATGTCCAGTGACAGCACGAGGGGCAATGGGTGAAAGTTGAGGCATAGGAAGTTCCATAGAAAAAAATTTTCACTGTAAGTGTGACAGAACACAGGAACAGGCTGCCCAGGAGGGTTGTGGAGTCTCCTTCACTGGAGATATTCAAGACCCAATTGGATGCATTCCTGTGTGACCTGGTATAGGTGATCCTGCTCTGGCAGGGGGTGGACTGGATGATCTTTCAAGGTCTCTCCCAGCCCCTAACATTCTGTGATATATATAGAGCCCAGGCAATTAGCACCAGAACAAGAGGACACAGTCTCAAACTGCACGAGGGGAGGTTTAGGCTTCAGGTGAGAAGAAAGTTCTTCACAGAGAGAGTTGTTAGCCATTGGAATGGGCTGCCCAGGGAGGTGGTGGAGTCACCATCCCTGGAGGTGTTCAAGAGGGGATTGGACATGGCACTTGGTGCCATGGTTTAGCAGTCATGAGGTCTGTGGTGACAGGTTGGACTTGATGATCTTTGAGGTCTTTTCCAACCTTATTGATTCTATGATAGATATACATTAAAACATAATATACATAATATAGAACACATATAAAATAAATTTATATAGAGAAATATAAAGCATAATAGAAAATATCTTTCAAGACCATACTGGGAAACAGATTTGAGTTGCATGATTGTGTTGAGCTGTTCTTACATATCCAGGAATAACTCCTGTAGAGAAATGAATGGCAATAGCCAGTAAAGAGAATGCTAAGCATGTCCATAAGACAGTTCATAGATCAGGTATCTCTTATTTTTATGTATTTGAGCCATACATAGGCCCCAGTGTTGCAAACAGTTAAGCATCTCCATCCCTGCAAGTACATGAGCAGCTGAGTTATCACAATAAGACTTTGACCATGAAAAACACCTCTTAAGACACAACTAATACAAAACAGATGACCTGCTCATAGTCTCTGTACATCATTTCTTTCATCATTAACACAGACTTTAGTATTTCAGCACAAGAAGAGGACCAGAAAATCCTGGAGGCAAAGGCCTTAGAGCTGTCTCTGCAGTACAGCTTCGTTACGCCCCTCACTTCCATGGTGGTCACCAAACCTGGCGACCAGCAGCAGATGGAGCTGGCAAACAAACCCACCGAAGCTGGTAAATGGAGCACTGAACAGTCCTCCCGAAATCTGCTGCTGTTATTGATGGCTTCTTGTTGGCCTCCGGTGTGGGTACACTTGACAGTGATGTGACATGCTAAGAAGCCACATCAGAGGCAGGAGTTCAGAGATTAGCTTCCTTTCAAAACTGAGCACATGGGACTGTTTTAGGAGGTGAAGTGGTGCAATGAGCACCGCTATTGAGATGGAAAAAATCATTTGTTTAAATATTAACCAGCGGTAACGTAAGAGTTGTTACACAGCATCCCTGCCACTGCAAAGGGATTCTGCACTTTGTAGCGCTGGAGAAATATCTGAATGCAGGGGAGAAAGCATTCCATTGCTAAGAGTCTTGCCTGTGCTCTATTTACCTGCCCTTTAACAGAAAACATGTCCATCCCCTGAAGCCCAGCACCCAATTTTTCTGGGTAAAGTAACAATATTGGCTGCATGACACTAATCTGTCCCTCTTCCTTGTGTTAGATAATGAGAAGTCCAGCAGTTTTCCTGTAGGAGGTAAGTTTTTTTCTTCTTTTCAGTAGCATATTTCCATAATAATTTCTACCAAAACATAACAAAAAATCAACAGGCAAACAACCACCACCAACCCAAGCCTCAAACAAAACACACCCATAACAAACAATAAACCCAACCAGTCAAACCAAACCAAACAAAGCCACCTCACCCCTGAACAAACAACAAAACCCCAACCAAACAAAAAAAAAGCCCAAACAACCAAAATAAAGCAATGAATAAAAAGAGCTTATGGTGTTTGCTCTATGGAGGGAAGGGATTTGAAGAAATGCATGAAGCAAAAAGTAAGCAATAGCTGCCATCCCCATGTGGAGCAGGTGATGCCCCAGCATCTAGCGGACAATCAAATCAAACAAAGTTCTTAGTAGTTCTTTTTGTCCACTTCCATCCTTTGGCTAGAACTATTTCCCAGGGGTCAGTGCTCATGTTCTGCAGACTTCATTACTGCAGCTAATTAATTTGGGGGAAGGAAGACAGTTGCAGATGGAGAATTACAGATTTGATGTTTGACACACGCCCACAAGACATGCAATACAGTAATGAATAAAATACAGATACTCTCTTTTCTTTCTCCAGATGCTTATAGGCAGAGGGTTGGATCAGCTCTTGGTAAGTGTTTCTCCTTTGATTTTATTCAGAATCATTTTCATATGTAGGCTCATAGAAACATTGCTTTATTAAAGACATTTTGATTATGGATGCCCATTTGCTGTGCCATTCCATTTTCATTTTCATTTTATGTATTTCAATCCACAGATATTTCACAATGAACTAAAAACTTCTGAAAACAACCTTACTCCCTTTTCAGAAATTTAAAAATAGATTTTTATATATATATATATATACACACCTCCTGAAAACAAATGTGTGGGGCACAGCCATCTGCATGATGACAATGCCTGCACTGCAAGGAGGAGATCCCAGGGCCCTGCAGAGATAGGGCTTGGCATCGCTGAGAGCTCCATAGCACTGAACAGAAAAGGTGCTGGCTGCTACTCATGTAGGAGCTGCACACGTATGTGCATGGCTGTATCCAAAAACTCAGTGGGCAAAAAGCAGAATCAATTCTCCACCTTTAAAGGGTGGAGAGAGAGATGCAAGGCATGACCCCCAAATGAAGAAAACATTGGAAGCCCTTTTTATTTCAGCTTGATGTCACTCTGAGTTCCAGTCTGGCAGAAACGAGAAGCTGCTGTCAGTAGGCAGCTATTCACAGCCTGTATGAGGGGAGCTGGGAGGGCGTGCTGGGCTCAGTGCTGCACTGTGGCCATTGAAAATGCAGCCCTAAACCCTCCTGCAGCTGAGGCTGAGCATGTCCCAGTGTCATGGTTGATCCTAAAAGAAACAGCAATTGGACATTGTGCTTTTTTCCCCCCATTGGCACAGCTTGTTTGAGGCAAATTTCTCCATGGAAGTAGTGAAGAGCTCTGCTAAAAAGGCTTCTGTCACACTATTCTTCCTGGTTAATCAGTCAACTCAGAGAAAAATCTTCCATTAAGCTCTCCATGCTAATTTCAAGTATTTCAGTTGGCAGGGTAAGAAGCAAGATGAGGGCACAGCTTCTTGGTAAGTAATACATATGCTACTCTGATCTTAATAATTAACATAATTGTCATGTGAAGGTTTTCATACAGTAATATTTTTTTCTGACTCCATCAACTCTGAAAACCCTTTACCTCTTGTTGCAAACCTTGGCTGATTCTTTGGACATCGATGGAAAACATCCCCATATCCCATGAGAAAGCTCGAGGATATAACCACCAACAGATCTTCAGCCTCAGCTTTTTGAAGGGCCAGTTGACCTTGATAAACACAGGATGCTGTGTCTGGGTGTGCTTTTCAATAATTATTACTTTGTTGATTTTAGTGAATGTGTATCCAAAGGGCACAGACTAGACTTTTCTCTTTGTGCTAACACTGTTCTTCTGGCTTTTCAGCCAACGAATACCCACAGCTTCTCCTGCAGTTACCCAAGCAAAATGATATAATCTGTCTAAGTATTGATGGGCAAGCACAGCCCTCTGTCCACCTGCTGTCAGATCCAGAGCAAGGTGAGTGCGCCAGACTTCTCTCTGATACCAAGGGCAAGTAGAGCCACTTTAGTCTATGAGAGCAGCTGGTGTCTTTGGGAATAACCCCGTTTCATGAAGGGCCATATCATAGCTGCTGCCTGGCAGTGACTGCAGAGGCTGTAGTTAAGTTTCCCTTTCTGTTAGGCAGGATTAGCTTTCTCTCATCTCAGGATTATGAGGGCACTTCTCTTAGGTCTGGTTGTGGGTCACCTCCTTCTCCTCCCAGTGTCACAGTCATGGCATTTAGGATTTTCCTGTGTCTGGCCCCAGGGGTCCTCTAAGCATGTAGAGACCTTCAACTCCATGGTCCCTGCGTGCTAACAGAAAGGTGCCTGCCTAGAATGTCCTGCGCTTTTTCTGTGGTCCTGTAGTCAGAATATGTATGGCCCTGGTGCAAGTTGTCAGCTGCACTGATGGAGCAGAGCCATCTCTGTGAGAAGAGCTGGAAATGTAGGGGTAAACAGACTCTGGTGACCCCACCACACATGGATCTTGGGGCACTTGAACCTGAAATCTGGGGTACTGTGTCTTCCCAAACAAGATAGGAGACCCTTAAGTTACTTTAGCAACAGGGCTGGGCAGTTTTATTAAGATCAGTCACATCTTATAAACCTGTCACTTGACAAATTTGTGCCAATGTTATTTAAGGACTCACTGTGAGGGGGAAGCTTGGAGAGAGAACAAATCACTTTGTGCAGCTGGAAATTAACTATGCGAATCCCTCCGCACAAATCCACGTCTCCACGAATGGGGTTGTCCTAGGCCACAGCAACAGGAGCATTCAGCTGCCATGGACAAAGTCAGCCACCTCCACTGTCCAGGGGTAAGACATGGCACTCTGTCCTTTCCCAAACTTGAAAATATATCAGGTGTTTCTTCATCCAAGCCTCCACTTTCACATTTGCTTCAAGTAAGTGCTTCCAAATGTCCTTCTCCAACTCAGCGTGAGCAGAAGCAAGGCAATTCCACAACTCCCTGTTTTGAATACGGAGAACAAAAGAGGTCTGATTCTAATTCTCCAAGCCTGCAGAAGAGAACAAAAACAACTGCACCACCAGCCTGCTTTTCTGCTTCATTGTCAGAGGCAGCACATTTTTCTTACAAATTAAACGACCCACTGTGGTGATAGCAGTCCCTGTGCCACCACTGTGCCGGCTGCCACCAAGGCACTGTGTTCCTCCAGCCATAGAGCGAGTGTTGCAAAGTGATGGCTTTGACATTTACTGTCTCTTGGCTCCACACAGGCTGAAGTTTTCTCTCTCCTCAGCTTTAGCAATAACACACATCTGGGCAGCTGGCATTTTTTATGGGAAGGCATAAAGCGTTTGAATAGCTGTCTGTAGATAAATGCCTGCTCTTGGAGGAAGGGTACTTTAAATGTAGACTTCATTTGTTGGAATAAATAGAGCAGGATCCTTCCACAAGAAAGAGCTGAACACAGTTAGTTCCGCCAGCTTTTTTCCACTGCCCGAATAAACCTCTGGGAGGGTCTGCTGTTGGTCTGAGGCAGACAGGACACACAGCACTCTCTCCCTTACAGGCAGTTCTAGACAATAGCAGAAGTCCTAAACCAACTGCTTTCAATTATTTTTTTGCAATCCAAATAGAGCCAAGGACATGCTGGATTTATGCCCCTCTGTAATTTGTCATTTGCCCAGCTTCCAGCTTCAGGCCAGCACCCCAGCCCTTGCAACCACAGTGCACCAGTGCCCGTGGGTGCATTTTCATCTAACCTGGTCTGCAAAGAAAACGAATGAGAGTTGATGTTTGTGTTCTGCAAACCCAACGGGGCCAAAATAAAGCTAGTGGGTTAGAAGAAAGGCAGGGTCTGAAAAAACTTGTGAAATACCCAAGGAAAAAAGTATTTGACTCCGTAAAATAGAATTAGTTTACTTACTCTGCCTTTTTTCTCATTACACTGGATTTATTTTTTTTAAACACACCCCCCTTCAAGCATTTCTTGCCATTATGGACAATAAGGTGTTTCCAGCCGCAAAAAGCTCTTCTCTGTTGGAGTATTTTCATTCCCAGATATGGGAAAGCTCTGTAGTGCAGCCCAGTGAGAAACGATCCTCTACTTAATACCTTCTAGCTTAGAAATAACCACCAACAGATCATGAGAAATGAAACTGCAAAGAGACAGGAGGCAAAAATGGCATCATTTTAATCAATTAATGAATGTTGGCTAGTTAAATACCTGTTCTTTCTTCATATTCTTTTTGGAAATAACCTTACAACTGACTTCCTAGGCTGAGTGTCTCAGTTGAGAAGGAAAGGAGCATTACTGCGTCCTTGTCTGGTGTGGTCACAGTCAGAATTTCCCTCGTAAAGATCCCAGATGCTTTCCTTGGGCTGGACTTCCTGCACCCCGACCGCTTCTCTGACAGAGTCAGCGGAGCTCTGGGTACGTGTCCGTAGGGATGTACGCAGCCAGGAAGGATGATCTCCTAACTGAGCTGCTGGAATGAGAACAGAGTGGGGGGAGTTTCATAAGCCCTTAATCAGATTTTACTTCCCTGGGTCCTGACAGGCTCTCACGAAAGGCAAAGGGCAGGCAAGGCAGCGGGAATGGTGCTATTCAGAGGGTGCTAGAGAAAACTAAATTTGTTCTTTTCAGGCACCTGACATCACCTTTTCTGCACAGCAATCCAGGCTGTGAAAAGGGAGGCCTTAACCCTGGAAATGTAACATTATGCTTCTCTGCTCACCGGTGGTACAGGCAAATAGACTGTTAAGGGTTCAGAAAACATTAAGTGTTAAGCTAAAATAATAGTTGGGCTTAACTTGAACAGTGCTGTGGAATGACACAATCTATGCAGCAAATTCATCTGAAGTCAAATAATGGACTATAAATAATAGAGAAAAAGAAAAAAAAAAAAAAAAAAGGTAAACATTTGGGCTCACAAAATGAAAACCAGCTGCTCTGGAACATCTCAGCTCCAAAACCCTGATGGGACTAAAGTTGGAGCTGTTTCCAACACTTTGCAAACAGGGAGGCTGCATACTCTAATACCACTGGGGGGAAAAAAGATGAGAACCCATCAGAGCAAGAGATGTTAGGGACAGCAGCAGATCACAGGGGGTTTCTTAACTTACTAAGGGAACTTCCAAACATGACTTGTTTGTTTGTTTGTTTGTTTGTTTGCTGTCTGAGGCGGGCGGCTGCTCGCTTAGTGTTCTAGCTGCTGCTTGGGTTAAATGAATCACAATTTCAGATGTTCTGTATTGTTAAATCATTTTTTTTGTGGCTGTTGCTTAGGTCAATTTTATTCAAAAGCTCAATTTGAGAATCATTCCAATATGAATCAGAGAGCTGACGAAAGGCTCCTACGTGTATCTGGAGCTGAGCACAAAGTTACCAGGTAATGGACAGAGGAGAAGGGTGAGTGATGTACATGAGATTCATTTATTTATTTTTTCAGCTAATACTGATGAGCAAAAGAAATTTAATGAAGGGAGAGTTTGTCTGTAAGAATGCACCTCTTTGGTGTAAATAAGCTGTGATTGAATTGTTCCCAGACAGCCCACCAGAACAAGAGGACACAGTCTCAAGCTGTGCTAGGGAAGGTTCAGACTGGATGTTAGGAAGAAATTCTTCACAGAGAGAGTGATTGGCCATTGGAATGTGCTGCCCAGGGAGGTGGTGGAGTCACCATCATTGGAGGTGTTTAGGAGGAGACTTTATAGGGTGCTTGGTTGCATGGTTTAGTTGATTAGGTGGTGTTGGATGATGGGTTGGACGCGATGATCTCGAAGGTCTCCTCCAACCTGTTCTGTTCTGTTCTATTCTGTTCTATTCTGTTCTATTCTGTTCTATTCTGTTCTATTCTGTTCTGTTCTGTTCTATTCTGTTCTGTTCTGTTCTATTCTGTTCTGTTCTGTTCTATTCTGTTCTATTCTATTCTATTCTATTCTATTCTATTCTACATTTGTTACTTTTGAAATGACTCTACAGAACTCAAGGCTCCTTTTTGGGGTGGGCTGGGGGAAATGCCCTGGGGTTGTCTATGGTTTGCATTAAAAAGGTCAAATGAAGATCTGCTGCCTTGTTTACACGGACAAGGGAAGGAGTTTTCCTCAGTTGGATTTAACACATGAAAATATGTTTACGTTTCAACTGCTTTTAGTAAGTGTCTGTGATGTGGAAGAAACACTGAGTGTGCAGCTTTGTTCACTGTCCCTGTGTGTCCCCATCACTGCTGCCTCTGGGAGTGGAAAGGTGCCAGCACCCAGGCTCTGACTCCCGGTACTGTCTGCAGACACACAGTTGATTTTGCCTTTTGGTTATTTTATCATGGATTTTCTTTGGTTTGGTTTCGTTTCAGGCAATACAAGAAAGATTACAGACTGGAATCAACCAGTGATCCTGTTTCCTGCTGGTCAATCAATCTAACTCCCTAGGAAAAGAGTATTCTGGGAAAGAAAACTATGCAAATGATGATCTTCCAAATACTTTCGATTCTTTCTCTCCTCAAGAAACCCACACATTTAAAGGCTTACCTGTGACTACAAAGAAATGTCAGACATACTTTAGCTCAAAATAATTATACTTTCAAATAGAGAACTTGCTTCCTTGTGTTTATTTTTTTAAGGTGGTCTCTAATACCCGTTGTGGCTATGTTGTTGAAGACTTACGTGAATGAACTAAACAATACTGATGTTATCCCACTCACAGTTTAACATGGACACACAGACTTAGGTGTCCCAATAAAAATAAGCAGGGGTGTTACACAATTGAACAAACCTTGAGTACTGTGTCCAGTTCTGGGTCCCTCAATTTAAGAAGGACACTGAGCCTCTTGAATGTGTCCAGAAATGGGCAACAAGGCTGGGGAGAGCCTCAAGCATAAGCCCTATGAGGAGAAGCTGAGGGAACTGGGGTTGTTTAGCCTGGAGAAGAGGAGGCTTAAGGGAGACCTTATTGCTCTCTACAACTACCTGAAGGGAGGTTGTAGCCAGGTGGGGGTTGGTCTCATCTCCCAGGCAACCAGCATCAGAACAAGAGGACACAGTCTCAAGCTGCACCAGGGGAAGTTTAGGCTTGAGGTGAGGAGAAAGTTCTTCACAGAGAGAGTTGTTAGCCATCGGAATGGGCTGCCCAGGGTGGTGGTGGAGTCGTCGTTCCTGGAGGTGTTCAAAAATGGATTGGACGTGGCACTTAGTGCCATGGTTTAGTAGTCATGAGGTGTTGGGTGACAGGTTGGACTTGATGATCTTTGAGGTCTTTTCCAACCTTATTGATTCTATGATTCTATGTTTCTATGTGTCATGCAAACGGTAACAGACTGCTGAAGTTTATACCCTCCATCCAGCTACAAATGATGATGTTCTTGAAGCACATGTTTTGTAAAATGAGCGTGAAGTTTGAGGCACTATTAATTTATTGTTTCTGTCTACTTTTATTTTATGGAGAACCCCCTACTAGTCTTGCTGTAATAAGATGCTTCTGCAGATGCAGAAATTAGCAATGGGACCATGAGTGGGGATGGCAACCCAGGCTGGCTGCAGTCCCCTTCGTTGTTGCAAACTCTCTGTGCCTGTTTTAAGAACCTCTGTAGTGCAGAAATTGACTTGTGACACAGACCTTGGACTGGTGGCAAAAGAGCATTTCAGCCCTCACATGTAGCAGGGTTTTTTTTGGCACCATTTCATACAAACATTGGAAGATGTTTTGCAGATAAGGGGAAAAACTCAAGCCAACAGGTACAACGTGTAGCACAGGGAGGTAACATTTCAGAGGAAACACACACACAGCAGCTTCTGCCCCTGGAATGCAAGCTGTGGTTTTAATCTTTGTTTTGTTTGTGTGGGGTTGTTGTTGTTGTTGTTGTTTTTTTCCCCCACAAATTTTAACTCCAGAATTATTTGGTTTTGTAATTTCAGTTTCCATGTCTCTTTGGACCCATAAACGTGCATTATGGAAGGCTTAACAAAAGTTGCTTTCTATCCTGCCAGTAATATATAAGTGGAAAGACCTTCTTATTTTAGAGCAACGTACTAACCCAAGCATTTTCTTGCCAAAGTCAGTAAGATCAAGCAAACCATGCAATAAGAAGTGTGGGTTTTTTCCTAAAGCACTGTGCAGACGTGATGCCAGCAAATGTTTGCAGGAATTGCTTGTACACCCAAGATGCAGATTCGGAGATGCAGCTTTGGCTGAACAAATTACATGACAGGCTGCTTGCTTTTGCCACATCATAGAGAGGCTTACCAATTTGAAAAGCAGAGTATTTCCATTATGAATGAACTTGGTATTTTACCTGTAGCTGCTGCTGGGGTTTAGCAGTCGATTTACCGCCAATTAAAACTTCCCTGTTTACAGTTGTTAGTGTGTTTGCACCGTCCCCTCCACCTGCCTGCTAGCCACAGGGACAGTGAATAGCACTGAAATCAGGGAGCATGGGCATAGCTGGAGGACATCTCTCACCTGGTCTCTTCTGCTTTAAGCGAGGCTCAAGTGTGCACAGACCATTCCTGAAGGCCACTCTTCCAACCCATCTGCTAAACCCTGCAATGCCTGAGGTTCCTCAAATGCCACAGGCAGCCTGCTGCCCTGTTAATGTGATTCTCTTTTCCTGCAAAGCAGATCCTGCTAAGCTTGACAGATGGGAAGAAAGCAAGCTGTCAGCCTTCCTCACAGCAACTCAATGTAGTTGGAGGGGTTTTCCTCCTCTTTCTACAACCTCTCTGCAAAGCTGTTCCTGTTCTCCAGGCTGCATCCCCACTGTCCACACCACATTGACGTGCTGTGCCCCGAGCTGCAAAGGTGACTGCACCACATTGACGTGCTGTGCCCCGAGCTGCAAAGGTGACTGCACCACATTGACGTGCTGTGCCCCGAGCTGCAAAGGTGACTGCACCACATTGACGTGCTGTGCCCCGAGCTGCAAAGGTGACTGCACTGAGGGCTGTCCCTGGCTGATGGAGCTGCTCAGGTCTTAGGATTTCACTGGTGTGCCTGGCTGCTGTGACTCACAAATCCTTTCTGCAGTGCCACCTCCCCTCTGCACATGTGCTTTCTGTTCCATAAATATGTTCCATTTCATTCTTTTCCACGTGAATTGTGGCTTAGTGGTTTAGTCATTCTCCTCCTGTCCCTTTCGGGCCCTTAAGCGAGTTCTGAGACTTCTGGTTTCTGAGGCTCCCTTCCCTTGCTCTAGAAGCTGAAGACACAGTAAAGAGTATTTTGCATTCTGTGATTTCTGATTCCAATGCAGAATACACAGCTTATCTCACACTTTTCTAACCAGTGTTGTACCAGTCAGCAGTCAGAGTAAAAATTTTATCCAGTGTAAGCATTTGTCTGCTACTTCTTTCTCCCCTTACTGTCACCTTCAGCTGCATTTGCAGTTATCTCCTACACTGCAGGAAACTTGCAAGAGTCACATTTTACAAAGGGTGTTTTTCTATCTCTACCAGTCTGAGTGGGAGTTTCTCAGGCTGCCACAGAAGCCACGTGAAAGCAGACTTAGAGCCCCTGAGGTCAGCTTGTGGTCATCAATTCAGTCATAGCTGACAAGACTCCGGCTGCCTCCACAGCTTTTCCTCATCCTTGTAAATCAAGCAGGAAAGCTCTGGCTGAGGCTGTGCCTGGTATTGCCTTGTGCCTAAACTCTGTTAGCCAGGTAGGTCAAGATCTGTTGTCCACAGCTATGGGTTTTTTTGTTTTAATGGAGCAAGTCAGAACAGAACCAGACCTGCTGGGCAGTCTGATGGCTCCCGTCTCAGGAACCAAAATGGATCATTGCTTTGTGTTACTTTATTCCATTTAATTCATTATCTTAGAATAAAATTTCAGAACTGTTTAAACTTCACCTTAGCAGTTTCAATTTTCTGTTTCCTCTCTCACCCCATCCTATTTCCCTGCCTTCCTCATTTCTCAGTAATTTATGAACTTCTGGGGAAACCACTGTTTTCTTTCATCACTTTTGCCTGAGTTGAGCAGGATGAGATACCATAGCTGCTGTGACACCCTCCCTCTCTGCAAGAATTCTTTGGGGGTTTGTTTTTCTTTCTTCTTCTACAAAACTGCTTTTAGTAAAGGATTTTGTTAAGAAGACCTTCCTCTCCTGTAAATTTAGAGGTTATATTTTTCTCTATTTCCCCCCCCCCCTGTTATTTCTGTTGCATTTTTTTTCACTGCCACTTTTGGCCTTTCAGTTTAACTCATCACATCTTATGTCATCTCTGGGGGTTTTTCTACTACACTCCTCATGTGTGTCTGCATCCTACTTTCCCACATGCTGACTTTCTCTCCTTGCTGTATAATAGTAGGGAAATTTTCTGCTTTGCCATGTGAGGCAAAAATTGCTTTGCTGTGGCTGATTTGATAAAGCAAAACTCAAGGTAATAAGAATTTTGGTTGTTGTTTGCTTTAAAAACTAATAGCTTAGCAATGGGATGTTATATGCTCTGAAACATATAAGTTCTGGTTTGGGAACAGAGGGAGGATTTTACTGGAAGAGAGTAAGGCTCTCACACAAGAAAGATGCTGTCCAAAAGGCAGCTGCTGTTACTTAAATCTGAGTGCCATTTGGAGCTGTGGTATTTCATGAATTTATAATGATCTGAGCATTCAAAAGTTCAGATTGAAACACTGAAACACAGAAGTCCTGGGTGGTAACAGTCATCTGGTGTGAGGAGGGCATGGCACCAGCCCTTAGCGCTGCACAGCCAAGCGGTCAGATGGCTTTAAGTACTACTGAATTATCCTGAAGAAGGTGCTGGCCTGTCAGCTGTCCTCCTGTGCTGCATTTCAAACCACATTGGGCATCCTGGGCTTTGCAAAACCAGATGGAAAGCAGAGAGAGCTGCTGGAATAGCTGCTGGAATAGCTGGGAATAGCTGGGATTGTTTAGCCTGGAGAAGAGGAGGCTCAGGGGAGACCTTACTGCTGTCTACAACTACCTGAAGGGTGGTTGTAGCCAGGAGGGGGTTGGTCTCTTCTCCCAGGCCACCAGCACCAGAACAAGGGGACACAATCTCAAGCTGCACCAGGGGAAGTTTAGGCTGGAGGTGAGGAGAAAGTTCTTCACAGAGAGAGTCGTTGGCCATTGGAGTGTGCTGCCCAGGGAGGTGGTGGAGTCACCATCTCTGGAGGTGTTCAAGAGGGGATTGGACATGGCACTTGGTGCCATGGTTTAGTTATGAGGTCTGTGGTGACAGGTTGGACTTGATGGTCTTTCAGGTCTCTTCCAACCTTATTGATTCTGTGATTCTGTGAATAACAGAACAAAGCAACGAGTAGTGGGGATTTTATTTCAATCGCTCCCAACGCTCGGTTGTTGATTTACAATTGGATTGAATGTCTCTGTTGGGTTTGACAAAGTCAAATTTTAAGTCCTGATTTTAAAGCTAGTGAATTAATGCAGCAAAATGAGGATTTTTCAGGGGATATGTGATGTCTGTGCACACAAGCAGAACAGCCGTTTAGCACCTAGGATCTGATCAAATATGCTGTAAAACCCTCTGTGAGAATTCATCACATCTTGGCAGTGCAAAACATGGTGAGCTTCTGTATGGTTAATACTTGTTAAACATTGAAAACCTCTTCTTTCAGACACATACTCAGCAAGCTGTAGATGCTTAAAACAGACTGGAAACAATGTAGTCCGTGTGAACACCATCGATCAGCCCGGCTCCATTGTTATGCACAAACCAACAAGGAATATCAACACCATGCTCAGGATCTCTTGAAATCCTTCTGCCAGCCCCTGAAAGGCAAAACACAGTGGTGGAACCATCCAAGCAGAAACTGTGCTTTGATAGGGTAATCTTTCTGAAGTCTTTACTAAGCACTTAATTATTTTTTACCTTGTTACTGTCAGTTCATTGTTTTTAACAATCATTGTGGCATCTGGTTTCTTGGGATCAGATCCAGGATGAATTTCAAGTATGGTGAAGTCAATGGGGTGGAAAAACTGTCCTAAAAATAGAAGCCAAAATTACCACTTCAGGCATGTTGCACACATTAAACCAGAATCAAACCAAACAGAAAGCCCAGGGCTTCTACATTCCCACAAAGTCTTCCACGTCCCCTCAGGGCTGTCAGTGAATGAGCAAACATCCAGTTTCATATCAGGCTGAACTTATGCCTGTGATACTATCTACTTTTTATAAATCAGAATCCAGTGCATTTCATCTGGATGAAAGTTCCAGCTTCTGACTGCACAGTAAAATTAGCCTTTTCTAGATACCCTTCAAGATATCCCCACTTTTTGGCTTGTCTGCTCAGCTCTCACTCTCCAAGTCTTCAGCTTTTCTTAACCAAATAATGCATCTGTTTCCCTCTGAAGTTTTTGTGCGTGATTATGCTCAGAACAAGGCTGACAGCTAAGGAAATGTCCCACTCCTGCCAGGATTAGCTTTCACAAACTCCTGGCTGGCCTGGTGCAGGATGCTGCTGGTGCTTTGAGTGCTATAATGAGCACAGATCTTAGATACTTAGTGAGGTGCAGAGGCAGATTCCAAGATGCTGGAAATAGCGATGAGATGTGTAAATCAGTGAAGCGTAACACGGTGTGCCCATGTCACCTGGGCTTTTGCTGTTTTCTTGCTACTTGCAATTCCTACCATAGCAGAATGACTCCTGTGTGGAGAAGTCCTTTAGCCTGAGGAGACTGGAGCAGGAAAGTATAAACAACATTCCATCCTAATTCTGCTCTCTTCCTGTTTTGTTACAGCACTTCCCATGACACATGGGCCTGACGTGAACTGCGCCGGCTCACTCTCCTTGGGCCTCAAAGTGCATGCCAAGACTGAGTAAGCTTGCAGCAGTTCATTATTTTCCACAGTGAGTAAGCTTATTGACCCCAAAAGAGTGTTTGCTCCTCTTATCTGATTTTATAAGTGAAAACTGCAAGGCAAGGGGAAAGCAGCTGTTTTCTGTGTATGTTCCAACAGAGAATGCACTGGCAGAAAACAGGATTCAATGGGGTCAAAATTTGAATCCCTGAATTACTAACTTTGCCTTCTACTAGAATAAAGACTGTTAGCTAACATGAGGAAAATCTTAGATGACACGAGGCATCCTGTGATTTTACTGTATTCTAGTGAATCAAAACATACCTTAACAATTTCTTTTCTTACAAGGATGCATAAATGAGGTTCAGCAAATATTGATTGACCAAACACAGGTATTTTCTCAAAGAGCTTGTACTCAGGAGAAAGGTGCTAAGATGAAAAGAGAGATCAGCCAAGAGACTGCAAGAACACTGTAGTAAGGGGTGGGTGGGGGGAAATCTGTAGGTGGCATTATCTTCAGCTAGATAAAGAAGTTCCAAGATGTCAGTGAGGCAAATGGATGCTAGTGATTGCAGCAGCAACAGCAGAATTTGAGATGATAATGTATAAAGTTTGAGCCCAGAATATTTGGATCAAAATTGTAATGTGCCATTCAATGTCATCTCAGGTTCCTCTGCTATCTCAGTTCAGAAAGTGTAAGTACAAGATTGTGTTTATGAATTATGTAGCTTCACAAGGAAAGACAACTGTGAAGACACTAAATGAATCCATACCTAATAATCCATGGGTCTGTGTAGACAGTTTATCACCTTCCAGTGTATACAGTCCCAGGAAATCTTGGTGGAGAGGATGTTTCTTCCATACTTGATGCAAAACAATAACAAATGAGGCACTGCTGCCCATTTGGAGCACCAGATTTTTTTTTCTGTTAATTATTAAAGTTAAGCTGAGGGGAAAAAAAAAAAAAAAAAAACAAACAAAAAAATCAAACTTGATTTAGGGCATTTTGCTTCCCAGAGTTAAGAGCATGAAGAAACCTGAGAAGCAGCAGCATGTCCAACAAACAAACATGACATTACAAATTGTTCAGTGGCTTTAAAATAGAAGGTTTGCTGGCTAGTTTGGTCCATGTGCACCTGTGTGTGTCAACATGCAGTCCAAGACTCACACTACATTACACTGTAAAAGGCTACCTAGGCTTTAACTTTGCAGCAAGAAGTTTCTAGCCAAACTCTGCCCTGTAACAGCACAATTAATCACAGAGGGGTTAGTGATATGTAGACGCAGCACCTCATGCTCAGTAACAAAAATGTTGTTGATAAAACCATCACTGCCTTGCCCAGACACCAGCTGACAGCTTTTCCTTTATTTCTTTTATTTCCCCCAGAAAAATCAACTCCTGAACTGTCTTGGTTAGTGCTAGGACAGAGAAGATTTGCTTCTGTTGCAGCAGGGATATGGACAGCATGGCTGTCATAGTGACAGCCTGCTGTATGGATAAGAGTTTTGCTCCAGCGCTGCTTCTGTTGCAGTGCCATGTTTTAAGAAGGTCATTTTGTTCCAGGTACACAAAGAAAATGTACATGAGGAGGAGCTGCTGCCCATTCCTTCTCTAAACTTCCTTTTGCACAGGTATAAATGATTCTGTAATGGATAAATCATGAAAATGTCCCTGCTGACAGGGCAAAATGTACCTGTTCTGTAATAACACAATTTCCATTTCTTAAAATGGAGATTGCTTACACCAGGTCATTATGTCCTTGTTTGAAAGACTCTGCCTAAAGTTACTCTTGAAGTATTTTGCAAGACACTGTTGCATTAAGCACAATACCAAATCTAGTTTTACCTCAGTCACAGAAACAGAAAATCAGGGGAAATTCTGCACTTAGTCCAAGCAGAGGAATTTATGAATTATCAGCAGTTACACAACATAGTAGGGAGCAAAATCCAGCAGGACTGAACCAGATTCTTGTGTATATTCAGACTACAGATCTTAAAAGTGTATTATTGATTAACACTAAAAAAAGAAGAACAGAAGGTAATACAGGAGCTTGATACTCATTTTGTAAGCCTTACCCTTCCTGTTGCAAGGTGACTGAGTCAAACCAGCTGAAACCTGTTTTTTCATTGCCATTCTGAACTGTGATCTTCTCAGGAGTTACTGTCACTTTTAAATCCAGGTGCTTACTTGCAATGCCAAGTTTTCCAAAATATGTGTTTTGGATCTTTGCATCACTATTTGTTCTCTTATCACCAATGAGTTCCCCATTGACTGTGATGCCTAACATAAAAAGGAAACATTAAGTCTTGCTTTATAGCTAGGACCCGATCAATTGATGTCAAGGAGCATCGTGCAAGTTTAGCAACAACTCAAGGAAACAGATATGAGCTGAAAACCAGATCAGAACTACATGTGCATGTTTGTGCCAGTGGAGATCTGAGGGCTGTTCTGTAGATTTCCACAAAAACCCTAGCCCTTTATTGAGAAAACTTTAATATTTCCTAGAGCACAAAGAGTCTGTGATGGGCACAAACAGCCTGTGTGACATCTGTGTCTTTCCCAGGAATTCCATGGAATGGCAAACTAAGGATTATTTTGTGGCTGGTATTACTATTCACTGAGACAAATCATGTCTTGCAACTCTCACAGTGAGTTCAAACTCTCACAAAGTTTTGACTCTCACAAAGTTTAAAAGTTTGTTTTGCTCCAAGAAGTGAAAACACAGCCACGGTACTGGTAACCTATCACAGTTACAGGAACTCCTACTAACTTTGCTGGGGAGAAAAAAAACCAGTATAGAAGAAAGAAACAGCCTTTAAACATATGACATTTTGTTACAAGTATCCTCATTTACTGTATTTTTTAAAAAGCCTTTCAAACTCACCTGTGACTGGGTCATTTATTAAATTTAACACAGCACCCGGGTTTTCATTGATGTTGAAGCAAATGGCATCTTTTTTGTGTGGCACTGATATAATGAAGTGTGGGTCTCCATCAACTGGAAAGGCAAATCACTGGTGTTTGTACACTGACAGGTTCACAGTTAACATTTAACATTGAGGCAATGTAACTGCTGATGCTGGGGACCAACAGGAACTGGGTCCTTGCAGGAGCTGTATGCCCATCTTAGTCCAGTCCATTCGCCAAAGCAGTGGGGGGAGCAAAAAAAAAAAGCTGCCACTGTCCCCCCAAAGTGAAGTATGTCCTTTTTCCTCTCATCTTTCTCCAGTACATGGCATGTATCCTGTGTCTCTTGACCACTGCAAAATTTGGCACATAGATTGTAGGTTCAGGACAGCTACCTCTGAGTGCTCATCTCTGGGGCCCGTGAAAGTACTACGGAGGGTTCACCTGAACAGGGAATGTGCAGCTACCAACAGAAAGCCCAGCAATGGGGAGGAGGACTAAGAAAATGCCCATGTATAATCTCAGTGACATGCTCTTCAAAAAACATTTAGAGATGTTTAAATTAAAATACTAGCCCTTTGGAAACAAAAATTGTCTGCTTTTGTGGGAGGGGATTAGCTAAAAGCCTCTTACAAATTGTGTCATTTAGTCTTAAATATTCTCTTCTGGCACACTACTCAAGCTACTCACCACTAGTATACCATGTGGGGGTTGCTGAATATAGGTAAGATACTTGTGGAACTGCAGAGAACAAATAAAAAATATTAGAAAAACTCACAGCCAAGTGGAATATTTACACAACATCTGCACAGTACATGTGTCAGGAAGTTAATATGCTAGGTAAGCTGCTAACTCCATCCTAGTTTTCAAAGCATATGGTCCAGGGGATGACAGTTTGTGCTCCTTCTGAATAAAGGAAAGTTTCAGTACAAAGACAAACTTCACTTGTAGTTTAAATTGCTTTGACAGTTTCTACAAGGCCCAAGCAATGTATCTGCAGGACACAAATGTCTCAGACTTAAGGATTAAGCTACTAGCAAGGAAATGCAACATCATCCATTGAAAACGTCTAAAGTTTTGACATTTGCTTTTTTTCCAGAATGAAAATAATACCAGGCTGGAGAGTTGGGCAGTGAAGAACCTCTTGCAGTTCAAGAATTGCAAGTGTAGAGTCCTGCAGCTGAGAGGAATAACACTTTGCACCAGTGCAGGTGGGGGTTAACCTGCTGGAGTTAACCTGGGAGTCCTGGTGGACATCAAGTTCACCATGAGTCAACAGTGTGCTTTTGTGGCCAAGAAGGTCAATGGCCTCCTGTGGCGCATGAAAAAGAATGTGGCCAGCAGGTCAAGGCACATTCTCCTCTCTCTCTCCTCTGCCCTAGCTGAGGCCATATCTGGACTACTGTGTCTGGTTCTGGGCTCCACAGTTTGAGACTGATAGGGAACTACTGGAGAGTGTCCAAGAGAGGGCTACAAAGATAATGAGGGGACTGGAGCACCTCTCTGAGGAGGTAAAACTGAGAGACCTGGGGCTGTTTAGCCTGGAGAAGACTGAGAAGGGATCTCCTCAATGTTTATAAATATCCAAAGCATGGGACTGGGCTCTTTTCAGCAGTTCCCAGTGATAGGACAAGAGGCAATGGGCACAAACTGGAACACAGGAAATTCTACCTAAACATAAGAAAACATTTATTTTGGGGTGCCAGCGCACTAGAACAGGCTGCCCACAGAGGTTGTGGAATATCCTTTTCTGGAGACTTTCAAAACCTGCCTGGTTGTATTCCTGGGCAACCTGCTCTGGGAGAATCTGCAGGAGGGTTGGACTAGATGAATGCAAGAGGTCTCTTCTAACCCTCACCATCCTGTGATTCTGTGAATTTAAATCTTTTCAATAAAGACTGAGAAAACTAGACAGAGATAGAGAGAGAAAGGCTGAGATGAATCTCCAGAGCATTTCCAGGATTGCCCAGTGAGCAACTGAAGGGTCAGTTGCTGTGTCTCTCAAATAAAGCAGTTTCTATTTGTATAAGCAACTGAACGTATTGATTTAGCCAGAGATCTGACATTGTAGCCCCTTCTTTCATATAATTCCAAAGGAGAAATAAATTCAAGTCCATCCAGTTTTGAGGAGAAAATGGTGGTTTGATGAACTGGCATTTACTCCATAATAGCTATTCTTAGCTGTAACTTTTAAATCTGGTACTGTTCAACTTTATGTATGTTTTCAGCACTGAGCAATGTTTTAGCTCTGAGCAGAAATTGGTGGTATTTGTTAAAATACAGCTGTAAACCCAGAAAAGACAGTTCCTATCTCTCCAGTAATTTCAGTTGTCTCAATCAATTTCTTTTGACAGATGCTGCTTCATTCAGAAGCTTAAACTAATGACTTACCCTGTGAAGCTCTGACAGCCTGTGCTGTGAACAAAACAAAATGTTGGTTTAGAGGCTAGAAAGAATAAAAACCCCAATCTTTTCCACTTCCCTCCTTCTGCCAAAACCAATTCCAAAATCTTGTAAATATGTATACATTTCTAAACATTTTTAAAAGAAAAAAACCTATTTAGTCCTGCAACAAAGCAAAGGTCATGAACAGGTAGAAAGCACACCCTGCTTTCCAGCGAAAATGGCACGTCTCCAAAGGCATGGGGTTTGCTCTGGGGTTTGGGACAACCTGCTCTTCCCTGATTCCTCCGTGCCACCTTGCTCTAAACTATACTGCTAGGAAGTCAGTAATATTTATCCACCTGCTTCAGTATTTTACTAGACTTCCTTCTACATCCGAAGCTATGGAGGGGTGTCTGAAGACGGGGCTTTGTGCTGAAGCAGCAGTAATCACAGCATCAAGAAAGACATCTCTGTATGAGAGTGTGCTACACACAGGTATCTGCGAGTCAGCAGTGCAAGCCTGGGAAGCAGCTTAGTTGTGCTGGGCCTGAATTTTGGGATGGTGGGATGCTGCAGTTATCAGACACAGGAGGTATTTACAAGCTTTACAAGCTGAAATGTTTTCAATCTTTTCATACCACAATCTCGCTTCATTAACCAAGAATTGCATTCTAGATCAAGTAAGTGATGCAGGGAATCTACCTCTAACAGTTAAAGATATTAAGCCAATTTAATAAGGAATGTGCTTACCTTCAGCTGTTGCCATGGGCAGGTAAGGAGTGAAAGGAAAGAAAAAGAAAATTGGTCTTTCAGTTTATGACTAAACAGGAAGGATTCTGATCCTGTTCAAACATAATCTAAGAAAAAAACATTCAAACCTGTTTGACAGTTCAACCAGGTACATTCAATATTTCAATATCCATTTCTTCCCAGTGACACAACTCAATATTTGTACATCAAACACACACACTGGAAGTAAAAAGCTGTTATGTGGGGTAGCAAAACTGCGATGAGATATGCATATGACAAGAGCACTATTAGTAATTCTTTTAGTGCTATGCCATTTCCACACTGCAAATTGTTCCTTATTGGTTCTGCTCTCTTGTGGTTTTTAAGGCATTTTTGCGTCATTCTATTAACACTGGATGATTCAGTGATCCTCTTTGTGAATTTAGGCTTTAGAGTGTGTAAAAAACTATTTTCTTCTCCTATAAAGCAATAGTGATTTGAGTATTGTCTCCTATTGTCTTCTATATACATAGAGGATTTACTTGGAAACAGGTTCAGAAAAGAATCTTTGTGCTCCAAGTGCCTAGAAAGGGAAAGCAAAGAGCTGAAGATGACTCTGAATGGACATCACTACTGCCAGGTGCTTGGGTAAGTTTTTTTTATCTTATTGAGTATGGCTGTAAACTTTGAAGTAGTTATTCTGGATAGGGACTTGAATGTTAAATTAAACATGAAGTGCTTTTACCTCAGTATCCCATTATGATAGTTATGGGGAAAAAGGCAAAAATTTTATCAGCAGAATGCTTGAAGAATTATTCAGAAGTGAAGAGCACTTAATGCAGA
This sequence comes from Picus viridis, assembly GCA_033816785.1. NCBI lineage: Eukaryota > Metazoa > Chordata > Aves > Piciformes > Picidae > Picus > Picus viridis. The sequence continues at coordinate 4,787,843 of CM066592.1, forward strand.
AAAATGTTACCACATTTACTCCTAAGCTGAAGTAGATAAATAAAAGTGATGTGAGCTAAACTGAATATAGCTGAATTATTAGATTATAAATGCTTCTTGGGTTTTATTTCTTTTTGGATGTAATATTTTATGTGTTTAGCTTAAAAGACACTTATTTTGAGTTTATAGTGTTTTGCCTGTATGATTTAGTAATGAAGGATGGTTTGATGGAAATGAGCTTTACAGTGAAAAGTGATTTTGCATACACCATACACACAAAAGGCTGGAAAGTAGATTTTTTACAGACGTGTGTTTAAAGCCTTTTCTTTAGGGGAACATCAAAGGAACACTTCTAAAATACAGTCAAATTGTGAAAATGGTGATACCTTCAGTGGGTTTATCTGCAAGCCCATCTTGATTGCCAAGGTCTTCTGGCTTTGTTACCACCATGGATGTCAGTGGTGTTACAAACTTGTATTTCAGTGAGAGATCCAGGGCTTCAGCTGTAAGATTCTCTTTTTCTTCTCCTGTAGCTGCAGTACTGAATACAGGTAGAGATTCCCAGCATTAATAAATGCTGTACTACTCAGTGAACTCTGGATTAAATATTTAAAGTGAAGTCTTTTCCTTTTAGATCATCTATCAATAAGGACTATTTGTTACAATCTAAGAGCACTTCAGATTCTACTTACTATCCAAGAAAAAGGCAAAACTGTGCTTTATTTTTGCAATAATTCTAAACTGTTTAATTTTCAACCTGACCCAGGAATAGTGAAATGGAGGAGGAGAGCAGGTTGGAGCATTTTCCTCTTTTTTTATGCTTTCCCATTGGCACCTTAGTGCTTCACACCCTAGAAGTTGCACCAGTGAGGTGGCTTAATGGGTTCACAGCTAAGATGTTATTCCAGATATAATTTACCGCTTCTCCAGGAGTTGCTCAATGGTGAGATAAGCCCAGAGCCTTTCAATGTAGTCTCCAAATATGTATTCCTGTTCTTGGAAAGCTTTAGCTGTTTCCTCAGCATCTTGTTGTGTAGTATATGACAGAGCATCATTAGCCTGTTAGGAATAAAGAAACTACACTGTATCATGAGTAGTCAGGGACTTCCAGAACCTCCCAAAATCAACACCTTCATGTCTGAAAGCCTTATTAAACTGGAAAGCAGTCTAACCCTACACAGCACTTGCCCAGGAAAATGTCAGTGTAGTATCAGGATCTGTGTTCCATTGCTTCTTAGTAGTGTATGCTATAGGACATCATGCAGTTCCCAAATTCATGTGGCAGTTTTGTTCGTTAGGATTTGGCTACTCAGGATTTAAAGAACTTTGGTTATGATGCCAGTTTCACATGGGAACACAGTCAAGCAGATATGCTTAACAATACATTATCAGTATTTGAAATATACCTAATTTCACATAATATGTTGAATACACTAAAGTGTATGGGGCATAATAGGCACTGTATATGACACATGTGTTTCTTGAATATCAGGGGCAAATATTTGTACAGAATCCAGATCTAGAGAGGCTTGTAGATCAACTTGGTTTATATTAGAAGTAAACATCCACTTCACTAGGCAAGCTTTTCAACTATTCAGGTGTCTTCTCTATCAGTTTTTCTTCACTGAATGAAGACTAGGGGTGGTGAACACTGAGTGTTTGGCTCCTGAAAGAACCAAGTAGAGTATTTAGAGACTAAACTTTAAAGAGAAAAGAAGGAAAAAAAAAAAAGAAACCTTTTATTAGAGCTAATTCAGTCACATTGCACAAAGTTGTTCCAGACTGACCCTAGTGTACGAGACCGAGTTAGGCAACTAACTTGCAGTTTTAGAAGAGATGACTTTGGCACATTTATTTTCTCACATTTGCAGTAACATATCCTGGCACTGATGTAAAGAAATACTAGTAACATTTTAAGTATTGGCAGCTCTGAACACTCAGACATTTTGCATATCTTCTTCAAGTGAAAGAAACCCATACTTACACCTTCACCTGTCACATCTACGGTCAAACTGTTTTGGTGGCTGTCTATGAAGCGCCCAGCCACCACAATCTCAGACCCATCATAGAAATGCTTAAAACTGTTTTTAGTCAGGTCTGATATTTCATTTTCTGGGTAGTTTAGCTCCACATCTGTGAGAATGGGATTTGACACCTCGTCGTAAAACCCCTACAGGATAAAACACAGAACAAAGGGAAAACATTTAACTATCATTGTTTCTGTAATTCACAGGCAGACCTGTACTCAGAAACATCCTGCTATTTGGTGCACACCAAAGTGTCCTTTAGAACCATGATGTGTGTCACCTAACATCAAGTTTTGAACCCTCTTCCATAGCCCACAGTACCCCCCTCCTACTGCCCTTCCACTTCCTGCTTATATAAGGGAACAAGAAAATTAAATGCAACTAACATTCTGATTACAGCAGCCTCTTGAGTATCTCAGTAGCAGATTACACTTGGGGACTTGGATTACTTCAAAATAAGAACATCTGTACAGTTATCTGAACTAATGTGTCTCTCGACTAATTTAAGTGGTGATTACCGTACCTGAAGCTGCAAAGCTGCATCAGAGTCAGGATAAATCCGACGGGCCAATCCTTTATTCTCCAGCGCCATCTTCTCCAAGAAGTTGTAGTCAACACCGTAGCCAAACCCAAGATTGTATAAGGCATATTTTCCTTCAGTGGCTTTTTTCACATGTGCCCGAATGTCCTCAGTATTAGACACACCTGTATGAAACCAGAAGTTTGAGTTTTCTTCATAAATAGATAAAACAATCACAAAATGAAATGTAGCCAGTGATGTTTAGACTTCTTAGGAGGCGTTATCAAAACCTTGTTTCAGTAGTGTGATGCTGCTACGGCAGAACTTAAATTGGAGGCCAATTTTAACTAAGTATTTTTTTGTTAGTTAACTCACTGTCTTTATTATTCCATCCAACACAAACTTACCTACGTTTGGCTGGCCATCTGTTAGCATGATAATTATAGAAGCGCTTCTCTTGGGCACGATGTTTCCTTCATGAGCAACATTCAGCATATCAATTCCCCTCATTATACCACCATGTAAATTTGTCACTGCAAGGCAGATACAAAAATGTGGGCTCAACACTGATAATCAAGATAAAGGTCCATTTTCCACAGCAATCTGGTCAGATCTCATAACAGTATATGAAAAGGAGAGATCTGGGTTTGCAAGCAAGGGGATGCTTAAATAGAAAAGCATAAAGAAAAATAGGTGTCACATACTGAGCACATTGCAACTTTAGGAGTGTCTCATCAGTAATTACCAAAAGGGGGAAAAAAAAGGGAAAAAAAAGAAGAACAGCTGTAGCATTGTGTTCAGAGACTGAATTGATAACTTACACAATAACCTACTGGCAAGTCCAGTAAAGTACTTACTGCCTTCAGTGTCAATGCCCCGAACAAACTTCCTTGCTTCATCCAAATTCTCTGGAGTGGCCTTGATTAATGCTTCTTTCCAGGTGTGTACATTACTACCAAACAGTATGAAATTGAAGAAGTCATCTTCTTTCATGTCATCTAAGATTTTTAGGAGTGCTTCTCTTGTCTACAAGACAAAGATTTAAATCTATGGTTCAGTACTGGATGAAAGGGTGCTTGCAAATTGTACATGATTAATCTCCCAGCATTTGGGGATTTTTAACTTTTATATACAGTACATTGTGCAAAAATTCTGAGCTTGTTCTTCCTTGCCAGACCCTATGTCTACTTCAGAGTGCCTCCAGTGAAGTCAGCCCATTGCAATTACATCTGGTAAATCTTTGTAGCAGAGAGGAAAGTCAGGTCTCATGTCACGGATCACTGCTTACACTGAAGTAAGCTGGCATGGCAAATTGAAAGTGATGGGAAAGAGGCAGCTACAGCTTGGTGGAGAAGCTGATATGCAAGCAAGGGTGGATATTTTGATGCAGCACCAAAACTTGAAAATTATGAGCATTACCTTAGAATGGGGAGTCCTAACTATAAGAAGAGCTGTTGCTTCCCAGAGGAGACAGAATGAACAACACAGATAATGCACATATTACTGTATGCACAATTTCATTTTGGAACTGTCCAGACACCTGACAGTTGATATTGAGAGTTTTGAACTAATAACATTTTTAAGTAAGTAAATACTGTCTAAATCTATAGAATTTTGTTCTGCAGTAATGCTTCAAACTAGAAACTAAGCATTAGAGAGCTTACAACATAAACCCACTGGGTGTATCCTAAGTAGCACATATGCACTGTAAGTCACCATATCCCTTCCATCACAGCAGAGGCTCTTTCATTGAGACTCTATAGCAATGTAATAACTTACCTGTTCTATTTCTCTTCCAGACATTGAGCCACTAATATCTATTACAAAAATAACATTCTTGGGCAACTTTGGAAGATTTGTTGGTGCAAAGAAGTGTACAAAGTAGCCATTGACAATCTGAAAAACAGAATGTAATAAAACCTCACAAAACCAGGTTTGTGTATTATAAAGATAAAATGGATGAAGAAGAAATTACTTTCATTTAAAGTCTAGCCCCTGAGCAGACTAATGGACTTTAATGGCCCTGACCAGTCTCCCCTTTGTTCAGGGGCCCATTTATGTGTAAGACTGGACCTTTAGTCCCTGCCTGAGTTGCACTGTAAGAATACCTGTTCTCAGCTGTGTCACAGCCATACATGTTCCTGTCCATAGACTCCAGCAATTTGGATCCTGCCCTGCAGACTGATCTCCTACCTTGACCTCGGGCTGCCTCATCACCACAACTTGCCTGATGGCCTGGACTCTCAGTTGGATTTGACTGCCATCTCTGAGTCTGCCTTGCTCAGGTACTGTGGGGAGTGGGCTCATGGCTGGAAATGCCCCTCTGCTGTCAGCTGTGCTGTCACACGCACTGCCCTGTGCTTTAGGAAACAGCTGGCCCTCACTGCTCCCTGACCTTTACTGTACAAGCTAAGCTGTTCAACAGTTCAAAATTTCCAGCTGTCAGATTTCACCTGCAAATTATTTGGAGTTGTTCTCTTCACATCATACTTTACAGTAAAATCTCCATCCAAGACAGATTGTGAGCAATTTGCACAGGTTCGCTGCTGATCAAGAGTTGGCTTGAAAGAGATGTGCCCCTGAAAAGAAAAGCTTCATTAGATCTGAAACTTAACAGCTGAACGTTTTCTACAGAACACAAAGAAGTTTGTGCTTTTGTAAAACTAGTATGATTATATTCACAGACATTAGGATGACCTGTTTTGTCAGGTTAGGCATTACAGAATCACAGAATTGTCAGGGTTGGAAGGGACCTCAAAGATCATCCAGTTCCCAACCCCCTGCCATGGGCAGGGCCTCCTCACGCTAGACCAGGTTGCTCAGAGCCACATCCAACCTGGCCTTAAAAACTTCCAGGGATTGGGCTTCCACCACCTCCCTGGGTAACCTGTTCCAATGTCTCACCACCCTCATGGTGAAGGACGTTTTCCTAACATCCAATCTGAATCTACCTGCTTATAGTTTTGCTCCATTCCCCCTAGTCCTATCACTACCTGACATCCTAAAAAGTCCCTCACCAGCTTTATTGTAGGCCCCCTTAAGATTCTGAAAGGGCACAAAAAGGTCTCCTCAGAGCCTTCTCTTCTCCAGACTGTATTTATGTATTTGTAGATGGGTGTGATACCTGGAGGCTGCTCTTTAGAGAGAACTTCGTATCTTTGCTGCTCCATCATCCTTGGCTCAGCCCTCCACTGTGGATGGCACCTTTGATAAGGCTGTTAAGCAGACTGGGTCTTAGGAAATTTCCCACCTCTGCACATGAGGAAACAACTTGCAGTAGTCCTATTGGTACCCAAGTTTAAAACTACGGCTGTGAGACAAGGCCTACTAATTTGGGTACAGCACTATGCTCACAGCTACATGGCTTCTGATCTGCATGGAGATGGCCTTCAACCTGCTGCTTTGGAATTCACAGCTCATTTGCACAGACAAGCCTTGACTGCTTTTGTTTCTATTCCTTTGCTGTCACTTCCACTGCCAGCACTGACATTACCCTTTCAGAATTATAACCACAATAAATTATGAAAGGCAGTTGTCACTGTACCTTTTTCCCTGAAAAAGTCTTTTTAATGATATTTTGTAGATCGTTAGTGATGAATGTTCCTTCTGCTTCCAGCTCAGTGATGCCCTGAGGCTCAAAGATATCTACTTCAATCTGAAATATTAATTGAGAATTCATCGTTATTGATTACCCCACAATGTATCAGCTTAGCCATCTACGGGAGGATCAGCAGGCAACTAGAGATGTGGAAAAGGGATTCTTGTAAAAGCAAAAGTTTACTTTTGTAACTCATAATGGCAGGCTAAGCTTTTTTATACAGGGAGGTTAAAAACAAAGCTAGACAAACAGGAACCTTAATGGAAATATAACTTGTCTGAAAGCTCAATACTGGGATTCTGTAAAATGCCAATAAATACTCCAATCCTTCAAAAATATAACCCAGCCATTAGCTGTGAGTTGTGCCCAACCTTGCCCTATATTTCAGTATGCCTTCTATCATAGTGTGTTTAAATAAATGCTGCATAAGCTCTTAGAGATGCTGAGTTTTGTAATGACTTTTATGTAGCTTTTTTGGGGGGCATACGAAGGTGAAAAATAGTGCCTTGGAGCTTGGTTTTAGCAAGGCATGTGATGTGGCTTCACAGTGGTGTGAGGAAGGTGTAGTTTATACTATAAAGGCATTTTAAAATTTACTAGTGTTCCATTTTACCCCAAGGCATAGTAATGGCTTTTTCAGGTTTCTGTGCAGCATTTCTTTTGGAGGCTTACAGCTGAGCCTGTTTGTCAGGCTTACAAACAGAAACCTGCGCTAAAGCATCTGGTGTGGGCTCCTTGGCTCCTCGTGTGATTCGTTAGGAATATTGTCAAGGGCCTTCAGCTCACCTGGAATGAGCATGGCACTCCACTTTCAACAGATGTACAGAATTTCATCATCTCTGAAGTTACAGTCCCATTTGATGCAGTTTGCCACTTACCTCAAAGTTTTTGACAAGCTGCTTTGGTTTTACTTTGATGAACATCTCATATTTTCCAAACTGTCGCTTCAGCAGCTCCTCATAGGTGAGTTCAAAAGTGACTTTACTGGCTGCTGCAACGTTGACTGAGACAGTGAATTTTTCTGTCTTTCTTCCTGAAGCTCTGTATTTAAGTGGTTATAAGAAAAAAAAAAAATCTTTATTGTCTTTCACAATATTTATTGTTTGGGGTTTTGGAGTAGCATTTTCAAAAAGGGGTAAAACAAAGACAGGAACTTCGATCTACTGCTGAAGTCATACTCAAACTGTAGAGTTTATTCAGGTTTTCCAGCGAGCCTAATCCCAGGAACAGGCCACACAAAATCAGTGAAATGTGCAGAAATAGCCTTTCCATAATTGCAGATGCTGCCTGTGCAGTCAGAAGTTTTATCTCCTTGTTATAATTTACACTACAATAACTCTAACTCAGTGATTGTTCTTTGGCCCTGTAAAAAAACAGACTTCAGAAATATGCCAGAACCAAGCATTTCCAACCTCACAATTTGCTATGGGATGATGATGTGGAAGCCACACAAAACATCACTCTTACTTGACGAGACCAGCAGTCTGTCCCTTTGAAACAGCCTTCTCATACTGTTGTTTTGCAACTTCTTTTTCCTTTATAGTTCCAGGATAAGTGACACCATCAATCGTCCTGCAGATGAAAAAGCCCTGGTTTAGCTGACTGGTTTGCACTGCTATATGAAAAGTTACTATAGGCAATTATCTGCTTTTGCACTGCTATATGAAAAGTTACTAAAGGCAATTATCTGCTTATTGACTGTTTTGCTTCAAAAACACTTTCAGAAATCTGATATTGTCAAGATTTGAGCACTGTCACTGCAATTAGTCATCTCAGGGAATTTAGCTGGAGTGAAGAGCTTTGTGTTCAGTATCTCAGAGAGAATTTAAATTCATTTTTACTCTGAAAACTAATTAGATCAGACCTGGGCTGATAAGAACTCTGCTTACACCTACCACATTCCTACACTTCAGCAGCTTACCATCTCCTCTAACAACAAGAAAGCTCTCTCGATGAGACTCATCTGTCCAAATGCAGCTATCTACAACTGAACACTTCATCCTTGGACTCCTTAACACCATTAAACAGTCATTTCTCATGGGATATTCATCTCATCCTACATTAAAAGTTCTGGCATGCATTAAGAGTAGTTATGCCTAAAAGCTACTGTTTCTTTTCATTGAAAATAAACCAGGCATAATGTGATTAGCAGAGATGGACCTCATAATGGTGTGAGAATTGCATATTACTGCAACTAAAGGTATCAAAACCTAAAGGTACTGCAACTTAGGGTAAAAGAATGCTTCTACTTCCTGCCTTTTATTCAAATATGATTTTTAAATTAAGAGATAAACAAAGATATAATGACACCAGGGAAATTGAGTAATGGGACTTTTCAGGTTTGATAACACCAGAGTAAGTGGTATTTCTGAAAAGGACAATGAATTTCCAGAGATCTCCCATTCCCTAAGGTCCATGATGATGAATAGAAATAATTGAAAATGAGTCATCTTTTCTAGAGATGTGCCAAAGTTTGCCTTTCTCCAAGCATTGTGCACGTTAAGAGTACCAGAAAATTACCCAGGAGGCATTCAGAAATCAATCAAATTGCAAAGTAAGAAAACAACATTTGGGTTCGGCTTCTCTCAGCTGCATTTGCACAATTTTCAGTCCTCTCTAACAATACTGTTAAGATTACACACATGCTGAAGTTGGTAATGAAGGCTGTCTTAGGGAGCTCAACATCAAAGAAGACTTCTTTGTGCGTGTTTCCACGATTGACAGCTCTACTGGTGATGACATTGTGAGCGAATCGGGAAGTGATTTTACTGTCAATTTTCATGCTATAGATTTCGATCCCATTGACAACCTGTAGATTGAAAAATGGATAAGAGAAAACAAAGAGCTAGCTGTTAACACTGATGCCTGTGTTAAGCAGCCATAATCATCTTAAAAAGAAACCACGGCAGGACAATCTTCAAAGCAAAAGAGGAAAGACATCATAACAACTGGAGCATAGCTGTGTTCCTGGGCTATTTATCCCACTGCCAGCATGGCGCTGTCCCAGGAGTTACAACTACAGCCTCTTTAAGAAAATCCTACCTCAGGTCTTTTCTCTGCTGAGATTGTGACTTTCGTTTATGGCTAGTCAGAGAGCACAACAACTTACTGCTGCCTCGCTGTATTAGTGACTGTAATTATTAGCTGAGCAGATGACTCCTACAGCAGGGATTTAAGTGTCTTGTTTATAAATAGACCTAAACAGTTCCAGATGGCTCCAAATTCCAGTCTATGTTACTCTCAATTTCCTCACAACTGGGGCTCTCTTTCTTCTTTAAACAAGGAAATGGGTAGGGCAATACTTACTTTGTTTGAGTGCTCAGGTATAAGGTTGCTGGAGACAATAGGAAAGCATAGGCAAGAACATATGTGACTCCTTAGGCAGCTCTGCAATGACTCTGCTTCTTGCAGTAAAATCGACGCTGGAAAGACCCCTGGAGTTTTTTATGGTGGGTCTGATCTCTGGCTGGTTGATTAAGAAGGTCCCAAACCAATCAAAACACTTAACCATTGCTAAAGTGGAGTACAGGTGCCAAGTGAAACCAGCCCCAGAGATGATTCTTGTTCTCCTTACAAATAACTACACCATAAACCAAAAATATAACCAAAACCAAAACAGAATGAATGTGTGTTAGAGATACAGAGGTGACTTCAAGCAACTTTGCTATTTATTCTAACACAGTGAAGTTAAAAATTACTTGATCGTTCTCTTTCCTTGACCGAGAGTTGCTTGGAAAGGAACTGTGGTTAATTTTACTGCTTAAAACAAGCAACTCCAGGCTACTCCCCACATCACACACATTACCCACATCACACACACTCAGAAACAGCCATTTGCTCAGCCTGAACTCACAGAAACATGTTGTGAACAGAGCAAGAATATTCTTGTCACTAGAAATCTTGCTCAGGAGACTGGATAAAACCAAGCCTTACTCACCAAGTCATTATCAGCATTTCTTTTCTGTAAAGAGAAAAACAAGGGAACAAATCATGACTTAGTCAGGAAAGCTCAATTTAGAAAGAAATCACTTAGCACTTATGGAGTTGTCATCTGCTTCCAGGTCAAAAGAAGTTGTCCAGGAGAAGGAAGGCTTGAGAGAGGTCCCCATTAGGAAGTAAACTTGAGGGAAGACCAAGCAAGGCATCTGACACAGGTACAATTGTTTTGCTTATAGCATTCCCCATTTTGGTGGCCTTTTTGGTTTTCATTTGCTGTTAGTGCACCTTAAACATTGTGGGTTTGAAAAGTTAAACTTTGAACATTGCTGCTTTTGTGTTTTGCTGAAGTAGCACAAGAAGTTACCTTCTTTCAGCTGAAAGAAAGAAAATAATAGACAACCTCAGAGATCAGGAGAATGATAGAAAAAGAGGCTTGAATGTTCAGTGCCATTTATATTTAAATGTCATCGAGACTAAAGAATAGACCAAAATCTGCTTAATACAGATTCTTTGAGCACAGGTTGGCTGTATGGTGACATCAAAGTTAAAGCAGAATGTGTTGTCCTGAGGGTGACGTATTTTTCCTGTGATTTCCTGGTTCTGGGTCCTTTAGTGTACATTTTAATTTTTCAAACTAATTTTCCAATAGAACAGAATAGAATAAACCAGGTTGGAAGAGACCTTCAAGACCATCGTGTCCAACCCATCATCCAACACCATCTAATCAATTAAACCATGCAATCAAGCAACCTATCAAGTCTCTTCCTAAACAGCTCCAATGAAGGCGACTCTACCACCTGCCTGGGCAGCCCATTCCAATGGGCAATCACTCTTTCTGTGAAGAATTTCTTCCTAACCTCCAGTCTAAACCTCCCCTGGTGCAGCTTGAGACTGTGTCCTCTTGTTCTGGTGCTGGTTGCCTGGGAGAAGAGACCACCCCCTGCCTGTCTACAACCTCCCTTCAGGTAGTTGATGAGAGGAATAAGGTCTCCCCTGAGCCTCCTCTTCTCCAGGCTAAGCAACCCCAGCTCCCTCAGCCTCTCCTCTTAGGGCTGTGCTCCAAACCCCTCACCAACCTTGTTGCCTTTTTCTGGACACATTCCAGCAAGTCAACATCCTTCCTAAACTGAGGGGACCAGAACTGGACACAATATTCCAGGTGTGGCCTAACCAGTACAGTGTACAGGGGCAGAATGACCTTCCTGCTCCTGCTGACCACACTGTTCCTGATGCAGGCCAGGAAACACAAAAAGAGATTTGTATTGAAGCATAAAACTTCTAACTCATCCATTTTATTCCAGTTACACACACATCCAAACTACTGAGCAGATATATCCTTACACTCTTTTAAATTTTACTCCTGAACTTTTCCTGTTTCACCCCCAAAGCCTCTCACTGTGATGCAAATAGGTAAGATGATAAGGCAGCAGGCTTACAAAGAGGAGAGGTGGTCACTATGAAAGGCTGCACAGAGGGGGAAAAAAATGTTAGAACTGGGTTGGGTTTTTTTTTTTTTTTTGCATATTTGCTCCTAGAGTACATGTACATATCAGAAGCTCTACAGAAATACCACGCAGTCTCTTCTGAGAGAGAACAGGCTTGGAGCTATTTACTGAATCATGTTACGAGAACAACTTGTGTAACTCAGTTCCTGTAAGCTCAGCTGAAAAACCCTTATCTCTTTTGGCTCCAAGGGCCTCCTGCGTCACATTCTGTGCATGTTTACCTGCTCTCCTAAAGAGAGGGGTGAAGACACAATAAGATATCAGGTCAGATACACACCTCAGCAATTTTCAAGGCTTTTATTACCTTTCACAGGTTGAAGTTTTAGGGGTTGGAAATTGAGACATACAAGGGTTGGGTTTGTTTTGTTTTTCCAGTTTTGCTTATTCTGGAGGTGTGTTTTTTTCAAGACACTGTACTCAGTATATAGGAATGTAAGATTTTAGTGGGGAGGCTTCTCAACTTCTGTAAGAGTCTGGCCAAAAGGTCTGTGTATGTTTCTCTAGGTTCCTCTTTTAAACTTGCCATACAGATGCTTTCTGTGTGTACACCTCCTGTTTCACAAGCCTATGTGGGCTTTTTTTTTAAAACCCATATAGAGTGTTCACCAATTGAAATGTGTCCTTTACAAAACTGAAAATACCTTTTCTACACCTATATTGTCACTGAAGCTAATAATTTCCTCTTCCAAAACACAAATTGAGGTATGGACCCTAGGAAATTAAAAACTGGAAGTCACCGATGTATCAGCTTGTTTGGCACAAACTTTTCCTTGAAGTGAAATGACAAGGAGTTTAGGATTAAAAAAATAAAACTATAAAAGATCACAGAATCACAGAAATCACAGAAACACCAAGGTTGGAAGAGACCTCAAAGATCATCAAGTCCAACCTGTCACCACAGACCTCATGACTAAACCATGGCACAAAGTGCCACAACCAATCCCCTCTTGAACACCTCCACCACCTCCCTGGGCAGCCCATTACAATGGCTAATGACTCTCTCTGTGAAGAACTTTCTCCTCACCTCCAGCCTAAACTTCCCCTGGCACAGCTTGAGACTGTGTCCTCTTGTTCTGGTGCTGGTTACCTAGGAGAAGAGACCAACCCCCTCCTGGCTACAACTACCCTTCAGGTAGTTGTACACCCGATGTGTTCTTTAGTTGCAAATTCAACAATTCTGACTATCTCCTAAATTAAAAGATACTTTACCTGCATTTAATTTTTACAGAGTTGCTGTTGTGCATGATCTCTATCAGAATGCTGAGTTCTGCAGGAGTTTTGAAAGAGTTCTGAATATGTAAGTATTTGGAGCTATACTCTGACATTCTCATTGAAAAAGAAAATGCAGAAAAATCTCTCAATGAGAGGTATTTGTCACTTTCTCCTCAGGCTGAGCTTCACAGTGAAGATACTCAAAGCCAGCTGGACATTGTCCTGGGTTATGTGCTTTAGCTGACCCTGATTTACACAGCAACAGATGAGATGACTCTGTGGTTTATTATTTTTTTTTTTTGTTCTTAATGATTCACTTGGATTTAGCTAGAGACCATGCTAACATCAAGGTAATTTTAAGTTGTGTGGGCAGAAAGCGATAGAGTGCCATTAAAGAATATGTAATTCTATGCCAAATTGAGATTTTAATATCCTTTACCTTTTGTAATCACAGTTACTTGATAAAATGCTTCTATAGTATTCCCACATATTTTCCACTTGCACCAATTATTAGAAAGTTCTTTTTCAGTTGCAGAGCTGTTACAAAACCTGCTTTTCTTTAATACCAGTTTGTTGTGGCAACAGCAAAGAACAGAAGTGGGGAAAAAAAAATCTATAGAAATTGGAAAGCAAGAGCAAAGGAAAAAAAACTAATTTGAATTTCCAAGAAAAAAAATCAGGGAGGGTAAAGAGGGCTCCCATTGCAGTAGCTGCTGAAGGAAGCTCTGGTTTTACAGCTTGGGTAACTAAAACACTAAAAGATGCAGCAAAGCCTGTACAGTGACCTCTGAGAATTCACACCACCAGAGTAATTGCATATATCCCAAAGTACTACATAAGAAAAACAAGGCATTATTTGCAAATCTGCAGCAACAGCAAAGATTTCAGCATTCCAAGTGATGTGAATTGGCTGCCACAGGAAAAAAAGACCAGAATACAGCTAAGGTCTGAAAACTTAACTTCCTCATGAGCTACGTAGAGGAGTCTCGCTCCTGCCAAAACGAGGGCCATACAAAAGAAGGCTGTATTATTGTCACCTGTACTTCCAATGAGTAGGTCTAAGGGTAGTTTTTAATCTAGAAAAAAACTTCCCCACCTTTAGTAGCTGCATATGTAGGAAGAAGGTGTACAAGTGCACATAGGGATCCTTGATTTGGATTTTTGTTCAATTTTCAGCAGAATTGGTTCTGCCAATTGTGTTTACCCGACCATAGCTTTAAAGGCAGCTTTGACAGCCTGAAGGTCACCAGCCAGCCATGCCGCTTCACTCCTTGCTGGCACACTACTTGCTCAAAGGAGCTAAGACAGCCATGGGGACTAAGACCTTCACACTACCTAGCAATCTCCTCCATTTCAATCAAATTACATTTGCATAAAGTGTATAACAAAATTGGGAGAATCAACTGACCTTTCTGTAGTGTTCTGAATGTACAGATAGAGCACTGCAGAGAGCCTTGGCTATTTTCCACTATGAAAGTCTTTAAGCATTGCAAGACATGCAGAGAACAACAGGTAGTATGGTAATCAGGAGGAAAAGCTCTATTACAGCTGGGCCACTTAATGACTAAATAATAAGAATCCATGCCATCTCCAGTTTGCAGCAATAAATGCCAAGCTGATTTTTTAAAGTTAGATATGTTATTATCTTGATTTTCAAAGGAAAAGTCTTAGAAAGACTATAACCTCTTCAACAAAAATTGAGTGTAAATTGTTCTGTCCTGTTCTACCCACGAGCCTACAAAGCTCCCTAAAGAGATCTCCCCTCTTTAACTTTCAATAGTGTTTAAGTACCGAGAGGAGAAAATAATTTATTGAGGTGAGGAGTAATGGCTGGCAATTTAACTGAAGAAAATGAGGCAGAACATCAGGAAGCATTGCCTTACTCAGAGATCCAGTCAAAACCAGAACAGCCCCTTTGTGGTACAGGTGTGCATTCTGTGTCATGCTAACATGTAAATCTTTTGAGAAGAACCCCTACCATGGCATTTGGATAATGGACATATTTATTTGGATGCCCTGTTGTATCTCTGTTTTCTGCTTCTTGGACAATTCTTTTCACTGACATTTTGCATTGCTTTACAGGCGCTGAAGTCAGTTCCCTGGCAGCACTGATTGTTTAACACATAAGATGATAGAAGATTGCTAAAACACTTTACCATTATGTGGTGATGACAGAGAAAACAGAGAAAAGTGATGCTTTTAAAAAAGAGATAGGAGAGCTTCTTTAGAGCTGATTCAAAACTGAGGCTGATTAGAGGTAAATTGATCTGAGTCCCAAGTCTGATCTTGTGTAACAGAGAACACAAAGCTCCTGGTGGTAGCGCTCTCTGTACTCTCTGATAAATGGTAAGAAGTTAATC
This sequence comes from Picus viridis, assembly GCA_033816785.1. Classification (NCBI taxonomy): domain Eukaryota; kingdom Metazoa; phylum Chordata; class Aves; order Piciformes; family Picidae; genus Picus; species Picus viridis. Next base: position 4,802,983 of record CM066592.1, read on the forward strand.
TATGAAGAATGGGAGCCCCATACATGTTTGATTACTTACCTTGATGTTTCTGACATGTGTTATCAAAAAGTCTGATGATGCAAAGGCAGGAATCAATAATAAAATATAAAGCAGCAGATGGCTTTCCATTTTGGAAAAAAAGTAAGGCTCCAATCTGGATGATATGCAGAAATATATAATGCTTTGTTTACCAAGTGTTAATAAGTAGCCCACTGTAAAAAGTAGGATTAAACATTAGGCATTCAAATCAAATACTGGATTCTGAATTTGCATCATCTGCACAACACTATTACAGAATCTACAGAATATTTCAGCCTTGACTCTTCTATGTAACATCTCCAAAAAGAAATTCAATGGCCATTTTCTGTACAGGCATCTGAGACAGATCTCTGCTCTAGAATTCTCTTTTCCAGGTGAAAACCATCATCTTTCTGATACCTTCCTGTCCATGGCTGTCCATGGCTCAAACCTCCTGCAGCTGTAACAGCTTGCAGTCTCTTACACACATTTATGCTTCTCACCAAGAACACACAGTCTCAAGCTGTGCCAGGGGAAGTTTAGGCTGGAGGTGAGGAGAAAGTTCTACACTGAGAGAGTTGTTAGCCATTGGAATGGGCTGCCCAGGGTGGTGGTGGAGTCACCATCCCTGGAGGTGTTCAAGAGGGGGATTGGACGTGGCACTTGGTGCCATGGTTTAGTAGTCATGAGGTCTGTGGTGACAGGTTGGACTTGATGATCTTTGAGGTCTTTTCCAACCTAGTTGATTCTATGATTTTATGATTCTATCTTCTGTAATCCTACACATCACGCAGGTACTTGTTAAGGTATCATTATTTGACACACGTCCTGACTAGTCCTGAACCTCTGTGTTACACACTTTCCTATTCGTCCTCGTGGCTGAAACCCAGGTCCATGCTCCCAGGATCTCACACCTTGCACAATCAGTACCCATGCAGCCTGCTGCATGCAAACCCCACTTTGTGAATCCTGACAGCATGAATTCCTTCCAACTGGCTTCATTGCCTCCATTGCATGAAAACACAGACTTTGAGGACTGGGAGTCAAATGCTTAGTGATGGTGACATATTCAATTTTTACAGAATTTGGGATATTTTCTGGTTTTCTTGCAGTCAGCCTTCGGAGATGTGCAGCCGTGTGAGGGACAAAGAATAGGTCCACAGCTCCTTTTAAACCAGTTTGAAGCTCTTTAAACCAATTCTCCATCCCATCCAGAGGTGACTTAAGGGCTCTGTAGAGCAGCTGTGTTTTGCCAGGCCACCCTCCCAGCCCCCTCATGCCGCAGGGCGCAGCGCAGGGTGCTGAGGCCGGCTCACCACCCACCAATGCCCAAAAGCTGTGCTGCTTGTGGGGCATTGTGACACAGCCGCCCACAGGGTCATCACCGTGTGCTTGTCCCCACCCTTCCCATGTGCTCAGCACACGGGTTTCCTGGAGTAGCACACCGAGGACCCTTGTCAGGTACTGTTTCTGAGGGGACAGCTTTGTTTCTCAGGCGGTAACAAGAAGTAAACGCAGTCCCCCCACGACGAAGTGCCCTCTGCCTCGCACCTCCCCCAAGCTCCTTGCCCACTCTCAATATGGCCGCCTCGCCCGCTTCCAAAATGGCCGCAGCGGCGCCGCAAAGCTTTCGCATCATAGAGACGTGCGGCGGTCGGCGCGGCGCCGTACTCTCTATGGCAGCGGGGAGCCGCGGGCATCTCTATGGCAGCGGCGGCCGCGCTGCCGGGCGGGCGGGCCCCGGGGGTGCCGGCCACCAGGCACTGATCGGGCCCGCGCGGCGGGAGGATGCCTCTGGCTGCTTACTGCTTCCTCCGAGCTGTGGGGAAGGGCAGCTACGGGGAGGTGAGCCTGGTGCGGCACCAGCAGGACAGCAAGCAGGTAGCGAGGGGCTGGGGGTAGCAGGGCATGGCTTGGTCTGGTGTGAGGGAAATGGCCTGGTCTGGGGGTACCGCAGGAGCTGTGGCTTGGTTCGGGGCGTGCGACCTGTGCCCCGGCCTCAGCATGTGGCCCTGTCGATAGCCCCGGGCACGACCAGGGCTATGGCCTGGTGCTGACGTGAGGCTGTGACCTGGTATCGTGGTGTGTCTGCAGCCCGTCGAGGTACTCCTGTTTTCTTCCCTTGTCTCTGAAGACTTCTTCTAAATGTATGGAGAAGACTGTTGAACAAAACCGCCCAAGTCCCTCAAATCCTCACTTTTTATCGAATTTAAAACACTCCGATAAAATCGCCTGTGCGGGTTTTGTTTTGGTTTTGTTTCTTCCTCTCTACCCCCTTTAAATGTATAATGCCTTGTTTTGGGGAGGAAAATCCTAACTTTGGTAGCCCTTTGGGTGACAGCCTGCTCTTTTTAGTGTGAAGCAGAAAAGGCTGCTCTTGGCATGTTAATGGTTGTGTATTCTTCAAGACATGCAGGTGTGATGAAGACAAAAGCGATGGAAAGGATGGAAAAAACAGCTTCTGGTGTTGTGTGAAATCAGCTCTGCCAGGCAGAACCTGGCAAAGTTTTGGTTGTGGCAGAATTGAAGTGCCAGCTTTTTTTTTTTTTTTCACTATTGTTTTTTCCTGGAAATTTGAAATAATCTGTTTGGCCTGGCCAAAGCAGATGTGTTTGATAGAAAATGCAGAAGGAGAAAGAGATGGGGATGGAGAACATCCCCTGCTCTGTAGCAGTACTGCAGAAACCTTTGGTGTAAGCCTTATGGCCAGGATTTGACTGGAGGTGATGGAAAAGTGTTTTTACTCAGCAGTGATTGGAGAAGGTGTATCCTTTCCAGATGAGGGAAAGGAAGAAGGTGGAATCCCTATGATCCATGTGTGAGTTGGGTAGCAGCAATGGCTGCACTTGTTCTTTAGGCCACCAGTGCTTAGTCCAGTGTCCACATAGCTACTAACCTCATCCTAAAAGTGAACAGTGCATTGAGGTGACTTCAGCTGTATGTAGATCCTTGGATTTCATCTCTGATCATAAACATTGGCAAGAGCCTTGCCTCCTAATCATTGTTTATTTGTCTTAAATATTTGGTGCATCTTCCTGTGTCTTAGCTTTTGTCAACTTTAATAGACTTTCTTCTGCAGCAGGATGATGGGATATTTTTCCTGTGGCTTTAGCATAGTGCTCCAAGTTGTGTGCTTCATCTTGCACGTTCTAAGACTGGCAGCACATGAGGTAGCATCAGACCCAGAGAATTATTCGTTTGTAGACATTGGTAGAGTTTATTGTTAGCCTTTTGTGTCTCTGGTCTATTGATTACTATTCAGAGTTCTGAGAGGGTTTACGTTCTTACTTTGCTTCTGGTTTAAACATGATGCAAAAATTAAATCTTTATCCATGTGATGCCATTTTCTTCTAAGGTGAGAGTGGCTTATTTAGTACTTGTCTTGCTTTGGCATATAATGAAGTTAATATGGATTTCTTTTAAAGCTGATTCACAGAACCTTAACTGCTGATATTAATAAATAATACATTAATAACAATTAAAATTTTATAAACATTTTTCTGTAGCACAATGATTGGGATTTTTGTTGTTGTGGCTTTGGCATAGTGCTGCATGTTCTGTGAAAGGAATTGTATTTTATGTCAGCACATTTGCTGTTAACTGAATGCTCTTGTTGTGTGGGAAAGGTGGAGCGGCTCCAAAAAAAACCAACAAATCCAATTTGTCCACAATTTGGGATCAAATAAGGTGGAGGAGCATTGTGATAGGCTTCATAAAAATCTTGCTGGGGTAATAGATCACATACTCATTAAACCAAATATAACCAGAGACAGGTTTGAAGTTGGGCTATGTGTATGCTTTCTGCATTTTGGTAGTATATTGTTTAAAGACAGCTGAAAGCTTTTGGTTTCTGTGCTCAAATATAGAGTTGTAGTTGACATGTCACATGAAACACAGTAGTAGCAGCATTTCTATTTTATTTTAAACTTAGATGATGCTGTACACAGATTTGTTACTTTTCTTTTGGGAGCTGGTCATGGTCACAGGCTGTAAGAATTAGTTATAAGAGCTGTCTAATATCCAGCAGACTTCTGAAACACAAAATCGTAAGGTACTGTTGATTTCTGCATAATTGGTTCCCTTGGTACTAGGGGATAGCCTTCCTCAACTCTAATTGTGCTGGACTTAATTAGTAGGGCCAGCCTGGGAAGTAGACACCCCAAGCAATTACTGAGGACACTGCAATTGAGTAAGTACAGATGAGATGTTTCAGTATGAAAGCTCTCAGGTAGGAGTGAGGTCAGGTATATACCACAGCATGATTGTTCCATGGAAAGCTGGTGCCCTGAAGGTGATTACCACATAATTTACCTCAGGAAGGGGGCCAAGTCAGACATAAATGTTGATGCTGTGTATGATGAAAGTGTGCTTTGGAGGTTATTGTCTCACCTTCAGCTTCAATTATAGTTTTGCTAAAAGCTGAAATTCATTAGAAATACATTTGACGTAGTACATATTAGGGAAGCAAACATTGGCTTTCATGTGTAGCTTAAAAAAAAAATTCTAACCCTGTATTGATACAATAAAATAAAGGTAGGAAGGAGCATAAGAGCTCGTGACTTTTTCAGTAGGACCAAGAATCTCTTATTTCCCTGTGACAGTTTATTTCTTCTTGAGTAAGGTGAAGTCTTCATATGCAGAAGTTCATGAACACAGCAAATACTGTTAGACAGGTTTTTAGAAGAGTGAATTATGTCTGCTTTCAGGTTTTTGAGAAAGTATTTTTTTTAGTGTGCCCCTGACTGTGCTAGCCCTCCAGCTGCATCTCTACTTGCTGCATTTGTTTTCCTGATAGAAGCTTTTTTCCTGTTCTCCCGTGTTTCTTTTTGTAGACGTTTGTACAAAGCCATTAATCCCAAGTCAGTTCTGCCTTGGAGGTCTTCTGCCAGGTACAAGTGTTCTAAGAAAAGAATGAAAAGACCTGAAAAGTTCAGCAGTGTTGTTTGTGCATTCAGAAATTCAGCTGTTAGGTATTCTGAATATGACAATGGGGAATTTGTATTCTGTGCCTTGAAACTGAGATGCTGAGGGAGCTGGGGTTGCTTAGCCTGGAGGGGAGGAGGCTCAGGGGAGACCTTATTGCTGTCTGCAGCTACCTGAAGGGAGGTTGTAGCCAGGTGGGGGCTGGTCTCTTCTCCCAGGCAGCCAGCACCGGAACAAGAGGACACAGTCTCAAGCTGTGCCAGGGGAGGTTTAGGCTGGACGCTAGGAAGAAGTTCTTCACAGAAAAGAGATTGGCCATTGGAATGTGCTGCCCAGGGAGGTGGTGGAGTCACCATCACTGGAGCTGTTTAGGAGGAGACTGGATGGGGTGCTTGGTGCCATGGTTTAGTTGATTCGATAGTGTTGGATGATGGGTTGGACTTGATGATCTCAAAGGTCTTTTCCAATCTGGTTAATTGTATTGTATTCCACTGTATTTTAACAACGATTTTGGTCTTGAAGTGTGTGATCTTTATTTGCCAAAGTTGTGAGATGCTGTTTCTGTTTCCTACATTTCTCTCTCTCTCTTTCTTTGTTTAAAAAAAAAAAAAAAAGAAAAAAAAAAAAAGTATGTTTCAGTTCTGAAGAAGTGAATGGAAAAGTCTGCTTTTCCTTACAATGAAATTAATTGAGCTGGGTTTGGTTGTCTAGCAGAGAAGAGCGAAATAAATGTAGCCACGTGATTTTTTTGTTTTTAAATTTATTTTTTAAAATATATTTTTTTCTTTCTTCTAGATATCAGTTGCCATTTTTCCTTGATGTTGATATATTTTTGAAGCTGTTGTTGAGATGGCCTGTTTTGGTCTTAACTGTGAAGCATAAACAGGTATTTCAGGCTTAAGAGAAGAATGCTAGATGTACGTAATGAGAGTAGGGGAAACAAAAAGATAAAAGTGACCACTAGTCAAAAGAAAGTAAACCATCACAAAATTCCTGTGCAGAGTTTTACTCAGGTGGATGAATAAAGTCCTGTTCCATTCTTACAGTGTAATGGCAGACATTGTGTCTACCTGCTAGACACATCGCGGTCTGAATGTAGAATAACGTGTGGAGATTTCAAGTATTGTATTTCCTTTAGATTTGTGGACTTCTCTAAGGCTTCTGCACAGTTATTTGCATCTCTTATGATACATACCTTGCATTTTCTTTTACAGTATGTTATCAAAAAGTTAAACCTTAGAAATGCTTCCAGCCGTGAGAGGAAAGCAGCAGAACAAGAGGCACAGCTGTTATCTCAGTTGAAACACCCGAACATAGTCACCTACAGAGAGTCCTGGCAGGGGGAAGATGGCCTGTTATACATTGTTATGGGCTTCTGTGAGGGAGGAGATCTCTATCACAAGCTGAAAGAGCAGAAGGGCAAACTTTTGCCTGAGAACCAGGTGGTGGAGTGGTTTGTCCAGATTGCCATGGCACTGCAGGTAAAAAACCAAAAGTGTAACTTTGTTACCTTCAGATACAAATTTAATTTGATTCTTTCTGCACTTAAAAATTCCCCAGTTAGAGTGCTAGCTTTGAATTCCAATTTGGCTGGGGTAGCATCTAAATCCAGTGGTGTTACTATTGCATTGAAAATGTTCACAGGTCACCCCAGTCAAGTTATTTTAGGTGAGAAATTGCTATCTAAATCCAGTGGTGTTATTATTACATTAAAAATGTTCACAGGTCACCCCAGTCAAATTATTTTAGGTGACAAATGGCTATCATACTATATATTTAGACCTCCTTATCACAGTAGACAGTGGTGACCTCCAGGGTATTTGCAATTCTAGTCTGAAACGCTTCTCTGCTTTGGAAGTTTTGATTAAACATAAAATGTAGTTAATAACAAACAAAAAAAGATTATTTCAGAAGCATTCTGTGTTTTTGATGGTGTTTTTTAATGGTCAGTTTAGACTAATCTGTAATTTTATTGCATCTTATCTGACTCCTGAAATTTAGTAATTGGAGGTTTTCACACTTGAAAGAAAACTATTGCAGTAATAAAGAACAGATATGTATCTTAACCCTAAGAAACAGGACAGAAAGTTCTCTCTTAAAGATGCCTGTTATGATCAGACATATGCAAGCCTGCTGTACTACCTGTTCTTGGCTTATAGAAAGACTAACTTTCTTCCCTGCTTACACAAAGCTCACATTGTATTTTCTACTGGAATTTTATACTTAAGGCGTTGAAATGGTTTTCAAGATATGGATGCAGCAGAAAATAAGTTGAAGTCTGAGTCTCAAATGTAAATTATTTCCTCTTTTCTGCTGGCTTCTTGGAGCCACACAGGGAGATTTCACTAAAGCAGTGCCAAGTTTTGGGTTCATGTCTGTATCAGTTGTTCTTAACATCAGTTCACTAATACTGCCTTTAACAGGGGCACCCCTGGCTCTCATGCATGTGTCTTTGCTGTGTTTGTGTTTTCCCTCTTTGCCTTGTGTAAAGTGACTTTACATTTCAGTAGAACCAGTTAGGAGTTACGTAACTCTCTTTATGTGTTTTTTATTTTTTCCTTCCCCAGTATTTACATGAAAAACACATCCTGCACAGAGATCTTAAAACACAAAATGTGTTTCTGACACGGACAAACATAATCAAAGTGGGTGACCTGGGAATAGCCAGAGTCTTGGAAAACCAGTATGACATGGCCAGCACTCTGATTGGCACGCCGTACTACATGAGCCCTGAGCTCTTCTCCAACAAGCCTTACAACTACAAGGTAGAGTATTTAAAGCCAATGTTATTTCTGTTTCATTAGGCAGCTTATTCTTGTTTCTCTGAGAAGATGATTGATTTTAATTTCTTACTGCTTCCAACTCTTTTCTTAATGGCCCCAAAAACCAAACAATAAAGTGGGGGAGAAATTTGCAGGAACCTTTATTTTGGGAACTGTGCTGCAGTAAGTGGGAATTTGTAGCATGTGATAAGTTATCACAACCAAGGTGTTCAGCAGGCTCCTATCACAGCATCCTAATATAAACAAAAGTACCAGCCTTTGTTGGAGGGCTGGGTTTTCTAAATGTAATATATGTAATATAAATGTAATATATAGCAGAAGGGAAGCTTTGTACTCTAAAGCTTGTATTAGACATAAAAGCAGCACTAAAAAACCCAACCAAACAAAAAGGTAACTTTAAGTAGAGAAATAAGCAGTGTTGCTGTGGATTTAAAATATAGCAAGATAAAACAATTGTGTTCCTGTATACCTGTTCAGCTCTTGCTGCAAAGCACAGGCAAAATGAATGTCTACAGTGAGCAAGAGCTGAGGGGAAACTTGTTCTAGTGAAAAAATTAAAGTATTTTCATTTTTCAGTTAGAACTTATGTTGTACTTCAAAAGAAAACAAACACAAACTGCTACAAAGAGAAATTTTCTAAGCTGCTTTCCAGAAAAGTCTGGAAGAAAGTTAATTCAGTTGATCAAAATTGACAATAGTGAGACCAAAGCCAGAAGTTTGTTCTTAAAGCTGGTGACTAAATCTGGACATAAAACTTCTACAGTTAATAAAAAGTTCTCATAACTCTTTTTTTTCCCCCCTCTCCCTTTGTCCAGTCTGATGTTTGGGCACTGGGCTGCTGTGTTTATGAGATGGCTACACTGAAACATGCCTTTAATGCTAAAGACATGAACTCTTTGGTTTATCGAATTATTGAAGGAAAGGTAAAAACTTCTCAACTGCTTTTATCTGGGCTTGGATTTTCTGTGTCTAGGACTTGAGGTTATGCTTTCCCATCAGAAATGCTGCATGGAGTTAAAAATATTTTGCATGGTGCATGCATCATCATGTATGTTGTGAGACTGGTGTTTAGTGGTGGTACATGCTTGTAATATCAGACCCAGGGAGTTAGTAATTTGTAGACATTGCTGGAGTTTCTTGTTGCTCCTTTGTGTTGATTAATTTTCAAGGTAGTGAGATGACCCTTTTTTATTTGCTTCTGGTTTAAGCAAAGAATTAAATCTCTATCCATGTGATGCCATTTTCCTGCTAGGTGAGAGTAGCACATCTGGTACCTGATACATACAATGAAGTTCATGAAGATTTCTTTTATGGACTTATTTTTAAGCCTACTTGCAGAACTTCTAACAGCTGGTATTAATAAAAAATTATGAGTGGCTCTTAGATAAAACACTTAATTTCAGTATTCTGTTCGCTGTGAAGCACTTGGGTAACTTTCAGAATGTGAACAGTGGGACCATTTTTTATGCAAAGTATGTAGCTGACTAGAACTCATTCATAAGTTATTTAGCAGTAGTCATTATATAATAAATAATATCAGACTTCCCTTTCCTTTTACAGTTGCCACCCATGCCAAAGGATTACAGCCCACAGCTGGTAGAAATAATACGAACTATGCTCAGTAAGAAACCTGAGGAAAGACCTAGTGTGAAAAGCATACTGCGACAGCCCTATATCAAGCACCAAATTTCTTTGTTTTTAGAAGCCACCAAGGCGTAAGAGATTTTCATTTGAGTGATTCTCTGCAAAATATTCGTGTTGCTGTGCTCTTTGGTTGACAGCAGGGCAAAATCACTTCTGTATGGGCAGTTACAAAGCATGAGAATGTATGAGTTGCTTTAGGTTCTTTGAGAACCAGGAGGGCATTAGGGTGGAAACTAGGTTTTTCTGCAAATACAGCATAAAGCAGTGCAGTGGTTGGAGTTGCACAGCTTATTCAGAGGTAAAAGAAAGGGGGAAATAAAAGTAACACTGTGTTTTCAAGGAAGTGATGGGAAATAAACATCTGTCCATATGGTTCTTTGAGGTTGGTTATCAGATGAGAGTTGCAACACAGTTTTTCTTTTGATACTCACTGATAGAATTATTTCTCGTTGTCATGTTTTGTCAGTTATTTTATTGCTTCCAGACAGTGCTGTGCAAGCCAAATGTACATTGGTGGCAGAGTCTGAACTTTAAGCTCCCTCGGTACAGATGAAATTGAGTATGTTGTGCAAAGCCTGTTGAAAGAACCCAGTATCTCATACTCTCTGTGTGTAAGCTGCTTAGTGGAGTAGGTTGCTTTTTTAAATTAGTGTAATCTAAAGAAATATCTCAAGGCCTTGTTGATGGTAGTTCAATAAGCAACTTCTATTTTCTTCACAGGAAAGCAGCCAGAAGTCAGAAGAAAACAGTGAACTCTAAACCCAAAGATCCTTGCTCTGTGGTCTCAGTAAAGACTGAATCTCATAGCAGGAGTGTTGCCCACCAAAACCACACCTCTGAGCAAGCCCGGAAATACAAAGTGAGATACACAGAGATATTTTCTATGTGGAAAAAAAATGGAACAACCAACCCAAAACCCTCTTGCATTTTCAACAGGAAAAACCTCAGTTTTATAAGACATGCCTTGAGCATTCTGGAGAACATACATCTGATTCTTAGCAATGTGTGACAATAGTATAAGGGAAGGAATACTGTTTAGGCAAGAGTGGAAGAAAGTAAGCAACTGTGGATCAGTAAAAGTAGTTGCTGTGTCTAACCATGAGATGCTAAACAACATCTGTTTTTTCATTTGTGGGTCAATATGTGAATTGCTTATGGAATATTTGAGGTTAACTTTTTTCCAAATCTTTGATGACACAGTGGTAATCATCTTAAAATGTTTTTGACTGGAGAGATCTAATTATAGTTACCCCCCCAAAAAATTACTTATTGTTGGAAATCTTTCCAGTGGTTAGAACAGATCTTTTGTAATGGTTAATCTTGTGTGTGTATTTAATGAGTTTGCTATTCTGGGTTTAAGCTTTCAGTGCTGAAATACTGAATGTTTGTACATCAGGGACACCTCTCACTGACAACCTGGATCTAGTGGGAGGTATCCCTGCCCATGGCAGCAGGGTTGGAACTAGATGGTCTTTAAAGTCTGTGGGAGGTATGCCTGCCTGTAGCAGCAGGGTTGCAACTGGGTGACCTTTAAGATCCCTTCAAACTCAAACCATTCTATGATCTTAGAAAGCATTGGTAATTGTTGGTTCCTCCCTTATGGAAGAGCCAAGGGAGTACAACTTTTATTTCACGGTCCAGATGAAAAGTAGGTGTAGTGTATGTGTTTAAATGGATGCCTGAAATAGGTAATTTGCAAATGCAGTGTGTGTGTCTTCAAAAATGTGGGTTGTAGCTTTTTCGAGGCTCTTAGTCTGTAACCGATCATAATTTCCTTGCAGTTTATGTACTCTGGTATGTTAATGTTTGCCACGAGTGCTTAGAGTATTCTTTCATACGTGCCTAATACCCAAAAGGGTTTTTGTTTTCCTTTTAATTCTAGAGTGAAGAAGATTGCTTCCTCAACTATAAAGCCACCAAATTTTGTCCCTCAGAGAAACCAGCTGTGGCATTGGAAAGAAAACAAAGCAATGATGATTTGAACAACCTGGGAGACTCTGTAGCTACAGTTAGTGAAGTGAATATTGATATCTTACCATCTGACGGGATGAAGCGTGAAAGTGAGAAGTGTGGCAGTGAGCATATTCCAGAGAAAAAGAAAGCAAAGTATTTAAATGTCCCAGGAAATTCTAGAATAACATCAAGTATCCCACCAATTCAGGAAGATGGACTACAACAAAGAGCAAAGCAAGCTTTTAAAGCTGAAAATGTTGAGTCTAAGCAGTCTTCTGTTGCTGCTATAGCAGAAGATGGTGACACTTTGAAACTCTTGCAGCCTGTATCAAAAGACCAGAGGCAAACTGATCTGGTAATGCATTTGGTAATGCATTTATGCTTATTTGAAATAGGCTTTGAAATAGATTGAGCAAATGCCCAGCTCTTAAAATTTAGAGAGCTGCTGCACATTTTGCAAAATGGATAGACAAAATAGATTGCTAGTGATGAAGTGTTTGGAATTCTTAAGTAGTTAGGAGCCATGGCTTCAGATTTGCAAAGAAAACATTGTGAAGTAGTTTTAGGCTTGCATCTATCTGATGGAAACTGTTTTTACAGAGAACAAAATTGTTCTTTTCCAGCTAAGAGAGATTACAAGTATAGCTCTGTAATTTATTTGTTCTCTGTTCTAAATCGGTCTGGCTGTGTCAAGATGGTCCTGATTTAGATAGGGGGTAATAGGTGGTGATTGTCTTTTTGTTGATCTACAGGGAGATTTTCTTTCCTAATGAGAAATCATTATCTATTGCAGAGCTTGGATTCTACTGAAAAGCTGCTAGAACCATTTGTTCCTGTTGTAATTCAAGTAAGTGTCCTTCTTTGAAGGTTTAGTAGCTTAAAAATGCTGGTCCTGCAGGTGTTTTTTCTGTCTGTCAAGTTAAGTTTATTACTACAATCATAGCTGGGATAAGTTAAGGGTGGGTTGCAGCCCGAATTGTGAAGTGACCTGTGTTGAATTTTAAGTGTGTGTGAATCTGGAAATGGCATGGCTGCATTTGTAAAAAATACTTTTACTTGCTAGGATGATGTCTGTCGTGGAGCTCAGGGAAAAATGACCTTCCACTTGCAGCCTCACCATTCTGTCAGTGAACCTTCTCTCTCACGGCAGCAACGGCAGAAAAAAGGAGAGGTGGCTGGAACCTCTTCAGAGAAGGTGCAGATACTAAGAAATAATCATCTTCTTTCCTTTAAGACTCCTGCAATTTTGTATTCTTTAAAAGTGGGGCCTATTTTTGAGAAGAAAAAAGAGGGGAGGGGAGTTTTAATGGTGTTCGTGTTTCATATGTATCTGTGTAACTTCATTGGTAGCAAAATGCATGTTCTGTAGAAGCAATCTGTGTTGATCTTTCAAACTCCCAATGGCCCTCACAGGTGTGAGGTGAGTTGTATCAGGTGGGCATAAGGATATACAGTGAGCCATGGGCTTTGTCTTTCTTGTGCTACAGGGAATTTCATCAGGCCTTCTCACTCTTTGTGGCTGCAGAATATATAGCAGTACTTTTCCTGACTGTTGAGGATAAGGCTACTTGTAGTGGGTAGTAGATTGCTAGTATTCTAAACAGACACATGAAATGGCTGCCCTGTGCTTGTGAGTGCATAGTCTAGGAAGACAATGTTGGCATGCATATAACATAGGACTCCTGTCAGTGCTTCCACACTGAGCAGAGAGATTTCTTTGGGGAAGGGCAACGGCTGTACAAGGAGAGAAAAGGGGTGGTTTGTGATTAGCATTCTATTTTTCTCCTGGATTTTGCTATTTGAGGGTGGAGACAGTTGGTGCAAAGGAATTGGCTGAAAAATAGTCTGGAAGAAGAGAGGCAAGATGTAGGGATGGAGAGAAGGGAATTGGATTCAAGCAGAAGTGTGGAGAGGGAGGAATGAAGTTGGAAGATGTTAAGAGGTTAGAGCAGGATCCAAAACATCTGGCATCCAGCTTTACCGTGCAAGATCATCTAGCCTGCAGAGTACTTAACTTTTAATTAAAAAGGTATAAATTACTGCTCACTTCTCTTTCAAGTTCAGAATGGTTGCCCCTCGGCCTTTACCTTTGCCTTCTGATGTGAACACAAAGACAACACAGAAGTGTACAGAGCAGTGTGGTGCTGAAGCCTCTGAAGCTGCAAATAGCGCCAAAACCAGTCAAGTTGCCATTTCAAAGGTTAGTGCTGAGCACTGCCAGCTTATTTTTGGCTCTCATTCCTTATGTGTGGTTTATTCTCTGTGTGTATGCACAGTGAGTAAAGAAATGTGTGGTAGCTTTTGAACTAATGGAAGTCAATCACATCCTGGGCTGCATCAAGAGAAGCATAGCCAGCAGATTGAGGGAGGTGATTCTCCCTTCTTTACTCTGTGCTGGTGAGACACCACCTGGAGTACTGCATCCAGTTCTGGAGCCCCTATTACAGGAAGAATCTGGAGGTGCTGGAGCGTGTCCAGAGGAGGGCCACGAGGATGATCAGAAGGCTGGAGCTCCTCTCCTATGAGGACAGACTGAGGGAGTTGGGGCTGTTCAGTCTGGAGAAGTGAAGGCTCCGAGGAGACCTAATTGTGGCCTCCAGTAGTGTAAGGGGGCCTACAAGCAAGCTGGGGAGGGACTTTTTAGTGTGCCAGGTAGTGATAGGACTAGGGGGAATGAAGGGAAAAAGAAGAAAAAAAAAAAGAAATGAGTAGATTCAGATTGTATGTTAGAAAGAAGTTCTTTACCATGAGGGTAGTGAGACGCTGCAACAGGTTGCCCAGGGAGGTGGTGGAGGCCCCACCCCTGGAGTCTTTTAAGATGTGGCTCTGGGCAATCTGGTCTAGTGTGAGGTGTCACTGCCCATGGCAGGAGGGTTGGAACTAGATGATCCTTGAGGTCCCTTCCAACTGTAACAATTCTATGATTCTAAGTCCTGTCAAGCACCTGGTGAATGTGAGAGCTTCCTTGCTGCACTGTGGAGCTGAGAAGCTCCTTTTCTAGAGTGTGTGCTGGTCTCATTGACCAAAATGGTTTTGCACTAAAAAATGCAGTGTTTGTTAGATGATCAGAAGGCCTGTGTCTAACAGGTTTCTCTTCCATGTCAGTTAAAAAGGACATTTTGCTTTATAGGTGACAACAAAAGTCATTATGCTGATTGCTAATTAATCTAAAATTAACATCTTTTGAAGGAGAGGCCTTTATCAGCAAGAGAACGAAGGAGGCTAAAACAGTCTCAGGAGGAGATGTTTCCCTCTGGTAATTTTTATGTTTGCATGTTAATATTTTATGTATAAGTAAGCTAAAAACTTCTTAGTGAAGTTGGAACCTTGTCTGTTCTTCCCTACCATCTTCTGCTTCTTAGCCAGTTGTGTTTAGTGGTGACGACTTGTCTTTGAAATGTACATGAAGCATGGGATATACATGTTTTGGATACAAGCTTCACTGTTTTCTCTTAGGATGCCTACCTGCCTGTCTTCTGCCAGGTGATAGACTTTTTCTTGCATGAGCATGAAACTGATTCAATATGCATGTAGCTAAGTTGTAAATGCTGTGAAAATGTCATCCTTGCAGTGATTGCAGCAAGACGAACGTCAGCTAGTGCCGTAGTTGAAGCAAAATCATGCATGGAAAAGCACGTTAAAGCTTCTCAGTCCTCATCAGAACCCAGTATTTCTCAGGTAATTTGGGCTCATCTGCTTTTGAAATGGCTAAATGCATTCATAGTTTGGGAAGAAAGTGGTATTTACAGAGAGAAATCCATGTGTGGAAGAAACTCTGTCAGTAAGAGTGCACAGTTCTCTGTAAATACTGCTTTCTAGGTCCTGGGGTAGAGTATGGATCTCTAATCTACTTGTTTTGCTAGGTCAGTGTAACATTCCAGGCTTACTGTGTGTTTCCACTCCACTTGTCAGAGATGAAAACTAAGGATCTCTACTAATTGTTATAAACACTTTAAATTGCAGTATTGCTTGTCCCCTTCCAAAATGAAATAGTATTCTGAACTATATTTCAGTTAAAAATCAATAGTCTGCTTAGAATTTCTATTAACAATCCACTGCCTTTAGCCTGGTACATCTAGTTTTGGTTTGATAGTGGTTTATGAACATTTTAATATTTTTAGTCTGTAGTCATCTTAATTGTGTACATTTATGTGCTGGCAGTAAGTAGCAGTTGCTAGATGAAAAGAGAGTAGTTTCTACTAGTGTGTTGTCTTCCTTGTCTGATTAGAAAGCCTTTTCTAAGGTCTTAGATGTATATTTGACAGTCTTCTACAACATCAAGAGTACATTATTAATGCCAATAAATGCAGAGGAGTAACAGTGAAGACATTTTAGTCTGAAATTCAAAGTGTAGGCTTCATTTCAGAGATCCATGATTTAATTTGTTTTAATAGCAGTACTCGTTGAAGCATTTGTAGTGCTTACAATTGCATGACCAAGGCACAATGCTAGTCACAAACATTTTGTAAAGTATGATTCTATAATAGCAATCCACATTTGTGTCACATCAGGAAAAAGGTGCTGTGGTTGGAACTCAGCACTGGTTAGGCCACATCTTGACTACTGTGTCTAGTTCTGGGACCCTCAATTTAAGAAGGACATTGAGTCTCTTGAACGTGTCCAGAGAGGGGCAATGAGGCTGGGGAGAGGCCTCGAGCACAAGCCCTAAGAGGAGAGGCTGAGGGAGCTGAGATTGTTTAGCCTGCAGAAGAGGAGGCTCAGAGGAGACCTTATTGCTGTCTACAACTACCTGAAGGGAGGTTGTAGCCAGGAGGGGGTTGGTCTCTTCTCCCAGGCAACCAGCACCAGAACAAGAGGACACAGTCTCAAGCTGCGCCAGGGGAAGTTTAGGCTGGAGGTGAGGAGAAAGTTCTTCACTGAGAGAGTCTTTAGCTGTTGGAATGTGCTGCCCAGGGAGGTGGTGGAGTCACCATCCCTGGAGGTGTTCAAGAGGGGATGGGATGTGGCACTTGGTGCCATGGTTTAGTAGTCATGAGGTGTTGGGTGACAGGTTGGACTTGATGATCTTTGAGGTCTTTTCCAACCTTATTGAATCTATGATTCTATGTTGATGCAGTCCTGTGTATTGCCTTGTTTTTAAAACCAAAGCTCACACTTCTAAAATATTATCCATAAAAATATGCATGTTGTAAGTTGTTGTTCTGTGTAAGAGCACTGATTCATGCCATATTGATAAATGAGTTTCAGCTCCTAGAGATTTTATTGTTTATTCTGTCTCACTTAGAGAAAGAGAGAAAGCCATTGTGTGTCTGATGATGAGTTAAGCTCTTCCACAAGCTCTACAGATAAGTCTGATGGTGATTCCAAAGAGAGGTGAGTGTTTTGTTTCATACTGTACAGTAGTTCCCACTGCTCTTGACTTAGAGTGGGGGAAAAAAAGGCAGGAATTGGTTTCATATGTTCTCTCTACTTAGTGTGTGGTTGAAGGAGTATGTGATGCATAAAGAAATTGAGCTCCATTTAATTGTCTGTCACTGTAAACTTCCTGTGCTGGGCTTTCTGGGACATGTGTGTACCTCTGTTTTTGTCAGTTGTAGCTTCCCAGGAAAACAGTCTTCCAGCATCAAGGGCATGCACTCTCAGGGTGCATTAAAGACATGAGTTAAATGGTGCCAATATGCTTCCTTTCCACTGTGAGTGAGGCTGAATTAATTTCTCATTTTGTCAGTGTAAGGAACTTACAGAAAATATTATTCATTGCCTTGCCACAGGTGTAGCCTCACAGGTAGCAGTAGCTAGTAGGGTTGGGAATTGTTGCTAGGTGAATGGGCTCTGAGCCTTTGTTAGATGAAATACTGCTAGGGTTGCCATACATAAAAGTGCACTGCAGGAAGTAATTTAACATGGAATGTTTAACAGGATCTCACTAAAGTTACTGAATGTGCTCTTGAATGCATGGTGAAAGTTACATCATGAATGGTGACTGAATTGCATCTCATTTCTCCTCTCCTAGAAAAAGCAGTATGAATGAAATGAATGACTTGGTGCAGCTAATGACACGGACACTGAAAATGGACTCCAAGGAGAACTCTGAGTACTGTGTAACCTCAGCTCCAGCCCCAGAGTTTAAACTTCACAGAAAGTACCGAGACACTCTGATTTTACATGGGAAATCACCTGATGAGTTGGAGGAATTAAAACTAGAAGAGATTTCTTCAGGTCTGTTCCTCTATTACTGCTTTAAATGAACGGTTGTCAACTCTTAATAACCAAACACCACGCGACGGGAAACAGAAGACACACAGAATCACAGAGTCACCAAGACAATCTATTCTTATTTCTTTCTAAGTTTCATCAATGCTTAGAGAAGTAAACATCTTTCTGAAAGCTTTGTGTGCAAAAGTGCTGTCGTTGTGGTTTACTTGCCAGCAGAAGGAACGTGTGATCGATCTGTGTAATTATTAACGAAGAGAGAAGGCTGGTTTGCAGTAGGATTCTTTTCCCTGGTGACTTATGCTTGGAAGTTTCCAAAATGAACAGCTGGAGCTGAGTAGTTTGAAATAAGGTTTTTAAGACATTCCAACGATTTGGTAGCTGTAAAGCTTTGTAAATGATGGATAAAGCTGAAATTGTACACAAAGCATGAAGTACGGTGAAGGTTTGTTTGAGTTTAGAAGTTCATCCTCATTACAGAATTTGGGCAAGCCTTTTTTCTACAGATATAGGTGCAAGAATTTGAATCACGTTTCATGTTTAAGATCTGGTTTGGACCTTAAGTATGTATGTGTATTCCAAACAGCAAGAAAAAAGCAGCAGGAACAAGTGAAAAAGCTGAGAGTATGTTTTGGAAAGCTCAGACCTTCTTGTGCTTATTATTTTAAATGGGAAGGATTCTACTTGTAACTAGTCTGGTGGGAGGGAAAGCAATGGGAGAACAATGGATTTTAACTCTGGAAGGTGGATGCTGCATAGCTGAAGTGAAATGCATAGAATTTATCTCTAAAAGTATAACACTATTGAAGGTGAGGTGGTGTTTTTGTGGGTTATTTTGGTGGGTTTTTTTCTTTTTTTGGTCTGTTTTCCTCACTTAAGTATTTTATAGTGAGATCTTCCAGCTATTTACACACTATCTTTTGTAATGACAGGGCTACTGCATTTCAAAGCTGAAACTTTTAATTAGATATTTTATTTTCAGAAGGTGAAAAGAGTCGTGGTGATTTCAGTGATTTAAAGAGCCAAGCTAGTGTTCATAGTTCAGTTCCTAATGGAAGCTTCCTTTTATGAAATGACTGTCTCTTGTGGGAGCTCTGTCTGAGGAGCAGAAGATTCAAAAGCTGTTGAGACACATTTTTGTTGACTGTTCTAGAGTCAGCTCAGATAAGGAGTAATTTCATGCCAGCAGTCAGCTGGAATTTTATGGCAGTACTTAGTCATCCCATATTGTTCTTCTGCATGGAATATGAAAACTGTCTGTACTGAAAGTAATTAATGCTGCATTGATTATTTTTTTCCCCAATTACTATTATTTTTAATAGATGTGTTATCAGTTCCTGAGAAGATTAGGAGAATGGTTGAAATCCTGAGATCTGATGTGGTGCAAGGGCTGGGTATAAAACTGCTTGAGAAGGCGTATAGCATCATGGAAGAGGATGATGAAGTGAAAAGAGAGGTGAATATCTTTAATAATAGTTTAATTTCTTTATAAACTGAGATGAATGAGCAGGGTCTTTACTTTTCCCTTCCCCAACCCCCCAGTGTTGTGTTCTTTTTTTAAGGTAACTGAGACAATAGTGCTAACCTTGGTTCCAAAATGTGTTTATCCAGTCATTGGCAGGCAAAGGCCAAAGTATATTGACATTTTCAATCTTTAAAAGTTTGTGTGTTTCTGAATGTAGATAATCTTCAGAGAGTGTAGGAGCACTGGAGTTGTGTTGTGGTCCCCGAGTTTGTGGAAGGTGCAAGTGACACAAATAATTGAATTCTGTGGTGTTTCTCCAATAATAACTTCTTTTGACCCATAATTTTTTGCCTCCACACAACTTGTCTTGTGCCACATATGCCCAAAGTGAGAAACAGTTTAAGGTCTACTCCCAGTAGAGGCAAGTGAGCAATACCTCGAGCTCACTGGATGCAAATACTGCATAGGCAAGTAGAACCTGGGAAGATCAGATTTGCATTTTAAATTCTGTGGTGGGATTTGGATCCCTCTTGCCTTCAAGCAGCCTGCAGAAGAGGAGGCTCAGGGGTGACCTCATTGCTTTCTACAACTACCTGAAAGGTGGTTGTAGCCAGGAAGGGGTTGGCCTCATCTCTCTAGCAACCAGCACCAGAACAAGAGGACACAGTCTCAAGCTGCGCCAGGGGAAGTTTAGGCTGGAGGTGAGGAGAAAGTTCTTCACGGAGAGAGTCATTCGTCATTGGAAAGGGCTGCCCAGGGAGGTGGTGGAGTCACCATCCCTGGAGGTGTTCAAGAGGGGATTGGATGTGGCACTTGGTGCCATGGTCTAGTCATGATGTCTGTGGTGACAGGTTGGACTCGATGATCTTTGAGGTTTCTTCCAACCTGTGGTACTGTGGAATGACACCCTCAGTTCATAAACACTCTTCTGTTTTTAATTCCCTCCCATCTATGTTGTCAAATTTCACATGCTGCTTTCAGCTGAGCGCTTTGGTTTTGGGTTGGTTTGGGGTTTTTTGTTTGTTCCTGCCTTTTTTTTCACTGTCAATTAACTTTGTGATTTGCTGTTTATGTTCTGAATAGCTGCAGTTGCGGGAGCACATGGGAGACAAGTATGCAAGTTACAGCGCCAAGGCACGCCACCTGAAATTTCTTGAAGAAAATGTGAAGTTCTGAGCAGAACTTTTTCCTTGAAGGACTCTTTTTTTATAGCTCATTTGATAGATTGGACCAGCTTACAAAGCACATGTATCCATTCATCTCCTTTGCTGTGATCAGGAGGTGAACTTGCAAAGAAAAAAAAAAGGTATAGCTGTAGTAATATTTTTCATGTTAAAATGTGAAACAGGTTATCACTTTCTCAGAAGAGAAACTACTTAGTTTTTATTCTCTTAATGAAGCTTTTTAAAGTTGCTTTTTATTGATGCAAAGAGGGATGGATACCAAGTTTTGCATATAAAGGAATGTAAAAAATGCAATATTTTGAATTTTTCACAGCAGAAAGTTTTTGGTATGGTCACATACTAAATACAGTAGCAAAATGTATGCCAAGGCTCTGGTGTGGTAGGCTATAAGCTACTCCATCAGGTAGCTATGAAATTTTAGCAGGTTTTGTTACAATAATTACTGTTTTTCATTGCACCAAATGCCCCCCAGGTTCTGTAAATTGCCAAGTTAAAGTGCTAAAGGAGGTGCCTGTACAGCTTTTAAGTAGAGCCTTAACTTTTGTGTTTTATTGCTAAGGTAATCACCAGGGTGGTGGAAAATATTTGGTAATTGGATAAAGCAAGTCTGAAAGTGTTTGAAAGGAACACAGCCATGGTTACCATGGTCCCAGCTGCAGAAATCCCTTTGCCTTACAAACACAAATTCCTTTTAGGAATGAAAGTTCCCAAGATCAGTGTCACTTAGAGAAATAGCTGGTTTAGGTTCTCCCTTCTTTGCATCTAGATTGTGTTGCTACACATCCCCCAGGCACTGTGAGGTACTTACTAAGGGAAAAGCATGTGTACTTTGTAAAGGGTAAGTCAAAGGGAATTGCACTTTTACCTGCACCACGTGTCTCTAGCTTAAATATTGCAGCCTCCCAGGATCTATGAGGGAGACCAATGTGACACAGCAGTAAAAAGGTGCAATGCCTATGGGTCCCTGCTGCCTCTTGGGTGCTAGATGCTCAAGTTACAGGGTTTCAGGAGCTACTGTTCTATGCAGAGTCAAGATGTCACTTTCTTTGTCTAGGCAAATTTAAACAAAAAATGCCACTCTGCAGTCTTCTGCCCTAGAACAGTTTCCAGTTGCTAGTGTTTTACAGAAGGGTAGGGTATGACTGCTTTATAGTGCTTGTTACAGCCTGATGCTACTGACTGCTTCT
Source organism: Picus viridis (assembly GCA_033816785.1). Taxonomy (NCBI): domain Eukaryota; kingdom Metazoa; phylum Chordata; class Aves; order Piciformes; family Picidae; genus Picus; species Picus viridis. The sequence goes on from CM066592.1 coordinate 4,824,314, forward strand.
TTTAAAAACGGTTAGAAATATTTTAGTACAAGGCCAGCTGTGTATCAGCCTTTAGGCAGAGGCAACAACTTAACTACACGTAATTGGCTTCACTGTGGTCCTTTTTTACTAAAATACTTGAGTAAGAGTCCACCTCTGGAGTCATTCAAGGTCTGCCTGAACCCTGTCCTGTGCAGCTTTCTCTAGGTAAATCAGCTCTGGCAGGGGGCTAGACTAGATGATCTCCAGAGGTGTGGGAACACAGGGTTGGTAGACAGTAAGATATTTGACTGACCTTTGGACTCATGTGGGAATGGATGAGAGAGCATAGTGATACTGGAAAACTGTATCGCAGGAATGGGTGATAAGCAGGTGGGAAAGCACCTGCTAGAGTGAGAGAAGGAGTATGTTTATGAAGTATGTGTATGAAGATTGGTAGGCTGTGGGAAGAGAAGTAAAGCATGTAAGCATCTCCCAATAAAGAGGCGCTTGCTCCGCAGACTGGGGTCTCTGGCCCGTCTGCATCAAGTGACCACTTTTCCATGAACTGGCATTAGTGAGTTTTTAATCCGTGCACTTCACCCCAGGACCTGGCTGGGCCTGATAGCAGAGCTCACGGATAGAACCCACACAGAGGTTCCTTCCAACCCCTGTAACTCTGTGATTTGGTGAGATGCGACCTCCAGTAGCCTTCTGAAATCAATGCCCCACCCCTGCCTTCCCCGTGACTTCACTGAAACTCCAGCCAGAGAGAGTTTGTGCTCCCAGCATGGTAGTATACAAAGAACTAAGGGGGGAAAAGGCAACAAGAAAACAAACACTAAGCCAAGAAGTATCTCTCAGTGGAAATGCTGCATTTAACAGAATTGAACAAAGTAACAACATAAAGACCCACAACTGTTTAGCTTTTACTGTGTCTCTTTGGCTTTCTGTCAGCTGGCTTCTTCTCTTCTGTTCCAGAATCCTGGACAGGGAGCCACTTCAGAGGGTTGCGGCGGTACATGGGCCAGGGAGGGAGTGTTAGCTTAGGAAAAAAGGAGTAAAGTCAGAACATGGAAGTCAAGATACAAGATAAGTGTTTTCTACAGCTTGGTAGGGAGGCAAAAAAAGATCTTCCCTGTCATACCAGTTGGTCTTAAAATACACAAAATTTCAGACTCTATGTATACAGTTTACATTGTGTACTGCATGATCAAATCTTGGTTTATCTGAACACTTGAAAGGTGTAAGATCAAACGTGCCCCAGCTGCAACAGGATGCTTCAACTACATGAATAAGGAATTACTCTTGTAATCCCATGCTTTGTGTCCTAGCCTCTCTGCTCAGTCAGCACAGGCCAGCTGCAAATTTTGCATGACTTCTCCACAGAAAGCTTCCCTTGTCCTTTCTGTTATCAATGCTCTCAGCTTGATTTAAAAGTAACATATAATTGAAAAACTAATGCAAAAGCAGTATTAAATTGTAGTGTTCTCTAAAATCTTACTAGCATAACATAGTATCAGTCAGGGTTGGAAGGGACCACAAGGATCATCTAGTTCCAACTCCCCTGCCACGGGCAGGGACACCCCACACTAGATCAGGCTGGCCAGAGCCTCATCCAGCCTGGTCTTAAACACCTCCAGGGATGGGGCTTCAACCACCTCCCTGGACAACCCATTCCAGGGCTTCACCAGTCTCATGAGGAAGAACTTCCTCCTCATGTCCAGCCTGAATCACCCCTCCTCCACCTTTGGGAAAAGGCATTTAACTGGCCCTTCACTCACTTTCTATATTCTATCATCTATGTTTGATAATGATGTCTGAAATATGTCTGTACTGACAGCCCTAGAATGTAATGATTATTTTAGGTTACATGGTGCATGTAGTTTCTGGTTTGGGGGAAAAAAAGTCTTACCAAGCATGACAAAGCAAATCCAGCCATAACTATGTAGACAGTCCATCCAAACTGTTCAGTGATGTAGCCATAGATAAAACCAATAATCTGAAAATAAATGAGATTTTAAAAAGACAGGAGGCAGCGGGGAGAAGTTAAGTAAAAAAGTAGAGGCACAGTTCATGCATCTTCCTGACCTTGTTTTCAAAATTGTAGGCCAATACTGAAAGTAAAATACTGAAAGAAAAGCCTTAATTCATGACAGCCCCTCTGATTTCACCTGAAGCTTTTAATGACCAAATAATCGGGGGGAAAACCTTGGAAGATCAGAAACCAAACTAAAGTCTTTTACATTATCATCTGTAGTTCTAGTATACTTACTGCAGAGACAAGAATGATCCCTTGAAAAATCTGTTCTGCTAATTTTTGGCCCTTGTAGTCCTGTAGAAAGAGATTTTTTTGTCAGTTACTCAAACCACAAGCCTACCAGTTAAACTCAGGTTAGAGCCTAGAGTCAGCCTGACCACCAGTTCTCGGGTTTCTTTGATCAACTTTCAAACCAGACTGGGATTAGTTTTCTTAGAGTGTCTGAATTTCAAGTGTAAAAGAATTAAGATCTTAATTCACTTAACACCTTCCCTACATACTTGACCACATCAGCTAAAAATAAAAAGCAAGCACTGTTCAGGATAGGCAATTCAAGTCCAAAATATCATTGCAGTTAGCTTAATATCACTAGGAGAAAGCCACAGCACCACAAAAGGCAGTATGTGCTTGAGAGGACACAGAATGTGTCACCTAAGGTTGCATGTATTCAGAAAATGTCTCTCGACACTTCGGCTGTACACAGCATAGAGGGGAGAAGCACAGAGACGTTTCGCGTGCACAGCTGTACACCACCTTCATTTGGCAATATATTAAAGCGCAAATTTTCAGACAAAAATACCGAAATTAAAGGGGGTAGCCCCTGCAGCCCCGACAGCTTCTCGCAGACATGCTAACAGCGCATGGAGGAAGGGAAGCGCTGAAGCCCGCCCTCAGCCATGTCACCAGCATCGCCAAAGGGACGAGGGCCCGGGCGGGGTCGGGCCTCCCGCGATGTACGCCCTACCATCTGCGTGGGAATGGAGCGGAAGATGTTCAGCATGGCGGCGGCGGAGAGCGGCGCCCCACAACCCGCCGTCTGCTCTTCTTGAGGGCCTGGCGGCGGCGGCGACAGCAAACTCGCCAGGACCGGAAGGCGATTGCCGACCTGTCCCGGAAACACGCCCATGTCGTTCCGCCCCGGCAGCCGGCGTTGGCAGCCTTTTGCCTTGGCCGTCGGCTCCGCACCGCTGTCGTAGCTGCCGCTTTCCCGTGCCGCGGCTTAGGGCTCCGCCGCTGGCCTGCTCCGCCGCCGCTTGCGGCGGCCGACGCGGCGCGGGACGCTGTCTCCTCGGCAACGGCAGCTTGGAGCTCAGGACCCCTTACGGAGGAGCCTTAGGCCGGCAGGTGCGACGCGCCGCCGGTGTCGCCTGTCTGTAATCGACGATATTTCGGCGGCCAGCGGGTGGCCCTTACTGTATAAGGCTTGAATGCTCTTCGTGAAATCATCAGTAGCCCCCACAGCTCTTCTAGTGAAGCGGGGCGCGCGCGGCGCAGCCTTCGCCCCTCCCAGCCATCAGGCATCGCGGCGGACACCTGCGGCCCGTGGTGCTCGGCGACTGTGCGCTGCCGAGGTGGCAGTTGGCGGTGACGGCGGCGGCAGACGGTGAGGGGAATAGGAGGGAGGGATTGCTGGGTCTGGCCCTGCCGGCCCCGCAGTAGGGTTCCTGGGGCCCCTGCCTGGGCTTTGCCTCCAGTGGGCCGAGGTGGAGGGGCCGCGTGGCAGCCCCGCCGAGGCGGCGGCCCCGGGGAGCGCGGTTTGTGCTGCAGCGCGATGCAGGCGTGGAGGATGCCCTGAAACGTGGGGGGCGGTCGGGTGCCCAACTTCGTGTGTGTAAACCGTGTCACCTGCGGCAGGGTAGCGATGAGCAGGTGTTTGAGTACTTCAGTGTGGATCTGTGATTGCACTGACAGTCATTTCTGGAGGAGTCAGTCCCAAAGTGCTTGTAGCTCAGGCTGTCGTAGGGCAGAAATTGTATGTACGTGTCAGCACCCTCAGCATCGCTGCCAGGAGGACTGAAGAGCAGTGCAGAGTACTTTATTTTAAAGAGAGACTTTGCGTTGTATTCTAGCAAACTAAGGCGACGTGCCCGGAGCCGCTTCAGCAGTGCTGTAAACGCGGCACACGGCGTTTATGTGTTGTGCTCCGTGAGGTTGTTTTCTCCGTGGGAGAAACGCAGTAGCAGAAAGAAGATGTGTTGTGACTATTACGTAGGCCAGACAATTCGTGGTATTTTAATTAGGGGATTTTGCCAGTGCTTTCGTATAGAACTGTCACTGTTCCTTGAATTTTGGATGTTGTCATGGTGTGAGCCCTTTCTCCGTGCCTTTCTCGAGAGCGCTGTAGGATGTGTAGTTCTTCTGCTTTCACATTTACCATTAAATAGCAAGTAAGTGTTTTCGAATTGTGTAGCAAAGTGGCATCGTTGCATTAACGTGATGGTAATACCTTCCTTCACAATGTTGTGATCTTTTTTCTGTGATCACACTTCAGCTGACAGTCTTGGATATTTTACATGAAGAATTTAATGGTTTTGAAAGAGTATAATGCTATTTGTAAGGACTTACAAATGCCGTGTCCTGCCAAAATCTCAGTTAAGTACAGAAAAACCTGGATAACTACTTGTCCTGTTGCTGGGATGCTTCCAGTTCAGACAGTTAAAATCATTCAACAGTAGAAAAACTGTACATAATTTTCCAGATTTCCTTTCATATTGCTTTTGACTGGCAGGAGTTAGTGCTTTGGGTTTTTTTTATGTCAGTGAAGTAAATGTCAAGATCTGTATGCCCCTTCTTTTGAGTTCCTTTTTAGATCCATTGTTGTAGCTTCATACTTACTGACATACATACACAGTTATTGTGACATCCAGCTTCATCTTTTCAAGAGAAGGAAACTTTCACTGCATTTGGAAACTGTTTTGGCACTCCTGGGGATAGAGTGCTTTGCCTACTGAAAGCAGAAAGTAACTGCTGGAGTTTTTTTCTGTTGCAGGCTTGCAGGAACCTTATGCTAATAAAACAAGAGGAAAATGTCATTAAGGAAAGGTAGGTGTATATGTGTGTCTCTACTTCTTCTAAATCTCTTTTTATTTTTTCTCAGTTTCCCAGTCTTCCTCTGGTTATGTTGGTAAACTTTTTTTCTTCTACTTTTGTTTTTCAGTGAATATTTCCATCCTTATAGTGGCTGTTGTCATTTTTTTGCTGGTTCTTCATCATAATTTCTTAGGCCTCAGTGACTTCTTGAGACGGGAATTGTCAGGTATGTTGGAGTTGTATTTTTGGTTCAAAAAATATATTCTCATTTATTTTTTAATTGATGGGAAAAGGCCATGCTCTGGCCAGAGAAATTGCCACATTGCTGAAATAGTATGTATGATGATGATGATCAGATACTTGCATAACAAGATGTAATTTTTGTCCTCTTTATCTTTTCCTCTTCTCATACCCAAGGAACTTCACCTTTGTGGGTTTGTCTGGTTTTGCTATCCTGTGACTTTTCTTGGCCAGAAAGCTAGGGAAGGTAGCAGTAAGGGTTCCTTCTGGCTTTAAAAGTTACTAAGATATGATTTAGTTTACTTAGCAAAGGCTTTTCATTTTCATGGGTCCACTTTTAAGTACTGCCTGTGGTCTCACAGGGCCTCTTCATGCCCCCTTTATTTCCAAGTTCCATTTTGTCACTTCTGGGTAGCAGTTGTACAGATGCTTCCCACCAGCAGCTGAATTGGAGCCTGACAGGCCTTAATCAGGAGTCAGCTGTTGAGCTCTGCTATTAGGAAAGGGCAAGCAGAAGCCCAGCTTTGTGAACAACACTACTGCCCACAGATTGCCCAGTCCCTGGTTGCTATATGCCTCAAATTGCCTGAAGTTATCTAATATGTAGTGGTCTTGGTCATCTGAGAGGTACCAGTGTTGTTGTAGAGAGGGTAGTGGGCAATTTGCCAGCTTTTACAGGTAATGTGGTCTAGTAATTAACTTCAGTGCTCATTTCCCATTTTTCTACCTGCACGCTATGAATATAAACGCTTGTGATTTCATCATGGATAACGTGGTGTGATCTGTGATCCCATGGGCTGTACTTAATGCCTCCATCTTTGATGGCAAAAAATTCACAGCAGAGGTTAAATTTAGAATTTCTGTTTTCTTTGTTGGGTCCTTCCTAAAAGGAAAAGAAAATACAAGGAAGAGAAAAGGGTTATGTGATGGAGACTAGGAGGTGATTAGGGTGAATAGGAGGGGGAAGCCAGATTATAAACATGGCAGAAGGCACCAAAGGTAAGTGAAGCCTACTGTAGTTTAAACCTCATTTTAGTTCCTTGTTGTGTCTGAGTGTGTACAGTTAAATGTATGTAATTTATTTGTAAGGGTGATGTTTTCCTGTTCATTAGCACCTCAGGCTCTCAAGAGCAGGTGCTGTATTTTAAGTGTTTAATATTGGCATGCTGTAATTTACACCTCAGATGAGGCATCCAAGTGCTTGCATGGTAGAAGTAGTTGAAGGCATTGGGAATTTTAGCATGATAATAATAATATCTATGTTTCATTTACATAAACCAAGTATGTAATGCCATTTGTACTCCACAGATTCAAACCCAGTAGGACTTCAGCCTATAGATTTCATACCTGCACTTCCCCAGAGACTGGCAGATGAAAGGAATGAGAAGGAGATTTCTGTGGTCATTGCAGCATCAGATGAGAGGCTTGGGGGTGCAATTGCAGCCATGAACAGTATTTACTTTCACACCAGATCCAACGTGGTTTTCTATATTGTTACTTTGAATGATACTGTGGATCACTTGAGGTAATGATCTTTATAGATTCCCACAATACTGTGAAACTTGGGTATCTCTGAGAAGAGGAAGAGCTGACTTTCTCTGGGACTGCATTCCTCTCAATTGCAGTCCTATCTGCTGCTGCTGATTGCAGCTTTTTGATGAGGCTGCTGGTGGGGAGTACAGAGTCATTGCTTGTGCTGATGTTTCAGGGATGGAAGAGAGCCATCTTTCTCAGTGGGATTGGAGTTGCTGGGTGGAAGGATTGTAAACGTTTCTTCCCACATTTCAGCAAAGCGATTCAAATGCTGTGAATAAAGTTTCTTCATTTTTCTAGATTGTTCTTTGATTTTACTTTTACTTGCAGCCACTCACACAGATAATTTTTGTGGAGGTCCTGTGATAAGAGGATCACGTGTCTCTAATGAAATAGAAGTGACCTCATACCTTCCATGTGTCACAGCTGTGCAGTAATCTGAGGGTGGGCATGACCCTGCAGTCCCGCAGAACCCCACCAACCTCAGCAATAGATCCTGTTCTATATGTATGTTTGTTGGATGGAGCAGCAAGTGGCCATATTAAGATGTGTCACTGACAGTTAGGTCTCTTGCTTGTCAGTTGATTCCTGTTTCATTTAACAAGATCTGTGCCTTGTTCCTGTTTGCAGGCTGTGGCTAAGTAGCACTGCTCTGAAAAACTTGCAGTACCGAATTTTGGATTTTGACCCTCGTGTCTTAGAAGGGAAGGTGCAAAAGGATCCTCAAAAGCCAGACACCTTAAAACCAGTGAGGATGATGTTGATTACTTTTTGCAATTATTAGCTAGTGACAATATATTTTGATATTGCTCTTGAACACAACTAGAGATCAAACCCACATCTGTTAGCATAGAAGCAAACCTTTCTAATAAAATTTTGAAGTTGCAGTAAGAATAAATTTCCAGATAGTAAGAGGTGGATTGGAGTAGTTACATATGCATGCCTAGGACTGTTTTTTGCTGCTAACTACAGAGAAACACAGCAGCTTGCATGCCAAGTGTGCCAGCACCTTGTTCTGGTGCTAGTTGCCCACAGTGTCTCAAGAGGACACAGTCTCAAGCTGTGCCAGAGGAAGTTTAGGCTCGAGTTGTTAGCCATTGGAATGGGCTGCCCAGGGAGGTGGTGGAGTCACCATCCCCGGAGGTGTTCAAGAGGGGATTGGACGTGGCACGTGGTGCCATGGTTTAGTAGTCATGAGGTGTTGGGTGACAGGTTGGACTCGATCTTTGAGGTCTTTTCCAACCTTACTGATTCTGTGATTCTGTGACATGTGGCAGAATAAGAAGTTCAAATACAGAGCAAGTTGTCAATGCACAGATCCACAGGAAACCAGGATTTGATGGAACTTGTTTACTTTAACTGACTTCTATGATATTGCTGCCGATTTTACATCCTTGATAGAAGTTGTTGCAGACATTAGTGCCATGGATAAATGCCAGGAGGAGCAGTCAATTGCACATGTATTTGGACAGCTTTTAATTTAATTCTTCACTTCTCTTACTTTGTTTTCATAGTTAACTTTTGCAAGATTCTACCTGCCCACTTTGGTACCTCATGCGGAGAAGGTCATCTATGTGGACGATGATATCATAGTGCAAGGTATGGGACCTTTTCTTTAGCCTTTTGCCACTGTCCTGATGCTGAGGTCAGTATGCAGTCTCTTACAGTAGCCAATTCTGATTCAAGGAAAGATGTAAAACTTTATAAATAGGAATGAGTTGGATTAAGCAGAGTGGCTTCATCTGCTGTAGCAATGGAATTCACTCAGTGCTTAAGTCAGGATTGCTTTTAATTTTTCTAACCTTACTTCCCTTTTCCAGATGATATCCTTGAACTCTACAACACTCCACTGAAACCTGGACATGCAGCTGCGTTTTCTGATGACTGTGACTCAACCACTAATAAAGTTGCTGTCCGTGGAGCAGGCAATCAGGTCAGGTTTCAGTGGTAGGAATACCATGGATAGCAGGCTTTGCAAATACACTTGGTTTTAATGTTCTTGCAAGCTGAGTTATGGATGCAGTGAACCTAAAGGTGTTACTGACCTTACCTAGATCATTTTGTTCTGTTTTTGTTAACAGGTAACACTTGCAGTTTCTGTTAAGGCACAGTAAAAGCACTTTGAATTCTTGCTGTGCTTTGCAGTGAGAGCAGTTCCCAGTGTGGAACAGGGAGTAGGTCTTAAGAGCATCAGTGTGAATGTTTTTCATTTATGAGTGTATGAAAAGTACTTTTTCTGGGAGTGGGTACCTTATTGCTAAGAAGGTATTATTAAGAACATGGACCCTTCCTTAAAATAGGTGGTTTGTATAATTGTATTTTCAAGCTGTTTAACCTTTTCAGCTTCCTTTCTCTCACTTTAAAGAAAGGAGTACTTGCTTTAACAACTTCAAGTTATGCTTGCCTGTTGGGAGTTGTGCAAAATTGATTTTAAGCTAATTTCTACTCTTTATTTTTTCTTTCTTTCTTCCCCCCAGTATAATTACATAGGGTTTCTAGATTACAAAAAGAAACCATCCGAAAGCTTGCCATGAAAGCCAACACCTGCTCTTTCAATCCAGGAGTTTTTGTTGCCAATTTGACAGAATGGAAATTACAGAACATCACTAAGCAGCTGGAGAAGTGGATGGCACTTAATGTAGTGTAAGTACCCCTGAGGTGGGAGTGACAGCGTGACAGGGATTGTGTTATGGTGGTGGTATTTAACTGTTAAAAGAAGGGCTATCTATGTACCTGTGGATAATCATCTGATTGAGGGACATGCAGATCTCCTTTTCCCAACTATTTTTCATCTTCACTTCCAGAGAGGAACTTTACAGTAGGACCCTGGCTGGCAGCATCACGACCCCTCCACTGCTGATTGTGTTTTACAAGCAACATTCCAGTATCGATCCCATGTGGAACGTCCGGCATCTCGGTACGTACGAAACATTTGTGACACTGCTCCCTCAGTGTGGTTTTCCAGGTTGGTAGATGGACACCTAATTAATGCAGCAAATGGATCTTTTCTTCCCCTACTTTATATTTTATTCTATACTACAGAAACACAGCTTTGCAATAGCATCTTGGGGCTTCTTGGTCTGATCCTTTCCTTTCTGTTTTGAACTGGTAAGAGGGATAGTTCTTGAACTGAATTTTACATTTCTTCCCATTTTCTTTTTTTCCACATGCTTATTGTATCTGAAGTGATCCTAGGTATTTCTTTCCACCTGTTGAGAGAAACATTCATATCTAATCTGCTGCTGGTGAAACCCCAATGCATGGAGAGCTTCCTTAGGTTTTGTTTCCAATGAACAATACCTAGGCTGCTGAATAAATCTGGCTATTATGGGGCTTTTAGAGAACTTAAGATGTTAAGACAGTCCATTAAAATAGATACTGAAACAGATTAAAGAGGCATTCACTTGCACCTGATTCTATTTTAATTTTGCCCTGATCTCACAGAATCAGTAAGTTGGAAAAGACCTGTCACCCAACATCTCATGATTACTAGACCATGGCACCACGTGCCACGTCTAATCCCCTCTTGAACACTTCCTGGGATGGTGACTCCACCACCTCCCTGGGCAGCCCATTCGAACAGCTGAAGACTCTATCAGTAAGAACTTTCTCCTCACCTCGAGTCTAAACTTCCCCTGGTGCAGTTTGAGACTGTGTCCTCTTGTTCTGGTGCTGGTTGCCTGGGAGAAGAGACTAACCCCCTCCTGGCTACAGCCACCCTCCTCTATCTTCTTTTCTCCATAAATGACGAGATTTCCTTTGTTAAAATCCTTTGTTTGGAAGTTAAAATACTGCATGTTGGTGTTACTGCTGCCTTTATTTCAGGCACTAATGCATCTTTTTCACTAAAAGGGTCTAGTGCTGGGAAAAGGTACTCTCCTCAGTTCGTGAAGGCTGCCAAACTGCTCCATTGGAATGGACATTTCAAACCCTGGGGAAGAACAGCCTCATATGCTGAAGTCTGGGAGAAGTGGTATGTCCCTGACCCTACAGGCAAGTTCAGTCTGATCCGCAGACATTCAGAAGCCTATGAAGCAAAGTAGTCAATTTCCATAACCAATGACATTTTCTCAGGAAAGGTCTGGAGCCAAGCAGAACGGTTTTTTTTTGGAGTTGTTTTGTTTTGTTTTTTTTTCCAACTTGTACTACAGAGCAGTCCTTGCCTTCCAGAGCACAAAGTAATGGACTCTGGAGTAGTTCTGAAATGCACAGGTGCAAAGGGGACTCACTTCTGTGACAGATGATGCACTACAATACAAAGCAAGGGAGGATCTCCACAAACTGGCATTTTTGTTTCCATCTGTTATGTGTTCTGCTCTTTACTACAAGCCTTCTAGAGGAGGATTGTTTTGTCAGCTGAAGAAAGTTTCTAAGTACAAGGCACAACTTTGGTTGGTGCTTGCACCAGGCAAATCTTGCAGAGTACTGTAATTAGGACTTGCTTGAGCTTTGTTTTTGTTTTCTTTCCTGTGAAACAGCCTGAAGAACCCTTTCTTGCATGAAACCTCCTCCCACCCATTTCTGTGCAAGTCTTGTGGAATTCTGCAAACCTCAATCTCTTTTTTGACAGCTGGGTATTTCAAGTTTGATTTCACTATGCAAAATGGATTGAAGTGCCAGTGAACACCAAAACATTTTTCTGTAAAGCGGTAGAAAAAAAACTTTGTGAACTGCAATGTGCTGACTCAACCCTCAGGTAAATGGCTACCATCTGCTTTATACTTAGAAGGATTTCCAGCTGCTTAACTCATTGCAGTCATTGCCTATAGCTCTGTTTGTGTCCTGGATGCTGATCTGTGGTTTGTTACCTATTGTTTTTACTGAATTTTGGTGAACAGGTACCACTCTTGTCCTTGAAGTGGCTAGGAGTAATGAAATAACTTCAGTTACTAACCTTTGAAACATCTTTTTATAAGGCAAAGTGAAATGAGCCTTTTAGGATGTTTTTTAAATCGGCTTTAGTACAGGAAATAAAGTTTAGGACTTAAAGCTGAATACAGTCTGTTTGCTAGACTTGTATGAAATCTGGAAGGATCAAGAGAGATACACCATTATATACATTATTTGACACAGCAACAATGGGGAATCTTTGCAGGAGCTCTAGTATGCAGCATTCCTCCAGCTTGTGCCACAAGACAAGTCTTGGTGACTGTTCTGAAAGCCAGTAAGCAGTGTCTCCAAACAGGCTCTCCCCACAGTTCATTACACATAGTCTGTATTAAAATCATAGGCATCCTCTTCAGCTGCTGTCTTATCCATGCTGAGTGACAGGGGATGGGAATGTTGGCTCTCTGAGAAAGGAAAATCATAAGATGGTGAAAACAATGCAAGTTCTAGAGTGGCAGAGGCTACCCTTCAAGCCAGGGGTTTTCACACTCACCTGCTATCTGCTTCTCTGAATTTGCAGAACTTGTTTGTCGTTTTCCAAACTTTCTGTTCCTGGTGACTTGAACCTTCCTTTCCTGCAAGGCAGAGGGTTAAAACTGGTCATTCAGATACCACTACTAAGTCTCCCACGGACATGAAACTTAACATTGACACTGATGATAGTGTGCATGTCCCCTTGTGTAGTTGGTCAGGAACTCAGAACAATGGTATTTCCTGAATTAAACAGAAAGCTCAACCCTTATCTCCAGGAGAAAGGCTTTCTGATTACTCCTGGTGGCTCCACAGTGCCTATGTGTTCTCAGTTTACAGCAGGATACTGACTGGGTACTTGGTCTTAGGCTTTAAACAGGTAGAAGCCTAATGGAATCCTGATTTACCTCTTTAACATCATTCTCTTCTTCCATGTTATTTTGATCATCATCACTTTCTGCAAAATCCTCCTCTTCCTCCTCCTCCTCCTCCTCCTCCTCCTCCTCTTCCTTGTCTGTTTCCATGTTTTCCCACTCTGATGCTTCCTCCATCACTTCAGTGTCCTCTATTAACCCATTTGACATACCAGCTGACTGGAAAATGATGCTGTTTGCTGGACTTGGGAATTTTACAGCTAGGAAAAAACATAGGAAGTGTCTGTTAGTGTCATTCTTAGCACCAACTGTAAAGCCTACCTCCTGAGAAGACATTTAGGTCAGGGCTGGAAAAAGACAGTCCTGCCCTTTCCCTCCCACATAAACAAGTAAAACAAAGGGCAATTCTATGCAAATAGCTTTTCCTGAGGCATCTACAGATGACTGCTTGGAGCTGAAAAACTTCTGAAGGTAGACTGTACTAAGTAAAATGTGTTTTCTTGGCCTAATCAGCCAGCATTTGTTGTCTTCAATGTTCTTTCCCCCTATCTCCTAGTGAGGAGGGTTAGGTCAGATTAGCAGAAAATAACTAGCAGGGGTAATTTGTTTTAAGATAGCACAAAGATTCACTGTTGTAGCGCATCAGAATCCATTTCTTTCTTAAAAGGTTCACATGCAATACAATCTGTCAAAGCTATTTAATAAAACCCTGCTACCACTCTTAATAATAGCAGTGCATTACAGTAACAGTCCTACCTTGAACAGTGGTGTTGTTTCCTTCTTCTAGGTTCTTTAAATTAAAGCACCCCTGCATTTCAGCTATTTTGTCTTCTGTAAGATATGGTGGCAGCATCTGAGATTCAGGAGGCTGTGAGTGGTAGCTTATTTTAGCTCTGGGAAAAGAAAATACTAGCATTAAAAACCAGCCAAAGATAACCTAGTTACTGTATTTAAACGTTAAACCAGGGCAGAAACCTCTCTTAACTCCTCAATCTAACTACTCATTTATTATGATCTCTTTAACAGCAGTTAAAGCTATCTAAATGACTCCAAAGTTGTCATGAATGGTATTAAGGTGAATAGCCCATTCCTGAGAGAGGAAAGAAATGGCATACTTTGTCACCACAAATCATCTGTTTGTAAAATTCAGGAGCTGTCCTTAAAAAAAGTAAAATGTGACTGTGGGTAAAAAATGAACAGAAAACTCAGCCTCTCCTTTCTAAGTACTTCGCAAGACTTAAGAGCTTCTGCTGTGCTGGGTTAACAACGTCATAAAGGTCAGCAGCATAAAGAAAAATTCAAAGCATACATACCCTGTCCAGTCACAAAGTAGTAATTTAGCCATGTTCTCTATGTCAGGAACAGCTCCCTTTTTCAGCATACCCCTTTTCTGAGCAAGTAAGGCTAAAAACTCTTCTGTGTTTCTGAAATCTGGGATAGTATAGCGCATCATTACCTAGAGCAAAAGGATACGGTGCCTTCAGAAAGACATACCCAGCTTCCTTTAAGTTTTAGGAACAGAAGAGCAAATCAATTTGGGTTACAATGAGGATGAAAGTATGTGAAAAGCCATTTTTCTTTCATGTGTGGGAGTACACATTACAAAGCAAAATGCTTGCATCAACAAATTCATCTGCTGTTCCCCCATACCTGTGGGTGTATAGAGACAGCAGACTAGTTTGTGAAAACACAGTTATTACAGAACTGAATGGGAATTAGGCTTAGCTTAATCTACTTGAAACCAGAGTGAAATCAGAGTTGGATCTGAGGTCTTCACTGTAGTAATAGGAAGCAGTCAGAATATCATCATTTTTTCACTCTGGTAACTGTGATGAGATCTTTAAAAAAAAAAAATCAGAAACATTTTCTGATCTGGCTGACATGCTCATGGCATGCTGTTTCTGCCTTCTGTTTATGGGGAGGAAAGGTCACAGTTGGTGTTGGGTACGTCAGCCGGAGTTTGCTACTCCGTATGGTGTGGGGAATGCAGTGCAAAAATCTACTGGAATGAGTTGGAGTGAAATGAACTTTCCACATTGGCCTAAAAAAAATAAATCTACAGAGACCACAAATGCAGTGAAGATGTGGAACAAGATGGAGCTCACCTGCTGTTTACTGCAGTGATTTAAAATGGCATCTACTCCTGCAAGCACATCTGCTGAGCCTGGTTCTTCAGTATCTATGATACTTCTTAAGGCCAGAGCCAGGGCACTGTTGGAAGGATCTGCGATTATACTTGGACTGTCCAACATCTTTGTCTGCTTATCAACGTGCACAATTTGCATGGACCTATTCAAAGAGAAAGGTGTGGTGAGGAGATAATCAACTAGCAAAGGAATGGGTAATGGTGGGGTATGCAAGGCACAAAGCTCAGGGTTGGATTGAATGGACATCACAGAGTCAGTTTCAATGCATTTTCATCATATGCTTTGTGTAGGACAGAAAATCTACATGCACAAAAAGAGCAAGTTTATATGCTGTATTCTCTTGTGACAGCCTGCATCACACACATCAGTATCTTCCATGCTGGCAGCTTGAAATGTGCATTTAAAACTGCACAAAGAGGCATGCTTTGCCCATAATGGATGAAAATTACACACAAACTCAATCAGAACACAAGAAAAAGCAGGGAAATAAATGGCTTTCAGACTCAGCTTACTTAGTAACACCTCTCGCTACGCCAACGTTGCAAGCACGAACTCCTTTAAGACTGTTGATTATGCTGCTCTTTCCCACGTTAGGGAAACCTGAAGAAAACCACATAAATCCTTGTAAGTTGAAGAAGAAAACTCAGCCCATGTAGCACTGATCAGAAGTGGTCTGTGGGAGATCTTCAGTGTGAGATCAGAGTTGGATCTGAAGTCTTCACTACAGAAGTAAGACAAAGTCTGTATCCTCATTTCTCACACTAACAGAAACACCGAGGGTGCCACCACGGTTCTTAACAGGTAAGAGGAAGGCAGTGCAAGCTGCGTGGTATGTAACCTGCTGCTTGTTTCCTTAAGCTACATAATCAGCTAAGGCCTCACCTTATGCAGTGTGCCTTCCAAAAGGGCAACATCGCTGCCAACTGCAGTACTACAACAGTCTCAGAGAAGGGCAAGAGCATTGTCTACAAAGCCCACAGGCAAGTCATGTTAATTGCTAGCCCAATTTATAGTAGAATAGGATCCCAAAGCTTTATGGGAGGAGAAGGAAACTTTCTCTCCAAACACTTACCTACTACCCCAACCTGAATGGGTCTGTTTTGAGTCCTGACATGCTCCTGAAGAAGTTTCAAAAGGCACTTGCTTCCCAAACACTCAGTGGTTCTTGAAAAATCAACACGTCCACGTCTCTTTGTGACCTGTTCTGGCTACAGGGTTCAAAGTTAACAAAACACCAAACCCAGTCAGGAGCTATTTAGGAATATTTATTTATTTATTTATCTGCTGTAACATTTCCAACTCCTTTATTAGATGATGTCATTGTATTGTTCTAAACTGACTTACAGGGCTTGTGATTGTAGTTCAGGCTCTAGCGTTGATCTGTTGTGTGACCATAAAATAACCAGAGGGCAGAATCCTTACATCTGCACATTCACTCAAGGGTCTTCAATGTTTGGAAGGATTTCAAAGCCTGCTGTCTGTACTGCAGTTTCTGCCCTATTTCATGCTGCTGTTATCAGGCTTAAGACATGCAGCATTCTGTATTAGTATATGTTAATGACTCAAAGGAGCACCTTTGGTCTTGAAACTAGGACCCAGGGAGCTAACTCCTTTAAACTCTTCAGGAAATAATCGGGTGCTATCTTCACTGATAGCCACAGTCAGGATGAATGCAGTAGTATAGCCTGTCCCACTTTACCTACAAAACAACTCAGATGTAACTGGTGCAACCATCCTCCGTAGAAGATGAAAAAATCCTTATCTTCTTCCCCTCACAGTAATAATGACCTTTTACTCTAGTCCAGCATCCTGGGCACTAACAATTATATGCATTTCAACAGCGAGGATTTCCCCACAAAGCTCAAAGTGCAAACACATACCCATCACTTACAGCAGTCTCATCAAACAAGGGAAAAAAAGGAACTTCTAAAAGAAGAGTTCCTGTTTCTCAGCATGTTTCAACATGCATGATTTCTAACACATCAGACTTAGTCATGAGCCAGCCTGCAGTGCTCTTACCATAGTCTTGTCCTTTGTCAGCGTTGCTGATTTAAAAGCAACCGTTGGAAACTCGTTCTTCAAATAATTCAACCATTTCTCCAAGTTCCCCTTTGGCACTAAATCTAGAGTTAAAAAAAGCACAGTTCTTTCACTCCTCTGAATCTTAAATGTCACTGTGTGGAGAAAATTAAATGTGGAATTGGGAAATAAACTAAATGGGCAAAATACAGCCTCTTTCTTTATGACAAGTATTATTTGGCTGAACCCTCCACTAAAGTATTTGGTGTAGGCAAAGGCACCCAGTTTTACAAGCTTTTGTCTTTATCATATCACAATTATGGTTTTTGCTCTTGTTGCTCCTTGCTAAGAGATTTTGTATAGTGCAGAGTAATGTTCTGTCAAGGACCACCTCTGCAAAGGCTACACTGATAAGAAGTTTCCTTTGCTCTGTGCTGTTGCTTTTTTTTTTTTTGTGTGCTGCTGGTAACTCACTAATTTCCAGTATTTTTAGCTGACTTCACCTGCTTTTATGTGAATACTTTCATACAGCAACAGAAGAGAGAAAATACTTCCCAAAGCCACATTTAAAATCCAACTATTGCATTGTTTTTCTGATCTGTAACTCACCATTGCCTCAGTGAGGACCAGCACTGTGACCTACGTTAACAAAAAGGTTAGAAGTTTTAAGATCTGTCAAATTTGCCTGAGACTGGCCAATGCCATCAGAAGTTACTACAAACAGGAGTCTAATGTGTGTTTACCTGTCTGTGATGTTTCCTTAGTAAACTACTCTAAAAAGTGGAGGAAACGTGAGCCCTTCAGTGGGGCAGCGAGCTCAGAGTTGGATCTTGTGTCTTCAATGGAATTTCAGATTCCTTTAAAATCTTCTTCATAGCTCACCATAGGACTACACAGTGACCAAGTAACGCTTCAAGAAAAGCTGTGCTTCTTACCAATTTTGTTCAGAACCAACAGTAGCTTTTTATCTCCAGAGCAAGTTACAGCTTGCTCCAGTTGAGGACACCGGCAGCCCATTGGATCTCTTGCATCTAAAACTTCTAGAACCACATCTGAAGCCTCAATCACCTAAGTTAGGAAAAAAGAAGACTCTAAAGACACCACAGACCATTTGCCAGATGTCAAATCTGGAATAGCTGTGGCTCACAAGTTACTGTTGAATTTCACAGAATGATTGGTGAGTTCTTGTTTGAGCTCCTTTATGCTGAACTGCAAACCGTAAGGTCAAATAATTTTCATCCTTTTCCTCCAGAGGCAAGAACTCCTTAGGCACCAACACCTCAGTACTACAAAAGCTCCTTGACCAGCTGCTAAGTATTCAGTAAGTACTGACACTGCTAAGTCTGATGTCTCAGTAGCTCACACCAAACACGCCTGGAAACCTTCAATTTCTGTTGCAGCATCCCTTACTTCAGTGTTGACCTTTATTGTGATAAACCTTTATACCCTTTAGCAGCTGCACAGTAATGCAAAGAATGAAATGAAGTCATCTCATTGCTGACACTCATCCAATTATACAAAAATAGCTGAAGCTTCTCACCTTCTTGAGCTCCCTGCAGAATGATGTCTTTGAATTTTTATCCAGCGGTTTGTTAGTCTTTGTTTTGGACTTGCCAGAAGGTTTCTGAATGCAAATAAAAATAAAGGGCATCATTTAACTGAGAATTAGTGTATTATATTTGTCTGCATATGCAGCATGAAAGTGTAACCCATAACATACAGCTTAAGAAGATGTAGTTTCAGGATGACTTTCTTGCTTATAAGCTTCAGAGAATCAAAATTGTACCAGACACCTACCTTTCCCTCCTCATTTTCCTTGGTTTTGGCTGCATTCTTTTTAGCTTCAAGCTTCCTCCTCTTTTCATGTTCTTTCTGTCTGTTCAGCTTCTGCTTTTGTTTTAGTTCTTCAAGCTGATTGCAAACAAAAACCCAAGCCAGATAAAACACGTTTGAAGGTGGTAAGGAAGACTGTTCTTTTCCCTCATTTACTTATTTCTGACCAAGGTTCCTGAGCCAGTTTATTTAGAAGTCAGGGCTAGACAAGTGGGAACTATTTTTTGCATCCCACCCTGAAAAGAATAAACTTGTCTTCAATTGCCTCAAAACCAGAGGCAGTACACCTAGTGGCTAGAGCCCAAAATGACCACCCTGCAGCAGCCACGTTACAAGGGTGCTGCTCTCACGTCACATTACTCCAACGGCAGACAGCAGCTTTTCTGTATAAACAGAATGCCAAAATTTTGCTTTGAGTATTCTGAGGGGATAGTTATGTACATCTTAACACCACAGGCACTCCGGATTGTTGGAAAGGACACTTCCAGCATGTTTATATGCACAGTATGAAATAAAGGTTAAAAATGCAAGATCAAATTACTACACACAACAATGCTGAAAATGAAGATACTATTCTTCCTAAGCGTATGTCTGCTTGGACCGTGACTGAACCTCTGGGTGTGCACATGTGCACACACACACAAACCTTCCTTTAAGATAGGAATGGTCACAGTTCCTGCCCCCTTTATCACAAACCGTGTCCTACCCTCTGCTTTCTTTGCTCCGCTTCTCGCAGAAGCTCTTCCTTAAATGGTGCAGCACTGGGAATACCGGCATCTTTTTTGGGCTTTTTGCGTCCACGTTTTTTGGCTTCCTTCCTGACTTTTCGGTGGTGTTCTCTGATCTGAAGACGGGAACGAGAACGTTTTCTTAGTTTAAGTCAAAAATAAGGGATGGCCATCCCACTATCATCCCCCCGGCTCCGTGGGGCAGGGGCAGCCCGGGCGCTCCGCACCGCCGCAAGCTGGCAGCCCGCCGGGCCTCACCTTCTTCTGGATCTTGTAGCGCTTGTGGCAGGTCAGCCTCTTGCTGGCTTTCTTCAGCTCTGCAACGCATCGCGCCTATCAGTACCGACTCCTCGAGATCCACCCGCACCCGGGGAACGCGGCTGAGCTGCCATCACGGTCAGCCCTCGCCGTTCCCTCCAGACCCGTGCCGTCCTCGTCCTCGTCCTCTTCCCCTCCCCTCCCCCACCCCCTCCCAGCCCGCCGCCAGCCGCCTTCCCCCAGTCCCTCGCTTTAACGCGTTCGCTGGCGATACGGCACAAGGCCTGGTCCCACCAGTGCCTGCCCTCCCGCCGCCCCGGCCCGCTGCTCACTCGGCCGCTTCATGGCGGCGCCGGGCCGCGCTCGGCCGCGGCTCCACGTGCAGGTCCGCGCTCCTTCCTCCTGCCGCCGGCAGGCGCTGCCGTAAAGCGAAGCGGCCCTTCCTCGCGGAGGTGTCGCGCGGGCTCGGCGCGTTTAGCGGCGGGGCGGGTTTTGCGGCAGCGGCGCGCTCGGGGGCACGGAGCGGCGGCGGCACAAACGGTAGCAGCAGCGGTGGCGGGGCGGGCGGCGGAGGACGAGTGTGGCCGCGGCTGCCGGAGGCGGAGCGGAGCTGGCTGGGTGAGCGGCGCTGCGCCGCGCCGGGGTCGCGCAGGCGGGGCGGCGGGCCGGAGCCAGGAGGCCGCTGCCTCCCTTTGTGTGGTCGCCGCGGGGAGGCAGCGCCTCCCGGCCGCGCAGTAGATCCGCCACGACGGGCCCCGCGCTGGGCCCGGGGGCGCCGAGCCCCTCCGCTTTCTCCTGTCACCTTCCCCGTCCCCGGTTCCCGCCGCGACCCTGGCCCTAGGCGCGGGCCGCCCTGCCGCGGCTACCTCGGTGTCGCTTTCCTTTACTGGCGTCCCGACGCCGCTGGCCCCGGTAACTCCCTTAGCTATTCCTGCGGTGTCTTCCCCTCTGTGCTTTACCAAGCACCACGTCCCGTCACCGGGCCGAACTCACCGTGGATACAGCGGCCGCGCGGCGAGTGGTTGACCGAGGGCCGCCGACGGCGGCGCGGCCGCTCCCGGGGCCTCCGAAGCGGGGCCCGGGGGTTGGGAGCGTGTCTTGGTCGGTGCGGGTGCTAGCGCGGGTCGGATCGGGGACATGGTCTTGTCAGGCCGTGAGGGCATTGGCTGACCCGGTGCCCGTGAAGGTGGCTTGCTCTGTCTTGGACTGTCAACAAAAACACCTGAGCCGGGCAGGGGCCTGCAGGGCGGTTTGGGGAAATTACATGGTTTGCCCCTTTGTTTTTTGTCCCGGCGTTAATAAAACGATCGGTGTGCTGTGCCTCTTGCTTCTTCACCAACTTTGTCCTTTTATAGTGTGTGGTTGCTGCCGTCCGCCTTCTGGGTTGTAGCTGGTTTCAATGTGATTGGTAATCGGGGGAGATTCTGTCTGTGTTTCCCTCCCTTCTTCCGTGTGCTAAATTTACCATGAATTAGTGAGTATTTCTGTTGAAATGTGGGAGATCCTGATAACGCCGAAATACTTTCCATGGTATCTATCAGCTTTTAGCCTTTTTTTTTCCCTCCTTAGAGGCAGAAAATGAAACGTGTGCTAGAACCTCGTTTGCTTTTTTCAGTGTGTTATCTGAAATGTATGTAAAACCTCTCCATCGAAGGAGTTTCGAGTCGGTAATACTTGTGGCGGTCAGTCTAGTACAGCTTTCAGGAGAGGCAGTCTTCCACCTGTTGTGTATCTCTTGGTGTATATCTATATCGGTAGTGGCCAAAGCGTTTCTTCTAGAGATGTCTATTGTCACAGGACATTTTTATGGGTGGTGTGAGCAATTATTAAGATGATGCTCAGGCTTCTGTTGCACAGCAGATGACTTATTTGTAGCAGTGGAGATTTTTGGTAGGATTGCTGAGAGACTGGTGAGCTAGTAGTTTAATTGCACAAGGAAATCTAGGAGATGTGCCCTGAAGTAAAGCAGTACCCTTCTGTGCACGGGGGAATGAGTTGTGTTCATGAGCATGGAGCTCTAGAAAGCAGATTACTCTGAGGAGCAAGACATTCAGGATGAGTTTTACATAAACAGTTCTCTCACTGAATGTACGTGATATTGTTCAGAGAGCTGTGTGTTTTGCACCTTCCTTGGTTATTAGAGAAGAAAAATGTCTTGGAGGCTGTGTACAGAGTGCCCAGGTGTCTGGATGGGTGCAGGTGTGCACCAGCGTAGGAGAGCCACGGTGCATGTGCCTCAGGTAACGGATGTAGAGAAGCCTATGTGTAGTTTGCAGGCAGGTGGTGATTGGGAGGGTCCCCTAATCTTTGTTTCAGGATGAGATTAGACTGAGTGTACTGTTGAGCTCGTAGGTGAACCTAAATTAGCGATTCCAGTAGTCTCTCCTGCCTTTCACAATCAAGAACTTGTGTTTTCTAGCAGCCTCCACATCAGCACGCGCCTGGCGTTAGCCATTTGATACTGTAGCTCTCAGATAAAAGTTGGAGGCAGTGCCAAAAGCAACAGGCTGATTGTCTGTTCCTGAGATGAATTGCCTGCTAATGGAGTACAGAGTTTCTTTGTATGTGCATGTTATGAAAATGTCCAGAATACTGAACAGGAAAACAGCCTCTCTGGGTTTTGAAGGTAGTGGTTGTATGAACTAAACAGCAGCAGTCATTTGCCATAAAATAGTTCTGTGCATTTCACATGGAATTCCTGAAAAAGCATCAGACCTGGAGGCTGTTTAGAAATGTAAACAGCTATATCTTTAGTGAAGCTTTATGGCAAGCATGTTGCCTGCTTATGAGGATGACAGTCCACTCAAGACTGATGGAGGTGCATCGTTACTAGAGAGCTTATTAAATCTTTCTTAACCTTATTATTTTTTTCTTATTGTTACAAGCACTGTACTGCTTTGCATTCCATAAGTTTTACCGCTGTCTGGGTTTTATTCTCAGGCCACATAGCACTTATGCTTACTCTCTGCTCTGCTTGATGAATCATTCTCTAGCAAGTGGCTGTGAAATCTGTAATATGTATTCAGGAACATTAGAGAAATGTGTTTTTACTGTAAGAATGACAGAAGTGTCTAGCGTTCTGTGCACAAAATTACTTTGCAGAGTTTCTGCAAGGCTAAAAAAAGTTACCTTCTGCTTCTTGCCTTTTTTTCCCCCTCTGTAATTATTCAATTTATTCATTGAATTTTTTCCTTAGTTGTCAATCTACTCTCAATTTTCTTCTCTCCCTTTTCCACTTTTCTTGTCTTCCAGTTTTGACTGTACTAACACGATTGCTGGTTTGCTACTCTTAGAGTATTACCTTCTCCCAGTATCTGTACTTGACCATCAGGCACCATGAGGAGACTGGCTTTTCGAGGTGCTGGTTGTACTCTGGTAAATCTGGTAAATTATTGATTGTATGTGCACCATTTGCTTCATTCCTCTGCCTTAGGCTGTTGCTTTTCTTTATCCTAACTGTTAATTATTCTTGTCTTGTTCATCTAATCTGTGTGCTTGAAATTAATTCTGTCTCTAGCATAAATGCTCTAATGTGGTTATGTTGTGCTGCTGTACCCTGTAAATCAATGGAGTGCTTACTAGAAGAAATTCCTTCATTTGTTTGGAAAATGAGTATAGGCTGGGATAGATGGATCTATTCCGGCTTCAGCCTTTGAGACAGCTACAAATAAAGATATTTTTCTGATGCTGTCTGGAAGTTGGGAAATAGCCAAGAACTTGTTCTGTAAATCACCATAGTTGTTGGATGGTGGTTATTCATTTGTCACTGTTTGTGTTGATAATTGTAAAACTATGGCCAAAAAAGGATGTGGCTTTTTCTGCTTCTTGATGATTGAGCCATTCATCCTACACATAACGTGGGAGTGGTAGGTCACACAGTGGTCCAGACTTTGGTTTTGCTTTTATCCTAGACAAGGTATTCAGTGGCCGTTTGGAATTTCATTTGTAATTTTCCTGCATGTTTTGTTTTGTGATTTATTTTTGTTGTTGTTGTCATTGCTTGGGGTTTTTGTCTGTTCACTTGCGGGTTTTTTTTTGACATGGAATGACATACTTTTACATCAGAACTGAGTGCATGTCTCTGTACATCTTTTGCCTTTGAAACAGCAGTTCTTGCTTAGTTATCACGCAGAGGATGAAGATGAATTTAGCAACTCTCACTAGGATATGTTCTTTATCTATATTTTGATACTTCATGACTGTGAGCCCTATGCTCTCTGGCACTGTTGTCATCAGTGGCTGTGAAACTGTAGGACCATTTTCATTTCCCTTCACATGTGCTGATTTTTGAAAAATTGGTGTGTAGAGACATGGCTTAACTTGAACTGTAGTATGCAGCAAACCCAGTGCTTGAGTCATCCTGATCGTTGCCAGTGGTATAGTTAGCTCTCATCAGAGAGTTAAGATGCTATGCCATGAGTTTAAGAACATTTCTCTTCATTATAGAAGAAGTTGGATTCCATGGGTTCCAAGAGGCGAAGAGCTACCTCACCTTCCAGCAGCGTCAGTGGAGGAGACTTTGATGACAGCCACCACTCCACGAATATTCCAGGCCCAAGCAGAAAGAGGAGGAGACTTTCCAATCTCCCCACTGTAGATCCTGTTAGTACTGTATTACTATGCACAGCATGTTTTCTTGGGGATGCTGTATCCTTGCGTGGGAAAGGCTGGATTGTAAAATGGATGATCCTATATAGCACATGCACACTGGCCTTGAATCTTTTGCTGCCTTGGCTAAGTTTTGTTTAGAATCTCATTCAGCTTTGGCTTGTTCTTGTCTCTCTCCCCTTTTATCTTTTTCTTTCCCATTTTCCTTTTGCTGCCTTTTTTTTTTTTTTTTTTATCTCCCTGATGATTTTGGCAGATGGAAGGATGTTGGAGAGGGAGCTGAAATCATAATGTGCAGAAGTTGAGAGCTGTGTCTGAATAGCAAATAGAGAGATAAGTGGGGAGCTGCACAGGCAGTGATTGCTGAAGTGTATAATGTCTCTGTTATGCCTTTGAGTTAGCAGTCTGATTTTAATAATTGCAGGGCAGAAGAACCCCTGTCGCTGTTTTAGATGTCTGTAAGTCAGGGAGAATTAATTTACTGATTTAATTTGCATTTTGGGGTATTTTTACTTAGAATTAGTATTGAAAGGAAGCTCTCTGTGTTCAAAGAAAATAAATGAAAATTGTGCAGTACCTGGCATCCTTGTCAGGTATCCTGCTGGTGTATGAGATGCAGCAGTTTCTTCACACCTCTCTTTAGAGCATGCTGTGGACTGACAGCTTGTCTTTCTACAGGCTTTGATTTGTTACCACCTTAAAATTTGCTCCTTTTTCATTACTTTTGTTGTTCTTGCATTTTAGATTGCTGTATGCCATGAACTTTACAACACCATCAGAGATTACAAAGATGAACAGGGCAGGCTCCTTTGTGAGCTTTTCATTAGGGCACCGAAGCGAAGGTAAGACCGTAGTTCTGGTTAAGCCATTAAGATGTAATAAAGTAAGCCCTGCTAGTAGACCATTGTCCAGATCTTTTAGCTGTAACAAGCATGCATTGGAAACTTCATACAAACTTCAGTGCTACAGGTTTTGATTTTACTGTTTGGAACAGAGTGATTGTTTTTGTCATTGCAACAGAAATCAGCCAGATTATTATGAGGTGGTTTCTCAGCCAATTGATTTGATGAAAATCCAACAGAAGCTAAAGATGGAAGAATATGATGACGTGAACCTGCTGACTGCTGATTTTCAGCTTCTCTTTAACAATGCAAAGGCTTACTATAAGGTGAGGAAAATACATATAAAGGCTCAAATTAATGGTAAAAGTGGTTGAGATATGTTCAAATTCTTTCTTCACTTGGCCAAAAAAACCTTTTAACCTTTATTATTGGTAGAACAACAGCACACGTTGCAGCTATTTGTGCATATTTCCATAAGGTTGACCATATCTTTGTAAGATCCCCTACTGTAGCAATTTTTCTGTGGAAAAATATAAAATAATGTGGAAAGGCTCTACCTGTAGTTTTCCAAAAGAGACAGAAAGCAGTACTGATGTAATAAAGTAAGCCCTGCTAGTAGACCATTGTTGTTGTTTTTTTTTTCCCTTGAAAGGCTTTGTAAAAGCAGCAAGCATGCAGTAGGAGTGTTAAATCTCTTTCTTCCATTGGCCACTTGATAATATGAAAAAAAGACACAGGGATTATCATAGTCAATGATGATTGTGAATGTACGTGACCATGTGCTTCATAGAATCACCCAAGTTGGAAGGGATCTCTAAAAGTCATCTAGTTCAATCGCCCTGCAGTGAGCAAGAACGACTAGGTCAGGTTGCCCAGGTACCCATCAAGGGTACAAGTCCTGTCCGTGTCCATTCCCCCAAACTGGGTATGTGTAATGTTGTGGTTGTTAATGGATGTTATTTAAGTTGCCACAAGGAAGTGGGAAAGAATTGGATTAATCTTGTGTAATGGAAGGCTATGTTAAATGCATAAGCCAGTGACATTGTGTCTAGTGACTGAGATGATACAGCAAATCTAAAACTGCTAATATTGCCTTTCATATATCTTTGACTTTGGAGATGATCCAAGGAACTGGTTTCTGAATATCCCAGCCAGTGTAACTGGGTGACATTCAGAAAAGCAGTGTTTATTTTGTTTATATTTGTGTGTGTGTAGCTTTACAAAATTAATCAGATTTATGGATGAATGCATTTGCACACTCTGGCTATGGTAGAAAAATGATAGAGATTTTCAGATTCATTGTGTACTCCTGAGGCTTTGCAAGGCACTCGCCCATTGATGCTGGCGTTTTCATGGTTTCTGCAGGAGAGAGGAAAAAAGGTGGCAGGAAGGAATGATCAGGTTCACCAGAATGGGTGCTGTCTTTGCCTGTGGAATAGTGGATCCAAAATTATGCCTGCATCATAAAATTCTTACATGTGGAATAGAAATAGGTAATTGTTATTCTAGGAGTGTTGACATTGCTAGAGAAATACGGAATTGTGAGCTGGAGGTAGGGCGCAGAAACATAACCTCTTTCTCCAGCTTCTACTTCACCCACACAGTCCCAGTGATGCATATAAACCAGAGATTACTGATTCATTGTCTAGGTCTTCATTGCAGCAGGTGTTCTATTGGCTGTGCTAGATCAGCGTGGAAACTTTGGGGTTTTTAGTGTTTCAGTTCAAGTCTTACACTTTTGGGCGTCTTGTGTTAATATGGAAGGAAGCAGACCAGCGGGGCAAAATACCCTTTAAATCTGTTCCTCAGAATTAACATCTGGTCTGATGTCTTGAGACTATTTAAGCCTAATAAGGTAAGCTAAGAATAGTTCTCATGTTGGTTTCTCATTTGTATTACAAGTTGGCTAAGGTTGAGGGCGTGAAGTAAGAAGAGCATAATCAGTAGTGGTAAGGTGACATATCTTCAGGAATACCTAAAAGAGAGGTTAAGTGGCAGAGGAAAGGGCAAGAAAAATTCCTGAGTGGAAAAGCAGTGTTTTTTCTGATGTTCCTAAGTAGTAATGTAAATAGGCACATGCTTATCTGCCACTATCAGCTCTGTATTTACAAAACTTCATTTGTTGACTTAATGCTTCTAGCTCTTCTGAAAAAATATACCTAGATATGTACCCAAGTGGTAGCATATTGTCAGGTTCTTTGGAATTTCACAGTTAATGCTGAGTGTAAATCATTGCGGTGCTCTCTGAGTCCCTGGCACATTCATTAGCATTCTTCTGCTGTAGAAGTTAATCTTCAAGTGCCACACAATGGCAGAAGTGTTGGCTTAATGTTTCTATCTGCTATTTAGTCAGTAGTGTTATGCTTCAACAAACCCTAATGGTTTCTCCAGTTTCATCTAATAGGCTTTCCCGAGCCTCAACCCAGGTAGTTTTACTGCTGAGTTTTGTGAAAGACTGAGATGCTTTGGACTGGTAAAGGTTATATTTTCTAGTCCTTACTGTGATGCTTAACATCTCAGTTGAAGAATGACCAAAGCAGTAATTTCCCAGGTTTTCCAGTATTTATTTAGTGCATTTAAGATTTTTCAACTAACCATTTATAAATTTCCTTCAGATGAGATCTGAACGTCGAGTAAGATGTTTGATTTGTTTTTGCAGCCTGATTCTCCCGAATATAAAGCTGCCTGCAAACTGTGGGAGTTGTATTTGCGCACAAAAAACGAATTTGTTCAAAAAGGTGATGCTGAGGAGGAAGATGAGGATGAAGAAGGACATGACAATCAAGGCACAAATTCTGAATTAGTAAGTGTGGGCATGACAGCTGCTGTTGGAGGAAGCTATGGCTGTGTATGTCAGCTGACTCTCAGAGGGAGATTGGCCTCCACATGTGGAAAAATCATGAAGCTTTTTCATGGTTAAATTATATCCCAGAAGGTATTTCTTACCCCAGTTTGTTAACTGATAATTTCACAGCATTGTGTGTGTGATTCACTTTTGCCTAGCTAAAAGAAAATCAAAGTTATGGGGCCTTCTGATACAGATAAAACATGGTTCTGGTTTAGTTAAAACTGATACCATGTGTGCTTGATATTGTGCCGACACTGAGGTTTGACACAAGCAAGCTTCATGTCTAATGACATCATTTTTTGCTGCGTGCCCTGTTCAGTTAGTGCAGCTGTTCCTGGAGTGTTTTATAAGCCAGATATGATGATAAGAAGTTTGGGCTTGTCTGGTTTTGTGATCGTGGGATGCGTGTTTTCATTCATGTTGACAAGCAAGTCTGTTCTAACAATGTGTAATTTATGTTGACAGTCTGCTTTGTAAATGTGAAATTGAAGTTCTCTCTGGTGCTTTAGCTAAATGTGGATTTCAAAAGTCACATCTGTGATTTAGAGCTGACTTTTCCTTGTCTTTGAGAAGTGCAACTCGAAGCACTCCACTAAGGCTGCTATTAAAACTCCTTGTCATTTCATTTCTTCTGCTAGTCATCTCCAGGTTACCTGAAGGAAATTCTCGAACAGCTTCTTGAAGCTATAGCTGTTGCCACAAACCCATCAGGACGCCTCATAAGTGAATTGTTTCAGAAGCTTCCTTCTAAAGTGGTGGGTATTTTAATAATATTGATTGTGTTCTAAGTTGGAAACCTGGAGATTTATGTAACTGATTTTATACACTGTGGTGGGCACACCCAGAATGCAGTTCTTTATTACTGTATCATCAGGGACAAACTCCAGCTCTTTTTCGAGCTTCCCTCTCTTCTTCGCTCCTCTTTGCTCATTTCTAGCCTTTCATTGCAGATCTGGGCTTGCCCTGTTCTGCCAATTTAGCTAATTGGGTTTTTGATTTTTTGTTGTTGTTGTAGAGATTTTAATCTTCTGGAATATGTCTAATTTCACTTTTGTTTCAGGATATGATATTAAGTCATTGATGAATTCCAGTTCCTTGTATCTGTTCTATGACCTGACTGACCCAAGTTGAAGCACAATTCTGTTTCTGAAGCTTACACTGTTTCACGAGCTATTAGAACAATAGCTTTGTGACTATAGTAATATATACATTCCTTTTGTTTTCCAGCAATATCCAGATTATTATGCAATAATAAAGGAGCCCATAGATCTTAAAACTATTGCTCAAAGGATACAGGTACAGTATAAGCATATTAATGTGTCAGAGTATAGACTAACAGTAAGCATTCTAAAACTGTTAGAAGCTAAAGTTTATGGCATTAGGAGAGGCATTGTGTTTTCCCCTGCTATTTAAAAGTCTGAATGCTGTGTTGATTTAGTGTTCTGTTCTGGGTTGCTGCTTGAGAAGTAGCTGTGTTCAAGAACAAACATCAACTGCAGCGTGCTGGCATTGACCCTGAATATCTTGGGTTCCTTGATACATAATGGTTTAAGTATTTCCTTGGCACGTACTGCTCATGTAAAACATTGAGGAGCTGAAGCTTGGTCATGCATTATCGTCACCTACTTTTGTTCTAAGCGCTATAAATAGATGTTTTGTCCTGATGCGTCATCAGGACAAAACATCTTCCATCTCCAGTAATTTGAAATGCTGTTCTGTAACTCTAGTATTTTATATAACAGTGAGCACCCAGACTAATTGAACTGGGGAATGAAAGTAAAACAACATTTTGCCAGAACTCTTCAAAATTAAAGTGATCTAATGTGTGAAGTATTTTTGCAGCCTTTTACGTAGCATTCATAAGCTTTGTATGGACGTGGCTTTGGTTTTTTGGATGACTTTTTCCAGATTGTCCTTATGTTTCTTTCTGTTGTCCTTAGGTTCTTGTTTTTTCTATAAGTGTTCCCTTTATTCTGTATGCATTCCCATTGCTTTTTGCTATTGGCTTAGTTCAATGCTATTTGAAGGTTGCCACTTTGAACCAGTTCTGTTCTTTGTTGTATAGAATGGAACTTACAAAAGCATTCATGCAATGGCTAAGGATATTGATCTTCTGGCAAAGAATGCCAAAACCTACAATGAGCCTGGATCACAAGTCTTCAAGGTTAGTTTCAATTGTTCATAGTTTGATTTGAGTTCAGTTTTTCTTTACTACCATTTGTGCCGATCGATTCTTAAATGAATCTCTAGCATAAGGCCCTGAGGACTTTGTTAGCCCTTTTTTGTTGTTGCTTTTTAGGTTTTTTAAAGCTGTTAGTGAGTTTTGCTTTTTTTCTTATATAGCTTTTAGGACAATTGAGGTGTTTGTATCTTATTTTTTTCCGGAGGTGTAATGTGTGTTCCAACACCACTGTGGGTGTCTTTCAGGTTGGCTTTGTTCTACGCTTATTCCTCTTGCAAAATGGTGTCTGTTTTGTTTCTTTGTTTTAATCTAAATGTAAAAACCTCATCGTTTTTGTTAGAGATTTTTGGCTAGGTGGATGTACTTGTCTGTAACATTCTTCACTTTCAACATTAAACAAAAAGGATTCTTTTAATTGACAGGATGCAAATGCGATTAAAAAAATATTTAATATGAAAAAGGCTGAAATTGAACACAGTGAGTTAGCCAAGTCAAGCCTCCGAATCAGGTACTGCACAAAGAGTTCTTTTTACAATCTCATATAAACAGCTCTGTGTACATTCCCTTGATTTTGCTGGGGAGAATATAGTGGGAAATAACTGCTTGAGCACTAAGTTTATTGGGGTTTTGGAAGTTATAAATTGGAGAATAGTTTTTGGGTTTTGTTTTTTTTTTTGGAGGAAGGCTTTTGGCTGAAATAGTTCTGGGGTGAGACGTTTCTGTGATGTGCCTGACCGTGAAAAGCTGCGTCGTTGGATCTGTGGTAACTTTAGCTACGGCAAAACTTCCACCACGTGTTTCTAGGTTAATAGCAGCAAAGGAACACGCAGGAACAAGAGGCTTTGCTGTGTTTAGCTTTATGAAAAGTTCTGGATATTCTTGAACCTTGTTAGAAGCTGAACCAAAAGAGCTTACAGTTATTTAGGTAGGGGCAGAAATGTTAGGAACAAGACCTCAGGCAAAAGATACCTAGAAATTCATGTTATATAAATTCCTGTCCGAAAACCAATTTCTAGCTCTGAAATGAAGCACAGGGCATTTAAGATCTAGGCTTACCAGTGAAGCATAGATTTGTTCTTGAACAGGCAGGTATAAAACACTGTTGATAGCCCTGTTTATTGCATGGAATGGTTTTATTTAGGAAATGGTATTTTCTTCCTCTACAAATTCCTAGTGTACAGAGAAGTGATGCAGTTGGTTTAGATGTTTGTTATTGGAAGTGCGATTAAGATTTCTTCTTGTGTAAGCTTCTTAAGTAACACTCACTAGTAGGTTTAGGTATTATTTGCTAGTATAAGCCTTGTCATTTGTCTAGAAAAATAGAATAGAATTAACCAGGTTGGAAAAGACGATCAAGTCCAACCTATCACCTAACACCATCTGATCAACTAAACCATGGCACCAAGCACCTCATCCAGTCTCTTCTTAAACACCTGCGGTGATGGTGATTCCATCACCTCCCTGGGCAGCCCATTCCAATGGTCAATCACTCTTTCTGTGAAGAACCATGTCTTGCAAGTCATCCAAGGATGCTATTTACAGGGTGGATTCTTTATGTATTTGAGCTGTTTGCTGGTGTTTGATGCTAGAAAATAAGGATTGCATGGAGCAGCTGGAAATACTAGCACTCCCTTACTTTACTGAAAGGCAGCTTTAAGGTGTTGTTTTTTTCTGATGAAAAATGTGTAGATGGTGTCAGTATTGAAAGCATTGCCTGAGATTATTGCATGTGAAAGAAATGAAGTTTTATTACTTGATGCTTTGAACCCTTCAGCGTATATAGTGCTTTTTCTGATTCACTTGTTCAGCATTAGCATGCTTCCCATGTTTGGGTGAGTCATCAATGGGGCATATAAAAATATGAAAGCAAAAATACTGTTAGGGAGTAATTCCTAGCATGTATTTTAATAACTTTCCTTCTTAAAAATGTGTGTAGTGCCAGAGGACCTTGGTTCTGCAGACACTGAACGTGTACATATGCAGTACCTAGAATTACATAGGCACAGAGGGTTTCCTATTGTAATTTGATTTTGTTTTCCTCACTGTTCAACTATCAATGAAACTCAGGATGTCACCTGTGTGTCATGTTTCATTTTGAGGCTTAACTTTCTCCTTCCAAATAAAGCTGTTTGGATAAGAAGGGATGACAGATAAATCACACCGATATTTGTTAGTTGAATTCCTCTCTTGCACTGCCAACCCATTTCCGCTTCTCAGCCACCTTGTCCCTGGTGTTCTCTTATCTACTGTGTTCTCAATAGACCTGCAGATCCTGAAGTTTATAATGCCTCAAGTGGGCTGCAGTAATGTTGGGCTAAATGTGAAAAAATTGGGGGCGAGAGAAAAGTATGGTGAAACCCATATTTTTTTCATAGAATCAACCAGGTTGGAAGAGACCTCCAAGATCCAGTCCAACCTATCACCCAGCCCTATCCAGTCAACTAGACCATGGCACTGAGTGCCTCATCCTGTCTTTTCTTGAAGATCTCCAGGGATGGTGACTCCGCCACCTCCCTGGGCAGCACATCCCAATGGCCAATCATTCCCTGTGAAGAACTTCTTCCTAATATCCACCATTCACCATAACTTTCCAAGTTAGTTCCTTTAATAAGCTGAAGTCTGCCCTTTGGAAGTCCAGTGTGGTGGTTTTATTGATGCCCCTTCTGGTTTCACTGTATGTTGAAACTCTATTATTTCATGGTCACTGGACCCCAGTCAGCCTCTGACCACCACATCTCCCACCAGCCCTTCTCTATTTGTAAACAGCAGGTCGAGGAGGGCTGCATCCTGGTAGGCTCATGTAACAGCTGGGATAAGAAGCTATCCTCCACACACTCTAGGAACCTTCTAAACTGCCTCTTCTCTGCAGTGTTAAATTCCCAGCAGATGTCTGGCAGGTTAAAGTCACCCACAAGAACAAGGGCAAATGTTCTTGAGGCAGCCTTCAGCTGCTTAAAGAATAATGAATCAACCTCTTCTTCCTGGTTGGGTGGTCTGTGATAGACTCCAACCATGATGTCAGCCTTGTTGGCCTTCCCCTTAATTCTTACCCATAGGGACTTCAACCTGATCATCCATAATCTCTACTTCCATGACATCTAGAGCCTTCCTGATATACAGGGCCACTCCTTCACCCTTTCTGTCTCACCTGTCTCTCCTGAAGAGTTTGTAGCCACTGTTCTACATTTCACTGATTGCTTTTTTTAATCAAACCCTTATTCTTTTATCATTATAGTCATTTCTGCTGAGTCTGCATCACAAAATCATTATGTTTAATTTGAATTCCTAACTGCTTCATTGTCTCAAAGGGCAGTCTCCTTTACCTACTGCTGCCTTTGGTAAAATGCCCCCCATAAGTTCAATTAAAGTTAATTTCTTCTCTTTTTCTTCTGAATTTACATCTGGGTTTTTTTTTTGTCACTGATGGATCAGGCTCAAATGTATCACAACCACTACTAACCTGAGTTCTACAGACGTGTTGCCTCTGTGTCAAGCCCCATGCTTTTCTTTTTGCAGATTTCATTGTCTCCTTTGTCACACTGAATTGCTCTTTGTTGGTGCATTTAACTGTCTTCCCTTAAATGGCTAAATAAAGTGGCTTGACAATATGCACTGCCAAGCAACTTGACAGTGATTCTGCTAGGTATTGATAAAACTTGATTGGATCTGCGTCATTAGCTTTATCTGGATGCTCAGGGACATTTTGTTGGCTGCTTTCACTGCTATTGTAGCTTGAGCTGTGTGTATAGCTATTAATCCTCAATCTAAATGTTACCTTCCTCTGACTTTATAAACAAAAGGGATATTAATGCTGGAGCACTAAATGTATTGTAGTATTACTTTTAGCTTTAAAATATTTTTTATCTGTCTCTGAGCTCTTTGATCTATCAAAGTAACTCTGTAAGAAGCTTTATCCTTGCCGCATCTTTTCTTGGGTCTAAGGTGGGCCTCTTTTTTTCCCCTTTCCTTGGCTTGTTTCTTCTGCCTTAAGGACTCCATCAAATTTGACTGCTTCCAAGCTGACAGGTCCCTCCTCACAGGGTAAAGGCAGTGTTGGTGATGAGAGAAATTCTTCTAACAAATATTACCGGTAAGTAAACCGTGGAGTTGGAGGAAAAGCTGAGACATTACCATGTGGAAATACTAACATTTTAGATTTGCTTTATTATTTACCATTTGAGAATTATCTTCAACATTGACTCAAATACTTTTGAGATTCAAATGTATTTCAGTCAAATGTTTATCAAGTACTAGTTAGTAAGTTGCTTTGCCACAGTTATTTGTCCATGTTTGGTTTTATATTTAACTTTTCACAACACCTGTCACAAAATGCTCTGTCTGCAATCATTTCCTTGTAAATGTTTGGAAGAACAGTAAGTGAAGCTTCATTGCAAAGTAAAGCAGGTGAAAAAAATTCATTGTAAACCTAGGAAAATTATATTTGAAGACTAAAAAGAATTAATAAGCAGGACTAAATAATTGCAAGGTGGATGGTGGAAACCAATGAAGCCTGTAAAAAAGAAGTGTTGCATTTGGGATACATTTACGACAAAATTGCTGAATAGTCTGGGTTACAAGAGGCTTTCTGGTTTACTCTTTTGGTCATCAGTTGAGCATGTTGGTGCTTTGCAGAGGTCTGGTGTTTATAGTCTTTGGGTTACTGTCTTCAAACAATATTATTCCTGGCTAATTCCCTGCGTGTATGCTCCGAAACCATGGTTTAACACAGCAGCTGCAAGAGTCCTGAAGAGATTGAGCATTTGTATTTAGTTGGTATCATTTCAAGCAGCCTATCTGTTTTTTCCCAGTCTTCACTTTGCTCCCACAGAGCAAGGCTGGGCCCATTGCTGGAGGTGCCTAAAGAGCTGACCTAGTGAAAAAGCAGATTGTCAGGCATAGCCTACAGTGTAGGTATGAAATTATTTGCCTCGGGTTTAGGATGAAAGGGAGGAAGAGAGGGATGCTGAAGAAACCTTTGTGAGTCTGTAGTCAGTGTGGATACTGATTTCCTTCACCTAGAAAGCAGAGGAAGCTGCTTCATATACAGGCACTCTGTGTCCTGAAAAAGCCTATGGCTGGAATGGGGGAATGGGAGAATGAGAGGAGATAGCACACTGTAAGCTGTATGTGCTGAGTTCCTTCATGTAGTCAAATCCCTATAAAACAGGGTCAAATAACAAAGTTATTAGTTGTGAGGGACTTGTCATCACCCTCCTCCTCCCCCAGTAGTTCTAATACTTCAGTATTCAAAATAGGACAGAAGATAGCTAGCTTGAGCTCTAGTTTTTCTGGCTGTGTCTCCAGTATTTCAGTTTGATGGACCACTTTTTGAAGTAGAGACAATCTTGTGGGTTGTTAATGGTTTTTCTTGCGCAGTGGTACCTGTTCCTGATAAATGAGCTTCTCATGTTTACTTACACACTCTGGGTGACTCCTAATGGTTAACCTGATAACCCTTTTCTTTTCTTTTTTTTTAATTTTGCCCTTTCTTTAACTTTTTCTCTTTTACAGTAACAAAAGATCAGCCCAAGGGGATCGTTTATCAGCAATAACCATGGCACTGCAATATGGATCAGAAAGCGATGAGGATGCGGCTTTGGCTGGTAGGAACTGACCTGCAGTTTCTCCCATTTATTTTCTTTAATCAAAATATTTGGAATAAGCAAAACTGTAGAGCTCCTAATATGTTCAAGTACCTTTGTTTCAAAAATATTTTGCAGTGTTTCCAAACTCAGCATATAATTCTGTTAAACCTAATCCCTGTTTCCTTAAGGCATGACTGTATAAATGTACAGCTGATAAGATCAGGCTGGCCAAACTCGATGCATGTTTTGAGTTTAGTGTATGTTTCTAAGTATACTTTCCCTAACTTTCGGAAACTCTTGCTTGTTTTTATTCCTCTTTTATGAAACAGAAGAAACACTAAAGAAGACTTGGATGCTCCTTGCAGTAAATGAGATTTATAGTGCTGCAATGGTTTGAGAGAAATCTTGCTCTCTCAGAGTTGTCTTCTCCTGCTCTCATGTGCTATTTGATCTATTAAGTACCTGCTAGGTTTTATTTTTTAAAGCAAAGGTAATCTGTAAAAGGTGTAAGGATAGATAAACGTTGGAAATTAATTTAGAAATATCTGGTCCAGCCTTGCAGTTGTGAAGTCTTGCATGAAGGCTTATGCTAAAACAAAAGGACACAAGAAGCCATGCCTTCATACAGCATCCTTAGTTTCACAAGAAGCATGCTTTAGCATTATACTATAAGCATAGAATCATAGAATTGTTTTGGTTGAGAAAGACCTCAGCGATCATCAACCTAACACCACCATGGCCATCGAACCATGTCCCGAAGTGCCATGTCCACATGCTTCTTGAACACCTCCAGGGACGGTGACTCCATCACCTCCCTGGGCAGCCTGTTCCGATGCCTCACCACTTTCAGTAAAGAAATTCTTCCTAATATCCAATGTAAAACGTCCTGGTCACAACTTGAGGCCGTTTTCTCTCATCCTATCACTTGATACCTGGGACAAGAGACCAACACCCACCTTGTTACAACCTCCTTTCAGCTAGTTATAGAGAATGATAAGGTTTCTCTTCAGCTTTTTGTTCTCCAGACTAAACAATCCCAGTTCCCTCAGCTGCTGCTCCTAAGACATGTTCTCCAGACTCTTCACCAGCTTTGTTGTTCCACTCTGGACACACTTCAGCCCATGACTACTGTTTTCCAGGGCATGGATAGACTGTAGAATGGGGTTTTTTTTGATCACTTTTGTTCTTGCTGCAAGCAAAAGTGTTTGTTTTGGTTTGGTTTTCCTGGTTAGCCCAGAGTTCAGTTACTGCTTCAGAGCAGCTGCTTTCTGGGACATGTGAGGAGTATTTATTTGGATGGTTCAGTGTGATTTGTTAGCTGCTATTTTTTATCATGATATGATGAAACTTGTAGAAGATAGCCAGCTCAAATGCACAAGAACACCCCTGGAAGTATTTAAAAGGTGTGTAGGCGTGGTGCTTAGGGACATAGTTTAGCAGTGGACTTGGTAGTGCTGGGTTAATGGTTGGACTTGCAGATCTTGGAGGTCTTTTCCAGCCTAGGTGATTCTATGATTCTCTGAACAGTTTCTGCAGCTCCCTTGCTCCTCATGAATCTGTAAATGCAGGTGTAGATGGTCATTATGTGTTACTCACAACTAAGTATTTAATTTTGTAAGCAAAGCTATTTTATTTATTGTTATTAATTCATTTAGAAATGTTTTAAGACTGGATGCTGCCTTTGATTTTACTAGCATCTGTCTTCAGTTAGACTTGAGCATTTATTGCTGTCTGGGTGCTTTGGGAGACTATTTACAGTAAATCACTTACTGAGTAAAGACTAATTTTCTTTCCTGTGCCTCAAATGCTCCCCTCTCTCTCTGCTCTTTTTCTACCTCCTCATCAAGTAAGACCACATGCATATGATTTATGCATTTTTAGCTGATAATAAAGCTCTGTTCCAGCTGTGAATCAGCTTCCTCCCTTTGCAGTGAAGTCAGTTAAACATCACTCCATTATCAAGCTGTCCCTTCATTAGGAAGCAGTTACTGTTGTAGGGGATGAGCATCAGGAAATGGCCTTTTGCTTGGGCCTGTTAGCATTATTTTGTGATTACAGTTTGCTGCAGAGGCTTTTCCTCTATCTGCCAACTCTAGCTGTGGTAACAGCTGCATGGAAAGAAAATAACTGACTTAATCTCCACTGCCAGTGTGTGCTTAGTGGGGATATGAGACATGGTGCTACTCTTAAAGAGCCTAGTCTTGCATTAGATTGTCCCATAGCAAATACCAACCTTTCTCTCTAAATGAATGATACATTCTTACCCAGTTCTTAAAATAGCAGACATTGGGAGATGGGCACATTCTTACATATTCAGAAAATGGTGACATTTCACACATTGGTTATAAAAAAACATGCATAATGAAAATGTTTATAGCTGTATTACAAGACTATGTAAACACTTTCTTTTTAGTGCCTATTTAGTTTACTTAGGTTCTTACTTAGAGAATTTCTCGTGCTCTATTCTTAATACAAAGGAAGTGTATTTCTTATTTAGGATATTGAACTGCTTTGGTGCTGGCTGGCACATGTCAGAAAACAGCAAGGTACTGGACTAGTTTGTTGTTTTTTTCACTTTCATAAAAACAAGTTCTTCTGCTTGTTCTGTTTCTTTACTTTTTGATGGAGCACTCAGAACTGAAGTGTTGGAATAAACAAATTGAAGTGTTTGAATAAACAAATGCAAAGTCAGTATTTTGCTGCATATTGTGTTTTGGAAACTTGAACTGATAGCATTCTCTTAGCTGCTAGCATTTATCTCCATGTTCAGCTTGATATGTTTGGTTCAGACAAAGCACAGTGCTGTCTCCAGTCTTTTATTTCTACCTGAGTTATTCTGTCCAGCTCCTGCTTTGCTGACTACTGCCTAGTAGATGCTAGGCCATTAAGTGATGCTGATTGGCATACAGGCACATAATCAGGGTAATTTTGAGTATCTTCTGTGAAGCGGTGATTAACATCATCATTATGTATTTGAACACCTACTGAGGTCTGCTTGTGTTTTAGTTTGCATCTAACTTCTCTGGTAGGTCTCATACCTCATATGCTCACCTTCATCTGGTCCGTCAGTCTGGAGGAAAAATGATAGTACTATGTTGTCATGCATTCAGTGTCTCCTGGCTTTGTCATCATTTCAATATGTCTTTACTGAACTTGGATAGAAAGCTTGAAACGTTGCCAGCCACCACTGAGCAATAATGAAAATGCCAGCTGGAAACTTGGCGTGAGTGTTAGAGAACTGTCTTTTGTGTAACTGCATTTCCCAGTGTGTCGTCTGCCAAGCTTTCCTTCAAACTTCAACCCATAAGAGGGGTGTGATTTAGCTCTAGTATGTGCAAAACCACACAGGTTTTATGCTAGGCCTGTCTGCAAGGTACAGATGACACCTTTTGTGTTACTGCGTGGCTGTTGAGTGCTTCCCAACCTGTATCTCCACTGCTGGTGTTTTTATCATCCCTGTTATGTTTCTGTTGCTCATGTAATGTTTCTTCTAACTTCATCTGCAGTAAGTGTTAGTTCTTCATAGCATAACTTCCATTCATCCTAACCCTGAAGCATAATATATGCTTCATAGAGTTAACTAGAAAAGTTGGCTATAAAATATCTAAATACTTAATTATGACTTATTTGTGCTCATTATATAGTATGTGTAAGCCACTTATTTCTCCTTCATTTGGCTGAATATATTAGAGGGGCATCTTCAGGCTTCTGTGTCTTCTGTCTGTTTGGGTTTTTTTTTCCTGCTAAACTTCACAGGTTTTTAATTCAGCTGTGATTAATGTGGTCTAAAGGATAATAGAAGTCTTAAAGGTCACCTTTTAATACCTAGGCAAAAATTCTCCTCTTCTTAGATTTGGCCATTTAGCTTAACTGGCTGGGTGCTTTTGAAAATGCCAGACGTGGTTTGTTAGTTTGTATTCTTGCAGTGAGCTCTTGTCAGCAGAATGGCAGTAATTCAATGTACAGATGTACTTGGCACAAATACTTTGTGTCAGTGCTTTGAAGGGTGAATGAGAGCCTAGCTGTTGTATAGGTAGTGCATGGTTGAATAGTCCTGTGTACGGTCGCATATGTGAGCACTTGTCAGCACTTGTAGGTGGCAGGGATGTGTTAACCCGTGACAGAAGTGAAGTCTTATCTGATAAGAGAGATTGCGATACCTAGATAAAGTGCTATTTTTGTCAAATTGAGGCTTATAAGATATATTTGGTGATGTCCTTTTCTGAGATGTGAATCTGACTGCCAGAGAGTGGCTGAACACCATCAGCTGAGGGACTGCCTTTTCTCCTGGTGTAGCTCTTTATCCATTCAAAAAGTCAACAAAAACGCCACTCTGAGTTGTCCTACTGAGTTTCCCATTTTTCCTTTCTCTCTGTGCAGCTGCTGCTCGTTATGAAGAGGGAGAATCTGAAGCTGAGAGCATTACTTCCTTCATGGACACTTCTAATCCTCTTTATCAGCTTTATGACACAGTTAGAAGTTGCCGAAATAATCAGGGCCAGCTCATATCCGAACCTTTTTTCCACTTGCCCTCTAAGAAAAAGTATCCTGATTACTATCAGCAAATTAAAGCACCTATTTCATTGCAGCAGATCAGGTAAGAACACAAAATGCAAACTGCATCTGGTGGGACCCTTTTTAAGGGTTTCTTTTATCTCCAGAATCCTATCTTGTGGTCAGGTGGTTGATACCTAATGCAGTGTGTACTGTCTTTCCTCTAGGTTTGGTTGCTGCTTGTTTCAGCTCAGTCTGCATCAGTCTTGTGATCATCTTTTGTAGGCTGCCTTTGGGTTTGTTTTCCGTGGAGTTTCATTTGTAATGTGATTGAAAGTTTGCCATATAATTCTGACAGCTAGGTGGGCAGCGGAGATGAAACCTTCTACAGAACTCCCCCATCTTTTCTCTTTCCTTGATTGTGATGGCTTTGTTACTTCTTGCTGCCATGGATTTTTAATAGTCTTCAGCAAAGTGAATTGTAGAAATACAGCTGCAGTTACAACCCTTTTGTCTAGGTTGTGGTACAAATGTGGAGAATAATTATTTTCCTTTATGATGTAGCTAGTTTGGACTGAAGTAAGCAGAACTGTGATACAATAAACGTTCATCAGGTTCCAAGGGAGCAGCTGTTAGCTTTGTAAATAAATGAAAAGAAGTGAGCAGCATCTTTGGTGGCCCAATATAAGCTAATATGATGGGTATGTATCAGGGTCCTGAGTGCATTAATAGACCTTAATGGCACTGACCAGCCTTAGGTGGCCTTAGTCTCCTGCCCAGTGGTCACTGGTCCTCTAGTCCCTGTTTGAGCTGCATTGCAGGAGTGCTGGTCCTCAGATTTAGTGAGGGAGGACTGGACCTAACACTATTCATTACATAGGTCTATAAAATTTAGCTATCCCATAATATAAACTACTAGACATGGCATAGTTGTGTCTTTCTTAAATCAGAAAGTAATAAAGCTGCTTTTTTGGTGGTGGTGTGTTTTATGAACCTGTCAGAAGGTGTTTTGCCCGTGCTGGGGACTAAGTAGGGAGCTGCCATGCTGCTTACCTGTCCATCAGTGGCTTTAAAGCATTTTTTCTTACGTTTTAATGCAGCTATTGGCTTGGCAAAGAAAATGTCTTGTCTTGAATGAGGCACAAAATGTACTTGATGGAAATTGAGAAGTCATTAACAGTTGTCGTGAAGCTTTTTGTCTGAGTGTACCAAAGAGTATCAACTCAAATTATGTGTTAGCAGGTGCAACTGAGAGAGACCTTCCATGAAAGCTACATTTGATATCTGTTGTAAGACAGATAATTTGCCATAGGTGGGCAGCTGCCTTTTTACTTTCCTTACACTGTTAAGTATGATCCCTAAGGGAAGTGGATCATGGTTTGTCCTCCAGGGAATTCCCTGGCAGCATTTCTCCTAAAACATGGGCACTGGAATTTCTGTCCTCATTGGCATGCCTGGTGTCTTGCACTCCAGGAAGCTGAGATTTTACAAAGGTCATGGGTCTGGTGCAAAACACAGTTGCATTTGTGGGATGCCTACTGTTTGAGGATTTGAATGCTTTGTTCTTATGAATGTGCATCCTTTTGGACAATGATCCATGACAGGAATCTAAGCATCACATTTCACTGCACCAGAATCTGTTGAGGTTCTCCTGAAACAGAGAGATTTGTGGTGGCTTTTTTGACCTTTGGATAAATTATTCATTACTTGAGTTGAACTTCCAGTAAATGGGATCATCTAGTCAAGCATGTTTTGCCTTATAATTTAACCACTTCTGATAATGTGGCAAATAAAGGAGTGGAACTTCTCTTGAAGTCATGGAGGCTGCTGGCCTGAAGGGTTTGTGGAGAACTTTTTATTTCAAATAGCTTAAATCCATTGCAAATTAAGTTCTTAATTTAACAAAGCAAAGCAAAGCAAAACAAAACCAAACAAATGAACAACCCCCCAACAAAAACAAGCAAAAAACCAACCCTAAAACATTAAGATTTTATCAGTGTTAAGAAAAGTAAGCAAGGAAATTACTGCTTGTTTACATACTTAATTACTCTATGTGCCTTAACAAATTAGAATGGCTTTACATAATTCTGTTTTGAAAAAATAAAACTAGTTTGTGATAAATATGAGCTTGCTAGTTAGGGGTTTTGATGCAAGGTTTTTAAGCCTTTCTGTTCCATGTTTTCTTGAGTGTTCTCTTAATGATGCATTACTTTGGCAGTAGCACCGAGTGTTCGTGTGCTGAAGTCCTGTAATTGCTTGTCAAAATTTTTGCCAAAATGAAAGAATAAATCACATATAGGTTTTGCTTTTGCTTCCTGTACAAGGGAGTGTTCAGATTATCTGGAGAAGGTATGAGGTGGCCTGTAGTGTTTGTAACCAGACAGTAGCAAGAGCATGGAGCAGACTCAGTGTTTATTTACATCCCCGGTATTTATAAGCCTGTTATCATATGCTGGTGGCTGAGGGCAAAGTAATCCTGCATTGATTAGGCTTTTTGGTTTTATTTCTGTTTTTTAATGCCAGTCACATAATCCTTGATATATGCAAGTAATTGTTGCTGGAGTTTTACAAGGTAGAAATGGAGGCTGACTTTACCTTTTCTTTGTGGCAATTTGTTTGGTACTCACACTCTTCTGCTTTTGGAGGTGTGTGTATTTGGATGCTTTTTTATTATTATTTGTAGTTTTTACTAATCTAATGAAAATTATATTTTATTTGTATTTATTTATAGTCTATAAATATATAATATTTAGATAATATACTATATTATATAGAATAGAATAAACCAGGTTGGAAGAGATCTTTGAGATCATAATGTCCAACCTATCATCCAACACCACCTAACTAAAATAAATCATGCAAGCAAGCACCCTATCAAGTCTCCTTCTAAACACCTCCAATGATGGTGACTCCACCACCTCCCCAGGCAGCCCATTCCAATGGGCAATCACTCTGTAGAATTTCTTCCTAACCTCCAGCCTAACCCTCCCCTGGTGCAGCTTGAGACTGTGTCCTCTTATTCTGGTGCTGGTTGCCTGGGATATGTAAATATATATTGTTTATACTATTTATATTTATTTATATTTTATTTTATTTGGAACTCTTTATTTTATTTTATTTGGAACTACACAGTGTGAGTGAAGCTCACAGGAAAACTTTTTTAGTATGTGTTACTTCAATTGGAAACACTAAAAATCATCTAAAAAATCTTCAAAATAATGCATAAGGGTTTACAAGATGCTGATGTCTTAGTTTTAAACATACATGAACCTAGAGTGGTTTGTTTTGAATTAG
Source organism: Picus viridis (assembly GCA_033816785.1). Lineage (NCBI taxonomy): Eukaryota > Metazoa > Chordata > Aves > Piciformes > Picidae > Picus > Picus viridis. The sequence goes on from CM066592.1 coordinate 4,867,686, forward strand.
AATGGCAACAAGTAATCTTCCTGACATCTTGCACTTTGGATATTTGTCCAAAATTGGGTTTTGCTTTTCTTGTAGTGATTGAGGACACACTAGAGCTGGAAGAAATGACAAAGCAATGCTCTGCATTCAGTAACACATGTGCAGCTGTCATCCTGGCAACATGCCTGTCCCTCAGGACAGCTTTATAGACACCTGCACTTCTCAGTATTTTTTATAGCAGTTTCATCTCTGTGCTATGTTTAATCCAAGCTTGACTTCCTCAGCCTTGGCTGACCTGTGAAGAGTCCTGTTTAACACAAGTTAAACCTTGTTTGCTGGTTCAGTTGTAGGGTCAGATCGGCAGGGAAGGTTTGGGAGTAAAAGATTATTATATTAAATGTATTTTGTGCTAGGGCTTTTTTCCATGAGGCAGGTTCGTGTTCAGCTAGGTGCTGTAGAAAGCAGGTTAGATTTAAAAGTGGGGTGTAACTGGTGGATGTGACAGTAAGCCAGTGAGAAGAGATGTGAAGGAGAAAGACTGTGCAGTTGTCATAGGGTTTGGGGGTTGCATTGTTAAGGGTTCCTGTTTTCTGTTGTGCATAAGGTTGTTGGAAGACTTACAACAAATTGGCTAGAACTTTCTGGCTTGTGGAAAGAAACACGTGCAAACACATGAAGTTACTGGCAGACAGTGCAGTGATTCATCTGGTCAGCATATGAAAATTTACCCTTTTTGTTGTTAATCTTTTTAAAACTCTTTTCACATGAAATGTGTTTTGCAGGCAGCACTGCTCAGCATCCAGGTGGTTTTAAGAGAAGGCAAAAATGGGCAGGAGTTAACATGGGAGGTGTTGGGCACTTTTGATTCTTATTGAAGAGGAGTGGAATCCATGTGTAGGGAAGTCAGTGTTCATGGCCATGTGGAGCTAACCTGTGACACTGACTTCAGTAGCCCTACACATCACAGCTGAGGTGTACTGGAGTAGTCTCAGCAGGTTGTGCTTCTGCCTTATCTCTACCGTGTCATCCAAGTATGAAAAGAGGACTTCAGCCTGCACAATTCCCAAAAGGGCAGCTCTCAGAATTACTGAAATCATTCTTCAGGAATGTAACTGTAGTTACAACTGGAAGCTGTTACTCTAGCTTCAGAAAAAGACATTCCTGTCATCAGAGCTCTTTGGGTACTGATTTATCGTGAAAATGAAGATGTAAGAGAACTGTTTTGCGATGTGTAGCTTGTGAAATATCTGAGCAGTGTTTCTCTTTTGCAGAACCAAACTGAAGAACCACGAGTATGAAACTTTAGATCAGTTGGAGGCTGATCTGAACTTGATGTTTGAAAACGCCAAGCGCTACAATGTTCCCAATTCTGCCATCTATAAAAGAGTACTGAAAATGCAGCAGGTTATGCAGGTATGTGGAGTACTGCAATCAAAAGGATTTCATTCCAGATGTGAATTTATTTCCCTAGTGAATATTTTTCCAGAGTAATTTTAGACTAGATCTTTATTTACAGTAGGATTTTCTTGCATCAGGGGAAGTATAGGAATGAACAGCATCACACAGTGATTTTTCTTCAGCACATTTGTTGCCTTCTGTGGTTTCTCTTGGTCACTCTTACTCTTTAGTATCACTTCTAACCCAATTAAGTTGTAAGAAAATTGATGAGGTGCAGAAGGTTTTTTAGGTTTGCAGGTAACTGGAGGATGGTAAAACAGTTTGAATGTTGTATAATGTTCTACCTAAGTGCTGCAGTCTGAAGTGGCATTGTTGTCAAATTGCTGCCTTAAAAACTTCTCTGACAGCTAAAAGAGTTATGCTGCTGTTTTATGTCAGCCAGCTGGTATTTAAAAAGCCAGTTGGATATTTGGATGGTGGTTAAATCTCAAAATCTGTAGTTCCATCTTTCTTTGTTGATCTGTTTGGATGGCTAGTACTATTCTGGAACTGTCCAGCAGTGAGTTTGGTTTCAGGGATTTCTTCCTTTTTCAGGCAAAGAAGAAGGAGCTTGCTAGGAGAGATGATATTGAAGATGGGGATAGCATGATTTCTTCTGCTACATCTGATACTGGAAGCTCAAAAAGGAAAAGGTATGCAACCTCTGTGGTTCCTGCAGACCATGGCACTGCTGCATGGTTTAAGCATTTGTGTGAGGATTGGTTACTCTGAAACTTTAAACCTCTGTAAATGTTGGCTCCAATTAATTGAAAACCGTTTGCTGACTTCATTTTCCTTTTTTGGTGTGTTAGTTGATAGTTGACAACGTAATGTCAGTAAGTGGCACAGACACTGCAGTTGCACTGAATTAAGCAGTTTTTGTTAGGGAATTTCAGTATATTTAATTTGTGTTATTTATTTCAGCCCGGTCTGTGGAATGTCTTCGCAGGCTGTTTTGCTTCTTTTCTACTACTCCTACAATGTTTAGGTGGTTTTCAGGTTTTTTCCATGGTAGAGGATAATGTCAATTTGATGTTAGTGTTGGAAGTGGGGAAAAGAGCCCTTGACATTTATTCTGTTCCTTTTCGTTGTTCTCTTTAACCTCACAGTAAAAAGAATATACGAAAGCAACGAATGAAGATCTTGTACAACGCAGTGCTGGAAGCTCGAGAGCCAGGCACAGGCAGGCGGCTCTGTGATCTCTTTATGGTTAAGCCATCCAAAAGGACTATCCTGACTACTACAAAATTATCTTGGAGCCAATGGACTTGAAAATGATAGAACACAACATCCGCAATGATAAGTACGCAGCGGAAGAAGCCATGATTGAAGACATGAAGCTCATGTTCCGAAATGCAAGGCACTATAACGAGGAAGGTTCCCAGGTACCATTTTGATTCTGCAGTCACGCTTAACCTTTGTTAGGATGGTTTGGCTTTGACTTCTACTCACATTATGTATGATAATTGCTTATTGAGCTGAAAGAGAAATAGAACTTTCTGCTGACGTTTTAAATTCTGTCTTCGTCTCTGGTTGCATAAATGTGAGATGCAAGAGGCTCCTTTGTGAAGGTTAGACTTTACTTCCTGTTAGCTAAACCTGTTCCTCCAGTGCACAGAATGTCACCTGAATGTTTCCTAGTATGCTTTTAAAAAAAAAGATGGCTACTAAGTTCCCATTACTCGCCCTCAGTTAATCACATGAAGGTATTTGCACAGCGAATAGCCATCTGCATGTGATTTGAATCTCAAAACCTCTGAGAAGGGAGGTCTTGGAAAGAAACCAGTTTTATTTTCATGGAAGTTCAGAGTGTGGGAGATCAGACTAGAAGACTTGACTTGCTTAGTCTGCCAAAAGGAGTCTGAAAGGAATATGCTTTCCATTTACAAATATACTGTAGGGTGTTTCTATATTGTGGTGTTTCTCAGCCAGCAAGCTTGATGTTGCGGAACAGAGTGATGGTAAGAAATCTCTCAGTCTTTGTGATGAGGAACTTTTGTCACTTACAATGTAGGCTTCATTCACTGGGGTTGGATTTGAAGACCCAGGAGAACTACTCTGGTCCTGTGTACCTTGTTGGAGCCACAGTAGTTCAAGAAATCTTTAAATACTCAGCAGAATAGTTTGATGAGGAATTTGGTAAGACACTTGTGCCTTGCCATTTTGGAGTCATTGAAATAGAAATGCAGCTTAATTGGATAATTCGTGAGGGATTTACATCCCCCTGATTTAGATGGTGTTCATCAATTTTGTTTACTTACCTGTCTATTAAAGGTGTACATTTGAGAAATAAGCCCTTCTTTTTAATTAAGTACTTGGGTTTGCATTCAGCTTTTTCAAACTAACATTTAAATGTTTCTTGGGGGCTCGTTCTAGACTAGCCCAAACAGAATAAAACTTGTTTTGCCTTGTTTTTTGATTACTTTACTGATTAATAGGTATACAATGATGCCCATATGCTGGAAAAGATCCTTAAAGAAAAAAGGAAAGAACTGGGACCCCTAGCTGAAGATGATGATGTTGCATCCCCTAAACTAAAGCTAAGTAAGGCAACCTCCTACATTGCTATGTCTCATTTCAACACTTATGAAAACCAACCACAGAGATTAACAGATCTTCCTTTTAGAACAGGAGACATGATCTGCGAATTTACACTGATAAATGCAAAGTAGAATCGCCTTTTCAAAGGCATGACAGCAGTGGTGTATGTCTATGTTATTGTCTGTAGCATTGTCTAGGAAAAGTAACTTACAACAAAGAAAGAAAACTTGGGAATAGTTGGTATGACTAGCATTTTGTCATGTGGTGCTATTCAAATGTTAGATGCTGCACTATGTGCTCCATAACACTGGATTAGCATGCTTCATGTGTGCTACAGGTATTGCTTACAAGTAAGGTGTTTCTCAAACTGAGTCAGGCTCTTTATTTCCCTGGTCAAATGTCTGGGATTTGCACAAAATGCTAAAAGAAGTGTGAGCTTTATTTGGAAAATGACTGAAAGCCATGAAATTTACAAGAATGTCTGTTCCTGTGTTGCCTTTACAAATTAGGCTTGCTGCTATTCAGATCTTACGTTCCCTTAATAGCAAACTCAGATGGATAACATTGCACAGAAGGGATTAAAGGAATTAACTGCACACAGCCTGCTTGAAAATAGAAATGTGCAGTTCTTTGGTAAGGCACAAGCAGAGAATTTGCAGGCAGAGACTATGCAGTACAGTTAGAGAGCTCCTGAACTCGTCAAAAAGCTGGTTTGATAATCCCATGGGAGGCTTTATTTCACATTTTACCTGTAATAGTCCTCTCAGATTTGGTATAAATCTGTTCTAAGGGTACCTGCTAATATTTAGAAAGCTCAGTTTTAGCATTGAGTGGATTTTTAGTGGTTCATGTAGAGCTAGTATGACTAAATTGAGTTTAGTAGAGTTATTAATTAGATAGAAAAAGTTTTCCATGCTTACATATGAAGAGATCTTCACCAGCTGGACCCCATAGCAACATGTGATGCTGTGTTTGACAAAAATAATGTTTTCCAAAAATAATACTTGCCCAATTAGAAGAAATAAAAGGAAGCTGCAACTTGGAGTGGGCTTCCTGTTGTGAGTCTTCTGCTCAGACCATAAAGTGGTTCTTCACTAAGCAGTTCTCCAATGGAAAGGAGATGGACAAAGAAATGTTCAAGCTCTGGTTTTGTAATGATTTTTTTTTTCCCCCTTCTTCTTTCCTTCCTCCTCCCCCTCCCCGCCTTGTTTTTTGTTTTTGTCTGCTTAGGTAGAAAAAGTGGCATCTCTCCTAAGAAATCAAAATACATGACTCCAATGCAGCAGAAACTGAACGAAGTGTATGAAGCAGTGAAAAATTACACAGATAAGCGAGGCAGGCGGCTGAGTGCCATCTTCCTGAGGCTGCCCTCTCGGTCTGAACTTCCTGACTACTATGTCACCATCAAAAAGCCTGTTGACATGGAAAAGATCAGAAGCCATATGATGGCAAATAAATACCAGGACATTGACTCCATGGTAGAGGACTTTGTAATGATGTTCAATAATGCTTGCACATATAATGAGCCGGAATCTTTGATTTATAAGGATGCTCTGGTCCTGCATAAAGTTCTGCTTGAAACTCGGAGAGAAATAGAAGGAGATGAGGATTCTCATGTGCCCAATGTCACTTTGCTAATACAGGAACTTATTCATAACCTTTTTGTATCTGTTATGAGCCACCAGGATGATGAGGGCCGATGCTACAGCGACTCCTTAGCTGAGATTCCTGCTGTTGATCCCAGCTTCCCAAATAAACCTCCTCTGACTTTTGATATTATTAGAAAAAATGTTGAAAATAATCGCTATAGGAGATTGGACTTGTTCCAGGAGAATATGTTTGAGGTCCTGGAAAGGGCGAGGAGAATGAACAGGTGAGTGAAAACAGAATGGTTCAGGTATCCTCATCATATGAGTTTTGTATGTTGACATTAGATAAAGGCTGAAGCTCTTTTAGGGGATTTGCTTTCCTTGATATGAATGTTTATAAAACTAAGTCTCAAAGGTTCCGTCAGAGAAGGGCAGCAAAGTTGGAGAGGGGTTTGGAACACAAGCCCTATGAGGAGATACTGAGGGAGCTGGGGTTGCTTAGCCTGGAAGAGGAGGCTCAGGGGAGACCTTATTGCTCTCTACAACTACCTGAAGGGAGGTTGCAGACAGGCGGAGGTTGGTCTCTTCTCCCAGGCAAGCAGCACCAGAACAAGAGGACACAGTCTCAAGCTGCACCAGGGGAGGTTTGGCTGGAGGTTAGGAAGAAATTCTTCACAGAGAGAGTGATTGCCCATTGGAACAGGCTGCCCAGGGAGGTGGTGGAGTCACCATCACTGGAGGTGTTTAGGAGGAGACATGATAGGGTTCTTGGTTGCATGGTTTAGTTGATTAGGTGGTGTTGGATAATAGGTTGGACGCAATGATCTTGAAGGTCTCTTCCAACCTGGTCTGGTCTCTTCTGGTCTCTTCTATCAGGTCTTCAGTGGAATGTATGCTTTTGATTAAAAACAGGAAGTTAGATTTCTGTCTGGGGTTAAGTTTGTTGTTACTTTTCCAAAAGCACATCTCATGAAAACTTGGTTTGTGCTGATTTTCAAAATAAGAAACAAACAGGAGGAGTTGTTCACCAGCTGCTTGATTTTTTTGGAGCAGTCACACTTGTATGAGCTATGGTAATAGCATGCAAACCCTATGAACACTTGCAGCTTCTTGCCTGGTTTTACTGGAGTTGGGAGAGTATTTGGGGATGTATATGTGAGATTCTGACATTGAAGGAGAGTAGGTAAAAAACATCTACTAACAGTAATATGGGTAATTAAATCAGTTTTATTAATAACCTGTTACTACTTAAGTTTTCAGACTTCACAGTGTCTGCTGCCTACTATAAGTAAGCACAGAAATGTATTGGTAGAGTGAGGCTTTAGTTTTGTCACTAGTGTGGGGACTGGTGAGTATGTGTTTAGAATCCTTTGTGACTCTGCAACAAACTGTTCGTGTCCTGTTGTACATGCATTTGTACAGGACTGATTCAGAGATCTATGAGGATGCAGTTGAACTTCAGCAGTTCTTCATTAAAATTCGAGATGAACTTTGTAAGAATGGAGAGATTCTCCTTTCACCTGCTCTCAGCTACACCACCAAGCATCTTCACAACGATGTAGAAAAGGAAAAGAAAGAAAAGCTGCCCAAAGAAATCGAGGAGGATAAGCTCAAAAGAGAGGAGGAGAAGAGAGGTAACCGCTTTCTTTTCATTGATTTTTTTAAATGTATTAGTACTGTGTCCAGTTCTGGGCCCCTCAGTTTAAGGAGGACACTGAGACTCTTGAACGTGTCCAGAGAAGGGCAATGAGGCTGGGGAGAGGCCTTGAGCACAAGCCCTACGAGGAGAGGCTGAGGGAGCTGGGATTGTTTAGCCTGCAGAAGAGGAGGCTCAAGGGAGAACTTATTGCTGTCCACAACTACCCGAAGGGTGATTGTAGCCAGGAGGGGTTGGTCTCTTCTCTCAAGCAACCAGCGCCAGGACGAGAGGACACAGTCTCAAGCTGCGCCAGGGGAAGTTCTTCACTGAGAGAGTCGTTAGCCATTGGAATGGGCTGCCCAGGAAGGTGGTGGAGTCACTGTCCCTGGAGGCATTCAAGAGGGGACTGGACGTGGCACTTGGTGCCATGGTTTAGTCATGAGGTCTGCGGTGGCAGGTTGGACTCGATGATCCTTGAGGTCTCTTCCAACCTTGGTGATTCTGTGAAAAATGCACCTGTATAATGTATACTTTGCTGTTGCTGCATCTTCATCTTCTGAAGGGACCTTAATAGTCTGGCTGTTGACCCAGGGGTTTGTATTTTGAAGTTATGAGCTATTTATTTTATTTTGATTCTATCAGCCAGGCCAGAGAGTTTTTAGGTGAGAGTTGCAGGTAGATGCTAACCTTCTGTAAACTCATTGCTCAGAATACATTGGGATACCAGTAGTCTTATTTCAAGGACATTATAAAAGAAAGCAATAGTTTTTAACTATAGCTTTCTGCTGACAGTAAACTTCACAGTGACTGTTCCAGTTGGCCTTTTAGTCATTTCCTTATTGACAAATACTGATTTCTTAATGTGCTGATGGTGTTGTCTATGATCATACTTTTAACACTGCTAAAGAAATGGTATTGAAGTAAGCCTTTTATGTTTCTTATTTGGCTACTATGAGTGTGAAGAGGAAAGGACTTACGCTGTTTTGTGGGCAAGAAACCTACTGTGAAGCTCCTTTGTGTTTCACAGTTCCTGTCTGTTGCTCTCTATATAATCATTGTGGATCATGTCTAGGGAGTTAAGTAAAGCTCTCTAATTGCTCCTTTCCACAGATGGGACCTGAGCTGTTAGCTCTTTGTCCTTGAATTGTCTTCCTTAACATGGTTCATCTTCCCATGTATGGGAAGATGTCGGCACTGATGTCAGCAGCAGTAAAATCTGGCTGCTCCAGCCAGGCTCAGTATTGTAAGGGGACAACAGCTGTGATACCCTTTTTCTCTCTTCCTGTGAGAGATAAAATTCCCAAAGAAAGCAAAACATGCCTTTCTGAAGGCTTCTGAGCACAGTGCTGTTACTGAGTTCCTCTTCACTCACAGGGAGGGCTCAGATGAAATGCAGCTGAAGAAGGGAAAGCCAACCTTCAGCAGCACCAGTAGCAGAAAGGCTAGCAGCACAAAACACTTAAACCCTCCTTCACACTGAAAGTCAGTGACAGAGGTTGTATCAGATATCATGCAGCACTTCTGCACTCAGCAGAGGGTGAGGACATTCCTATCAGTAATCTTGGCTAATGTCAAAGTGCCTATTACTAATACCTTATTTTTCCTCCTTGAAATAAGAAGCTGAAAAGAGTGAAGATTCTTCTGGATCTGCTGGGCTGTCAAGCTTGCATCGAACCTACAGCCAGGACTGCAGCTTCAAGAACAGCATGTACCATGTAGGAGATTATGTGTATGTGGAGCCTGCTGAAGCCAATTTACAGCCTCACATAGTCTGTATTGAGAGGCTGTGGGAAGATTCAGCTGGTAAGGATGTTTTTGCTGTAGGAAAACACATGGTGAAACTTCTTATTACTATTTAGTGTTCCAATCTGAGCTCATTCTGTGTAGATGTTACTTACTTTATTTGCAGAAGTATGTGTGGACTGCTGAGTATATTTCTTGTTTCTGAGTTCCTTTGTTCCAAAGAATATTGTAAATACAAGGTTCTTAGATCAGCATGTGCTTTTTTTGTTGTCCAGCTCTACCAACCCACATAACTGTAAGCATCCCAGAGAACTGCCTCTTCTGAGTAGGATTGGCTCTCTATAATTTAGGCACAGAAAAACATGTGTGGTTTTTCTTGTCTGGGCTGGGAAATCTGAACCAATGTTGAGCATGTTTTAAGTGCAAAAGTTCCACAGAACAACTTGATTTCAAACTTACCTTTACTACATTTCAGAATTGAGATGAATCTTGCATTTCTTAAGCCAAATCAAGCCGTTACAAGCACTGCTTTGTTTTTACCTCATCAATGATGCCTTGTATTTGCAGTAGATACTTCTCTTAAGTGTCAGGAAGGCTAGAGATATGACAAGAGTATCAGATAAGCATGGTGTACCCTCAGTGATCCTGGAGACTGCAGTTGCTGAGAACTTCAGTGGGCTATAGTGGAGTTAACCATTTTAGCTTAAAGAGGTGGAATGGATGTATTACAAGGACAGATTAAAAAGACCATGACTCTTAAAATTAGAGAGAAGAAATAGAAGGCAGGTTATAATTAAGGTTTGCAAAATCATGGATGTGGGTAGTTAAGTTGAATGCAGAAATACTTTTCAACAAATCCAGCAGTACTGGCGTTAGAGGGCACTGACTGACACTGATAAATCAGATTAAAACACATGGAAGTGTTTGTCTCCAGGAGCTTGTGGAGGCAGATGACATCAGCAGGTTCAAAAACAAGTGAGGCAAGTCCATGTACAACAGGTACAAACCAGATAATAAAAGGAATAACCAGCAAATAATAGCCAGATAAAGAGAATTGTTCTCTAACATCTCTAGTGCAAGGACTGTAGGGGGGTGGGTTTAGTTACAGAGAGTGGCCAAGATCAAAGGCATTCTCCTTACTAGCCTGTCCTGCTCATTCAGTTGGATGCAGTGTGTTGGTGATCGTTGGCCAGTTGGATGTTTCTTGAATGTTCCTTTGTCTGTGATGGGAAAAGTGAATAGTGCTTTTTATTCTGGTTCAGATTACAGATTCTCTTTGATTTAGGAAAATAGTTAATTGTTTGAACTTCTTTATAAATCATTGTTAGCAGTTTGAATTTGTCACAGCATAACACAGAGGAAGCAATTCTTAAGGTTCTTCAAATAATCTGGTTATTGTTGTGTTGACTTTGAAGCCATTTCAAGGCCTGAAAGTCAAGATTTATGAATAAGAATTCATTCCTCCTTTATTTTGAGGAATCAGGTTAGAATAGAATAGAATAGAATAGAATAGAATAGAATAGAATAGAATAGAATAGAATAGAATAGAATAGAATAGAATTACCAAGGTTGGAAGAGACCTTGAAGATCATCGAGTCCAACCTGTAACCACAACCTCACAACTAGACCATGGCACCAAGTGCCACATCCAGTCCCCTCCTGAACGCCTCCAGGGACGGAGACTCAACCACCTCCCGGGCAGCCCATTCCAATGACGAATCACTCTCTCGGTGAAGAACTTTCTCCTCACCTCGAGCCTAAACTTCCCCTGGTGCAGCTTGAGACTGTGTCCCCTTGTTCTGGTGCTGGTTGCTAGGGAGAAGAGGCCAACCCCTTCCTGGCTACAACCACCCTTCAGGTAGTTGTAGAGAGCAATGAGGTCGCCCCTGAGCCTCCTCTTCTCCAGGCTAAACAGCCCCAGCTCCCTCAGCCTCTCCTCATAGGGCTTGTGCTCAAGGCCTCTCACCAGCCTTGTTGCCCTTCTCTGGACACGTTCAAGTGTCTCAATGTCCTTCTTAAACTGAGGGGCCCAGAACTGGACACAGTACTCAAGGTGCGGCCTAACCAAAGCAGAGTACAGGGGCACAATGACCTCCCTGCTCCTGCTGGCCATACTATTCCTAATGCAGGCCAGGATGCGGTTGGCCCTCTTGGCTGCCTGGGCACACTGCTGGCTCATGTTCAGCTTCCCATCAACCAGCACCCCCAGGTCCCTCTCAGCCTGGCCGCTCTCCAGCCACTCTGACCCCAGCCTGTAGCGCTGCCTGGGGTTGTTGTGGCCAATGTGCAGAACCCGGCACTTGGATGTGTTAAATCTCATGCCATTGGACTCTGCCCATCTGACCAGCCTGTCGAGGTCTCTCTGCAAAGCGTCTCTGCCCTCCAGCAGATCAACTCCTGCCCCCAGCTTGGTGTCATCTGCAAATTTACTGATGATGGACTCAATGCCCTCATCCAGATCATCAATAAAGATGTTGAAAAGCATGGGGCCCAGCACTGATCCCTGGGGCACACCACTAGTGACAGGCCGCCAGCTGGATGTGGCACCATTCACCACCACTCTCTGGGCTCGGCCCTCCAGCCAGTTCCTAACCCAACGCAGTGTGCTCCTGTCCAAGCCATGGGCTGCCAGCTTGGCCAGGAGTTTGCTGTGGGGGACGGTGTCAAAGGCCTTGCTGAGGTCCAGGTAGACCACATCCACAGGCCTCCCCGCATCCACCAGGCGGGTCACCTGATCATAGAAGGAGATCAGGTTGGTCAGGCAGGACCTGCCCCTCCTAAATCCATGCTGGGATTCTGCAGGTTCTACTGGGGGTTCTACTGGGGGGAAAAAAAAAGTGGGCAGTCATTTAAAGCAACCTAGTTTTCCTTAGCTGAAGCAGCAAAGAATCTTGCCCTGTTTAGAACAGCTTACTGTCTATATAAATGACTACATGGCTGTTTCATTAATCAACCTAGAGTTGTTTATTCTTGCTCATGCACTAGAGAAAAGGTAACTTCCCCCCTCTTTTTATTTTTCCCAGGAGAGAAATGGCTCTATGGCTGTTGGTTTTATCGACCTAATGAAACGTTTCATCTTGCAACACGAAAATTCTTGGAGAAAGAGGTTTTTAAAAGTGACTACTACAACAAAGTTCCTGTTAACAAAATTTTAGGCAAATGTGTGGTCATGTTTGTCAAGGTGAGATACTGCTCAGACTAATTTGTAAGCAAATATTACGTACTGTGCTATTTTCTTAGAAGAGCTGTGGGCTCACAGACATTCTGCTAATACTTAAATAGAAGCACTGTTTGTATTCTTCATTTGCTTCATGAGTTTTGTAGTTCGCCCAAGTGATGATGTTTCCTGGTGCTGGCTGGATTGTGGAATTGTGGTCATTAGATAATCAGCTAACTTATTTTTCAGAACATGTAGGAAAGAAGTAGTAGATAACTTCTTAAAGGCTCCCATATAAGCGTGTAGATTTAGGTTTGGTAGAGAGGGAGGCTGGAATGGTTTAGTAAGAGGATCAAGTCTTCCATCTCTGTCTCAAGTTGGGTTCCATATCATCCTTGTGCTGAGGATTTTTGGCTTGTTTGCAACATACCTATCTCAGTGGTATTTTTTTTAAGGGAATGTGTGTGTGGAACAAAGCACTACAGCTGCTGATACATGAATGGGTATGAGGGTCATAATCAATGAGCGTGGAGTTAACTCCCCTCCAAACTGGTGATGGTGTGTTTTTTTTCCCAAGTCAAAACTCAGAAACGTTGTAAAGGTGATATTAAGCTGCAGATCTTATACTTGTTAATGTACCATTTTGGTAAGCAAATAAAACTTAACTTTTCTCACATGACAGCCTGTACTGAATTTAGCTCCTTCTCTAAGGATGGGATTTCTTACTGTTTGCTTTTAATTTCTAATACAACTTGAATGTTAAACTGGAAGAACTCAGTAGAAAGGCTTCATTAGTCTAGAAGTGTTTCTAATAGGAATGTAGGGGGGGGAAAAGAGGATCTGTGAGGGGAGTTCACCGTGTGTCTGTGAGGGATGCGTGTGTGTTGCTGACATTTATTCGTGTGTTTATTGCAGGAATATTTTAAATTGTGTCCTGAAAACTTCAGAGATGAGGATGTCTATGTCTGTGAGTCACGTTATTCTGCAAAGACAAAATCTTTTAAAAAGATTAAACTGTGGACTATGCCTGTGAGCTCCGTAAGATTTGTGCCACGAGATGTGCCCCTGCCTGTGGTCCGTGTCGCTTCTGTGTTTGCTAATACAGACAAAATAGATGAGGAGAAACACGCTGAAACGCCGGAGGACAGCAAGGTGGGAGAAAGCATCCTTCATCTTGAAAAGGTATGCAAGGTCACAGGTGGAACATCAGTTGAGTTTGAAAAGAATGATAAAATAAGAGCCCTCGTGACACAATAAAACACAAAGCCACAGAGCATTTCTATTATAATGTTATGCACATTTGTCAATAAATACAGAATACGAATAGACTAAACTGAAACCAAACAGGTTCTACACATTGGCTACAAAATCCCCATGCAGTGCTACAGGCTGGGGTCAGAGTGGCTGAAGAGTGGCCAGGCAGAAAGGGACCTGGGGGTACTGGTTGATAATAGGCTGAACATGCGCCAGCAGTGTGCCCAGGTGGCCAAGAAGGCCAATGGCATCCTGGCCTGTATCGGGAACAGTGTGGCCAGCAGGAGCAGGGAAGTCATTCTGCCCCTGTACTCAGCACTGGTCAGGCCACACCTTGAGTCCTGTGTCCAGTTGTGGGCCCTTCAGTTTAGGAAAGATGTTGAGTTGCTGGAATGTGTCCATAGAAGGGCAACAAAGCTGGGAAGGGGTTTGGAACATAAGCCTTATGAGGAGAGCTGAGGGAGCTTAGCCTAGAGAAGCGGAGGCTCAGAGGAAACGTTACTGCTATCTACAACTACCTGAAGGGAGGTTGTAGCCAGGTGGGGGTTGGTCTCTTCTCCCAGGCAAGCAGCACCAGAACAAGAGGACACAGTCCAAAGTTGTGCCGGGGAGGCTTAGACTGGATATTAGGAAGAAATTCTTCATACAAAGAGTGATTGACCACTGGAATATCCTGCCCCGGGAGGTGGTGGCATCACCATCACTGGAGGTGTTTAAGAAGATGAGGCACTTGGTGCTATGGTTTAGTTGATTAATTGGTGTTGGGTGATGGGTTGGACTTGATAATCTCAAAGATCTTTTCCAACCTGGTTAATCCTATTCTGTTCTATTCAAACTGTGTGCAGACTTACTGCAGTCTGTAAATGCTTTCTGGTGATCGTGTGAAGGAGTTGTGTTTTGGTGGGATTTTTTTTTACCACTTCAGAAAAGATTACACTTATACTCTAATGCTTGCTTTAAGCTTGAGGAATCAGTAGAACTACAACTCTAATTTTAGTTCATGGCAGTGTTGAAATGCTTTATTATGCAGTATTTCAGTAAAAAAGTGAGTAGCCAGGCAGCAGTAAGCAATACTTAGTATTTTGTTGTTTGTGACCTATTTATGGTTGATAGCACTTCAGAGTCAAAATGCTTAAGAATATTTCTATCCAACATAATGGGTAAAATGGTTTATTTTATTGTATTTAGAATAATAAAAGTAGTACCTTTTAAAGAAATGTATTAAAAGCAATAAAATTGAATTAAATGTATCTAAAATAAATTTAGAACCATAAATAAACACCATAAAATAGATCTGCTTTACACTGAGTTCTCTAAGAGAACCTCAGTAGTGGCTACACAGCACACTCATTGTCAGCAACTGGGAAACTGTTACCTATAATCACTTTCTTTGTTCACACCATAACAAAAGAATTTTTTCTACCAAGAAACTTAAAGGGTGTCCTTCCACACTTGGGGGAGCTAGCCTGTATACTCAGTTCTTCTCTCTAAAGCATGTTGGTATGCTTTAAAACAAACCATCAAAATAAGCTGGCAATGCTTGGCTAGGGTAGTTAACTTTGAAGCAGTAGAAGAGCAAAGAAAAGAACCTGTAAATTACTGTCCTGGCAAAATTACAGCTTTGTGAAATGAGAAAGCTTGTGACATTCATAGGGAGGATCTTTGGCTTTGCTATTTCATTTCTCAATTTCAAGACCACTCACTTTCACATGTACAGCTCTGTTTAAGGTTTACCTGTAACATAAAGATAGAGCCCAGGTTTTTATGCTTGCCCCTGGCATCTTTATTTATGTGTTTAATTTTCCTTTTCCTTCAAGTTTCTAACTGGATGTTCTTCTGCAGGACAAAGAAGATGTTCCAGTAGAAATGTCCAATGGAGAACCTGGTTGCCATTACTTTGAACAGCTCTGCTACAATGATATGTGGCTTAAGGTTGGGGATTGCGTCTTCATAAAATCACATGGGTTAGTGCGACCTCGAGTAGGAAGGTAGGTGCAACGTCTTTACTTGCTCTTTGTGTCTCTAAAGATAACTTGCACAAAAGATGGGCTTCTTACAAAAAGTATTAAAGAGAACAGGAAAAAAAATTCTTCAGAAGGAAGCTTACTGTTTCAAACTCTTACTAGGTCAAGGCAGAAGTTTAGCCACCTGTTGTGGTTTGTGTTGTAAATGTGCCTCTCAGGAATCAGCAGCAAAGATGTTAATGAATATATGTTAGTAGGTTATTTATGTACAAACTATGCAATGGGTTATCTACAGCTGCTGTTTACAGGTACTAGTATTCAGTAGGTGGAACTAGCTCTACAGAATGTCTATGCGTGGGCACTTCAAACGAATCAAAGATTGACAGAATTTAGAATTGAAACTGATTCAAAAAGCAGCAGGGGAGGGGTTTGTCAGTGACCAGCAAACCTGGAATGGTTTAGCACTACCTTAACTGAAATTATATAAAGAAAATGCTTGGCTTACTCACAAACTGAAAACTTAGTGGACGCAGTCTCAAGCTGCACCAGGCAAGGTTTAGGCTGGATGTTAGGAACAAGTTCTTCACAGAGAGAGTGACTGGCCATTGGAATGGGCTGCCCAGGGAGGTGGTGGAGTCACCGTCACTTGGAGGTGCTTAGGAAGAGACTGGATGGGGCACTTGCTGCTATGGTTTAGTCAATTAGATGGTATTGGATGATAGGTTGGACTTAATGATCTTGAAGGTCTTTTCCAACCTGGTTAATGCTATTCTAATTCTTACTCTATTCTAATGTGTTTATAGTCCAGAAAATGTGGCACAGATATGCCGTAATAAGGAAATAGAAAATGGCACCAACTGTGTGGCACTGTGCCGTGTGGTTGCTGCCTCTCCCAGAGTACAAGGGTCCAGGAGCCTCCCACAGGAAACTTCAGAGGCTTTTGCAACTCGGTCTGTGAAGTGCGTTGTCTGGCAAGGGTTCCCCTCTCTGGGCGTTGTGGTGGTGCACACGGGCTACCATGCTTTCCTCCTGTGGTGGTAGGTCATGCAGCAGTTGACCCCTTCTGTGGCACACAGGGGTACAGTCCACAGGGCCAGCATGCAGTGCGGTGCTGCCTGTAGCCGAGCGATGGTGGTAATGTGCAGCGAGGCCTTCTGGAGCGCTGGTTTGCGTCCCGGGCAAGGCAGACACTGTAGCGGCACAGGCACTGCACAGGCATGAGTACGGGGCACTTGTTTATCAAACAACTCCTATTTAACATTTGCCCCAACAAATACTAGTCCAATGAGCATCCTTTGTAAACAAAATAATTAACCAATGAAATGATGTTTTGCCAAATAAGACATAATCATACTCCACGAAGCGGGCAAACATGAGCATGTCGCATGGCCCTTGTTTACCACAGAGGAGGAAACGCGCCCAGGCAGATTGTTTACCGGGACTCAGTGGCACCAAGATCCCCCCCGCTGACTCCAGAAGGGAGTGGGGAAAAGGGGGGTTGAGTCAAACACAGAGAAGCATGTTCTGGCAATATTTGGGGCACAGTCCTGGACATAAGCACCAGTCTGAGGCTGGTGCCTTTAAAAAACCATAGATTTGAATTCTCCAGGAGGACCAGAAAGGTCCAGGATGGACTGGAAAGGTGTAAATTGTGTATTCCATCCCATAATTGTGCTCTCTCTTCATAGGCAGGCTGTATGATTTGTTCTTTCTCTTTTCTCCCTCCTTTCAGCTCTCTGGAGGGAGTCCTTATCTCCTAACATGGTGGAGTAGTTACCTGTGTATGGCCTTCAGAGGCCTCACTAATTTATATTGCACAATTTTGGCTGATTTAGGACTAATGGAAGGGAGACATTGGGAGGGAAGAAAAGGAGCATTGGAGTTTGTGGTTTAGTCTGGTTGGGGGAAGGTGTTTGGGGGATTTTCATGTATCCTGTGTATGTATTAGGTGTTAAGGTGTCATGTATTCTGTATTTTTCTATATATTTTTTGACTACAATTACTGTATTTCTCTCCAATTCAACCAGAGCATCTTTATTTTACTTCCTTTGGGGGTAAAATAATTTCTGTCTGCTCTTTAAACAAAGACACCACTGAGTAAAAAGGTGATATGGTTGTAGAGTTGGAAAAGGCAGTTCTGCTGTACTCATTTTCCAGTGACAGTCTCGTTGAACACCGCCGTGTCCAGCTGTCTCACGTAGGAGGGATGGCCTTCCATTTAGGTCAGTGACGTGATTTTCTTTGCAGGATTGAAAAGATGTGGGTACGAGATGGAGCTGCGTATTTCTTTGGTCCAATCTTTATACATCCTGAAGAAACTGAACATGAACCAACTAAAATGTTCTACAAGAAGGAAGTATTTTTGAGTAACCTGGAGGAGACCTGTCCAATGACTTGCATTTTGGGTAATTGCTAACAACTTGAAATCCATCAAACACTCCTTTTCTTTGCCTATACAATATGAACTGATTTGTAGCTATGTGTAGGCTTGCTTCCAAGTATGTCTTTTCCATACTGAGTGGGGTAGTTGAGGTTATTCAGTCCATTTCTAATGTGCGTCCTTGTCTTTGGGACCTGTAGTGAGGTTTTTTCACTGCAAGGAAGCTTTGTTACAATAAGGGAATTACATATATGATGTTAAAGTGAACAATGGCTGCAGCCAGAGAGCAGAAATCACTATTCCAGTATGTGCTACCTGAAGACTTGGTCCAGGAGAAGGTTGACATTTCCTTTGTTGCATGAGATGATGAGTGTGTACTTTGTTGTGTAGTTCTGATGCTGTGCATATAGTTAACTGACTAGTGATCACAGAATCATAGAATGTTAGGGCCTGGAAGGGACCTTGAAAGATCATCCAGTCCAACCCCACTACCAGAGCAGGATCACCCAGGGCAGATCACACAGGAGCACATCCAGGCAGGTTCTGAATATTTCCAGAGGGGGAGACTCCACACCCCCTGGGCAGCCTGTTCCAGTGTTCAGTCACCCTCACAGTGAAAAAAAATTTCCTCCTGTTTCCATGGAACTTCCTGTGCCTCAGCTTCCTCCCATTGCGCCTTGTGCTGTCATTGGGCGTCCCCAAGAAGAGCCTGTCTCTGTCCTCTCGGCACTCACCCTTTACATATTTATAGACATTAATGAGGTCACCTCCCAGTCTCCTCCAAGCTGAAGAGCCCCAGCTCCCTCAGTCTCTCCTCATAAGGAAGATGTTCCACCCCCTTAATCATTTTCATGGCTCTGTGCTGGACTCTCTCAAGCAGTTCCCTGTCCTGCCTGAACTGAGGGGCGAGAACTGGACACGGTGCTTCAGATATGGCCTCATCAGGGCAGAGCAGAGGGGAGGAGAACCTCTCTCGACCTACTGACCACACCCCTTCTAATACACCCCAGAATGGCATTAGCCTTATTGGCCACAAGAGCACATTTCTGGCTCTTTGTCAACATTCCATCCGCTAGAACCTTTTCCCTCTGCTCTCCAACAGGTCAGTCTTTACTGATCCATGGGGTTTTTCTTTCCTGGATGCAAGACTCGTGGGCTTTTGTTATTTTACAGGTTTTCTTCTTGAAAAACATTCCAAAGCTGCATTAAGTTTCAAGTAGTTTTCTTGTGGGTGGTGTTATTTTGCAGGGCTGTGTTTTGGTGTGTTTGTAGTTGCACCAATACCAGGAGCCTTCCAGACTTGGGAGACTGGCAAAAAATTAACTTTCCACGTTTCTTGTGAAATGCCTGCAAGTGTGGCTGCCTTCTTAACCCAGCTCTTTCATTTCTGCAGGAAAGTGTGTGGTTCTGTCCTTCAAAGATTTCCTCTCCTGCAGACCAACAGAAATCTCAGAAAATGATGTTTTCCTTTGTGAGAGCCGCTACAATGAAAGCGACAAACAAATGAAGAAGTTTAAAGGGCTGAAGCGGTTTTCACTCTCTGCAAAAGTTGTAGATGATGAAATATACTATTTTAGGTAAAAACTCCTGGGTCAAGATAAAGACAGTTCATTAACTGCAGCAAAGTTGCATGTGCATACAAAGCAAAATAAGGAATTCATTGACTACTTCCCATTGGCAGGCAGATGCTTATCTGTATCCTGGAAAGCAGGGCATCAGCATGGTTACCTGGAAAGACAAATACCATAGCCTGCAATGCCCTCTCTACCTCCTTCTTTCCCCATAGTGCAGAGCACACTGTCATGGTGTGGAATTGCCCTTGGGTCAGTTTGGCCGAGCTGTTCTGGTTGTCTGCACTTCCAATTTATTGCCCACCTCCAGCCTGCTTGCTGGGGGTGGAGAGCAAGAAAAAGAAAAGGCCTTAGTCATATGTCAGCACTGTTCAGCAGTAACTGCATCCATGTGTAATCAACGCTGTTGTGGTCACAGGTCTAAAACACAGGGCCACAGGACCCAGCCAGACTCAGGACATATTTAAAAGTCCTAGCTGACTAATCACACTTCTTTGGAAAGAAGTCCAGGTGACATCAGTCTTACCATGGTTTTAATACCAATGGATGCTTTCTTTTCCTTCTGACTTCAGGAAGAGTTGTTAGGTTATCAGATTGGTGAGTTTTGGAATGTGTTAAGATCTCCATTATAGGTAACAGTTTCCCAGTTGCTGAACATTGATAGTAATACAAACATTAAGTGAAACGTAAAATCTAAGGAAATTTGGTGTTAACTGCCTTCTGTTACAGAAATGAAGTATTTGCACATGGAAATCCCCTTGTAACTCATAAAAAATGTTTGAAGGGTTACTTTTTTAAATTAAGTGACTGAAAATGAAGCACTGGCCATAGGCACTGAATGATTGCTGCTCAGTGTTCTGCAAGAAGCACAGGCACATCCTGCATCACCATTGTTTCTATGCTTTTCAGTGGTGAAGGAAGCAAAGTTGGTCTTCCCTTGTGAAGTACGAGTGTATTCTCATCTGCTTTTTGTCTTCTTCCTCCATCTTGCAGAAAACCCATAGTTCCTCAGAAGGAACCATCTCCACTACTTGAAAAGAAGATTCAGCAGCTAGAAGCAAAATTTGCTGAGTTGGAGGGAGGCGATGAGGACATGGAAGAGATGGGAGAAGAGGAAGGTGATATGACTGAAACACCTTCTCTGCCTCAGCTTCAGACCCCATTAGCTAGTGATTTGGATATAATGCCTTACACTCCACCACAGGTAAGAAATCTTTAAACCTTTATATTCCACATTCTCTCCCCAACCCAAATAACTGAAAAGCCATTAACATTTTATCATATACACAGAAGAGACAAACTTCAGTTTACAAGTCCGTGGAATAGATTACACAGCAGTTTTGGCACATCCAATATGATATCCAGGTCATAATATTGAAGCCCATTAAAACATTTTTTAATGGAAATTACTCACTAGAGGAAAGTCTAGGGAACATTTTTGTATGATGTGTTAACATTGGTTCTTATTAATAGATTTTCCACAACACCTGTTTGGGAATATCAAGTCATCCTACTACATATCAAGTTGGAATGTAAAAGTTTAATTGTAATTCTCACCTTACCTAAAACCTATTTTTAAGCTCTTCCTTAAAGGTAGGGAGTAAAAACTTGTTGAAAATTAGAAGAACTCCATGTCCTAAAAGCTTTAGTATTAACTTGCTGATAAATGGGTAGGAAATAAAGAGGAATTGTGTGGGGTTCTGTGCTGTCTGAATGCAGCATGAGTCATTGCTGCTGTTGCTTTAATGGGGGCTTTGGATCCCCTTCCCTCTCTTGCTGTGTGTCTTATGCAAGCCCTGGTACTTACATAACTGAGCATTGAAGCAGGGTGAGGAACTGCTTCAACGGAAATTAACCTAACCTAAAAAAGTTGTCTTGCAACTGGCTGACACCTTTTATGATTGCATCGCCACATCCGAGCTAATGCCAGCATTAAAGAGGCAATGGGAATGACCTGCTGGGAACAGGAGGGAACTTCAGACACTTTTGTAACCAGCAAGATGGATTTCTGCTGTATTCCATTTACTGTGATGTGGCATCCTCATTGGTAGTTGAAGCAAGGATGTGACCTCTAATAATAACTGTGTTTGGCTGTTACGAAAGAGAGCTGATGAAATGGAAAGCTTTAGCTTGGTGCGGTTGTCATTTCTGCCATGGGCAGACCACCAAGTGCATTTCCCTGAGCACGGTTGTCTTGCTGCTCTTAAAGTGTCAAGTCTTCCTAAGTAGCATGAAAAAAAAAGTCTTGCAGAGTGTTACAGACAGAAATCATATTGCCAGCATTAACCTACTGATGTAATGCTTTGGGAAGGTAACTTATAAATACATTAAAATATTCCCGCTGTTAAGCACGGCAGCTGCTGAAAGCAATCTAATAGGGATCATTGGACATCAAAGATGTCCTCAAACTGCCTTTTGCAGCATTCTCTGTCTTTTGATCTCCTTTTGCTTTCTGTCTTTCTACATAGCTGTGTTCTGTTTAGATTCCCCTGAGAAGTTTTATTTAAATACTGATACATAATATCTCTTCAAAAAGCCAGGTGTGAAGTTGTTTGGGTTTGCTTGCTTAGTTGGTGGGTTGATTTGGTTTGTGTTTGTTGTTTTGGGGTGGGTTTTTTGGTTTGTTTTGTGGGTTTTCTGTTTTATTTGAAATGTGACAGTCTTGCAAAGCTTTCTGGATAGAATCAGTCAGGGTTAGAAGGGACCACAAGGATCATCTAGTTCCAATCCCCCTGCCATGGGCAGGGACACCTCACACTAGATCAGCCTGGCCAGAGCCTCATCCAGCCTGGTCTTAAACTCCTCCAGGGACGGGCCTCAACCACCTCCCTGGACAGCCCATTCCAGGGCTTCACCACTCTCATGGCAAAGAACTTCTTCCTCACGTCCAGCCTGAATCTCCCCACCTCCAGCTTCATTCCATTCCCCCTAGTCCTATCACAGAATCGACAAGGTTGGAAGAGACCTCAAATATCATCAAGTCCAACCTGTCACTACCTGAGTTCCTGAGCAGTCCCTCCCCAGCCTTCTTGTACCTTCTTGTACCTTCAGGTACTGGAAGGCCACAATTAGGTCACCTCGGAGCCTTCTCTTCTCCAGACTGAACAGCCCCAACTCCTTCAGTCTGTCCTCACAGGAGAGGTGCTCCAGCCCTCTGATCATCCTTCTGGCCCTTCTCTGGACACCTTCCAGCACCTCCAGATCCCTCTTGTAATAGGGGCTCCAGAACTGGATGCAGTATTCCAGGTGGGGCTCTCAGCAGAGCTGAGTAGAGGGGGAGAATCACCTCCCTTGACCTGCTGGCCACATTTCTCTTGATGCAGCCCAGGATCTGATTGGCTTTCTGGGCTGCAAGTGCACATTGAGAGCTCATGTTGAGCCTCTTGTCCACCAGCACCCCCAAGTCTCTCTCCTCAGGGCTGCTTTCCAGCCAGTCACTGCCTATCTTCTCATCACAGCTGGTGAGAAATCCTCGGTGTGTATATCCAAAACCTGTGTGTACCTTTAGATAGATATGAATTCTGAAATGTAAAACTTGAAGTGGAAAACCAAACAAATACCCAAAAAAACCCCACCACCACCAAAAAACCAAACAAAACCAACCAACCAAACAACTTCCCTCCCCCCCCCCAAATCCCCCAACAAACAAGTACAACTGAAAAGGATCAATAGCAACACATGCTAAGATGTGAATGATGATATGCAAGTACCCTGGCAGATTCCTCACTTTACTGATTGGGAAAGAAAAGGCACATTGAGTCTGAGCTGGTATTCACATCACAATTTAACTCTGGTGGAGAGATAACTAACATAGAACACAGAAATAAACTTTATTCTTCAGATAGTCTGTTGGATTTATGTCCCAAGCGAGAAGTGTCTTTTTAAACAGAGCTCCTAGGTAAAAGGCAAGTGTTTGCTTCCCATTCTCTGAAATGTATGGAATTTTCTTTGGTAGAAGTTAAACTCCAGAACTTTTCAACTTTCTTTTTCTTCTGATGACAAAGAAGCTCTTACTACACCTAACATAAAGGAATCAAGACAAGTGAATATGTGGTGTGGCGTGGTTTGACAAATAGGTGGATGATATCTCCTGCTGCAATTTGTTGTGAATCAAATTGAACCTAAGAGAGAAAGAAATGTGCAACCTCATTTTTTGCACATGGCAGAGAAAAGGCATAACAGGAGTCTTGGTTTATGTCTTCTCCTAACTCATCTAAAACCTCATATGCATTTATCTGTCTCCAATGGGGGGGGCAATATGCATTTAAAAATAGCTGTGTCAGAGATGTAAAAAAACAGAGAATACAAAGACCAAATTAAGAAGTCTTACTGTTTCTCAGAGGTCTGTTTGCCTTTCCAAACTGATGGGTAGGCTTTTGCACAAGGTAACTGTTACTGAAAACTTCTGCAAACTCTATAAAAGCAAAACCAGATGATCAGCTTGTAGCTACCTAGAAGCAGATGTGAAAGAGGCAAATATATCCATAGATTTTCCTGTTTCTGAATTGACAACCCTGGCTGCCATCATGGGCTTTCCTGAGAAGACAGTACGAGTTGTACAGGCCCTGTTCATTGTCACAGAACCTGCATGGAGCTTTCTTCATTTCTTCCATCTTAGAGACAAACCTAGAAGTGTTCCTCTTAAAAAGTCAAGTGTTGTCTTTAGGTTTGTAATGAAAACATCAGGAGTGGATTGTAGTTTGAAAATTCCTACTGTGAAGTTTGGAATAACATACAGTGTGCCTCAGTTCACCCAGTGCCTGGCTTTAACTGAAGATCAAGACCTTTTAAGCATCTTTGTGTTGTTGAAGCTTTTTTTTTAGCTGAGAGAAAAACATTAAATTGTGGATTCAAAGTAGCAAGTAGAAGGTGTTAGTAGCATGGCCAGAATTTCAGGCTACCAAGAAAACAGTTGCATATATTTTTCATTTCCTCTTTTCCCTCACCAGGTTTTTGGAAACAATTACACTTTCAAGATGTAGGACATTTGTATTATTTAGGATGTGAGAAGGACCTCTTGAGGTTTTTTTTTTGATGTGATGATACATTTGTGGGTCTTACTGATCAGAGCACAGGTGAATTATGCTCTCCTGTGGCAAATACAGGTGGAAGGAGCCTTTGGAAAGGGAGTTCCAGCTGTGTTATCTCAGTTGTTGTCAAAATAGGTTAATATTTTTGATGGCTGGAAACATCAAGAAGCTCTCAACAGGAGTGCAGCCATCATGGGAAAAGCAAAGGAACAGAATTTTTGTTAGCCATCAATTCAGGAATGTGATGTGAACCTGTTGTACAGGTAAACAGTGATCAGCAAAACTGAGCTTTGAGTTTTGGGGGGAGAAATGGCTATTTACGTTATGAAGGGTGAACACTAGAGAGAAAGAAAAGTGTGGCAGACAAAACAGAGTATTTAGGGACTGGAAGAGTGGAAGATGGAGCCAGGGAGTGTAGAGGCTGCAAATGCCAAGGAAGGAATGGGGAAGTATTTCCCTACAGCATGCAATGACAAATAAAATGTATCACTAAACTTGTGTTGGCAATATTTCTGAACAGCATAACAGGTGAAATCTGTGACACAACACAATTATTCTCTTCTGGCCTTCCACAGAGTCATTTACTTGCTGCTCAGGCTCTCTTAGTCATCTTGTTCAGTTTGGAATGATTTTTAGGTAACAGTAAGCATTGTCTTACTGATAATTTTTTGAAGCCTCTAAGGTAGGAGTATGTGAGGAAGGATTGAAAAGCACAAGAACACAGTGACTTTCTTCTTTTTCTTTCAGCCTGCGTATTTTTCATAAGAGCATACATATGTTCCTGTCATGCACTGGTTGATGCAGTCTCTCTTTAGGGGCTCTGAGGTTGGATGGTGCTTATGCACATATATTCAAGAGAAATGCTGGGATATTTTAAAACACCCTTTCTTATGGTTTTGAGTTTTGCATGTCGAGAAGCTTCTCTTTTCTACACTTGTGGTCATAGCTGCTTTTTCTCACAGTCCGCTCCCAAGTCTGTTAAGGGCAGCACCAAGAAGGAGGGATCGAAAAGGAAGATCAACATGAGTGGGTACATCTTATTTAGCAGCGAGATGAGGGCTGTGATTAAAGCTCAGCACCCAGACTACTCCTTTGGAGAGCTCAGCAGGCTTGTAGGAACTGAATGGAGAAACTTGGAAGCAACAAAGAAAGCAGAATACGAAGGTAAATAAACCCCAAGATGTTAAATTCTTTTCTGCCTTTTTTTCCCCCTTTCTCAATGCATTCATTGCTGTTACACAGATGACAGGTTTAATAAATGAAGATATTTGTCTTTCTGTTCTGGATGTACCTTAAAGAGAAGTTCATGTTAAGAGATGGCTGAAGTGGAGTGAAGAACATGTTTAAGTTTTGTAGCACACAGCTGATGATTTAGATGTCTTTGCTACAAATAACTAAGAGAACAATGGGGGCAGATTAGAAGTAAAGGGGCACGGGGCCTCTGGGCTGGAAGTCAGTTGGGAAAATGGTATGTGAAAGTTTCCTTAAAGGAAGAGTGGGGAAAATTTTGGACAAGAAACTCTTCAGAGCTGTAGCAGCAGGTAAGAAGGCTTACAGCAAAGTATGAAGAAGTTCTTTGATTAATATCTTAGAGTCCTAAAAAGTTTGGTAAATTAAAATCAAGGATACGGAATCTGCTGCGATGCTGTGAATGTGACCTGTTATTCTCAGTATTATTGTCTCAGTATTAATCAACTGTTGTAACTGATTTTATTGAGAGATTTCGTTCATATCCTGAAGTAAGCCTAGAATATTTCATAGGCATGAAATACATTAGACCTCTTTCTCTCTTTCTTTCTCTCTCTCTCTCTTCATTTCTCTTTCTCCTTGCTTCTTTCCCCCACCTTCCTCTCCCCTCCATCTCCCTTCTGATACTGATCATTGTGTTTCAATTTTATTTGAGTAAAATAAAATGCAACTCATTCTTAACAACAAACCCTTACCCAAGCAGAATACATTGATTTAACATCCATAGCTGTCACTCTAGTCGATAATGTGTCAACACTTCCCATATAAAAAAACCTTTTTTTTTAAAAGCAACTATTGCAATTTTGTTGGAAGAAAATGCTACTTTGGGTAGAAAATTTTCAACACCCTGAAAAGGTATCCCACCATTAAACTATGAGATGTGAGGTTTTCTGCATGCTTGTAACTTAAAGGCAGCTTTGATCTTCAAACCAGAAGTTTGCACACTATCACTTCCTACTCTCAGCCATCTCAGTCCTTCCTGGATTCACAGTAGTACCTCTGCAGTTCTGGAGGATGCAAGTTTTCATTGCAAATGCTGTGAGGGGAAACACTAATGCTCTTTCTTGGTGAAAGTACTGTGTAGTGTCTTTTTACACACTTCCAGATGCACATGGCTTCATTTTTATTGACAGTCTTCCTTACAGCCTAATTCTTAAGCAGTAGGAGGGCTAACGAGTCATGGCTTCCTAGCTTAGGGCAGCTCCACATGGTGCGCTTTGCAGGAAGACACAGCTGTAACCTAATGGGAGCAACAGTCTCTCTCCACTGTGCCAGTGGTAGTTTCCATTCTGATCCTCTTTCTCAAAATTTTCTTAAACTGGGGTTTGGACTGCATTTTTCTGTGGCTTCATGTCTGCCCAGAACTAGACTTATTTTCATTTGATCTTGAGAGGCTGGGATGGGGTTACATAGCATCCAAACTGTGTTAGCTTGCCATGTGTGAAAGGAGAGAAACCCCTCTCCTTCCACTGATGAGTCAAAATTTACATGTTCTCTAGTGTGGATGGGCAGCAGGGAGCAGGCATGGTTTAGTACCTCACTGAAAAAATGTCTTTCCATGTTCCATTTTAGCCCGCTGAAAATTTTATTTGGGAATCGTTGGGTTTTTTAGCAGCAGTTGAGCAAAGAACAGGCTGCATTGGAAATGCCTCCATACCTAATTGCACTGTGAAAACTCCTCAGAATAAAACAGAATAATGCATGGGACTGAGGTAAAGGCCTGTGTTAAGGAAAAGCTCTGTTCAAAGCAGAAGGTCTCTTTCCTGTACTGGAAATTTTGTTTGAATGATCTCAAGTCCTGACCTAAATGATTCTGGTTTAGTATCGAGTATTAAGGTACAGGTGCTGCAGCTCCCTTTGGCAGTGTTTTGTCTCTTAGTTCTGTGGCATTCCCAGCATGAATAGAGGCTAAGTCAAACTCAAGTACTGTCCTATGTTGAGTCCTTCTTCAAAGCACAGCACTCTAAAGTCTGGTGAAGCTGAATGCTTAACAGTAAGTTCTCATTAATCAGAGCGTCTCAAGAACATGTGCTTTTGACCACTTTTTTAGCCAGCTAAAAGTAGGTGAGATGCAGAACAGTTGCTTCATCTTGCTCTGCTCAGAAGAGAATTACCTCATTTCTTAGTTCTGGATCTACCTTTACATGCCTTGTGTGTTTTGTGCTCAATCATGTAAGTTGCCTGTACTGAATTTTGGAGTTTCTGCGCGTCGTCATCTCTTCCTGAAATTATAGAAGTGAAATGAAGGAAGGAAGTGACTTTGGAAATGAAACTGGTCTTTCAGTGTATGGAAGTAGTGCTAGAAGCTGCTCAAACAGGTCATAGATGTTTGAAGTCATATCCTAGAGAAAATGATTAACATTGGCATAATGCATAAGTTAATCTCCTCGATGAGCTTCTTAGCTTTTGTTTGACAGTGGACCTTGATTGATGTTTCAGTGGCAATTTTCATCTTTCACCATCTGCAGGAAAACTTGTAGCCTTGCATTCAGTGTTACTAAGATTTGCTGGAGATGTATGCTACATTCATTTATTCTCTGTTGTTCCTCATTGCATCAGTCAGAGACAATGTTCAGAGTAAAGGAATCAGCAACTTGCATGTCCCCAAAGCACCTTGAGTGGGCATTCAGTGTATCTCCTTTTTTGTTTGCTTGGATTTTGGTTGTGGTTTTGGTTTTTTTATTGGTTTTTTTTTTTTTTTTTCCTTTCTTCTTCCCATGACCCTTTGCCCTTCCCTTAATATAAAATTGTCCTCTGGTCAGATTCTCCTGCAGTAGATCTCTTGTTCTTGCAGTCACAGTGAGAAACTTGATTGAGATAATGACCAGATTCATCCTACAAAGGACACACATGACCTCCAGTGAGCAGCACAATGTGAGTTAGACATCTTCAGCAAAACAAACAAACAAAATTAGCTCAAAGGGGACCAAATGGGGCAAATGACAGATAGAGAAAAATATTTTTGGTCCATCAAACTGCTGCTTGTTATGTTCCAAACACTTAGGACCTATCTACACTAGGGAAACTTAGCAAATGCTTCCCAACTTTGCCATTGCTTTTCGGCTGCATCAGCAATAAAGTTTATGAGGATGCCATGAATAAACAGGCCACTGGCTGGCACTTCTGTCTCCTGTTTGCATATTAGTTTAGGGCATGTCTGGTAGACGTGATGCCTACAGTTCCTGCAGCAGCTGGTGGCAGATCTGAGTGAGAGCTGCTGGCCTTTGCTGCAGCTGGTTCAGCTGAGACGGTGGCAAAGGAGGGACCATTTTGCCATGTTTTCCTAGTGCAGACTGAGCCTAGTGCTGGACTGCTGCTTCATGTTGGTAACCCTGGTGTTATTATCAAATTTGTTCTTTGACTTGAAAAATTTTTTATTTTATTATTTATTTTAATTATTTTTTTTTTTTTTTTAGAAAGATAAAACTTTGTGGAATATTTTTCATGGAAAAAAAGAGGTTCTCTAAAAGTCTTAGCTGCAGCCACATGAAATTAAATCATATGCTGTATGAAAAGATTCATCTGTTCTACTTGATACTTGACTAAACTATGCCAGTGTTTGACTAGTCCTTTTTTTTTTTTTTTTTTAATGAACAGATAATATTTTGAAATTCTGGGTTACAAAACAGAACTGAAAATCTAAAATACTTTTACAGAGCGGGCAGCTAAAGTTGCTGAGCAGCAGGAGAGAGAGCGAGCAGCACAGCAGCAGAATTCCTCCCCCCGGGCAGGCACTCCTGTCGGGGCTCTTATGGGGGTGGTGCCGCCACCAACACCAATGGGAATGCTCAATCAGCAGTTGACACCCGTTGCAGGTAAAACGTAGGAGATATGACCATTTTTTCCTCATCCACTATATCAACCCCTTCATAACTCTGAACACTCTCTTGGGTCACTTTGTCCTTACAGAAGAAAAAGCTCAACCTCTTCAGTCTTTCTTCATAACGAGCAGACGTAACTGTAGCAGTAGCCTGGTAGCCCCACATTACTTGCTCCAGTAGTCGGTAGTCTGTGGAAAATGCAAGGAAAAGGGTCCTCCTCGTGCAGTAGTTGTGTTCTGTTTGTGTGCAGTCGTGTTTGTTCACCTACTTTGAGTTCATGTTTAGCCCTGCTCTGTGCAGGAGGGGAGAGAGCTAAATACCCTTTTCAGTGCGTACCGCATCAGTGGAAGTGGTAAAGCAGGAGTCAAATTATTATTGGTTTTGTTTTTTTTTTTTTACTGTCAGGAAGGTGAGAGGCAAACACAATCCAGACCAGATTTTAAGTCCAAGCAATAGCTACAGGATTTCCAATTAGACACTGGTAAGCAGAGCAGACTAGGATCTAGAGTCACTGCAGAAACAAATAATAAATGCCAGCATTGCTGGGTTTATCAGGTGATTTTTCCAGAAGAGAATTGAGCTTGGAGAGCTCTTCCATGAGGTCCCTGGGTTTGGTGCTCCTCACAAAGTGTAATTTTACTTCAGTATTCTTGTAATAAGTATTTTTGGGATCAGATCTGAAGACAGTGTAGTTTACTGGAGATTCTTGTATGGGAACCAGCCGTACATCAGTGAGAAAATGAATTCCATATGAGCTGATAGGTTGTTTTTCATCACCCATTTATGAGGAAAATTGATTACTTGAGTCGAGGTCAGAATAAGGGTCGAGTAAGTAAAAATGAGTATTTGGAGGGGTTTTGGTTTGAGTTTTGGGATTATTTTTTTTTTTAACTTTCCCTTAAGGCATTCCAATTATTCCATTTATTCTTTTGTCATTTTTTTTTTTTTTTTGCCCCTGTTTCACAGGCTGTGGCCATATTTATAGCTGACAGCCTGAAGCGGTTCCCGTCATGGTCCCTAAATGCCTTTTCAGTAAATTGGCTGCATGGATGTTTAAACTGAACGCACATTCCTCGTTTGGTGTGTGGTCTCCAGATTTCAAAGCAGATGTTCATGCTAAGTTGCATTTTGCTTTTGGTTTTTGGTTGGGTTTTTTGGTTTTTTTTTGTTTTTTTTTCCCCTTTATTCTTCATAATTTTCCTCTGAACTGTTTGCAGTTGGTGTGTGTTTGTGAACGTGGACAGTTAGCAGTGCAGATGCTAAGAAAAAGGAGGGGGAAAAAACCCCCACCAAAAACAAGGGTTCTCCAGTGATGATCTCTTTTGTGATTCACTTACACTAATCTAGAGTATGTAGAAATGTCATCCTCTTGTGGTTGTGTTTTCTTGGTTCTTGGGGTTTTTTTTTTTTGGCATTTGGCACTTTTCCAGTTTTTGGAGGTAATTGTTGCTGGGCAGTAAGACTTACATGAACACTTCCTTAAAGCTTCTCCAAAAATATGCTTTCTGCAGACTCCACATACCAATTTCCTGCTGCAGCCTCCTCAAAAGCAAACCTGTATTTAAGACCATCATCTTACTCAAGTGGTTAGGTATTCAAGTCTCTTCACTTCGGCCTTGTGAAATACTTCCTTAAAGTAAATGATCGGGTGGATCTTTTTAAACTCATTCTATTTTGTGGCCCATTTGAAAACCACAGTCTTCCATCCTTTGGTTTCTACAAGTCTTACTTTGAAGTATCTTACTCTGTTGAGGCCTCTTTCACATCCTCCATCATTTGATTGCTTTTCTCTAGTTTAGAGAATTCAATCACAGCGTTTCAAAAGAACTTCTTTTTGGCCCACAGGTCCAAGAAACCTGATGCCTTCTCAGATGCATTTCTCTTAGCATGCAGTGCTCTAGTTTCTTGTAAACTTTAAAAGTTTATTTAATCTTGCATTGTTACAGTAAAAAGTAGTAGGTTGAGTAATTTGAAAGCGCTGGAAATCTTGCCCATGTTTACTGGTTTAAATTCGAAGTGGTAACTCCTGCATGGGGTATGGAAACAGCTGCTCTTAGGACATTGTCATGAGCTACAAGAACTTCTCGTGGAGATTTGATGACAGCTTTACTCAATTCAGTTGGCTCTCTTAATATTTTCTCTGGAAATGTACAAATGAGCTTTCCTGATTGATGGATAGGATTTTGTTTTGTTGGAGCTCTTTTGGTTGTTTGAAAGCTTCAGAGGTGTCTGTAAATGCCTTGGAGGGGTGATGGTAGTGTGAGGTGCATTGGAAGTAGCAGAGAGTAGCCACAGTGAAAGCCCTTTGTTCCACGGATCCTTTTACTTTTCTTCTTTTATTTTTTTCTGTTAGAAATATGGATTTCACTTAATCTGTAAATCTTAAGAAAGAGGTATGGATGAGCTTCCAGATATTTGAAAAAGGTATCTGAGACCTCTTTAATAAGTGTCAGTCTAGGTGTCCTGTGCAAAGTAAAGGTTTAAGGGAGTTCAGTTCTTTATTTTTCTCATTGTTTGCTCCATGTAAAACTTCAGGAATTTCAGGTTTCTCACCTTTGTAACTCTTCCTAGAGAAACAAAGAATTCTAGCTTGTATTTTGTAGCTGCTCAATCTGTTTCAATCCTGAGATGGTGACAGCTTTTTTTTTTTTTTTTTTTTTGAGTTAGAGCTGGCTTAAGTTTTTGCCCTGTCTCATTCCAGAAATCCTTGTTCTGAAAGTTTCTTCTATGAATTACTGGGAGTGTGGCAAAGACTCAGTAGGTGGTTTCTTGGAGCAGACTCTAGAATCCCCATCAATTTTGCATTTCTAAACTTACCTCATCATTCTGGACCTGCTTCTGTCCTCTCTCATCTTCTCATTGCCCTTTCAACCCCTTTCCTTGGTTACCTGACAATGCATCCATTTAAAGTTAAAAGCTTAGAAAACAAGCAAGGGACAAGCAATTTACATTCCCGGACCTAATGACACAGTGCAGTTATATTGGATAGCAGCAAACCTGAGCTGAAACCAGAATAAGATCTAAGTTGTCTTCCTCACATGCAGAAAACTAGAGTGATGAGCAGCAGCACAATACCCTCTTCGTGATGTCATTTATTTTCCTGTGAAGACACCTTGAAATCACTGTCAGTGAAACTGTGAGGGACTGCAGGGGCTCCCTGTAAGTCCTTTTACTTCAGTCTAGTGCTGTGAGTGCAAGACACTGCAGCCCAGCACAGCCAGTGCTGTCAGCTTCACGCTGGAGATGGTTTAATAAAAATCACCCTTGTCACTGCTGTTAGTTTTAAGTATGCAAATAATTGAGGGCCTTTATGTGTTAATTTTGTATATGTGCTGCAGAAACACTTGTAGGTTTTCTTTTCTTTGTTCCAGCTGGTTTTGGTGTCTGAGCTAGCCCATGCAGCAGGGCTGTACGTGGAGCTTTGTGTAGTTAGTGTCGTGTTTGTAATCTGTATGCAGATGGCAGAGCTTTAAGCTGTATTAAAATTGCTTGCGTGAGTAACATTTAATTGTGGCTGAATTGATTCCTTGTGTTAACATATCTGAACATTCAGCATCGATTGCCCCATCAGAAACATATAAATACACTAAACACTAATTCATCAGAAGTATTGTGTTTCATATCTGTAACGTCTTTTTTTGAATGTTTGTTATTTTTTTGCAAGATACTAATTGTAGTAGCGTCTTGCTCTACTAAAGGTGCTTTTATGTTCTTTGGGTTTTTTGTGTGTGCATAGTGCATGTCTTACTGTGTAGATCATATTGCATGTTATTGATGCATGTTTGAAATTTGTTGTGTCCTTCAAGGCATGATAAGTGGCTATCCACCGGTGCTGCCACCTTTGCAGGGCCCAGTTGATGGCATTGTTAGCATGGGCAGCATGCAGCCACTTCACCCAGGGGTGCCCCCACCCCACCAACTTCCGCCAGGTATGCCAGGCATCCCAGGCATCCCACCACCCGGTAAGAATGTCATCCTCATTGCTCCTTGTTTCATTTTCTCATGTACTTGCTGTTTAACCAGTTGTTCCAAAAATGATCTGCAGCTTGGGTTTTTTTTGTCATAGCTTCCGTTTCTAAACGTTGCAGGTTCGTTGAGCTGCAGCGCGCACAGTGCACTGCTGAACACGTGAGGTGTATGCAAAACCTCGACAGAACAGCATGTCCAGTAAACCAGCAGGGAAGGGTTACTGGAGAGACATGGCACTGCTTCAGCAGTAGTTTTGCTCCAGCTAAAAATTGAACAGTTTTGCACTTGTTTATCAGAGGTGTGAAAAGCTGAAAATGTCCTACTCGTATCCTTATGTCATTTGAAGAGCATCCTTCCCCTCCCCCTTTCCTTACTTAAAGTTGGGCTTATAACTGGAATGTATATTGATCTTGTCTTTTTCAGTATGTTACTGTTTATCAGTAGTCAAACTGCACTTAAATGAACCTGGTCATGTAAGACCCCTCGGCCACTGGGGCGCTGACACATGTAACAGTAAAACAGTTGAAGAAGTTGAAGCTTCTTGATAGAACAGGAACTGAAACCAGTCAGGAGAAATCTGTACACTGTTGTGGCCCAATTTAGAACTGATTTTTTGAGAGCATCTCTACTACACAGTTGTTATCTTTTAGCCACACTTTTTGATTTTTTTTTTTTTTTTTTTTTTTTTTTTAAGGCTGAATGAAACAAGCATTTTGCCAGTGTAAATATCATTAAAATATCCCTATTACGGGGAAAAGTTCATCTGCCCTTTGATCCTGTGTTTTGCTGATTGTTTCAGTTTTTACCTCTGATAGCTCATGTGCCTATTATTTAAAAGATGTGCATCTCATCCCACAGCAGTTAAGCTGTGGATGAAAGTAGACTTGTTTGCCTTCCTCTATCTTACTTTCGACTGTGTTTATCAGAAGCACTATTAAGTCCTTATCTGTATGTAAATTGATTTGGTGGGTTTTTTAATTGCTTGTTTTTAACAGAAATCTCTCAGCATTAGGTGTGCAGTTTGCAGCTTCACTGGTCTGTAAGAGTCACCATAATGTCACATAGAGGGAGTGAGAAAATAGCCATCTCTCTCTAAGCCTGGCACTGACTCACCCAGGCATTTAGCACATGTCAGCAACATACAAATGTTTGGAAGGTGAATCCAGGATAATGAAGAGTTTTTCCCACTGGAAAAGTGGGCTGTGTGTTTGGTGTTCAAAACTATGAGGGTATGGGTTAGAGCAAAAATAATACTTGGGAATGGAGGACCACACATGAAGTGGTGCTAAACTGGGCTGAGTGGGCTAAGGGTGAAGCCATGCTACAGTGCTGGAAAGGTGAGGGTGCCCTCCTCCAGACCTCTTTGCTCTGTACCTAAACAAAACTCCTTGCCACTTTCCATAACTCGTATTAACTGTTTTTCCCCTGTTTCTGACTTGCTGTTAGTACAAATGCATTGAGAACAGGGGCTGTGCTCAAAAGGGGAATGCATTCAAATCGTGCTTCAGCATGCAAAATGCAGCGGCACATCTTTTGATCACTGATACAGAAATCTGCAAGCACATGAAACCCTCAAGAAGAGCACAGTTAGTTTGCAGCTTTTGCACTGAGTGAGTATGAGAAGTGGCATAAACAGCAAGGAGAGCAGCAGCATGCATAACCTTCATTTTTTCAGAGCAAAGTGTATGTAAAATACCAAGAACTGCGTGACTCTCATTTAGATTTGTAAACCTTTGTATGTAAGACTGACATGGGTGTTTGCTGCTGCACTCTGCCTCAGGGAAAAGCTTTAACATGGTTAAGAAAACCTAATAATACTGGTTTTCTAAAATTTATTTCAAATGGTGATTGGCCTTACATGTAAGGCTATTTAAGCTTAACCTGCAAGTTGCATTTTATATTAGTGAGATCTAACAGAGTTTGTGCACTGGCTTGGATTTCTTCCTGCTGGGAATGTATTTTATAAGGCTGAACACAAGGGAGTGATAAATGTTGCTGAAGCAAGTCAGCATTTCCGTCCTTAAAGGATTCCAGGAAGATCTCACTCAAGCCTAAGGTGTATTTTATGAATAAAAAGGTTCAGCTAGAGAATCACTAAGTAACATGGGAAAAAAAAAGCCCCTGAAAATAAAATGTTATTCACTTTGCATTTCTTTAATTAAATTAATTCCACAGGCCACATACCAATGTTTGGTAGTTGTCATACTGGCTTTATTTTTTTTTTTTTTTTTTTTTTTTTTTTCATTCAGAGACTTCTAGAATATCTTTTTTTTAATATTAATTGGGGGAGAGGGGGTATTTGAATGTTGTACATCTGCTTACAATAACTCTGAGCAATGGTATCAAAGTAGTAATTCTTGCTGTAGAAGACCAAAGAGAGATTTCTCACTGCTCTGAAGTAAGACTAATTCTTTTGTATTTTGGAATATAGGTGTTATAGGACAAAATGTGGCCCCCATGGTAGGCACTCCAGCACCTGGAGCAAGTCCTTTTGGACAACAGGTGAGTCATTTTTGCATGATTGATGAGGTTCCAAGGCTCTCGGTTCCCATTTGAACACCATCTGAGATAAGACACGTAGGGATTCACATAGCCTTGCCTAGGGTGGATGTAAACCAAATGCACACCAGGATATTTAGAACCAACTAATACCTTACATGCAGGGTGTGTGTCTGTATTTGCTGAGTTCTTTCTGGAATAAGTAGGTTTTGCCTAGTGGGATAACTTCTGCAGCAGAAGCAACACGGTGTCTTGTTCTGTTTTCCTCCTACTAAACCAAGAGGAGTAATTTCAACACACTGTTAAGTTGCTGTAATTAGGTTTGGCCCACTTTGGTGGTATCCATCTCTCAGCTGTTGATGAGGAGAACTTCAGTTTGCTCTCATGTTCCACAAGTTGATGAAGCAGATGTTCATTGGCAGTTCAGAATTTGCCAGCTGGGATAACAATTGTGACCATCATTGGCTAATACAGGTGAAGTGTTCAGCACACTTGTGGCTTTATGGACTAAAGATTTGTGTCATAAAGAGAAATGTGATTTGGCTAGAGGATGTAAGCAAAGCCAGAAGTAGAGTGAGAAAGTTAGTCAAGTGTATGTGTCATGACATTGAGTTATTCCAGACCACAGGATATCTGTGTCAAGAGTTCTCAGTACTGCTGCTTAATCACAGTGGTGGGAATTCTTCTGTGACTGTGATTTTTAACTTTCTTTTGTTGTTTTTTTTTGGGGGGGTTGTGCCTGGAATTTTTGGCTGACAGCAGTTAGCATTTGTTTTGTGAAAGTATCTCAGCTGTCCAATTGATGAGAGTCAGTTTGGATTAGATGATTTAGAGATAAACCCTGCACTTTGCAGCCCACATGGTTTCTGATCAAATTAGAGAAAGCATGAAGAAAAAGGAGTAACTGAGGTTAATAGGAGAGAGGAGAAACGTTGGTAGTAATCAGAGTATGCTTACATAGTTGAGAAGTATCAACAATGTTCTCTGTTCAATATGAGTATGGTGACCCCAACAGACAGCCCTGGCTGAAGTGTGTCTTCCAGGGAAACCTTCTTGTGTCTTTGCTCCTAACCTGTTTTGAAGCTGCATTGTATGAAGATGACCTGTTGCACAGATGTGAAGTGGCTTCCATGGAGTTCCCCCAGGTGTAATCTCTCCATTGCTGTGTCATTGCAGATAGGAATCCTTGGCCCACCAGGACAGCAGGCACCTCCTCCATATCCTGGCCAGAGCCCAGCAAGTCAGCCAGTTATGCAGCAGCCCACAACTCCCATGTTCGTCTCCCCTCCACCAAAGACACAGAGGCTTCTGCATTCTGAAGCCTACCTGAAATACATTGAGGGGCTTAGTGCCGAATCAAACAGCATTAGCAAGTGGGACCAGACCCTTGCAGGTAAGGCTTTTGACAGAGAGCAGGAAGTTGTCAGACAACACTTGTTTGGAACCATTCGTATTTTGTGCTTTTAGGGAAAAGGCTAAACAAATCTGCTGCATAAAATGTCCACATGCTGGTAATTGTTAGAAATAAGCTGCTCAGTTTTAAGACTCAGCTTGACAGGGGGCTTGGCCATCTCATTTAAACTACACTATCACCTAGAATCATAGAACGGTCTGGGTTGGAAGGAGCCTCCAAAGGCCATCTAGTTCAAACCCCTCTGCAGTGAGCAGGGGCATCCTCCATGAGGTCAGGTTGCCCAGAGCCCTGTCGAACCTCACCTTGAATATCTCCAGGGTTGGGGCCCCAATCACCTCCTTGGGCAACCTGTTCCAATGTTACACATGGTAAAGGTTGAACCAGATGATTCTTGGGATGCCTTCCAACTTGGCATTCTGTGATTCTATGTGAAATCCACAAACTGGGAATTTGCATGTTATCAGCAGTCTAATTCCATTAATGTTGTATGAATCTAAGGCTCATTTGTATAGGCTTAAAGACTAGGAGCTTGTCATGGTTTTAGAGTGGACAGAAACTCTTTTGCCCTTCCCCAAAGGAGTAAAAGGAAAACACTTCTACACACAACTGGAAAGTTAAATGGAAATACTATTCACAACTATATACAACAAACCATACAAAACACAAAAATTCATATTCAGTCTTGGCCCAGTTCTCTCCAACTTGGGCTTTACCAAGACCTCAGTAGGCAAGCATCATCCAAAAAAACCCACCTTCTCCCCAACTAAGCCAAAACCCAAGCCTCAGTGCCCTCCCAATACTTCCTTACCTAGGCCCAAATGACACAGTAAAAATCAACCAGGCTGCTCAAGGCTAAAAGCCTCAACTCCTCCTTAAATATCAGAGAGATACCAGCTCAGTCCACTGGGAGAAGAGAGAAGGAGGAAAAAGCAGAGCAAACAGTTATGCCCGTTTATGTAGGGGAACAGATGCAGGATTATGGGAACGAGAATAACAAGGATTACTTTTTCCCATGTCCACCCGCTGGGCTGTCTGGAGGACCTCTCTATGGTTAAGACATCCAGTCTTAAGCCCACAACAGAGCTAAAGTTCTGCTGTAGCATTCTGTTCACCCTCCTCTAGAAAAATCACTCTCAAATCCAGCAGATAAGGTTGGACTTACGATCTCTGAGGTCTTTCCCAACCTGGTTGATTCTATGATAACCGGCTCGTCTCTCGGCCTTCCAGCACGACGACGAGACGTGCACTTGTCAAAAGAGCAGGAGAGCCGACTGCCTTCGCACTGGCTGAAAAGCAAAGGGGCTCACACCACGATGGCTGACGCGCTGTGGCGCCTGCGAGACTTGATGCTGCGCGACACCCTCAACATCCGCCAGGCCTACAACATCGAGCACGTCTAGCCCCGGCACCGGCGCGGAGCGAGGGCTCTTTTAGTCAGCCGGCGGGAAGAGAGAACCGACAATAATTTGTATTGCGTTTTACTGTACATTGCAAGAGCATTTTTATATAAGGACACTTTTAATAAGCATCTTTCACTTTTTGTTATATTGAGTTGACTTTCCCAAATACACGGATTTTTTGCATATGTTTCCTTTGTTTGAGAGGCGATTTCATAATGGGTTTGAGTGTAGTCAAGGATTCATCTTTTTCTTATACTTTATTGCTGAGAATCTGATGCCATTGTTTTTATATAAAAGAAGAAAAAAAGAAAACAAAGTATTTACAGGTTGATACAGTGGAATGTGAACTTAGTCATAGTTTACATCGTAGAAGAATGTGTGTACATGTGCTTGTGTGCTGGACGCTTCTGGCAGAAATCTCGCTTGGGTGTGAACAGGGAGGACCTCTCAAAAGGAGATAAAGGTAAGCTGTGTATTGACACTAGGGAAAAATGACATTTCAGGTCAATACCGAGGCAGCTGAGTGGGCCACAGCAGTCATGGAAGTGCTAGTGTGGACAGGACAAGGGTGTCTTGACTGCTGATGTTGTCCAGTTCCTGAATTGTGTAGCCAAGGCCGTTGCGATCCTACGTCACTAACAGAATACATGTGGTAGCGTGCCCTTGGAAGGTGAAGCATTCCATCTACCATGACCTGCTTTGAGGGTTCTGTGATGTCCTTAACACCGAGCAGTGGGAAGGGAAAGCTTCCTCCCTAAGCAATCTGTCTGCATGTGGGACTGGCGTGCAGAGCTTCAAACCAGTTGAGGTCTGGGAAGGTAAGTTAGAGGAGAAGGAAAGCTGAGGTGGGACATTAGCGAAGTAAGGTGGTGTTTTTAAATTCACATATATTCTGTTAATGATTGGGCATTGGAAGACATTTTTTCTATGCTTTCTTTAAGTGTATTAATTCACTTTAGTGAAAGTTTTGCAATGCAAAATTTGAGAGAAATTTGGCTCATCAATTAACTTTAAAGTCGAATACTACTGTATGGTATCTGTAAGTTCAGCATACCAGGTACGTTGGAGAAACAGAGTATTTTCAGTGCAGCCTTCAGAGGGCTTGGGCTTGTTTATCTCTCTCTCTTGTTTTGTTGTTGTTGGTTTTGTTGGTTTTTTTTCCCCCTGTTTTGTTTTGGTTTTGGTTTTGTTCTAAGCTAAGGTAGGTAGGGACTCTTGCCAAATTTCAAGGTCGTGACTGCCTTCTGCTGAAGATTTACCTGTCCTCATAACTAACCAGTTTGGGGCTGTAAAG
Organism: Picus viridis; assembly: GCA_033816785.1. NCBI lineage: Eukaryota > Metazoa > Chordata > Aves > Piciformes > Picidae > Picus > Picus viridis. The sequence goes on from CM066592.1 coordinate 4,907,615, forward strand.
TTATTCCTTTCAAGCTAAATCCTTTCACGCATTTAATTTCAGAAAAAAAGAAATAATACTTTGGATTGCATTAAGTAACTGGGAAAGCTGTATCAATTTGAACAGTTTGTTGGCAGGAACATAGTCACTACAGCTCAGTCCAAAAGAACTGATTTACTGATACACTTCACGTTACTGCTAGAGATGTTCCTCATGTGGAAATGTTTATTAAAGTCTAATAGGACACAACATTTTCATTGGGTACATTTGGCAGAAGGTTAAATATTTTTCTTCAAATACTGGCTATCTTGGGTTCTGTTTTGCTGATGAAATTAAGACAATGAGGGAAGTGACATGTGCAAGTAGGAACTGTTACTTAATTTTACTGGCTGATTTCTGTCCCTCTCCTATTGCAATCCTCCAATCATTGCACGGGAACAATATGTAATTACAAATAGGCACTTAAGGACAGTGTAGGTCAGATGTGCAATGGATGTGAAGGAAATGGAGCAAAGCAACAATATAGGAAAGTTACACTTTTGAACTCTACAAGTAGCACACCTGTGGTACAGAAATTCTTTTCTGGCCTTTGTAAATGACCAATTTTATTTACTAAAGTAGAAACCGAATAGTCTTGGACCACCCCCATATATACAGCATCATCCTCAGATGGGTTTCAATTACCACAGGCTTTGCAGCTTTGAGCCACAAAGATGGGGCATTGAAGTGAATCGGGCAGCAAATCCTAGTTTTTGAGCATTGGGAACTGTCATGGATTGTAGTAATACACCACACCACATCCTCCTGCTTCTCAGCATTAACAAAAAATACACCAAAGAACCTGGGATGGATTTTAGTTAAGTTATTGTTTTATTTATTTTCTTTTGAGGACTGGATGAAACTCCCTTTGGACCCTGTATAACTCAGATGTTTAATTTATCTGAAGGTCAGTGATGAGCAGACTTGCAGCACTGGCTCTCTCCTGCCCGAGCAGCTGAAGCCCCACTTTTCGCTGCTCTTTCTGGCCCAGGAGCAAGAGATTGGAAGTGCACACGAAACCCTGGGTCCTCCTGCAAGGCAGTGCAGAGCACTACCACTAAGCCACTGGGCTGGCCCTAATCAATTATTTTAAGTTTTGTTTATTTATTTCAAAAGAATGTCTCTGTATATTGGAGACGTTTCAGTTGATTGCAGTAAAATTTAGGCTATAATGGCTACAGTCTAGAATTCCAAACCAGCAAAAGAAACTCTTTTTCTGACTCTGGTTTAAAAAAAGGAGAAAAAAAAAAAAAAAAAAAAAAAAAAAAAAAAAAAAAGGAAAAAAATCTGTCTGTCTGTCTTTCTCTTTGTGGATGTTTGAACCCCTCATTTGTTTTCCACTGCCATTCATTGTACTGGCATAAACAAAACTTTCATATTCAAATAAAAGTATGTGTGGGACATGGGTGGCTTCTGTGAGAGTGGAAAATAGATGCATTTAGGGCCGGTATTTTCATAAACCAGTTGGAGACAAGTAGGAATTATTTGTTCTCTTCCTAAGCCCTTCTCTTCCTGGGAAATCTTTTTTTCTTCCCTGAGAAAATTTACTGTTTGTGTTAAAAAAAAAAAAAAAAAAAAAAATTAATTCAAAATGTTGATGTTGGTGACTTTTTTATTTTATTTTATTTTCAGCTTATGGTTTTGGACCTGGTTAATCCATGCTTGGCTTTTCATTAGCTCTTGTACTCCTGAAGGTTAAGCTACTAACCAGGTTTATGACATGTATGTACCATCACTTTGTTTACCTGAGTCTTTTTAATTTGAATAAAAATAGTTTGCAAAGTGGTTTTGGATTAACCAGGTTTTAGTGTTCCATCAAGATTTTTGTTAGGGTTTTATTTCAAGCAATTCTGGCTGTTGCCTATAGAGCTTTTATCCAGCCCCTTGGACCATGTGTGCTAAGGAATCTTTTATCTTTTTTCATAGTGTCCTGTGTATTGCAAGATGTGCCTGGTGGGTGCTGAGAACAGTGGTGCTGAAAAATGTGGTAGAAAACTGAGCCATAAAGAGCATGAAAAAGTAAACCTTGAAAAATAGGTGGCTCATTTGGAACAAGCTGAGTGGAGATGATAAGATTCAGTCAGTCCCAGTTGCCCTCCACATTAATTGCTTTTGAAAATAAACAGCAAGCCTTAATTTCATACTGGAAGATACCCTGGTTCAGGTCTCTCATTTATGTGGCTGTGTAATAAAGGAAATTAGTAATATGGAGAGAAAAGCATCTTTTACACAGTACAGTTGAAAGCCAGAAATTTTCTTTAATGCCACAAACAGCAAGAAATACGAAGTGATATCAACCTCTTGAGTCTCAAGGTGCCTCTGACACAGAATGTACACAGTGCTGTTTAAGCAACCCAATAGCCCTACATTTAATGAACGTGCATTCATGGCTTGGACCCAGGGCTGCCTGTTGTGCATTCTGTCAGCTCTACTTGACTTCCCACCTTTCTAAAATTTGATGGTGGATGGTGCAGTTGCACAGAAGAGACCAATTCTCAAATGATCCTCCACATCTTGTTTGCTCAGTGTAAGATACTTAAGAGCACCTGAACATAGATCCCTCTCGACTGCAAATACGCTGAATTGGAGCAGTGTTTTAGAATGGCAGCAGAGTGCTTTGGACACTAAGAAATGGAGGCAGATTCACTGATGTGTGTAAAAAAAATAGTTTCTTATGAATAAAATAAATCTCTCCGTCCTTTTGCTTACTGCAGTTTCCAGAACATCTAATTTGATGATCATACAGGTGATGCTGGATTAAGAGATTTCCAGTCTCGGACAAGCCTCAGTGATCTACAGCCAGTCCTTCCTGCATGATGAAGGGTCAGCAGTCCAGTGGAGAAGCCTGACCATGCAGATTCATGTCTGTTAAAGGAGGCAGCAGGAGAGACATGAAAAGAAATGGAGAAAAATGCACTGACTTGTACAGCAGAACCAGTAACTGGTGTGGCTCAGCCCAGGTTAAGTGAAGCAAGACAAAAGCCTTGGACAAAAATGGTGAAGGAAGGTTGATCCTTCATGGAGTCCATGCAACTGTCTCCAGGGAGTGCCCAAATTCAGTTTCTATTGGATGATTTTTGGGAGGACTATCATTAATCTTCATGCTTGGTGCAAAGCACCAGCTTCCAGTAACAGCTTAGGAAGTTACTCTGGACCAGTCAACCCACCACTGCCCAGTGGTGCAGACTTTTGCACCTTTCTTGGAAGGAGCTGGGAGTGACCATAACCAGAGTGCAGATACAGTTTTCCTTCACTGTACGAAGTCCAAAGTTAAAACATTGCCTCCACTGAAGTTTTGCTCCATAAAACAATTCACCAGTAGGAAACAGATGATTGTGTTTTTCCTTTCTCTGCTCTTGAAAAGCTGAGACAAAGGTGCGCTGCACAGACTGGACACATGGATGCTTCCTTTACCAGAACTTTCCAGTACTAACCTGGCTTGCCACTTTCCAGGCAGCACTCTTGGGTGCAGAGCAGCAGGGAAATGATCACCAAACATGCATCCTTTCCACAGAATCATTCTCAATCAGCAGTGGAATTGTCCCCTCTAATGCTGGAATGGTGAGAGCACTGCTTGTATGTAAACACCACTGTTAGTTCACAGATGTCTATGTACTGCTCTGCTGCTTTACTGAGCAGTTTTCCATGCTTGGTGTCTATACTGCTGTGACTTCGAGACTGGAAAGCTTTCAGGAGAAATACTTTGCTAATGCTCAGAATCCCCTACTACAGCTGCTGCAGAAGTGTATTACATGAGACCACTGTTTGTAGATGCTGAGCTGCATTCTGGGCTGACACCAGATGAACAACCTGAAGAAGGAACAGATGTCCTCAACCCCAGAGCTGGCAAGGGCTCAGCAGTGCTTGAAGTGAAAGCTGTGTTGTAGTGCATAACGGCAGCAGTGGTGTGTTCCCAGTGCTGCCTCAGCTCCAAGCTAAAGGAGAGTTCTTCCTCACCATTGTCTACTACCACAGCAGATGGGTGGGAGTGGATGGGAAAGAGATTGCTGGGGAAGGCAAAAAGCTCAGAATTAAGAGTCAGCAGGGGTAAACCAAGAATCAAATGAACCTTGGTTGTGGAAGCCTGGGTGTAGGTTAAAACTGATACTAAAATGGGCTGGGCAGTGGAGCCTTGCAGGAACTTTTTTCCAGTGTAGGTGAGCGACAGGCAAAATTGAAGAATGCTGTAGAATGGGCACAAGTAAACACATTGTGGAATGAAGAGCATGCTTCAGATTTCTACGTGTTAAGCTTCATCTCAGATCTGTGCTGCCTGGAATCCAGCTTGGAGAAGGATTTTATTCCTGCACTGACCAAAAAGTCTAGTGCCACAGAATTCCCTGACGCTGTACTTGTGAGCAGCTGCAGCCTGCCTTGCTTTACCAATCTCGAGCCAGCTAAGCTATCTTTCAAGCACAGCTGTCTGCAAATGGGAAGCAGTGCTGCAAAATAAGCAAGAGGTTTGAAGTGAAACACTGGTCCTTGGCTCACTGACGTCTGTGAAAAGCTGCCACTGTTATAGAAGCACTCAAGGGAAGCCACAGGAAGTTTCCCCACTGGGCTTCCAAGTGCTGAGAAGTAACTGGGGCATGGGGCTCTTTCTTAAAATAAAACCCAGAAATGTTAAAAAAAACTTAACATGTTCTATGGAAACCAACCACAAGAGTTTCAAAATACTCAAGAGGTAAAGGTAGGTGGAGCTAAACCTCCCCAACTTTCAAAATCTGTTTTTTTTTAATGCTGCTTTTTTCTTTATTGTTACCTTCGGAATTTACTTCAGTGCAGCAATCTGTGACTAAAACAAAGCTTGTGCCTGAGCTTTTGATCTTGTGCTTTACCTTGGAGTAGTCAAAATCCATGTTCTTACTACTTCTGAAACAGGTTTCCCCAGGAAATTAATTTGCTGTCCAGTCAAAATACGCAGCAGCACAGTGACATCTCTAATTCTCTGTCATTTTATCTGCTGAAGTAGCACTAGACCCCAGATCAAGTCCTTGGAAGGCACAACACCAAGTACAGCAGTTACTCTTGGCTTGCAAGTTGAGTGCTTCACTGTACTATCTTCAAAACAGCCACTGTGTCCTTAATCAATGAAAACTGCTGTGGAAAAAGGCTCTTAAGAGTTCCTAGGACTATATGAACTCCCTCTGGTTTGTTTTAAGGCTGATCATAAGAACTGGATTCTCTGTGGATCCCTCAGCATGTACACATACCCTCAGAAATAAAACAATGGCTTTAACACAACAGTCCTCACTGGTGATGCTGCACCAGCCACTCATGCATAGCCACAGAGAGTACACACATCTGGGATACAGGAGATGGCTTTTGCCCTTCTGTGGGGAGACAGGAGTCCTGCTGGGACTGTCATTGCATGTTCTTCTGAGCTTGTGTCTCTTACCAGGTAAATGCACCAGACTTTTTTTCCCCAAAGCCCTCAGCTCAGTCCATTGCTGAAGTAGCAACAATGGGGATTGCAGAGCTTTCAGGCAGTTGAGCCTGCATGCACGGCTGACTTTCCAAACAGCATGGGCTGAGTACACACCAAGCAGTAAGTCTGTACTCTTTATCTAGTTACAGTCACACCATACGGGAAAGAAATCAGATGCCAGAGCAGTTTCTGTCAGTACAAAGGAAACTGACAAAAAATTGCTGTTTTCACTGTGCTTAGATGTATGCAGCCTGACACATTCCTTTCCCCTTGCTCTTGTCACAAAAATGGTGCCTCAAAGAAAGGAAAGCAGTAGCCAGACTGTTTATTCAGTTTAGTTTATTTAAAAGTACTAAACAAACATTAAATAAGTGGCAGAGGCCTGAACACAATGAACTTTTTGCTACTGTGTTTGGCTTAAATACTAAAGAAATACATGGAAGAAGAATAAAACCACCAAAGCCAGCTGCAAGAACATCACACAAACGTGTGGATTCCAGTTCACCTGGCAGAGACAAAACCTTCCCCTGCCATCAGTGTGGCAGCAATGCTTCTTTGGTTGAAGCATTCAGGACCTTCCCCTTGACGTGCTTGAGCTAAAATTCCCTTTCTCCATCCTGGCTGCGTACTGCCTTTCCGATCGTTTCCTGCGGTAAACATCATCTGCCAGAAAAAGAATTTTTCCCATTAGTGTTGTCCAAGTGCAAGACAGCATGAAATGTATGAAGCTTCTCACCTCTCTTTGAGCTTTTTCAATTCAGTTTTCTCTTGCAGACACTGACTGACAGGCAACTGAAAATTGAAACCACCACAAATCATAGAAACATAGAATTGAGGGAGCTGGGATTGTTTAGCCTGGAGGAGGCTCAGGGGACAACTTACTGCTGTCTACAACTACCTGAAGGGTAGTCTCTTCTCCCAAGCAACCAGCACCAGAACAAGAGGACACAGTCTCAAGCTGAACCAGGGGAAGTTTAGGCTCGAGGTGAGGAGAAAGTTCTTCACTGAGAGTCGTTGGCCATTGGAATGGGCAGCCCAGGGAGGTGGTGGAGTCACCATCCCTGGAGGTGCTCAAGAGGTGACTGGATGTGGTACTTGGTGCCATGGTTTAGTCATGAGGTCTGTGGTGACAGGTTGGACTTGATCTTTGAGGTCTCTTCCAACCTTGGTGATTCTGTGATTGGAAGGGACCTCAAGGATCATCTAGTTCCAACCCCCTGCCATGGGCAGAGACTCCTCACACTAGATCAGGTTGCTCAGAGCCACATCCAGCCTGGCCTTAAAAACCTCCAGGGATGGGGCTTCTACCACTTCCCTGGGCAACCTCCTTCTCACCACTTAAAAACAGTTCATGTTGTATTTCTCACCCAGGCTAAAGTTCTTCCCATGTTTCCAGTGTGATACAGTAACTTTTTGTCTACTTTCCCAGGAGGGTAATTGAAAATACAAATACCCAAACTAGCTGAAGCCAAAAGGCAATTAAATTATAGGCACAGAAGGACTGTCAGCATGGCTTCAGTTGGCCAGCTTTTTAAGTAAAAACCTCAAAACGTGGCAATATACCCATTGTCATAATCATCCCAGTTGTTCTTCCTGCCTCACCTCTCCCAAATCACCCCTCCATATCCATCACCAAATAAAATCCCAGACAAATAGAAGACTTATACAGTCTTACCCATTGCCACTTTGCATGGATTATGAAGTGGCAATAAGGCTAAACTGCACAATTATTACCGTAGTATAGCATCATTTAGACATAGCAATTATTTTTGTTTGCAGGAAAATAAGACTTAAGTTGAGCTGTGGCTGCCACAGAAATCTTCTACTTTAGTTTCTAACCTGATCTTATTACTCTCTCGATAATCTGAAACTGAAACCAACCAACCCAAGCCTTCAAAAATGAGCAAAGAAGCGACTTGTTTGCAGCAAGCTTGCCAGCTATGAAAACCCTATCAAGCTGTTTTATTTTGCAAGAGATTCGACTAGATTTCCCATGAAAATGAGACTATTCTCATATACAGTAGAGTTGATCCTTTATTTGAAGTACACACAAATTTCTAGCAAGGTTTCTTCAAAGGAAGGATGCTGCAAACCAAGTGCCATTAGCTGAGTTTTCATGACTCGTTTTGGTACTTTTTCCATTGAGAAAGTTACATTTGAGGCAAACCCACACACTTAAATCCTGACCACCACAGTGTGTCTTCTTCGATATATGTATAAAAAAATTATACATTTAGTATTTAATTTAGTATTCTAAACCCACTTTTTCTTTTGTTTCTGCCCAGCGTGCTCTGCCAGGGACGCAGAATCTGGAGTGTGTTATCATGCACTAAAGAGGAGAGGCTGACTTGCTGATTGTCTTTCCTCCAGGTGAGGGCCCCCAGCAAACGCTGCTGAGTTCTAGCTGCTGTTACAGGGAAGCGCTTCCGCCGTGCTCACCACTAGCAGGTGCTATGGCACACGGAACCGGATGAGACCCGGGGCCGGTGAAAGACCGCCGGGAAGCGGGAGGGTGCTGGGGGCAGCAGTGACTCAGTAGGGACCGGGCCGCTTCCTGCCGCCCCGCCGGGAATCAGCAGATCCTCACTTACAGAAGGTCTCCTTGCCAATGCGGACGTTAATCATGAACCACTCCATAGCTCCCCCGAGGAGGAAGAAGAAGGGCAGGAACCGGTACACGCCGAAGCGCTGCTTCCCAGGCACCAGCTGCAAGAGGCGCTTCACCCTCTTGCTCACCAGCATGGCCGGGGCGGGATCGGCGCCTTCGCGTACAAAGAAAATAAGGAGGCGTATGAGAGGCAGGACGGGACGTACAACGGCCCCAGCGCATCGCGTTCAAATCGCCACCAAATTGCCCCGATGCAGGACGGCCCCAGGCGCAGGGCCGCGGTCCCCCGTGCTCCCCGGCACGCCGGTGGCGGCGTGAGAAACGGGCGGCCCGGCACCGGCTCGGCCCTTCGGCTGTGACAGGCGGGCACCCACGGCAGCCCTTCGGCTGTGGCAAGCGGGCACCCCCTCAGCCCCCGTCTCGCCCCCTCCTCCCCGGCCCGGCGCAGGCGCGCAGCCAATCAGCGCAGCGCTTGCCAAACGACCCTGCGCTGGGCGCCCTCACCTCCCGCGCGGGTAAGGAGCCGCAGCAGCAGCCGAGCGGAAGGACGTGGTCGCTGCCCACGTGATCCCGCGCGGGGCGGCTCTCCTCGCCTGATTGGCCGTGGCGGGGCCGAGGGCCGGCGCCGTGGCGGGGCTACAGTCAGGGACCACCAACGCCCCCACCACAGCCGGCCCCCTACTGAGGGTTAGGAGCGTGGCCACAGGAGCCCGCTCTGACCCTCGCCATCCTCTGCCTCCTCAGCCCTTCTCCGCGGGCTGCCACTCAGCGCTACAGCCTCCGGCCCCCTCTCGTAGAGGCGTGGCAAGACGTAACGCGGCCCGGCCCCCTCGCACCAGGCGGTGGGGATTGGCCGCCCGGCGGGTGCCGCCAAGGGCCAGGCTGACGGGGAGCCGAGCCGAGCCTGGCCGTGCGCGGGCAGCCCCGAGGCTGCAGCGTCTGGCGGGACCATGGCGGCGCCGGGCATGGCGGCACTAAGGAAATGCAGTGGCGCGGCCCCCGGCTCCTCGCCGTGGCCGTCTCCTACCAAAGCTGCCGGCACAACGCCAGCCAGTGCCCCGGCGACGGCGGCCACGGGCAGCCCAGGGACCACCACCCGGCTCTCCCCGGGAGATCCCGGCGCGGCGCCGAGCCCGGTCCCGCGGCGGGCAACCAGCCCGTCCCGCCCGAGGGAGCCGACACCAAGACCTACTTGTGGGCCAGGTACCACGAGATGAAAAAGCTTGTCTACGGTAAGGGCCGCCGTCGGGCGCTGGGGCTGCCACGTCCCGCCGCGCTTGGTCTCTCACTTGTTTTTCCCGTCTTTGCATCTTTGTGCCTCTCCCTGCGCCGCAGAGCTGAGGATGTGCCCCTTCCTCTGCAGCCGCCAGGGTTAGAAACCTCGCTGGCAATGCCATCTGCACGTCTGCATTGCCCAGAGCCTTCTGGGATGGTTTTATTTCTGTTGGAATCTGGCCCTGGTCTTCTCCCCATCGTGGGTTTCCCTTTGTGAACATCCCTCGGCTGGGCTCAGCGTTTCAGGACACGCAGAGAGTGTGGGATTCTTCACAACTAGCACACCTGACATCGATGTCATCATGGCAAATGTCTAAATGAAGGGTTTGTGGCATTTGTCGTTGACTGGCGTATGGAAAGGTGGTTAGACTGGGACACATAGTCTTGTTGACTGGTGTGGTGAGAGGAGGCCAGTGTCCAGCTTGTAACTCTCTACTGGTGCAAGGGTGGAGAAGACTGATGCTACAGCTGCTGGGTTGTCTCCTGATCCTGAGCTCGCTTTGTGTTGCACCCTTCACTTGGCTTGTGTGCGTGCATGGTTTTGCACCTCTTAACAAGAAGCTACCTGTCTCTGTCAGGTACATTCGATATCTTGCTAAGTGAGGAGGAGACTCCTGCTACTTGCCGATTCGGTCCATGTGTAAAACAAGACTGTCATTTTGGCAGCAGCAATACCTTTAGGAGTATTCCATTCTTAAAAGTGTGAACGAATAGCTTTCAGGGCATAAGGGCAGGAACTTTTTCATGCTGGTTTATTCATACTTGGAATGCTAAAGGTAAGCATTATAAAGAGCTAGGAAGTGTGACTTCGTGTCTGCTGTCGAATAGCTCTCTGTTAGCTTTTGTTTATCTAAGGGTTTGGAGAAGGACAGCAATCAGCCAGGAACATCTGGACGAATGGACTCGCTGTTCCGAGACTGGCAAGTTCTGTCATTCCTCCCTTACCTTCCAGTACATGAGATTTGACATAAAATCTGAAGTCTTCCATGATTCATAAATGTAAAGGAATTGGCCTCTGATCTGTTGGGTGCTCAGCCTGATGCATTCCTCCTTTTGCAGGATGTGAGCTCCTTTGCCTGAGTTGCTCAAGGCAGTACAGGGTGCTGACAGAGGACTTGCTTCATGTTAAGTCCCTGCTTCAAGATTGAGTTGTGGTTTTAGCCCTACCACTTGAAAGAAATTCCGAGGTGTTTGGACCTCAATATCCTCAAAGGAATTCTTTCTTTTGCATGGTGCTTCTGCAGCAATAAATACAGATACATTAATAGACTGTGTTGCAGTCCCTTGGGAAGTGCTGGGTTTACTCTGTGGCGGATTGTGAAATTTGTGTTCGCATAGTTAGACTTTGTGGGGACACAAGAGGTACAGTTACTGGTGGAGATGGAGAGCTATCAGCAGGACTAAATGCAAAATGAAGTTAGGTGCAGCAGCCCATGTGTTACAGATCTCTTTACAGGTCGTTGATAGACACGCTTGAATAAGAAGGCTGTTTTTTGTTTCAAGAATAGCTCCTCAACCCACAATTTCAACTCTGCTATTATTCAAGTCTTGTCAAGAAGAGGTGTAATAGAAGTTGGTCCCAGCTGGTTTAAATTTTTGTTCTGACAATCAAACCAAGTTGTGCAAAATGTGGCATGGGGTCTGTTCCTTTGTTCTTGATTACTGATGCAAAAATTAATCTCTGTGCTGGGGTTATGGATTTGAAAACATCATTGCATCTCCTTGCTCATCAGTGTTGTGATTGAGCAGAATCCTGTGATGCCACCTTCTGTATCTTCTGAAACTCCACCCGTGTCAAATCCTTTGTCCTATGTTGTCAGATATTGCTGTTGGTTTTGGAGAAAGGTCTCTACAAGGAGCATCTCTTGTGTGTTTTCAAACCAGCTCAGGACCTGATTTATAGAGCAATATCACTTTTTCTTTTTTGTAGAGGGGGTTCCAGTGATAGGGCAGGATGTGTAGGACAAGAGATTCTGTGCAGTAAGGCTCAGTGGTGGTATGGGTTTGGTCACTACAGCCCAGGAACTAGAAACTGTGCAGAAATGTGTCTGCATTCTGCCAGGCTTGAGTGTGGAGGTTACAGATGACAGCACAGATTAGCCACACAGAAGGTGAAAATCTCCCTGTAGCATTGGATGAAGGGAAGCCCTTCTCTTTTCCCACTTTGACTCGTAAGACCAAATTTCTTTACCTATGAGAATTACTTCCACTTTCTGTGTTGTTGTTTTTCACCTCTGACAAAAGGAAAAGTATAATTGCATTTTTAGAAGGGATGGTGTTGAGCAAGACTCACTGTATTCTGGTCTGGTGACATCTGAAGCATCAAGGAAGGCTGATGTGCTTTCTCGGTAAGCGTTGTCTGAAGTTTTGCGCTCTAGGAACCATCCACTCCTGAAACTCAGTGGAGCTGGCAGGCAAGTGTAAGCAAGCATGCATGTGGTTTCCAAGATCTTTCAAACTTGTAAACATGGCTACAGTCAATCAGCTTTCCTAAAGAACCTTGAAAATGCTGACTTCTTGCCTCTGCATGACCTGTTTCAGGACAGCAAGAACATGGTTAGACATTGATAACACTGTGGGGGTAGCTCAGAAGTAGTCCTTGCTCTTACTAATTTGTGTGGATCAGGAGATACCTTTGCATCTGAATGATGCAAGCTGCAGACAGCAACATGTGCCTGTTACATCTGGAAGTGGGAGAGCAGACACTTTTGTGTGATTTAGGCTCAAGGTGAGGAGAAGGTTCCCCACAGAGAGAGTTGTTAGCCATTGGAATGTGCTGCTCAGGGAGATGGTTGAGTCACCATCCCTGGAGGTGTTCAAGAGGGGATTGGACGTGGCACTTGGTGCCATGGTTTAGTAGTCATGAGGTCTTGGGTGACAGGTTGGACTTGGTGATCTTTAAGGTCTTTTCCACTCTTACTGATTCTATGATCACTGCACTGGTGATCTTGGCTTGATGCAGAGCTGGTTTTTGCAGTCCAGCACATTTTGATTCTTCTTGTGTTGCTAATCTCAAGCAAGCATGAAGACTGAAGGGCCTCACTCTCTGCCAAACCAGAAAATGAGCCTAGTGCTATGATAATGAATGCCCTGTGAGTGACAGGGAGCATGCACCTTTCATGAGTTGGGGCATCTGCAGACTGAGCTGGGACTGGCAATGACCATTAGCAGCCAGAACTGGAAGGTGACCATTTAACCTCCCGGTTCTGCTTTCCTGAATGTCAATGTTTTTTTCTGCTAAGGAACTATTATGGCAGTATTTGGCTGGTGCCTTTGTGTATGTAAAAATCATTGGTTTTGGAATGAAACATATTTTTTAATATTGATCCTGTGACTCTATAGAATTAACCAGGTTGGAAAAGACCTTTGAGATCATCGAGTCCACCCTATCATCCAACAGCATCTAATCAAATAAACCATGGCACCAAGCACCCCATCCAGTCTCTTCCTAAACACCTCCCATGAAGGGGACTCCACCACCTCCCTGGGCAGCCCATTCCAAGGGCCAGTCACTCTTTCTAAGAAGAACTTCTTCCTAACATCCAGCCTAAACCTCCCCTGGTGCAATTTGAGACTGCTCTTGTTCTGATGCTGATTGCCTGGGAGAAGAGACCAACCCCCTCCTGGCTACAACCTCCCTTCAGGTAGTTGTAGACAGCAATGAGGTCTCCCTGAGCCTCTTCTTCTCCAGGCTAAGCAACCCCAGCTCCCTCAGCCTCTCCTCATTGCTTTTCATTTGTGAAGATTTCATTGGTGGGAAATCTCAAAATGTTTAGGCATAATAGCATAAATTCCAGACTGTGCTCCAGAGTAATTTTCGGCACTCTTTTAACGTGGTTCCTCTGCCATTTAATGTTCTTTGAGTAATATTTCCCTCTCCCTGCCTTCTTGGTAGAGGCATCTACTGTAGCTGGTTGGAGTGATTTGCAGGATATGGTAAAAAACAGCACTTCAAAAGGATAAAGATGTCCTTGGAAAGGAGGAAAACTGACTTTTTGTCTTTAGAAAGCAAGTTGTGTGAGCAAAGGGAACTTTTTGATTCCTGAGTTATGTGGAGGATGGTGGCCATCTGCTTTTCAGTGCCATTCCTTTCCAGACTAGTCTTAACAAAGAAATTAGCACAGATGTCTGCTGTGTTGGACCTCTGGGAGTACAAAGGGTGTGAGAAATCTGTGTGAGTTGTCTTTTTCATGTGTTATTCTTCATTAACATGAGTGATCTGAGGCCGAGAGAAAAGAAGCATTTCCTGCATGATGCCATTGGTACCCCCGGGAGTTCAGAGAAGCACTGGACGTGCTTGGCACCTCCTGAGCAGAGCGTTTTTCACATCAGAGGGGGCCATATGGTGACTTGGCCTTTCTGGCTGTTGCTCATCGTTAATTACCTGCTTTTGTTTCCATCCCTGCTGTTGCATTGGTAATTGAGCACTATTGCTTTCTAACAGTGTGGCCTATTGCCTGGGGAGAGGCACTTGTGCTGTCATGAAGGTACTTGGATTTAAGCAGCTGTCCAGGACCTCGTACCGGTAAAATGAAGGAGATTTGTGTTTACCTTGCATCTACACCCAGGTGTACAAAATACACGAGATCAAACATGCTTTCTTGTGGTCTGCCTTTGTTGCTGAGTTTCATCATGCATCACGGATATGCAGACACTTCCCTTAAAATGTCAGAGTTGCAAACTGGAGCAAATTGTGCAACGATGCAGATTCCAGGGGTTGTATCTATTGCAAGAGCTGATTCCCCCCAGATATACACACACGGGTTCTCCCTTAGATCATACTTCCTGGGTGAAGTGCTGAGTAGACAGTGACTAAGTGTGATATTGTCTGCCTTTCTAGTTAGAGCCCAGATAGGATTATTGTCCTTTTTTAATAACTAAAACTGGGTTTATTTCCCTCCCTTGCTGTAATTTATCATGTCTGTCCAGCAGTCTGTTTCAGACGTACAGCAAAAGCTATAATCCTTGAAAAATGGCATCTCCATGGGCTTCTGGAGGGTGTCATCTGTTTGTTTTCACTGGAGGATCACCACACAAACTGAGGCAAAGATCTCTGGCAGATTACGTGCTGAATGTCAGCAGAACAGCAGTGCCCAAGTCTGCAGCCCAGGACTTGATTAAGCGCTCTGGATTTGTGATCACCCAGGTGATTATCTTTGACAAAAGACAACCACCAAGCACACAAAAAAAGGCAAACCAAATTAAAATCAACCAGACAAACCCCCAGACTTTAAGAAACTTGGCTCAGTAAGCCAGGCTTGTTTGGGCTCTCCTATTGAAACCAGCCTTGCACATGCTCCGAGCTTCCGTCTCTTTCTTGCAGTGGTTTCAACCTATATAGAGACTGTATGAGCTTAAAGAGGAGATAGACACCTACCACTCCACTGAGCAGGATGCCTCAAGTGCTACTTTATCTACACTAAGCTAAGAGTGCAACATGAATTTGTGGACTGAAACTCAGAGCTTTTCATGCTCTTTAGGAGATGAGCGGCTTTGAAACTCCTGTACATTTAATAGGGAGGATGACAGCACGGAAAGAGCAAGCTGTCAGCAAGGTGCTGCGAGATGGCTTGGTGGTGATGATATGACAAGGCAACACAGCAAGGAGATGCGTGGTGCTCCAGGAAGCATGTGTAGGGAACACTTTGTCTGTGAGGCAGTAGTTACAAAACGTTTTTGGTTAGCATCTGTATCTTTTTTCGGCCCTTATGACTTAAGAGAGAGCATGTTATGTTAGCAACAAAATATATGAGCAGGGTAAAGTGATCTGGGCAGGAGGCTGTCAGAGAACAGCAGAGAGGCTCTGAGGCTGGCAGGGAGGAGTATGACTTCATCCAGGGGGTCTAAATATACTTCATAAATCATGCTGTGGCACAGTTGCTGCTTATGCTTCTGATCAGAGATAAAGCTCGCTTCGTGTAGTTTGTGAATCTCAGACTATCCATGCCTTACATAATCACCTTTTCTTGACTGTGTTTGTACAAAAGTTGTGGCTGGGGAATGTTGTTGAGTCCAGATGGGATTCATGGATTCCATGAAAGAGGAGATGGAGTTCAGGCACTGTGCACTGTGCTCAAGGTATCAAAATGTGTTGTCATAGAGCTGTTACCAAATGATGGATATTGGAAGAGCTTAACCTCTGTGTTGAAGCAATTAAGAAGAGGAAAGCACTGCATATTTGCACTGTGGTTAGGGTTGCGTCCTTTTCCTTGTGAGGAAGAAAAATAACATCCTACAAATCTCAGTGTAAGCTTAGGAAAAGATATTCCCTCAAGTTATCTGGAGGTGAGGACAGGAAGTGGAGCTCAGTTTGTTTACGGTGCAAAGAATATTTATGATGTAAGGATGAAAGTTGTGATTGTCTGAGTCCTATTTACATTTCCCATCTTTTAAAATCCCAGTGGAAAGTACTCTTGTGTCCACTCTCTTCAGCCTCTTCCAGGAATTTTGCCACCAACAGAGTCACTGAGAGAGAGCTTTTGTTCCTTCTGTGTAGCCAGTAAGTCAGCCCTCCTGCCTTAAAATCCTGCTTTCTTTTTCAGCCATTCCTCTCTCCAGCTGATCTGGTGAATTGCATTTGAAGGCTAAAGGGAAGTGAGTTAGGAGAGAGGGATGGGTATGCTTTTGTGATGTATCTGTCCTCTGAAATAAATATTCTGATGTATCTGAATTCTGTTTCTTTGGCCCTCTCTTTGGATTGGTGCTCACAAATGTACTTTGGACTTTTACCTAAATTCTATAATCATTCCAGACAAAATCTTTATTGGGAAGGACTGGTATCTCTTGCTAATAATATTTTGTTGTTGTTGTTGTTCTAGATTCAAATGAAAATTGGTTTTATAGCGAGGAAGAACCAGCACAGAGGTTCCTGCTGAAAGTTAATGTAGGAAGGGAAAAAACATCCTAGCTGCTGATGCTGTGTAGGATCTGGAAAATGCCTGCACTTTTCCTGTCCTTCAAAGAGAAAATTACCCATCTTTGAGGAGGGAGGAAACATCTCCTTCCCCTCTCTGTTCCTCGGCATGGTTCAGCAGCCTACTATTTTTGTTGCTCCTTCTCATCCTCCAGTGGACAGCTCTTGCGGTGCAGGAGGCCTGGGGAGAGCCTGTTCCTGTCCCTCCCGTTACAGTGCAGCTTTAGCTCTCCACGCTCTAGGCTAGCTCTGAACAAGGGTGTGCAGGTAGTTTGGCTGCTAGGTCACTTATCCCCCTTTTTCCTAGCATTCTGGGGAGCAAAGTGTTGTTCACAAGCACCCTGAGCAGGAGCCCTGTTTTGAAGCGACAAACCACACTGCAAGGACTGAGCTGTTTCCACAGCTGTTTATCAGAGAAAAGCAGATAACTCGTTGCTCTCAGCAGTGTGCTCCAAGAGCTTAGCTTAATGTGGGTTTTTAACATTTTCTTGGCTTTTGTACCAAACCTTGTTTTATCCTGCCCATTAAAGAGTTTTAAAAGCCTAGTGGTACCTGCAAGATTGCTCTGTGAAGTCTGGCTGCTTCTATGAGAAACAAAAACTGCTAAGAGGCAAACCTCAAAGCTTCTAATTTGAACAATCAAAATTTCTCGAAGAGGAGAGTCAGCCTCTTTGTCTGGCTCAAGTTTTAAGTGAGTGGTGCATGTCTTTCTGGTAATATATTGCACCTTTCATCTTGGTGAGCTTGCCGAAACTGCAGCTGCTGTAAGCTAGTAATTTGACACTTCAAAATCTAGGGTCTGCTCTGCTTTATGTAGGCCAGAGACATTGTTTTGTGGCTTCCTGACACAAAAGGTCAGCCTTACTGTGACAGTGGTTAGCATCATCCCCAGACACAGCCAGAGGTTTCACAGTGTGTTTTTTCATGGAGAGTACTGTGGTGTGCTTCCAGCTGCTGTCAGGTCCAGAGCAAAAAGTTGACATTCCAGTGATCCTCTCAGTTTTTGTAACCTCTCCTCTTTCTCTTCTCTTAGATCTCCTTCCACCAGGAGTCTGCAATCTCCTCAACCCAGCTGCTATCTATGCTAACAACGAGATCAGCCTGGGAGATGTTGAGATCTATGGCTTTGACTATGATTACACATTAGCTCAGTATTCTAATTTACTACACTCTATGATTTTCAACACTGCCAGAGACATCCTAATAGAACAATTCAAGGTAATGATGTGCTAAGTATTCCCTCTCGATTAAGCTTACTGCTGTCTTTGGAACACCCTAGATGTGCTTGCAAAATGCCACATTGTACACATGTTAATCACTTGTTTTATTATTGAGGTAAATGTCGTGTTTCATAGGTTTTGCAGAAAGTTTTCCTTTGAGGTAACTTACCATGCTCTACATTCCTGAGGTCTTATAAATTTGGAGCAGGAACAGCAGTCCAAAGAGGTCTGATGTGTTTTACTATAGAATTACCACGGTCAGAATTGCTGGTTGGAGGCACACATGGTGGATGCACACGACCCACAGCCCAGCAAGGGACTTCACACGTGCAAGTCACTGTGGATGGCCCTCTATAGCACACCCAGTAACGTTTTGTTACAGTCGCCTATTGCCCTTTCTGCAGTAGGTGACTGTTCTGTGCCTTATCACAGAATCACCAAGGTTGGAAGAGACCTCAAAGATCATCAAGTCTTCTCATAACATCTTTGTTTTCAGAGAGGCTCAGCAGTGCCAAACATAAGCATTGAATGGAGCTCACTAAAAGTGTCCTCACTGCCTCGAGTGAATCTGTTAGGCTTTCATGAGGGTCAGGAGAGAAGCTAGTTGTGAGGATCCTGGTTCTTCATGTCTTTCTCCACTCATCCACTGTCTCTGTTGAAGGGACAAACTGAAGTGCGCCTGTTCCTTGATTAGTTTATGCCTGGAGTGAGAGGAGTAGTAGGACTAGACCAAATCAGAAGGTGAAGTAATTTTATTGGTAACCCCGTGCTTACATCTCTTAACATTGTTGCTGTTTGTCTTCCCAGTATCCAGAGGGGCTTGGGAAGTATGACTACATTCCAGGGTTTGCCATACGTGGACTTCACTACGATGTACAAAAGGTAAAGCTGTACAAGGTTCAGGCTTCTGGCCTTTGTCTTCCCTTGCATTCTGTTTTTAATGGAAATACTTTCTGTCATCACTTGCAATAACATGGATCACCAAACTGTCAGTGCTGTGCTTTTCACTGTGCTTTACAGATCTCCCAAGGGAAAGATGTCTCAGAAGACACAGCCACATAGCCTCTAGCAGAAAGGGAAGTTTAGCAAAGACCTGTAGTAAACAGCCTTGACAATTTATAAGTCTGTTAATTCCACAAGTTAATTAATAGAAAACTCAGCTTGTTTGTGTGATCCTTTCTGTCTTTCAAGAAATTTAAACAACACACCTCAGTCCTGCATCTGCAAGTACTTGCCAGGAGCAGAGGCATTATGTCTTACTCTAATAATAGAAATGACTTGTCAAGAGAATGCTTTAGGAAGCCTTCCCCACCCCCCACTCCCAATAATAGGGCTGGCTGGAAAGAGGTCCAAGCTACTTGAGATGCATACTTCTTCGGAGCACGGGCAAGCAAAGGGCAAGCATTAGCTTTAACCCTTTTCAGTGCTTTGGGTTGATACCCTGAGGGTCTGATGCCTAGCCAGGCAGTCAGGTGAGAGCACAGCAGAGAGAGTTGCTTCACTGTAGCAGCTCTTCTTAGGTTTTGCTTTGAGCACAGTCGGGGAAGTGGGCAGTACAGGCTGGAGTGTGTGTGTGGGAAAAAAATAGCACAAAGACAAAAACTACAGAGAGTTTTCCTGTGTCTTTTGTCCCAGCTGCAGTGACAGCTTGGCAGCAGACCACTCATGCCTCTGACATTACAAAGTAATCAGCAGATCTGTGAGAAACTGAAGTTTCTTCCTCTGTTTTAAATCTCTGGCTGGTACACCAGAGAAACAGCAGTGACTAGCTCAGCTGAGCAAAGCACCTCTGAGTGAGCAGAAGATGAGAACTCTCTTTTCTCAGGATCAGTTTGCAAAACATATGAAAAACTGGATAGTGCCTAAGTAAAGCTTCCACATATTTGCCTGCGCTGCTCACAAACTTGTGGGAGGTCTGCCCACAGTGTTACAAGCTGCACTGATATCCTGATAAAAGAAGGTGCCTGAAGGCTGTGAATGCTGTGTGGAATCAATTGCTTTGCTCTGCAGTAGAAACAGCACAAATAAGTTTGATACTATGTCCTTATTCAAATTGCAAAGTGAGGTGGGTTTAGGGTCAGGCTACTTTCTGTGCCCAGAGAACTTGTGTTACAGCTGATGGAGGGAGGAGAAGGGATGACTCATGGATAGGGGAGTCTGATACAAAAAGTGCTGAGAAGGGTCTAGTGTTACCAGCCCGATGTGCTTGTGAATAGACCTTTGCATAAAGGTCTATTAGGGATGGGGAGAAGTGATGGAGGAGAGCGCTCTTCTATGAAGAAAATGACTGGGAATAGCTACACTGTAGACCAAAACTTGCCTACTTAGTTCTGCTGAAGATAAGTGTGACAAGAAATCTTTTCTGCACACAAAGCTCCTTTGGAATGTGTGTGCTTTGGACAGGAGATAAGAAGAGACTGAGACACAGAAACTTTGTTCTCTCAGTTTTTCAACTGCATCCCTGTCCACAAACTTTGGTGTTTAACAGACAGTGGTGTTGCAGCTCACAGGAAGGTGGACTTGTGCCAGAGAGGCCAATAAAAAGTCACAGTATAAATAAGGGTGTGTAAAAGTGACTGGAGAGTAAGTGCAGCTTAAAGCACACAGATGTGAGATGGTTATGTGATCTTTTATTTTCTAAATGTAATTTGTGTGAAAGTTGGAACTCAAGGTTTCAGTGTAAACCTACCCAAGCCTAACTGTAAATCTCTCTCCTTTATCACAGAGTCTTCTCATGAAGATTGATGCTTTCCATTATGTCCAGCTGGGGACAGCATATAGGTCTGTCATCTCTGAAAATCATTTTCTAAGTGCCCGTATATTCAAAGATGGATTACTGACTCTGGGTGTATGTTCTTGGCATTTATTGTTTGTTTTTGCTGTTTGGTTTTTTGGTGTTTTTTTTTCCCCCCTTGATTACACTTTCATCTGGCATATCCTGCCTGCACTTGCTTCAAATGCTTACCTGGCATATAATTGCAGGGAGTTATTTTTCTCAAGCATTTCAAGCCAAGTGTGGGTGGGAGGACCTGGAGCTTTTTTGTAGTGGTTAATAGCACATCTGGTCACGTACTCTGCCTAATGTCTGCAGCCACAGCATGCCTGGATTAACTTCTGTGAGCAAGCAGTGCAACTAGGAAAGGACTTCTCTGTATGTGGTCCACATACAGGCCTGTCTCCTCCAGACAGGAGTGTATCCCAGCAGTGGTCTGCTGTGCCTTGCTGCAAAACGAAGAGGAGAGCGGTCTGGATGTGCAAATAAAATCTTAAAGCAGTGCATACATGACAGTGAAGTAATGATGAATCAGAATTTGGGCTCAGTTTAAGACCTAGGTAGTCCTGTTTTTCCTTCTCTTCAGTTGTTCTCCAAGGAGAGCTGGGTGTGCTTTGGAACAAGTGGCTGGAACAGTGCTGAGCAAACTTTTCTCAAAAAAGTTGTGAGAGGGGGAAAAACTGTGCCCCAAAGTGGTGTGGTGTTGGTGTGTAACAAGTAGTGATTCATAAATACTGGTAGCAAAGCTCTTGTGAAGCTGTGTTGTATTTCCTGAGCGTGGAAACCAGTGTTGTGCTTTTTTGTCTTGAACTCTGTCCTTTTGCTGTTAAGCTTCAGTTTCAGTAAACACTCTAAGAATATTAAGAAGGGAGTTTCATAACCAGAGAGAATTGGCTTCTTTGAATACTAGGAAGGAGGGGTTGGTACTGCCCCACATTTCTCTTCAGCTTCATGAAGAGATATTCACCTAAAACACATTTACATTTTGCCCCCCCCCCCCCCCCCCCCGCCCTTATCTCTTTGTAATTATCCTTCCTGAAGTGCTCCTCAACTGGGGCAACTTCTAACTTCCCAGATCAGTACCGTAATTCAATAGGCAAGGAGAAAGGGAAAGGGGCTGACTGCTCGTGGAAACAACCATAACAACTGTGCAGGAGGCAAAACCTGCAGCAGTCAGATAACCTGATGTCCAGAAAGGGGACAGCTCAGCCATAGCTGTGACTGTGGGGCTTGGGGCAAATGGCCATCTCCGTGGAATGGGCTTAGCAAAGAACTGGGTTTGCTTAGGAAAACCAAATAGGAAGGAAACCTCCTTCTCAGAAAGCTCTTTTCCTACACCTCTGCGTTTAACTGCGGTGAGCCTTGTGGAAACGACCTCTCCAACACTACAGTCACCCAGTGCTGGCAAAGTCAGGTCATAGGGCAGTCCTGTCGGTAGATTGACAGCATCCAGAGGGAGGTCTGCAACTCTCTGCTGGAGAGAGGTAATCTAAAGAAGCAAATGAAGTATCTGATAAATGTCTCTGTAAAGCTTTTATGTGATTCTTAAGAAACCCTGGAGCTGTCAGCCTCTCGGGTGTGAGTTTTAGAAAGGAGCCTCTTTTTTTGCACTTTGTAGCTGTGTGGCTATTGACAAACTCTTTCTGTGTTGTGTCTAGAGGGCTCAAACCAGTGCCTGATGAAGAAGTGATCGAACTCTATGGTGGTACACAGCACATCCCCCTGTACCAGATGAGTGACTTCTACGGCAAGGTATTGTAAGCCCTTTACAGCTATGATGCAGCAACCCTTTCAGCAGCTTGGAAAACTGAGTGAATGGTGTGAGCATGTAAATGACCCCCAGCCTCCCTTGGACTCAAAAAGGCTCAGTCCCCAGTGAGTTGCAGTGTGTGTTTTTGTTCTAGTGGGAATTTGCCCCAGAGGTTATTTAGCAGTTTAGCATGTGAAAGCCATCTGTGAAGCTTTCCTAAACACCAGGCCTATTGGCCTAGGGCTGAATGGCTCTGGGCACTGATAGGGAGATGTTCCTTACTTGTTCCTTGGCCAAATCTAGCTCCACGGCTACCAGAGCAGCCTCCAGTGATGGTATTTGCAGTGAGTTGTGCTGGAGACAGTGAGTGAGTGTAGCAGCAGGGTGCTTCCAGTGTCTTTCTCTCTTTGGTTTTGGGGAAGGCTTTTTTTCTTCATGAAAGGGATTCTGCCCTCCAGACCTACTCAGTGGATATTATTCATAGGGTCAGCATCTCTTGAGTGTTAGGGCTGGTTTTTTAGGCAGAAAAGCTTACTGTCACAGTAAAGGACTGAAATTCTGTCCACAGGAGCTGTAGAAATCGTGTGATTGCCTGAACCAGAGGAAGTTAGAAGAAATTTATCTTCATTAAGTGCCTAGTGTGGTACAGTGGGCAAGTGGGGCCATTCACATCCCTTTCCCTGCCCCCTGGAGCTATTTTGTTTCTTGCCCTTTGTTAGTTCAGAAGGGATGGCTTCCTCTGGTAACACCTCTTTGAATCTGCTGTGTGAAGCAAGGTCACTTTTGATTTCTCACTGTCTCTGGGGAACAATTAATCTGAGTGGCTGCTTTCTGGATAAGTATATTATCTGTTTACAGCTCAGTGTTGTCTCCAGCTTTGAAATAGGATGTTTCTGTTTCAGATTTGATACCAGTCTGCAAACTGCACTCGATTAGCCTCTCTCTGTGCAGCTATCCCCACACTTGGCAAACTTGAGATGATTTGACCTTTCTTTTTAAACAATTGTAAATGTGAAATCTGCTTTGATTTGGGGCCATGTGTAGGACCAGGTGCTCATGCAGAGTTCCTTTCTGTGCTGCTGTGTACATACCAGCTGCTCTCTTTTCTCCTGTACTTTAGTACAGAAAAATTGGGTGTTACATTTGGCCACAGAAGTAGGACGATCACAGCGTGCTCTTTGCAGAGAGGTGAATCTCCTCTCCTAAATGTGTAGTGGACTAATAGGTGGATCCCAAAGAGCACAAAAGTTTATACAGCCTCACTGGAATGTGGTTAGAGCAGCCTTAGTGCCCATATATCCGTTGTCACAGCCTGGTTTAGATGAGCAATGGGGCACCTCCAGTGAGGGCCATGGCTGCTTCTGCTGGTAGCAGAACATTGTGTGTTGGCATCTGTGGTTATGCCAAGAGGCCAAGTGGGAAACAGAGGGCATAGGGTTAAAATAAAAGTTGGTGTCTAGAACTGACTCTCTGCTTCCCCCACTTTCACCCCATGGTGTTAATGTGGCTGGGTTTGTTTAATGATTTCAGAGAAGGAGAAGTCTCTCTTTGTCAAGTGTTAAGGCATTAGGTTTTGGTTGAGAAGAGAGGGCTGCTTGCTGAGTGGCTGGGACCTTCCATGTTAGTGTTTTTCTTTTTGCTTAATGTCTCTCTTATTTTTTGCTTTCCAGGGTCCATCACTTAAGCAGTTCATGGATATTTTTTCTCTTCCTGAAATGACACTGCTCTCTTCAGTCATTGATTACTTCATAACTCATGGCATTGAGTTTGACCAGGTGCATCTTTACAAGGATATATCTGTAAGTAAAATCTCAACTGCCCCATAGCTCACGCTACATCAGAATCGTGAGCTCTCTGACTTCCTGGCACCAGTGAGCTCTGCAGGACCCAAACCTAAGGGGTGTTAGTGAGTAGCCTAATGTGACAGCACTGCTGCCTCTTGAAATTGCTACCAGGGAATACTCAAAGCTGTGTTTTCAGAAGATGTTCGGGTTTTGTCTGTACCACTGAGCTCGTGTCAGTCTAGATTATCTCTTGCAGGGGTGCCTAGGCTGGTTAGGTGAAGGTCCTGCTGTGTGGGGGAAATACACCACAGAGCTTGTGTGAATGTTTGCTGCTTCTGCAGATTACCAAGCTCTATGTTTTCCTGTTAGTATCTCATTTTCTGAAGAGGCTTGGTCTAATCATGTACCAAACAGTTTGCTTTATACAGGGATCATCGTGAAACACCTGTCCTTGCCTACTCTGAGAATCTACCCCTTCCCTTTGCAGCTACAGAGAAGTGTGATCCTTCTGGGATGTTTTCCAGTGGGTGACTAACTTTCAAGAGCCACTTATTCCAAGGTGCTAGATGTGCCCTCCAGTTTCACTTGTGACATTTGGAAGGGCTGCTTGGGATTATCAGCGTTGTTAGGGGGCGCTACCTGACTTCTTAGTTAATGCTGTAGGCAAGATGGAAGTGCTTGAAATTGCCAAGTGATTTCAGTTGACAGAGGATGTATCTTCCTTGCTAGCCAAGCCTTATTGTATGCCTTTTGCCATGGAGAGAGGGGGTTTTGATTTGTGCCTTGTGGGTATTTTATGATCATCCACTGGTAGCAGCTCGTAGCTGTACTGTTCAGTCATCTGGTGAGGAAAATGGAGCTCCACATCTGTGGTGCTGCTTTTGCGATAAGGATCCACACCATCAGCTTTGCTGCAGCCAAGGCTTACAGCTGTTCGCGCTTGATAAGAGCGTGCCCAGCCAGCTTCCCACGGCACCTTTACATGGTTGTAGGGTGTTAGCTGTTTTCACTCTTGGGGTAAGGAAAATGGGAAGAGTGGATGCAGCTGACTCCTGAGGCCTTTTGTCTATAGAGTGTCTTCTGAACCTTATTTTGTGGTCAAAATGGATATGTTCGTAACTGAAACCTTGAGAGCAAGTGGGTGGTCATCACAGCCTAATACATGCTTGATACGGGGCAAAAGGTGTGTTCAAGGCCCAACACCCCTGAGTGCCAGTCCTGGCATTTGTGTTTGCATCCTTTGCTTAGGGATATGGCCATTTCTGAGGAGGCAGGCAGAGAAGAGATCTCCAAGAGGAAATCCATGCCAGTGCCTGAAATCTATACCAAAAAGTTGGGGACTGCTCTGTGCTCTCACCAGAAAAGTTCTTACTCTTTTCTATGTAATGAGGATAAAGATCCTTCTGTGCCTTCACAGACAGGTGTCTGAGGAGACTCACATAGCCCCAAACTGTCATTGCAATAGAGGCTGACAGTGGGCTAAGACATGCCTAAACTTGACACTCTTCTCTAATTCTTGGTGGTAATCTTGATTGCAGCACTGTGTGTTTGGAAGCAGGCTAAGTGCTGCAGACACTGCACCGAGTCAAAAGGTTAAATCCTGAGGCCGTGGTGATGGCTGAAGCAGGACCAAGCAGTCCTGTTATACCAGTTTGGTCACTGTACAGTTGTGAGTAAGAGTGTACAGTTAGCTGTGGAGGAATTTTTCAGCCCTGTTTGACACCTTCCCAGACTACCAAGATTTTGCCTGCAGGAATCTTTTAGTTCTTGAGGAGTTTTTTGAGTTGGTTTGGTTTTTGTTTGGTCCTTTTTTGATTCTTTTGCTCCTCTTGCTTTTTGAGGGGCAGAGGTTTAGGGAAGAAGCACACTGGAATCTCTTTCTGCTCTGCAAAGATGGTTTTGACACAAATCCAAGGCGTTGCTTTTGTTGCCAGTGCTGGTCAAGTGAAAGTTGTTTTCTTGTTAATGCTCTTGCTTTTGGTTCAGTTTCTTTCCAATAAGGCAGTCTCTTGGTGAATGGGATGTGACCTCTGCATTTCTTACCATTCAAATCCATATGGTGGAAAGAGACTCCTCAAACTGTCGATAAGGCCTCCTCCATTACAGTCCCCTGTCTAAGCTGTATGTTCTGACTCCCTCACAGCTTTGAAGGACCTTATTTCCAGGGTGACAAGCAGGTGTCATCAGCACTGCTGTGAGACCAGGGGACTGTGTGGTGTTGTCTGCAAGTGTCACTACAGCAAAGTGGGAGTCCAGGCTGAAAGGGTAGCTCCCAAAGGAGCACATGTTGTGTGATGAGGATTTTAAGGGTCCTGAAGAAGGGCAGCATTTGCTTACCTGGCTGAATTTTCAGGGATGGAAAAAGTACCAGAGCAACAAGCATCTGAATCTGCAAACACTGCAAAATCTGGTGCTGCTCTGGAGCTGATTTTGTGCATCTGGCACATATCACTGGATTGAGACTTGGGAAGAATCTCAGTTGGGTGTGTCCAACAATATGTTGCATCTTGGCCTCTGGCCCAGAAAATAGAAGAGACTTGGATGCCCTTGACAAAATCTGTTTTAACTTGCCTTCCTCATGCAAAATGGGGATCTCTGTTTTAGCAAAACCCCTCACTCTCCCAGCAGAAGGTTCTGCTCTGTCTGTGCCCATTGGCCATTTGGGGCTGGGAGCTGTAGCCCTCCTTGGCTCATGGGGAGTGTTTTGGAATCGCAGCTATTCACCACTGCTGCTGTTTGCCTTGGCCACATTCCCCTCCTTTGGGCCACATTTGGCAGAGCTTGCACAGGAAGAGCAAGGAAGAAAATCCAGCTAGTGTCTGGGCCAGTACAGTTTTGGGGCAGTACCTGGTTTTGGAATTCCACAGTCTTGATTAATTTGGTGACAGTGTTAGAATGTGCAGGTTTCCAGAGGCAGGAAGGAAGTTGTACTTTCATGGATAAGTTTTGAGGTTTTTTCCCCCTTGTACTGCACCAGGTGAGCTAGCCACTGTGTTCCTCTTGTTGATATGTTGGCAAGCCTCCCTGTGCAAGGTCCTCCGCTTAGCATTATTGTGGTGGCTTTTGTTCATTCAGCAAGAGGAGGGGATGCATCATTACTGTATCGGTCCTTGGTGGTGGTAAGAGGTTTGCATGCTGAGGAACAGGAATGACATTTCTAAAACTGAAACTCTTTTCCATGTCCTTTTCTTTAGGATGCTATTAGAGATGTACATGTGAAAGGGGTGATGTACAAATGGATTGAAAAAGATCTGGGTGAGTTAAATAGAGCTCTGGTGCCAAATCCATTTTGTTATGCCTCGTGCTTCATGGCATTCTTTGTAAGGTGACTGTGTAGGCCCTACACACAGTCACAGGCATCAGGGTGACAAAACTTAGTGAAATACTTGATTGTGGCATGCCTAAAGGCAGCTGAAAATGGCATTAAGAACCAAGTGGTGTTTGGCTGCCTCAGTGCTTGTGTTTGTTTTCCTTCAGCTTGTAAAAGAGGGGTGGTGGTCCTTGGTGTGATGTGAACATGCAAAGGCACCATCTGGGAAGGCTTCCTGCTCACTCAGGGGAAAGCAAGGTCCTGGTAGCAGCATGGTCTGAAGTCAGCTGTGCCTGTACCTTGTGACAGTTTAGTATCAACACTTTTTTTTTTTTTTTTGGCCAGTCTTTTCAGTTCCTCAGTCTTTCTCTTCTCTAGATGGGATTGATGAGACTAAGAATGGCCATTTTATCACCATGGGGCTTCACTACCTGCCTATCTGAGATGGATCTAACTCAGGCCTTTTGCATCGCTAGTGGTATAGGGGCTAGGTTTGGCTTTGCATGACCTATGCCAAAATCTTTTGATTGATGATGTCTGTTTTATTTTGATACAGAACAGTATATTCTGCATGGGGATGAAATCTATGCTGTGCTAAACCGCCTGGTGAACCACAAGAAGAAACTCTTCCTCATTACAAACAGCCCCTTTAGCTTTGTGTGAGTACTGCTATTGCACAGCTATGAGTCAGCACAGCAGGAGCTGTGCAGGGCAGTCTTTCCTGTAAGCATCTGAAAGTTGTCTGCTAGAGGGTTTTGTGGCAGTAGCCCTGAGAGTGCTCTCCAGGAGCCAGCTGCGGTGAACATTGCATGGCACAGCTCTCTCCACAGCACCGACTCTCAGTTTTTAAAGAAGATATGAAGCTGTGGCTGGCCACAGTACAAAGCTGCCACTTTGAATTACCTTTAGCAGCTTTTGCTGCATCGCATTCTCTGGATTTCCCATGGTACAGGAGAAAGTGTGGGACAGCTTGAATAGTAAAAATGCTAGGTCAATGAGACTGCCTTAGGGGATTCACAAGCTTCTGTGTTTTCTCCTCCGGGAAATGGGAGTAAATTTAGGGCAGACTGGTGTAAAGGTACAGTGTTGGGTAAAAAGAAGCACTGGGCCTGTTAACTTTTCTGTTCCTTTGCCCCTCCTGTGCCCTTAGGGACAAAGGAATGAAGCACATGGTGGGCAAGAACTGGCGGGACCTCTTCGACATGGTCATTGTGCAAGCCGACAAGCCCAACTTCTTCACTGATCGGCGCAAGTAGGTGTCCTGAGGCCACGCTGCCTGCTGCGTGTGGGCCTGGGGGCTTGGGCCCCCTTCCCTGGAGCAGATGGCTTCTTTTACCTTCCAAAAGACTAGTGGGTTTCTAAGCATAATTTAGGTCCAGTAAGCATTCCTCTCAGATGCCCTCTGCAGCTGTGAAAGCTGACCAGTCTGGGAATAAGCAGAGGGAATGGATAGTGCCAAGGAGAGAGCACATTCCTGAAATTAGCTCTTAAGCCTTATCAGTTTTGTTGTGATCTGAGCTTAACTTAGATTTTTAGAGGTAAGAATGTACTTATTAAGTCTTCAGAAAGAAAAGAGTGGAATGGTGTGCATGAGAGCTGTCCATTTCTTGGCTCTAAGTCTTGAGAGTTTGCCAAGATCTTTCCTTTTCCCGTTCCCCACAGCAAATACCTGTGTGGTTTGAGGGTTTTTTCTTTTTTTTTACTGGATACATTCAGTTTTGTAATTGGCAGCTCTGGAAGCCTTTGTATGTGGCAGCTGAGTTTTGTGGTCAGTTAGGACAGCCAAGGGACTAGCTGCTAGGCGTGCTGCTGCCCTTGTTTTGCTCTTTGTATTACTGGCTTTGGGAACTTGTCTGCTTTCTTGCCTCAACTTCTGACTGACCAGGAATTGCTGCCCTTGAGGAGAGGTCTCCTCTTTCCTCTTCATGTATTTTCTTGCCCTGTTTCCCAGGCCATTAGCATAAACGGAGTAAACCTATGAAATGGCTTCATAAGACCTTGTAAAGGTTTTCTTCATGGGTAAAGTGTCTTACAGATGTAGCCTGGAGCTGTAATGATCTGGCCCTCTAGGAGATAAAAGCTTATGGCTGCATGATGTCTAAGGTCCACTCAGGTGGTGGGCCAGTTGGAATGACAAGGAACATACTTCCAGGGTGAGGGGAGCTCAGTGGTGAGCTGCAGTGCACTGTGGGGTGTTTTCTCTGAGGAAAAGCAAGTGTGCACTGGAGACCATTTGTGATTGAGAAGCAGTATGTGCATGTGCAGTAGGCTGTAGGTGAGAGGGTGGATTCCTTCTGCCCCAAGACAGCTCAGGATCATGCAGTACTTCTGCATGAGACTATACTTTACTTGCAGCTTCGTGCTAAGGCTTTTGAACGTGGAGCTCATGGTTTAGAACTACTATCCCAAGTGGGAGCAATGTTCCCATCAAACATGGAGGTTAAGTAACTGAAGCCTTATTTTGCTGCTTCTGTCCAAGTGGAAGGTAACTAGGCAAGCCCTCAGGAACAAAACAAGAGGAGCCAGCTCAGGTCAGTTGCCAAAAGCAGCATGGAGTCTGCTTTCCATCCACTCTGCAGACTGCTTTATCCTATTAAGGCATTCCACAGTCTCTGTTGCGCTGAGTTGCAGCCAGAGTGGAAGAGGACACAAAGTATTTTATGGCAAAGCCTTCTTGGCCTTAACATTCAGAAAGAGTCACTTTTTCATTTTTTATTTTTTTCTCTTCCCTCTATCTGAGAAGCAAGAAGAGTTGTTAGGGATATTGGTATGAGATGGTTACAGCCACTGGAAAGGTATTTCCCTCTCACACTTTTTCTTCCCCTGAGAAAACAGCGCAGAAGGCCCAGAGGGTCACTTCTCCCATAGAGCTTTGATTATGGGTTGTTTCACAGGTGAAAATGTTTTCAGGCTGAACTGTTGTGGTTGCTGGGTAACAATCAGCAGAAATCAAAAGAAGTTGAGGTCTCCCCTTTCTTTCTTCTAGACCTTTTCGAAAACTGGATGATAATGGCTCCCTGCAGTGGGACAAAATAAACCAACTGGAGAAAGGAAAGATCTACAAAGAGGTAAAGTGAATGGGTGCATAAGGGGTCTGAAAGGGTGGGGGCTTAAAGAGCACCTAAAGTTTTGGAAGTAACTGGAAAAACCTGGAAGTCATTGGAAAACAGGAAGATCTGCTTAGTCAGGGTAGAAGAAAATTAGGAGTAGTTCTGTAGGGCCCTTGTGGATGTTTGAGCTTTGAAAAAGGGAAGTGCTTGAAAAGAGCACCAGTGATAGCAGGGAGCTTTGCTCTGACATTCTCCACCGTGGCTGATAGTGCACTTTTCCCTTAGCTCTTCTGATGCCCTGGACCTGAAACACTTACTTGGAGAGGCTCCCAAGAGTGTTCAGGATAAGAAGGCAAAGCCCTCTCTGCAATCTGACCTGTATGCAAAGATTTTCCACGCTCACTCACATTGTCCCCCGTAAGGTTGGAAAAGGTGGATTTGTGGAGGGGGAATAGAGAAACAAGGGTGATTATATAGGGTACAAAGCCTGGCTCACATTCCTCTCCCCTTCCTGAAGGACATGCATGCCCAGAGGATGGGCTGTGGCACTGGTGAACTTGCTGCCTTGGGGTGTTGTATTGCAGCTGGTCGGTCCCTTGGGAACAAGCGGCCTCTGGCTTTAGGACAGTTTGTTCTGCCGTGTGAGCTGTCCAATCCCACGGGAAAAAACTGTTAGTCAGATCATGGTCAAGTAGCTGGGACCTGACCTGTGGTGGAAAAGTAGGTCATGTCCTTGAGTAGTGCTGTTGGGAAGCTTCTGGCCTGGCTGGTGGGTCTGTCAAAGCACTCTGATAGCATCCAGTCCACTGCCAAAAGCTGGGGGCTGGGAAGACGCAAGTAGAGCTCATGCAAGATCTCTCTCCTGTAGGGAAACTTCCTCATTGGGTTAGCAGCTTCCTCAGGAGAAAATGTGCACCTCAGCCATGGGCTCTACTGCTGAATGAAATCCTGCTCTGGACGACTTGCATCTTGTGGCCACAAGGTGCTCCCTCAAGTGAATGGTGCACTGAGGAAGGGAAAAGATGAGGGAGGGAGGAAGGAAGGAGGGGTAGGATTTGGAGCTACTCCAGTTCTCCCCCACCACAATATTCACGTGACTGCATCAAGGCTGTTGCCTAACTGTGGCTCTTGGGATGTGACAGTGTGTGTATCCTGGTTGTAGTCCAGCCTGTCCTCAGCACTTTTGGTTTCTTGGAGTGCCATAATATGCTGCTTTCTGCCAAGGGTTAGCGGCCATGGACCTTGCTGTGCTGGTGATGTTGCCAGAGCCCTCTGAGCTGACTTGTTCCTGTCCTCTAAAGCAGAGCTGTTTGGTGGTTGTGCTGTGGTATCTCATGAGAATGGGACCTAAGGGACTGGTGTTTGGCACTAGGGACGGGAAAGCTTATGTGATGCCCTCTAATTCTCTTCTCTAATAGACATGGTGTTTTCCATTTGTGGCATTTATGTATTCCCATCCCTCCCCTAGTCTGCAGTCTCAGAAGGGGAGGACAGACAGCTCCTGGATGTCATCTAACAGGTCTGTGGTTCAGTGGAGGCCCAAATACAAGTTTCCTAGTTGTCAGGTGCAGTGCTGTTTGTACTGACTGGAGCACTGCAAAAGGACCATCCTCCTTCCAAAGATGTGGTCCATTTCCCTGCTTTGCCAGTGCCTTCCTTAGCAACACCAGTGTGAGCAGCAGCAATGTCACATCCAAGACAAGCAGACACCTGCCTGGCTCTGTTTTACTGTGCTGTTCAAGGCCTGCACAGCTCCACTGATGTTGCACCAACATAAGACCCTTTGCAACTGCATACAGCATGTTACCAGCGGCCAAACGCAGGGCCAAAGGCTGCTGTGGGAGCTGGCTTGTGTCTGGAGGCTCCCTGTCCAGGCTGGTGCTGTTGGGTAGGCATGGTGGCTCTTGCTTTGTCCTGGCACTGGAGGCTGGCTGAAGAGATTGCTGCCAAGTGGCTTGCATGTTTGCATTGATTGCTTGTGCTGGCACAGTCTGGTCTGCTGGCCTTGATGGGGGCCTTTTTCTTCCCTAGTAGGTTTTGTTTCCGTTGTGACTCATGTGGAAAACTTGTGTGGACATGGGACGGGGGGGTCCCTGAAGTTGCCTCTCTGTGCAGACAGATGTTTGGGAAGCCTTGAAAGCTTCTCTGTGTTTTAGCTGGTGCTTTGGGGTTTGATTTGTTTTACTTAGCAGTGAATCTGCCTGAGCTGCTTGGCTTTTTGGCTTGGTTAAGCCAGTCCTGTGAACACATGGGTGTGGTTAATCTTTGGGGTTGGGATGTTGGTCAGTAATGTGAGGAAAGCCTCAAGTGCT
This sequence comes from Picus viridis, assembly GCA_033816785.1. NCBI lineage: Eukaryota > Metazoa > Chordata > Aves > Piciformes > Picidae > Picus > Picus viridis. The sequence goes on from CM066592.1 coordinate 4,940,056, forward strand.
CCTTACTCCAAAAGCCTTGCATGATGTTGTTCACCTTACCCTGTGAGGTGAAATCACTACCACCCAAGCCCAAGAACTTCTAAACCCAGAACACCAGGGGTTCTTTATCACTCAGGGTTTCTAATTTAGGTGTCTCACTTTTGGCCTCTAAACTGCCATCCTTTGTTGCCTTTTTAGGCGATGTAGTCTTCCTGACTTGCTGTGTTCTAGAGCACAAAACTTCCCCTGAAGTCTTTTGGGTTTAGAAGAGTTTCTGCCTTTTTATCTGTAGCCTAAGAAAGGCAGAGAGATGTACAGGGCGGTTGTCACATGGGAAGAAAGTGAAGTAAGGTAAGAAGGGACAGAAACCTCTGGGTTTGGATGGTGAGGCAAGCAGCTTAACATGTCATGAGAGTGCTCACATCCATATGTCCTAAGGTGACATGTCCAGCTGCAGTGGCAGCATTGCTGAGGTGGCTGCCCAGTGCCATGCAGTGAGGTTGGAGGTGTCTGGTCTGTAACCATGTTCCTCTCTGTGCTCCTTGTACTTGCAGGGTAATCTCTTTGATTTTCTGAGGCTGACAGGCTGGCGTGGGTCCAAAGTGCTCTACTTTGGTGACCATCTGTACAGCGACCTTGCGGTGAGTGAAGAGGTCTCTGCTCTCCCAGGAGGTGGGAGCAAGCCTGTATGGCTGCTGTGGTTGGAGCTGTGTTGGAGTGTAAGGCAGGGCCCTGTTCTGGGTGCTCAGGTCTCCACAGGCTGCAGCTTTCAGAGCACACAGAGGACACACAAGCACCCCCACTCTTCTGTCACACAGAATCAAGCAGTGGAGAAAGGGCTCCTGCAGTAGAGAGCATCTGGTCTGTGAACTTGAGAGTGGTTTGTAAGAATCCAACATTTCGAGGTGCTGCTAGGCTGGGAGGTGCTGCTAGGCTGGGAGGTGGGTGTTACGGGCATGCCCTGGCATGGGCTGTGGATGCCTGTCCCCTGAGAGTCTATAATGGGAACAGACTGCTCTTCTAGGAAATGGGCTTGTGTTTGGCTTTCCATCTTTATGTTGCATTCTTGGTTGTTTTTTCTCCCTGACCTCTAGGACCTCATGCTGCGTCATGGCTGGAGGACTGGAGCCATTGTTCCTGAACTGGAGACCGAGATTCGGATCATCAACACAGAGCAGTACATGCACTCCCTGACCTGGCAGCAGGCTCTGACGGGGCTGCTGGAGAGAATGCAGGTAAGCAGCTCCTGTCTGAGCAGGGCCAGTGATAGGCTGCCTTCTCAGTCTGCAGTTTGGGCTTAGTGTGGGATTTGGGGATGTACTGCCTTGCCTGTCTTCTCAAAACCCATCCCATCCTCCTCCTGGTGCAGGGGACTCATGGGTTTGTGAGTTACAGTGGAAAGTGGAGGGAGCTGAGATGTGGTCTGCAGGACTGATGCAACGCGGTGCTTTCTGCTGTTGTCTCTGCAGATGTATCAGGATGCGGAGTCGAAGCAAGTGTTGCTGGAGTGGATGAAGGAACGTCAGGAGATCAGGTGAGCATTGCTCTCCTTGCTCATCAGGTCTCTCAGGGGTTCCTAGGCCTGCACTGGGTCTGTTTTGTAACTTGCTTGGGGGACAGTGGTGCTGCAGCTGCTGGCCTGTCATCCTCCCTGATTTCCCATGTCTGGGAGTGGGGGAAGCAGCAGTGCAGTCCTGCAGCCTGGGAGGTCCGGAAGGCAGGGTGTGAAAGGGGAGGCGGTGTCACCCTGTGCTGAAGAGGGGAGTTGATGGGCTCTCTGTCCACTGCTGGTGGTCCCTGCTCATGACAGGTACAATAACCAGTAAGAGTGCAGTGAACGTTCATCACAGCCTGACTGCACAGAGGCTGGTCTGCATCACAGGCTGGGTGGGAAGATACTTGGGGTGATCCCAGAAGGTGTTCTGGGAGTGGAGTGGCCCAGGGCTAAGGGAGTGGAGTGAGAAGAACCTATGATCATGGCCTTTTATCTACAGACCACCCTCTCTTTCCTCTCAGGTCGCTGACAAAGAACCTGTTCAACCCCCAGTTTGGGAGCATCTTCCGCACCTTCCACAACCCCACGTACTTCTCCCGACGGCTGGTGAGGTTCTCTGATATCTACATGGCCTCCATCAGCTGCCTGCTGAACTACGACGTAAATTTCACCTTCTACCCCCGGCGCACCCCTCTGCAGCACGAAGCTCCACTCTGGATGGATCAGCTCTGCACAGGCTGCATGAAAACCCCTTTCCTGGAGGAGATGGTGCACATCCGGTGAGGGGCCAGGTCCTGCAGGCAGCGGCACTGTGCCAGGCTGGACGCGGGGCCGGGCTGCACGGCCAGCAGCACCTCTGTCTACCACTAAAGGGCGTTTGACACTTACCTGTGTGTGCAGATGGTGTGTTTATTTTTCACCCTTCACTGGCTCCATCCCTTTCCCTGAGGTGCTTTACAGGCTGGACAGAGGATGATGGATGCTTGGTGTGGGCCATGAGCATCAGAGCTCACTGTAGAGAGGACTTGCTGTAGGAGTAGTTGAGCTAGAGAGATGGTGCTGGTGGGGGGAAGCTGCTGCTCCCTGCACTGTGCTCAGAGAAGTGGCTCACAATTGGAGTCCTGAGTCTTCAGTGCTTGGTGAGCTCAACACAGACTCCCATGTGAGGTGTGACAAGGTGTTATCAGGTCTGTAGCTGTCCTGAGATCTTTGGGTACTATGGCATGAGTGATTCTGCAGGTGGACAGTGGAGGGATGGGGGTTGCCAACTGAGCAACCAATGAAGTACATCAGTGACTACATCATGGATGGCAAAGCATCAGCAGTGTTACCAACCCAGAACTGGTACCAGCAGCCCTCAGCCCCATCCAGCTCCCCACCAGACCAGCCTGTCCAGCTGGTGGCTCTGGTGGGAAAGGGGCAGTTAAATATGCAGGACGTGCCAGTCCTGTGTGACAGCTGGGTGGGAGCAGGTCAGAAAGCCTCACAGTGTTCGGTGACACGCCTGTTTCTGAGTGAGCTCAGTGCCCTGCACTGTCAGTGGTTTTTTGGGTTTGGTGCTGTGTGACATCAACATTTTGGCAATTGATGTGTCTTGTCACTTGCAGGGGAGCATGTGCAGCCCTCCAGGGACAGTGCAGGGCTGTCAGCAGAGGTGGTGGCCTTCCACCTGTGGTTGCTTTGATGTGGCCTAAGGTGTATGGCCTGGTGAGGGTGTCCTGGCAAAAGGGTGCAAGTATGAAGTGCTGCTGGGTGTGGTGAGTCAGAAAGCCTATGGAAGGCTCTATGGTGCCTCCTGAGGAGGAGGAAGAGGAAAGGTAATAACAGTGATGCCAAAGCAAAGAGGATCATGGAAAAGGGTAACAGCCCAGAGGCCCAGGCCAGTCAGAGCTGTTTTAGGCAGGGGGGTGCAGAAAGTAGGGTTTTTTTTTCACCCAGCCTGCTGGGTTTGTCCAGGCTTCAGACTGCCCCCTGAGACAGGCAGTGTGGGGAGAGGTGATGGGGCAGTTGAGTAGGGGGTTGTTGAGAGTTTGTGCCACCCTGATGCTGGCCCTGGAAAACAGGAGAGCATCGTGCCATCAGAAAGCTGAGTGTGTGGGAAGCTGATGGCTATGGGATGAAGGGGTAAAGGGGTCCCTGGAAGGGAGGGTTGGTCTGTGAGGGCTCCAAGTATGTGGGAGATAGGTCATGTGGCTGCTTTCCAGGGAGAGCAACATGGCAGAGGCAGTAAGGAAACAGTTGAAGCCAGACTTCTTGGTGCCAACTCTGGAGACAGTGGTTGCCTTCATCTACTGCCTCCTCCCCTCACTGCTACACCATTTGTAGATGACAAGAGTGATGGTGCCAGCTTGCTTGTGGGGGCAGTCACTGGTGAGATGAAGGTAAGAGCAAAACAGAGGGGGAACAGAGAAGGGATGCACTTTGTGTGCTGGGTCTGGCAGTGAGCAGACAAGGAAATGAGCAGCTGCTGAGTGTGAAGGTCTTCAGGAGGTAGAGTGTGTCTGTGCGGGAGATAAGAGCTGGTGGTTCACAGGGGAGTGTGGGGACCAGCATGGTGGCAGGAATGGGTTGGTTATGAGGGCTGGGCTGCAGCCATTGATGAATAGGCTGAGTGTTTACAACGTGTGGAGCAGCTGAGGGAGAAGGAACCAGCCTGTTATTGAGGACTGCCAGGAAACTCCTCAGAGAAAGGCCCTAAAGTGCAATACATGCCAGCAGCCCTCAGCGAGGTACAGATGCAGACATGTATCTCTTCTCCTGCCTGCTCCTCTGGGCAGTGTGCCAGGCTGGCCCCTGGGCCTGTCACTTGTGTCACTGCCTCACCTTTGTGCTATGTTTGAGCCTGTCACTGCCTTTCCAAATGCCTCGCGCTCTCCTCAGTGGCCTGAATGATTGCTGTTAACATAGCTGCTCTAACCAAACAGTTGTAGTATGTGCATGAGGCACTTGGTACCTTTGTGCTGTGTGTAGTCTAACTGCCTAATAAAAGTCTGCAGCATGTGTAACTAACTGTCTAACCAACTCACTGCAGGGATGCTGCGCCTCTCTGGTCCTTTGCCTGCCCTGGGGGTGCAGCTCTGGGTGCAGGACCAAGAGCATGGGCTACAGCTGGGGTGGGTGCCTGAGAGGCCAGGCCTGAGGTGCAGGCACGGGGGTGCCTGGCTGGACCGAAAGGGGTGTTTGGGGTGGTGAGTGATGCATGTAGCTCGTACCTGGCCGTGGCGAAGGGGCATGTGAGGTTATGTTGGTGTTCCCTAAAGGCTGCTGGAGTGGGGAGCCGTCTGCCTGTAGGGCTGGTGTAAATGAGCCCTTGGTTTGGGGAAGCTAGGCACTTCCTCCAGGGCAGTGCCTGGGGAGGGACCAGCCAAGACTGGAAGACGGGTGCTGGGCCGTGGCCATCTGTTGGGTGCAGGGTTGACGGGCAGCAGGTACGGGCGGGGTGGTCGGCGGGAGGCCGTGGCTGGGCCGGCGAGGATCGAGGCCGAGCGGCGCTGACAGCAGCCCGGCGGCGGAGGGCAGGCGCGGGCAGAGGCGGTGGCGCTGAGCTCTTTATTTCTCTGGACTGCGGGCCGCCGGGAGCGGCTCCTCAGTGCGGGAAGCGGCCGGTGTCAGCGCAGGCGTCGGCCAGCAGCGAGTCCTGCGGGAGACAGACAGCGGCAGCGCGAGCGCGGTCACGCCGACCGCGCGGGGCGGGGGCGCGCTGCGCGGGGGCGGGGCGGTGCTCACGTGCAGCAGCTCGTAGTCGGGGATGTGGCTGCCGTACAGGGGGTTGGGGATGGCCACGAGCGGCCGCTGCGCGCGGGGCTTGGCGGCGCGCGACCCCGCGCGTTCCTGCTGCGGCCCCGCCTCCGCCTCATCTTCCTCCTCGTCCGCGCGCAGGTCCGCCTGGAAGGGAGGCGCGAGTTTATGTGCCCTCTGCCGCCCCCTGCCGCCGGGCGGAGCCTCCCTTGCCCCTCGGCACCCTCGCTCCGCTCCGCCCCGCCCCGCCCCTCCCCTCCGCGCCTCCCGCACTGCCGGGGCCTCCCACGCGTGGCTGTTCCCTCGGGGCACACCGCAGCTGGTCCCCGCTCTGCCTCCTGCCCTCACCCCACAGAGCCTACTGCCCCGCTTCCCAGCCAGCACTTACCTGAAAGTAGCCGAACTGCCCCTCCTGCCGCCGCCTCTTCACACAATAATAGGCGACGCCGGCTCCAGCGGCCAGCGCCAGCACAAAACTCAGCGCTGACAAGGTCCCTGTGGCCACCGACCCCTGTGCCACACCGTTCACCTGCGTCGAAAGACAGCAGCCTGGCTACGGCACCCTCCCGGCATAACGATGGGCTCCCCACCCAGCCAGCCTGCTGCAGTGTGCCCAGCGTGACCGTAGGCAGCCCTGCCAAGTAAGCCGTGCCGGGAGAACAGAGGATGTCCTCTGGGGGGATCCTTGGGATGAACTAGTTGATTCGTCCCCATTCCCAGGGCTGATGCCAGCTGTTTCAGCATCTTCCATCCCTCACCTGACCAACATGAACAACCGGTGGTGGGATCCGCAGCGGTTCTGCAATTGCATGAATGATGCCGTTGAAAGCCATAATGTCCCACTCCACAATCATCGTGTCATTGATCCCCTTGGCGGCCTACAGCACAGGGTGGAGATGATGTCACCTCACCAGAAAGCCTCCTCGTTGTTCCCTGTCTCAGAAGAGATGTGGTGAAAACTTGTGGTTTGGGTTTGTTTGGGTTTCTTTAAAGACCTGTTCAACCTACTGAGTGCTCTGTACTGTTGCCCACTGGGAGGTCTGATACATGGAGGTCATATCCTGACTGGGATGGGATGATGGTGCCCGTTGTGAGATTGAAGCTGAAGAGGATGACATTGCTGGATGACACATGGAGCTTCAGTTCTTCTCCGGTCAGTGTCTGAAAAAGCAACAGGGCACAGGAATGGAAGCTGATCCAGCTCTCACTGCTCAGCTGGCTCCTGTGTGCAGCCCCCACCTGGTGTAAGCCCAGACACTCTCCATGGCCCCAAGACAGCTCAATTTGTGGGCATGCAGAGAAGGGAGATTGACATCCTTAGTCAAAGCTCAACTGGAGAAGGCTCTGAGGAACCTGACCTAAATGGCTCGTCACAGTGTGGGGTTGGACTAGATACCTCCGATGATCATCTCTGACCTAAATTTCTCGTCCTTCCCCAAACTCTTATTTCATATCACCACCATGCCAGCTTTGGCAGACTCCTGGTCTCTGCTGGGGCTCTGATAGTTCGTTCCATGCGCCCCCTAGTGGCCGCGCATCCCTGCTTGCTTACTTCATTGTCTGCGAAGCCAGAATTCAGAGGGACAAAGAGAGTTTTGGGAGCGGCGTCATCAGATAAATAGGTGAAAAAATCCAGTCCTTCTTCTGTGTCATTGGCAAAATCGAGCAACATCTGGAAAAGATGGGAGATCCTCCTCATCAGCACACTGCTGGCTGCTCAACACTGTTAATTTCCCCTCCCCAGGAAAGAAAACTGCTTTGTGTCTGCATTCTCTACCCTGCATGCAGACCAAGCCACTGCTTTTCCCTGTTCTGGCTGGTCCCTCCCTCTACCTTGCTGTCGGCTGCTGACCTGCTGAAGAACCAGGGGAGCATTGCTTACGGAATAGAAGGTAGAGAAGCGAGCGTGGTCTGCGAGCACGTCAGGGAGCTTGCCGCTGCACCAGTACCCATCTCCCATGAACCCATCACGGCAGCTGCAAGTCACATCTGCAAAGGAACAGCAAGAAGTTCCTTGACTCACCAATGCTGGCTACACTGACCACCTCTCCCTTGTCTTCTGGATGCCACTCAGCATGTTTCCTCCTGATACAGGCATGAGGTAGGAGGGAATGTGACTGCCTGCCTGCCCATGCCTCACACTCCAAGGGCAGTTCTCTGGCTGCTGCCCTCACACACCTCTTGTGCCAGACAGGACCATCCCAGGAAATGTGCTTCGCACCACTCACCCTTCTCCCGATAGCAGAAGGCATCCCAGGTCTCGCTCAGGTTGCTTCTGGAGCCATAGTCCACGATGCCCACTCGGTTAGCCCCACAGCTGGGGTTGGGGTAGGCTGTAGGGTATCCAGCTGTGCCATTGTCCAGCCAACCCACCAAGCACAGGTGGAATCCCATCTAGCAGAGGAAAATGAATAATTAGATTAAAAATTATATCTCTGGCCCAGGTTCTCTGCTCTGATACACACTCCCATCCATGCAGCCCTATCCAACATTCCCCCAAAGGTCTGCACAGCTCATCCCAGCGAGACTGGCCAGACCCACCAGCCCTCCTGGTTTCAAGGATGTAGGCAGAGCAAACAGAGCCTGTCTGAGGGGACTAGAGGTGAGGTCACCCGCCCACATGTCTTGAGCTTGTGACGGCTGAACTGGGCGCAGGCAGGAGCGCTGCGCAGCCCCACCCCAAGCAGCGCTGGAGCCGGCCCCTGACCTGCTGTGCTGCCGCGAGCTGCCCGAAGGTGGCCAGGGAAGCGCCCTCCGCGGCGCAGGCAGCCTGAGCCTGCTCGTAGGTGAAGTCGTACTTCTTTCGGGGTGACTGCAGATGGAAGACCCCCATCGTCTTATCTGCAAAACACCAAGGGCAGGGAGCATCAGAGGGGTACAGAGAGCGAGCAGCCATCCTGGGGCTGTCACACGGGTCCCCTGCCTGGGTACAGACAGCGCCACCAATGGGGCGTGCTCTGTGCTGCATGGGTGTGGACGATGCTGAAGTGAGGGCAAGGTGGGGCACAGCATAGCTTCCTCTCAGCGTCTAGCCTGCCACAAGGGAGTCAGTGCTTACTGGCAGTATAATCCCACCAGAGGCCATCCCTACATCCCATGCGAGCAGACAAGGATGGCTCATCCTCCCCATGCAGGGGAAAAGGGGAATGTGAAGACCAGACTGAGCTACAGAGACAGCCCCTGTCCCTTTGGCCATCCTGCCAGAAAGTGAAGGGTGAGGGAGCGTGACTTCTCCTTAGAGCATCATCCCTGGCACTGTGGGATTGAGCACACACACTCACCATGAAAGTGCAGGTCAGTGCAAATGGCCTCCCGGTGGCACTGCCCATTCTCCTCCAGGCACCGGTCTGTGGGAGGCACAACCTCTTCCAGGCACTGGATTCCGTCCCCCACGTAGCCCTGCTTGCACTCACAGCGCCGCTCGTTCTGCAGCACAAGGGAAGGGTGGCATTTGGGTGAGCATCAACATGCAGCTGCCAACTTTGCACCCTTGTATTCCTGTGTGGATGGGGATGAGCCTTCAGAACACCTCTAAGCCTGGCTGGGACTATGACAGAGCTATGAAAGGCTGCATGGCCTCTGTCCTACCCCCATGTCTAACTGCACATGAACCAAAAGATGTCACACAGACTCCTTGTCACGTGCTATTTGAAAGACAGCTGAGATCTGAAGTACACGGCTCATGATTCTTGCACTAACATCACACTCCCAAGTCCCGTCTTCTGGCCTGCAGTGAGAGCAGCTTTGGTTCCTCTGTAAAAATGGCCAGCATCATCCTCAAAGGACCATTCCAGAGCCACAACAATGGTCCAGAATGCCACCACCAGCGCAGTTTATGACCCTTAGACAGATGAATGGGCAGAAATGGCCTCAGCATAACGTCACCAGGCAGCTGACTGAGGGCATGGCCCCTGCCTGGCAATAAGGACCTGCAGGATGTGTGCAACAGAGGGGAAGGGCAGGCCTGGGGACTGCAGTAACAGGGCACAAGGTCGCACCACTGTCCTGCAGCAGGCTGAAGCATGCAGGTGCCCTGGGCTCTGTAGGCTGTACTCACTGGCCCAGTGCTGATGCAGGTGGCGTGCTGGCTGCAGTCCCCGTTCCTGCCATCCGCACACCTGTCCATGGGGTCGCAGACATGGCCGTCGCCTGTGTACCCAGGGGCGCAGGCACAGGAGACGTTCACACCAACCTGTGTGCACTGTGCGTGCCTGGCACACCCCCGTTGTCCTGGCCGCACATGTCGATCACTGCAGGGACAGGAGGAGTAGGTTAAATAAAGCATCTGGCTAGGTGTCCTGGTGGCCTGTCTGTCTGTCCTGCCAGCTGTCACACCCATGTGGCCATCAGGAGAGGGTTACCTGTTGTCTTGCTGTGCTGCCTGCTTTCCCCCTTGCACACCATCCCACAGCAGCCCCTTCTGGATTTCCCCTTACCTGTGCAGGTTCTCCCATCTCCTTCATAGTGTAGGTCGCATTCACAGAGGTTGCCGGAGCGGCAGACAGCCTGGGGGTGGCACGGTGGGGAGCAGGTGGGTGTCAAGACTGAAACCAGAATGCATGCAGGTTAGAATAGGAATAGAATAGAATAGAATAGAATAGAATAGAATAGAATAGAATAGAATAGAATAGAATAGAATAGACCAGACCAGACCAGACCAGACCAGACCAGACCAGGTTGGAAAAGACCTTCGAGATCATCAAGTCCAGCCTATCACCCAACAGAATGATCTAAGGGTTGCCATTGCCAGCCTCTGTGCTAGGCCACCTGCCCCATGCTCCCCACTCCTTTCCCCAGTGCTCGTTTGCAGATGCCTTGATCACACACAGAGGACCTTGACTCCCTCGTATATACGTCAGGCTTTCACCTCACCCTCAAATTCTTCTCAGAGCACCTCTGAGCTCAGGGACTTGTTTATGACCAAGTGGAGCTTTCCTCCTCACCACCTCAACCCCTGTGAAACTCAACAGCAAAGGCCAGATCTCAGGATGAGCAGCCCCCTGCACCACCTCACAGATCCTCCTGACTGGCTGCTTGAGCAATCCAGCTGCTGGATAGTGTCCCTATGGCACTGGGTCCCAGGTGGTGGAGGGTGGTGGGGCTTTGCATCCCTCACCTAGCCTGGTTTCACAGCGATCTCCAGTCCAGCCCTCAGAACAGAAGCAGAAGCCATCTCCATGCAGTCCTGCATTGCACACTCCATTCTCAGTGCAGTTACACTCTGTGAGAAATGGATGAGAACAGTCATGACATCTGTGTGGGTGCCTCTCTGTACCCACAAAGCCCCATCATTTCCCTTCCTTGGGCATTTCTAGGCATGCATTTTTCAATCCTGAGGCCCTGCAAACATACAGCACTCAAAAAGATTCCTAGAGACCTCACGAGGCCCAGCTTGGGGTGGGAGTATGGAGGACTGCCTTGGGAGTATGGAGGACTGCCTTGTCCTTCCTTCACAGGGGCACAGGTTCCTCCTGAGAATGCCCCAGGAGATGTCCCAGGGTTCATCACAACTTACAGATTTGTCCCCCAGCTCAAAATACATCTTAATACTTTCTGCCAGACTGGGATTCTCAGCTGTGCTTGATAATGAGAAGGGCACATAGAGGCAAGGTCCTCAACAGCATGGCTGCACTGGCCACAGTTCCTGGCATGTTCCACTGAGCCTTCTGAGACTACAGCTGGATGAACAGCTGTCTAGCCAAGAGCTCAGGGAAGGAAGAGCTCAGCCCCAGAGGTCTGACCCAAGCATTGTGGGGACCAATGCACGTGTGGCAGCACTGATTCCTGTGCTGTAGGCTGTGAAGTTTGGCCCAGCCCCTCCTCCCCATGCAAGGAATACCACATGCCACAGCCACCTCTGTGCAAAGCCCATCACCACCACCCCACAACTTCCCCCTCACCTCGGCAGTCTGGCCCGAATCTGCCTGGAGCACACAGCTCACAGCTGGTCCCGATGAAAGCCTGGCTGCAGTTGCATCTCCCCGAGCCGCTGATTTTGTCGTCGCAGGTACCGCGGTTACCACAAGGTGCCTCCTGTCCTCCCGGGCACGCTGCAAATGGGACATCTGAGTGAGGCTGCGGTGACAAAGTGACCCTGTGCTGCAGGGGAGCCACCTGCTGTCCCGTGCAGAGCCTGTACACCGGGTGCCACCGGAGCTTACAGGGTGCTTGGGCCACAGAGTCTGCTCAGCAAGTCTGGGGAGTGAGTGCTGGGGACATCCCACTAAAATAAACCCTAGAAACAGGGCCAAAGAGGGACAAATTCAGCACAGCTTCCATCCTGGGAAGACCCTGCGTTGCAATTGCCAAATTTGTGCTGGCCCTCCCCATGCTAACCTGGCAGCAGACTCATCCAAGAATCTGAAAGCTGCCCATGCACAAAGGGCAGAGGGCAGATGCCAGGGAATGGCTGGGCACTGGCAAGATCTAGGGATGACTGCCTTGTCTGACAGCCACCCCCAGCACCCCTGCGCCCAGGGTTCTCCACAGGGACAAGGGATTCCCTGTAGGGACAAAGGGCTCTTCAAGGAAAGGGAGTTCCTGGTTCTCATACCATCTACATGCATCCCCTGTACTCTCTTTAGACTGGGGCATCCTGCCTGGGGTTTTGTCCATCCCTCTCCAGGGAAGCACACTGGCAGACAGCACCAGCATTGTCTCCTTACCACACGAGAAAGGGCTGGGGCGGGAGGTGGTGACGCAGCTCCTTACCCTGGCAGTCTCGGCCGTAGTGGTTGGCACAGCACTGAGGGCTCCACTGGGCAGAAACACAGCTCCTCCTGCAGCCTCGCTTCAGAGGCCCCCTGGAAGGGAGCTGCCTCCTGAGGCTGTCCCAGAGGGAGGATGGCCGCAGCATGGAGTTGCGGTGGAACAGGAAAGTGTTCCTCAGCAGCTGGTTTCCATAATAGTAGCAGCGCTTGGTGTCGCCCTGCGAGGAAGCAGGCCAGACAGAGTCTGCCACGCTGCTCACCCGTGGCTCACCTTGACTTCTCTTGTGCCACTCATTCAGTCTGATGACAAGCAGCAGAAGCTTCCTAATGTGTGATGGGGCTGGTGACAGAGGAACCACCGATGTGCCTTAGAGATGTGCCAAAAGCCTGGCAACGAGAGTGGAGTACAACCACTGCCCCTCGAGGCTGCTCACCATCAGATCCCTGGTCCATCTCCAGTAGCCAGGCTGAGCTCTTCTACTATAAACCACCCAGAAAAGCACCCGGTACTGCTCCAGAGACTTCTGCAGCCACTCTTGCCCATATAGAGGCAGCCACTGTTGCCAGCAGAGATTGTTGAAGCCCCAGACCCCATGTTGCTTAGCTGAGCTCCTGCCCTGTAGGACTGTGTAATTTAGGGCAAGTGACCAACTGAGGGACTTGCCACAGGAGGATGTGCCTTCAGTTTTCTGCCAAGTGGGACTTGGGTACTGTCATCAGCCCTGCAACAAGCCTCCATGGTGACAAACTTCAAGCATTACCTGTTGAATGGAGCCAGCAGGGCAGGGTGGCTCAAAGCCACAAAGTCCACAGCTCTCTGTAGATCCCTGTGAAGAGGAGAAAGAAACCTCACAACAACTTTTGCCTCTCTCAGCTGCTCAGAGCATTGCTGAGGAAGAGCAACAAGCTTTCCCAATATCCCTCCTCCCAGGCATGGGGCACAAGAGGTGGCACAGGTGCTCACTGGCCTCATTGCAAGCGCTCACCTGCAGTTCAACGAAGATGAACTCATCACATCGAGATCCCAGATCTGGTGGCTCCAGCAGCCTATCAATCCCATAAGCAATGCCCCCATTGAATTCCATGTGCCTCTGGATGATGGTGGCATCGCCATTCCCCACTAGAAGTTCACCCTACCACAGGAAGACATTGTGTGATTGGGGCACATCCTACATCCTAGCTGCATCACCAGAAGGCTTTTTTGGCTGTCATAACTTCCCAGTCACCTCTTGTGTCCTTGACCACTCTTCTCCATGGCTAATTTTCAAGGCCATCTCTCCTAAGAAATAGCCTCTATCCATGCAACACACGCTCTGTAATGGTCATGGCACCATGTGGTTGGCCTCACAACCTGGCCCTTGTGAAGTGCATGTGCAGGTACCACACTTCCCTCCGCAGTTTCCAGGCTCAGCTGTAGCCAGGGAAATGGGGTGTCTCAGACTGCAGCCCCCCTAACTCTGTGTTCACTTCCTGACAGTGACCACCACAGAGCATCAGTTGCCCTGTGGCTATGCCCAGGGACACTTGCTCAGTGGCAAACAGCCCAGCATCACCATCACTTACCACGTGGGTTTTGCTGCAGCTAAATGAGACAGTGGAGCCATGCATGGTCCGTATGGATTCCACCTGGGGCACATTACCTGCAACAATCTAAGAGGGAAAAAGAAGAATGTGAAGGGCAAAACTGGCAGGTCATACTTCTAAGAGAATGCTGCCTGCTGAAGGGTCAGCAGCCACACTGTGGCAGCATGTAAAGCTGCTGTGGGTGGAACAGAGTAACTGTGATGGGTTAGTCCCATTTCCTCATCAGAGAGAGTCTAGCAGAACCTGGTTTTGCTCAGATGGACTCTTCTTTTGTTAATCAGATAAAAACCTGGTTTTGAGCCTCGTATTGACACTGAGGGTGATGTGGCCTCCCCAGGAAGCTGATGACAGAAGGTTTCAGCTCAATCATGTTGCACTAGAGATTCATGATGAAGCAGCAGTTGCCTCAAATGCCCAAACAGCTTTGGACCTTTTCAAGACAACCAACACACTGCATGTTCTACAGCCCCAGAACACTGGGCAAGGCCCCCTGGCATATGCATAGGCAGGTGGTGGCACTACATGTGGCCTGTTTGTTGTCACATTTACCTTTGTGTCCCTGATCATGTGTGCTTTGAGGTAGGAGGCAAGCACCTGGCGATGCTCTCTGTGGTACAGCCACTTCTGCCTCTTCTCCGGCAGGGCGCTGAAGGCAGCGTCTGTGGGCCACAGCATGGTGAAGGGTCTGTGCCGGGGGTCACTGATCATGGGAAGCAGCTCTGCATCCTGTCCAGGGCAACAGGGGATACACAGGGAAGGTCACAAGCCAAAGCTGGTGGCGCACATGTACACCCTGGCTCCCCTCTGAGCAGCAGCAGCCTGGATGCTCACCTGCAGCAGCTTGCTGTAGATGGTGTACCCAAAGGCCTCTGCCACTGCCGTGATGTTGTGCTGCGGAGGGAAGAAAGCAAACAGTTGTCACCAAGAGGTCTCACTCCAGGACCCGGAGCAGCAATGCAGGGGAGAAACCAGACACAGTAGCTACACACAAGTTTATCTCTGTCATCACCATGCCAATGGATTTGGCCTGCCCAGAGCTGGCATTAGGACATTGAGACTCTTGAATGTGTCCAGAGAAGGGCAACAAGGCTGGTGAGAGGCCTCAAGCACAAGCCCTGTGAGGAGAGGCTGAGGGAGCTGGGGTTGTTTAGCCTGGAGAAGAGGAGGCTCAGGGGAGAACTTATTGCTCTCTACAACTACCTGAAGGGAGGTTGCAGCCAGGTGGGGGTTGGTCTCTTCTCCCAGGCAACCAGCACCAGAACAAGAGGACACAGTCTCAAACTGCACCAGGGGAAGTTTAGGCTCAAGGTGAGGAGAAAGTTCTTCACAGAGAGAGTTGTTAGCCATTGGAATGTGCTGCCCAGGGTGGTGGTGGAGTCACCATCCCTGGAGGTGTTCAAGAGGGGATTGGATGTGGCACTTGGTGCCATGGTTTAGTAGTCATGAAGTGTTGGGTGATAGGTTGGACTTGATGATCTTTGAGGTCTTTTCCAACCTTGTTGATTCTATGATTCAGAAGCCACCACTTTGGTGATTCATCCTGGGTGGATGCTGCTGCAGCAGGATCACAGGATGTTAGGGGTTGGAAGGGACCCCTAGAGATCTTCAGGTCCAACCCACCTGCTGGAGCAGGACCATATAGTCTAGCACAGGTCACACAGAAATGCACCCAGATGGGTCTTGAAAGTCCCCAGAGAAGGAGACTCCACAGCCTCTCTGGGAAGCCTGCCCCAGTGCTTTGTGACCCTTACAGTAAAGAAGTTCTGTCTCATCTTGAGGTGGAACTGCCCGTGCTGTAGTTTACATCCAGTGCCCCTTGTCCTGTCTCAGGGCACAAGCAAGCAGAGGCTGTCCCTTCCTTCTTGGAGCTGGGATGGACTCCAGCCTCTGTTGTGCTGCACAGAAAATGTGTCATTTACTGTAAAATGTAGGAGCTCCTCATCCCCATTTGAGGAGTACCAGAGAGACCCTGGTGATCTCACACTGCAATCTGCTCTGCACTGGAGAAGCAGGGTGGTAGCTGGCATGGGACTCGGTCCCCCTGCCTACATCCAGTGCTGTTCCCTAGTGATGGATAGAGCTCCTTCTGTCTCCAATAGGGCTATACCACAAACACTGTCACCTTCACGTGCCAAATCCATGTCCTCACACAACCCCTGCACAGCTAGGAACAGGGAGGAAGAAGAGCAGCCCACACGGCCTTGGGCTGAGGTTTTATAAGGGACAGGCCTGTCAGAGCTGCTGGGAGAAAGACCCCAGCCCTGTCCTCAGCACGGCAGTTATCTGGGCACAGTCCCTGCTTCAGCCTTACCTGTGAGCTGGAGGAGATGTTGCGGTCCACCAGGTCACTTGGAATGAGGAGCTTGTTGATGAAGTGAATGACTCCATTCACACCAACGATGTCACTCTGGACCAGCGTGGCCTCCCCGTTCAGATAGATGCTATTCTGAGAGAGAAGGGATGTGGTGAGGTGTTCCCACCCACACCACCGCCCCGGCAGCCATCAGCCACAGTGGCCCTCAAATGACAGGAAAAGTGACATCCTGACACATGGGAGAAGGAAAGGAACTGTGGCAGAGAACTACCTCTTTCACTGTGATCTTTATTTTGTGGCCAGATAAAGATGTAAGGGACTCCTGGGCTTCCAGGTCACTGGACAGCAATTTCTGGCAACCCACCACGTGGTAGCGAAGCAGGTCCTGGAGGAGACCTCTGCTCCTCCACTCCTCAAACTACAGACAGGAAACAAGAATAAAGTCACACTTTGCCTTGTAGTGGGGGCCCCAGACCTGAGGAGGGAGACCTGGATTGCCCAAGCCCCTTCTGACCCATCCCTGAAGGAAAGCCAGCCCCACCAAAATGCAGTGTATGCACAAAACCATCTGAGAGCTTTGGGAAATGTCAACCAGCTTGACAAAAGCAGCATTCAGGTCCCTCGATGAAGGACTAATGACTGCACTGGCCTTGAGGAAGTAAAGCCTGTTATACAAGGTCACTGGGAGTTGTTTCTTTACTGGGTGAAGCGGAGTCCCATGAGAAAGATTGTGAAGCTGCACATCAGTAACGGTATTAGGATATTCTGTTACACTGGCACCAAAAGCTGTTGGCCAGGAACCTGGTTCACTAAGTCATGAATAAAGAATCTTTCCTCCTTCAGGTCTCTCAGGAGGCCCCAAACATCCCTCCCACTCATTGGGACTAGAAAGAAGGGACCACTGGAAGTAGAATGGCAGGGCCTGGGGCACGGAGTAGGAATAAGAGGTCTTCATCATTGATACCTTGCTGTTACCAGCCCCTAATAGCCATGGGCAAAAAGAGTCACCACAGTGGCACAGCTCCGCTGAGGACCAAAAGGCAAGGTCTCCAGTAAGGGTCTCTTTACAACAGTAGTCATGTCTATCCCTGCCCATGCTGTCTCCAAACTTCTGCTCCTACACTAATGGAGAGCGGGGTTTGCCTTCAACTCTCTGCAGTGCAGCGCCTTCGCTTCAAGTCACTGGGCCAAACAGCCCCAAAGGGAATATTTCCACAGCTGGAGCTTGCCAAACCCTGCCAGCACTTGGGATGGGAGGACACTTACTGTTGTGGTGTTTCCTATGAAATCTGTCCGTGGGACGAAGACAGTGAAGGGCCCTGACCCAGTGAGCTCCTTGATGCTTTCCGCCTGTGGCAGAAGAGGATACGTGGGAGGGGGTGCAGTCAGGAAGACCCTTTGCAGAAAACCCAAAGAGGGATTTAGTCCACAGACAAGGGCAGAGCCATTTGTTACCAACCAGTATCATCTTAAAGAACACCGAGGCATCTTTGGTCCTTCCAAGCTCCTTAAACAAAGAGAAACAGCTGGCATTAGCAGAGTCCTTTCCACTGGCTCCTCACCTGCCTCACAGAGAGCTATTCCTTCCACTCCATGCCACTCTCCCACTCCAACGAGGCACAGGTTCTCCTGACACACCACGGTGATCTTTTCCTCCCCCAAGGCAGCATGCCATGCATAGATGATGTAGAAGTCATAAAGCAGGCAATGAACTGTGCCTGGCCCAGAGGATGCAGTAGGTGGACACATGAAAGCTGGCTGCTTCTGCAGCAGCTGTCTCAGGTGTAACTGCCCCTGTGCTCATGGGACACCTCAAAAGCTTCCCAAAACCTCTGCTTTAACCTCACTGTGCTGCCACTACCACTTCTGGGCTGCTGACCAGGTGGCAGACCTTGACTTGGTGGGACAAACTTTCTCTCCTTACCACACTAACTTTCAGTAAGAGCAGAAACACAGAACTGGGCCCATCTCTTTTCTCCCAGCTCTGCTGTGGGGATGACAGCTTTTATTTAAGTCCAGTAGAAAAGGTTACCAGTTTGCCTAAGGAGAGCTACTGTATTTGCAACAGAGCCAGACTGCTGCCCTCCAGAGTGGATCCCAAGTCCTGGCATCACCACAGGGAATACCTGCCCAGATCCCAGATTGGGAGAAGTGGGTTCACATGGGAAAATACATAAATACTTCAATTTGTTTATAATATGAAAGAACCAGCACCCTGGAGGTGTGGCCAGTGTTGCTGACAGGACAGCAGTGTGTTCACATCTTGACTCTCTTTAGAGTGAAGTCACTTTACTGTGATTCTCTCCCACAGCTCCCAAATACACCTCTGGGTAGTTTGCCTCAAAGCACCTGCCTCCACTGCTGCACCACAGGCCTGTCAATATGACACTACAGATCTGCTCATCTACAGCTTACCTTTGGAGGGGAGGGAGTGGTTTGCTGCAGGGCAGGAGGCCTGATGCAAAAGATGCTCCAGTGCTGCTCACCTGATACACTTTGCCACGGCAGGTGAAGCCATCTCCAACGCTGTGCCAAGAGCAGGAGCAGTTTCGAGTGCCAGGGCCTGTGTACTTGCAGAGTCCAAAGGGACTACAGCCTCCATTGTTCTAGAGAGGAAAGGTAAAGGCTTGCATGAAGGGGTACCACCAACAATTTGGACAGCCACTTGCACACGGGAGCTGCTAACTACACCCAGCCCAGAGGAAAGAAAGACATTCCTCCCATCTATCCAGTGCCCTAGAAAAAAACCTCACCCAAATGCTCAGGAGCTTTCCCCATGAAACTAGACTTTCACACATTATTTTGGGATGCAGAGTGATGACAAAACTGATGATGATTCAGAGAGACCTTTGACACAGCAGCAGTGCTGTGAGCAGAGATTATTCTTATGCTTTCGAGCATGTTCCATACAAAATAGATGCAGAGAAACAAGCCCACAAGCCTCCAGCCCTTCCTGCTTCTCCCATAAGACAGAATGCCACATGGTCAATGTACTTGCAGGTCATTGTGAGGGGCAATGGAAGCCAAACAAAGCAGGACAGCCCTCTGGTATGTGCAAAGGTGAGACAACCAGCCCTAAACTAGCAAGCTAATCCTGTTCTTGCTAATCCTGCTAACTGGTGGGAGAAGGGAATGCTTCAAGGCTGTGGCCTTCACTTCTTGTAGGAGTGAAATGCAGACATACCTGTTCACACAGGTTGATGGGGTTGCACTGGCTCACTCCATCCCCACTGTAACCAGGAAGGCAGTTGCAGGCAACCTGGAGGCAAAACAGGTGCTCAACGTGAAACTTGGAGCCAACAAAGAGACACAAGGGCTGAGCTGGATGGAAAGCAGGTGAGGTAGCACCCAGTGCTACATGTGAATAACCTGAGAGAGCCTCCAGCCTCTGATCACCAGGAGACATCTCATGCCATTCCCAGGCACATTTTCTATGAAGAGTGTAACAAACACAAGGACTGCAGTGGAAAGGGTTGCTCCTGAGACAATTGCACAGCTGTGATGAGCCCTCTGGCAATGCTGCCCTGCCATCCATCCTCTGTACTCACCTTCCTTGGGCCTGTTTTCATGCACTCTGCGTGGCTGTGGCAGCCCCCGTTGCTGTCAAGGCAGAGATCAATTTCTGCAGCAAAACAATAAGGTCACATTACTGCTGAGGGCTGCTTAAGGCAGCAGGGAATTGGTGACCCAAAGAGGTATTGAGAAAGCAACAGGGAGAACCTTCCCAGCTCTGGAAACCTTTTGGTGGCAAAGGGACTTGTGAGAGCAAGTCCCAGGAACAGAGTACAGCTCTAAGTTCTACTCCTGCCACCCCTGATAAATCTGCCCACAGAAAATTCCATGCCTGCTGGGGGTGCTCTAAAGAATGTGAGAAGAGTCAGAATATGAGACAGCTCCATCCTCATCTCAGAGCACCACTGTGGGAGACTGCCCTCACCTTCTCTCTCTGGATCTGTCTATGATGTGCACCAGGGGAAGAAAACCTCTCAGAGCTCTTTCGGTTCAAGACCTAAACATGGGTGTGAGGCCACCCAGCCATACAGATGGTATTGTGGGCTCTCCAACCAGTTCTGGGTGGCAGTGTGGTGAGACAGTGCTGACCACTTCACTACTCCTGACGTGGGGCAGTGCTGAGCATGTGCCCACAGGGGTGCTATGTACGTGCATGTGTACATGTACCTGTGCCTGCACCTCAACTGAAAGCTGAAAGATGCTTGAATCAAGATCAGCCAGCAATCGTTTGCTTTAAAATCATTACTGCATGAAGAAAGTGAAAGGGGAATTGAGTTATTGAACATTTTAATCTGACATTTGAATGCTTGTAGTCCTCTTTGTGGATGCTGCTTCACTGCTATCACCAAAACAGAGACTGAGCACTCACCCATGCAAAGTGTCCCATCACCGGCATAGCCTTCCTTGCAGACACAGGTTCTCTCTCCTGGGGACACTTTAGTACACACAGCATGTATGGAGCAGCCACCATGATCGATAGTGCATGGATCTATTTCTGTGACCACAAGCAAGAGAAGCAGAATCAGCTCAGGACATCTAGGAAGGGCGGAACTGTGCCAGAATGATCATCCATGCTAACAAAACTGACAGCATCTTATTACAATCCCAATCTTGCATGCTCTAGCAAATGCATGAGCATCCCGTGTAAAGCTCCAGACCAGAAAACTTCTCTGCCAAAGCTTGGCAGAGTTTAGAATAGAATAGAATAGAATAGAATAGAATAGAATAGAATAGAATAGAATAGAATAGAATAGAATAGAATAGAATAGAATAGAATAGAATAGAATTACCAAGGTTGGAAGAGACCTTGAAGATCATCGAGTCCAACCTGTAACCACAACCTCACAACTAGACCATGGCACCAAGTGCCACATCCAGTCCCCTCCTGAACGCCTCCAGGGACGGAGACTCCACCACCTCCCGGGCAGCCCATTCCAATGACGAATCACTCTCTCGGTGAAGAACTTTCTCCTCACCTCCAGCCTAAACTTCCCCTGGTGCAGCTTGAGACTGTGTCCCCTTGTTCTGGTGCTGGTTGCTAGGGAGAAGAGGCCAACCCCTTCCTGGCTACAACCACCCTTCAGGTAGTTGTAGAGAGCAATGAGGTCGCCCGTGAGCCTCCTCTTCTCCAGGCTAAACAGCCCCAGCTCCCTCAGCCTCTCCTCATAGGGCTGTGCTCAAGGCCTCTCACCAGCCTTGTTGCCCTTCTCTGGACACGTTCAAGTGTCTCAATATCCTTCTTAAACTGAGGGGCCCAGAACTGGACACAGTACTCAAGGTGCGGCCTAACCAAAGCAGAGTACAGGGGCACAATGACCTCCCTGCTCCTGCTGGCCATACTATTCCTAATGCAGGCCAGGATGCGGTTGGCCCTCTTGGCTGCCTGGGCACACTGCTGGCTCATGTTCAGCCTCCCATCAACCAGCACCCCCAGGTCCCTCTCTGCCTGGCTGCTCTCCAGCCACTCTGACCCCAGCCTGTAGCGCTGCCTGGGGTTGTTGTGGCCAATGTGCAGAACCCGGCACTTGGATGTGTTAAATCTCATGCCATTGGACTCTGCCCATCTGTCCAGCCTGTCGAGGTCAACTCCAGCAGATCAACTCCTGCCCCCAGCTTGGTGTCATCTGCAAATTTACTGATGATGGACTCAATGCCCTCATCCAGATCATCAATAAAGATGTTGAAAAGCATGGGGCCCAGCACTGATCCTTGGGGCACACCACTAGTGACAGGCCGCCAGCTGGATGTGGCACCATTCACCACCACTCTCTGGGCTCGGCCCTCCAGCCAGTTCCTAACCCAACGCAGTGTGCTCCTGTCCAAGGCATGGGCTGCCAGCTTGGCCAGGAGTTTGCTGTGGGGGACGGTGTCAAAGGCCTTGCTGAGGTCCAGGTAGACCACATCCACAGGCCTCCCCACGTCCACCAGGCGGGTCACCTGATCATAGAAGGAGATCAGGTTGGTCAGGCAGGACCTGCCCCTCCTAAATCCATGCTGGCTAGGCCTGAGCCCCTGGCCATCCTGTAAGTGCTGTGTGATCGCACTCGAGATGAGCCGTTCCATAATCTTGCCTGGCACTGAGGTCAGGCTGACAGGCCTATCATTCCCTGGCTCTTCCAACTGGCCCTTCTTATGGATGGGCACCACGCTGGCCAGCTTCCAGTCTTCTGGGACCTCTCCAGTGAGCCAGGACTGCTGAAATGTTTATGGTGAATGGCTGACAGGAAAAGGATTTCAATCACCATTCATCAGGCAACATGGTGCCATTTATTTCACAAAACCATTGGCTTCACCTAGCTTCCCTGGGTGTGTGCAAGCCTTGAATCTTGCCAACACTTGCTGCACATACCTGTGCAATGGGTCCCATTGCCTGTGTATCCAGCAGAGCAGAAGCACATAGGTGAGGAATCTACAGAACTATTGAGGCAGCTGAAACAAGAAAAGGATAAACAATCATTGACAGCACCTCCTGATTTGCTCAGCTGGTGGAGAACTCTATCCAGGTCTGACACATGCTAGTTAGAGACAACAATGACCACAGGAGGAACGTGCCTGAAGTTGCTCTGTATTTCATTATGGTATCAAATTCTTAGGTCATACTGGCCAGGGAGCTGGCATCCAGGCCACAGGCTTCACTCCTTGCACAGTGCACCTCCACCATGCCCATGGGTTTCTGCAGGGTGCAATGGTCTGCATCCCAGTACCACAAAACAGGAGACCAGAAAATGGATGGAGAAGGCAGCAAGAGGGAATGAATCATCACAGTCCATCAACCTATTTAATTCCTTGGTGGGCGCAGACAAGGCAGAAAGGGCTGGTACATGGTTGGTTGATTTGCTCTATGAATGAGGTCAGACTTGGAGTACTTTGGAGTCTGCTTTCTCCCATCCACACATCCAGAAGGGACTTGGAAAGAATTCATGCTCAGACAGAAAAATATCCTTGGGGAAAATGCATAGAATCATAGAATCATAGAATCAGTCAGGGTTGGAAGGGACCACAAGGATCATCTAGTTCCAACCCCCCTGCCATGGGCAGGGACACCCTACACTAGATCACGCTGGCCAGAGCCTCGTCCAGCCTGGTCTTAAACACCTCCAGGGACTGGGCCTCAACCACCTCCCTGGACAACAAATGCATGCAGCTTAGCACCAAAGAGAGATGCCAGGACAGAAATGACATTTATATCTCTTTGAGTAGGCACCTTCTCCCAGCCCTCTGTGAAGCCCTAAACACAGAATCACCTCTGTGTAAAACACAGGTGTTTGCACAGGGCTTTCTCAGAGTGACCCAGCTCCTCATCTCTACTTACTTGGCCATTTGATGGCAAGTGTTATTGCATAAGTCAGTCCTGATTCCTGCAAGAGAACACACAGACATGACTTGGCACTCTTGGGGACTGGTTTTGCCACCTATAGTAAAAGGACCCTGCAAAGGACCTCACTGCAACACTGGGGGTACCCTGACTGATGATGAGTGACACCAGCTGTTATGATAACTCTCCTATCCTATGGGGCAGCAGAAAAGCTGGAGCACCTCTCTTATGAGGAGAGGCTGAGAGACTTGGGGCTCCTTGGCCTGGAAAAGAAGACTGAGAAGGAATCTTCTCAGTGCTTACAAATATCTAAAGGGCAGGTGTCAAGAGGATGGAGCCAGACTCTTTTCAGTGATGCCCAGCAATAGGACAAGGGGCAATGGGCATAAACTAGGATACAGGCAGTTCCACCTAAACATAAGGGAAAACTTCTTCACTGTGAGGGTGCCAGACTGGCACAGGTTGCCCAGAGAGGTTGTGGAGTCTCCTCCTGTGGAGAGACTCCAAATCTACCTGGATGCAATCCTGTGCAATCCGATGTAGGTGATCCTGCTTCAGCAGGGGATTGGATATCTCCAGAGGTCCCTTCCAACTTCTACTATTCTCTGAAAGCCTTGGGGGATTTCTGTTTTGGCATTTGCAATAGAGTGAAGTGGATGTTCTGTCTGAGCTAACAGGTCAATTTGACCCTAGCTGCATGGCTTCCACACTGCTAGGAATGAAGCAAGGACAGAAACCTCCTCAATCCAGAGGTAGGGCAAGAAGATTAAGTCCTTCTATGCTTTACATTTACACTAGACAGGATAGCTCCACTCAGTTTCCACTTCCAAATGCTCCCAAAACATTTAACTTCATGACAGAAATCAAACTTTATGTGCAAACCTTTAAAATATTGAGGAGCTCAGGTTCCTCTCCACCCCTATGGTAAGCTTCTGGGTGGATGCAATTGTGGCTGCCTTGCTCAGCTAACAGTGAGTTGCTCTGGCAGCTAAAGAGGACCATGCAGGTTTCTGTGCCAAAAAGGCAATGTTACACCACAGGCCCCTTCACACTCACGTACTTTCTTGGCAGGTAGGTCCCTTCCAGCCTGGGAAGCACTGGCAGCTCCCATCCCCTTGCAGTCCATCGTTACAGATGCCGTTGGCGCAGGCACATTCTGCAGGGGAAGTATGAACACTCATCACTGACAAGCCAAGCAGGCCTCACCAGCAGAGTCTGGCTGCTCTGCTCCTAGTCCTGTGCATCCAGCTGCCCTAAGGAAAATGTCACAGGAGTATCAACTCTGGTTCCCTCCCAGACCAAAAGTCCAGGAACAGACTATCCACCTCTACTTTCTGTAGTTGGAATAGAATAGGAATAGGAATGGGAATAGGAATAGGAATAGGAATAGAATAAACCAGGTTGGAAGAGACCTTCAAGATCATTGCATCCAACCCATCATCCAACACCATCTAATCAAATAAACCATGGCACCAAGCACCTCATCAAGTCTCCTCCTAAACACCTCCAACGATAGCAACTCCACCACCTCCCCAGGCAGCACATTCCAATGGGCAATCACTCTCTCTATGAAGAATTTCTTCCTAACCTCCAGTCTAAATATCCCCTGGCACAGCTTAAGACTGTGTCCTCTTGTTCTGGTGCCCTTCTTGTTTGGGTGGCAGTAGGATGAGCAGCACAGCACAGTCATGCCTTGGCTTGAGAAGAAAAACTGGGGGCACTCTTCTGGTTGACCACAAATGCTCACTCCCACTGTGCCTCCCTAGGTGGCCTGCCAGCTCTTTGCCTATCTCAGAGTTCTGGGGACATTTCTTCCCTCCCACCATCCCTCCTGAGATCTGAGACGTTGCCACTTTCCCCCTGGCAAGCAGTGTGGTAGAGACAAGCTGCAGTAGCCACCAGTGTCACCTGCTTTGCAGTCAGCTCCGTAGCGACCCACTTCACACATTTCACAGGCAGTGCCATGGAAACCTTCCAGGCACTGGCACTCTCCACTGCCCTCGATGCCATCCTGGCACTCCCCGTTCCCAGAGCACCATTGGCCTGGCTTCCCTGGGCACATCTCGCACATGTGTCCGTAGTAGCCAGGGCAGCAGACTGACCTCTGGAGAAGCAATAAGAAAAAGCTGGGGTGAGCCATCCTGTGCAGCACAGACAAGGTACAGCTTTATGGTGGAAGCTACTCTATGCCTTTAACACAGGTTCTGGCAAGGCATGTGCACAAGTAGGATGGAGGGAACCCCTAAAATGGGGTGCTCTGTTGCCCAGAGCTTTGTGTAAAGGTCTGCACTGCTCTCAAACAACACTGCCCTTTTGGTGAGTAGCACAGATGTCCAGTCCTGTGCCTACCCAGCCTATCTCCTGCCTGTGTGCCCAGAGTGTCCCACTAGTGAAATACTCTGTTGGGCAGAGAGACGTTTCTGCCAGAAGGTGATTTGTTTCAGAAGGCTGATTTAACTGTTGTCACTTCTGTCTGCATCAACCCATGGAAGGAGGAAAGCACAATGGGACCTAAGCTGGATGGTACAGATAATGAGAAACATTGTCTAATGAAGAGGTGCAGAAAATGAAGGGGTGCAGAAGTGCCTGCTGAGGTACCAGGCCTGACTGGAGCTCTGCACATTAAGTACTATATATCCAACTCCTTTTCCTCCTTTTCCCATTCTCCTGATCTCCCATTCCCAATAAACTTTCCAGGGACATGCTTGACCATCTGTAAGAGCTCAGTTTCACACAATTATTAATTTTACCATTTCCTCTTCAAGTGTTTTCTCCCAGATAGACTTTTTCACAGAACTGGCAGGGGCCAGAATAGCCGCAAGACCTTCTTCTCCCTTTTTCTCAGCTCTAACTTGTCATCGCTTATTTGGGAAAGCACATGCATGAGCTAAATACCATCATTCATGCCTCATTTCCTTAGGAAACCAGACTACAAACATTCATCTCCTTCTCTTCCTCTGCAGGACAAAACCCAAGGCAACAATACCAAAGCAGCAGACCACAATGCATGACTGTGCAGGCATTCCCAGAGGTTTGACTTTTTTCTCCAGTGCCCTCTGTCTCCAGGACGGAGACTGACTCCCAGACAAGCCCAGTCTCAACTATGCAATAGCATAAATTCCAGGCAGTACTTCAGCACAGGCTTTATTTCTGTGGCTGCATTTCTAATACCCAGCTTGCTTTTGTCAAAAAGAATCTGAGGCAAATGTTTTCCCTACCAGAGAAACTTTTGCACAGGTGAAATGGCAGCCAAGTATTCCTGCATCCCCAGAGCGTAGCTCACAGCGAGCAAGGTTCTTGCTTCCTGGTGATTCCTGCAGTTGTAGTTGACAGAGGGACAGATCAAAGAGGTTACCATTCTTGCACAAGCGTTGTACATCTTTGGTCGGCCCCAGCAGAGGAATAATTATTGTTATCCTACAGGAACAGAACTAAAAATGTGGACTATCTGTAGCTGAGACATCTCTAGACGTGAGGTCACCACACAGAGTCTGTTTGTCACGTGCCACATCCACGGCATGCATGCCAGTGTGAAGACTGAGGAAAAGCAATGGGAAATTGCTTGGCATAAGGCAATCAAGCCTAAGAAGTCAGATGTGGCTGCCAGGCAATTCACAGCCAGTATGGAGAAGAAACATTTTGCTGTTATCCTCTCTGGAAGCGTTTGCCACTCACAACCAAGCCACAGGCACAACCGACCAAATCCATGCTCCAGGCTGGGGGTTGATACTGGCACCCCTCAAGTGGCTTCCTTCATGAGAATGTCAAAGAAGTAAAAGATCATACAATCAATAAGGTTGGAAAAGACCTCAAAGATCATTACATCCAACCTGTCACCCAAGACCTCATGAGTACTAAACCATGGCACCAAGTGCCATGTCTAATCCCCTCTTGAACACCTGCAGGGATGGTGACTCCACCACCTCCCTGGGCAACACATTCCAATGGCTAACTCTCTCTGTGAAGAACTTTCTCTTCACCTCAAGCCTAAACTACCCCTGGCACAGCTTGACTCTTCTTCCATGCTCAGGCAGGAGCTCCCCACACTGCATGCTCTAAAGGGCCCATGAAATTCAAGCAAAGCCTGGTGCCAGCCCTGCAGGGAGCTTCTCGGTCCATGCTCGCATTTGTCCTGCCTAAAGCTCCCTTGGTCTCTGCTTTCTCTTACAAATTCTTACTAATGAGTTACTTACAGATGAGTCAAGGGCACTTTTTTTCAGATTTGGGGATGACATCTATAGATCAATAAAAGGACATCAAAGCACTATCTGCAAACAGCCTGTGAGGTGTTGCACGGATCAAAGACTCACCACAAGAACTGCTCCAGGAGGACACTTGATCCCCTTCTCACACTTGCCGCATCTTGACTAGGACACAGAGAACAGGACAAGTCACATGTGTGCCCTCCACCCACCTCACATCAAGACACTAATCTTGAATTACAAATGGTGCTATACAGGCTGCTGCCTGGGACAAAGACAAAGATGCATTTATCTCCATGGCTCAAAACTCCACAAGAAAAAACATAATCATGATGCGTAATCCTTCGGTCCTGGATGCTACCAAAGGCTCCAGACAAGGTCTTGTTCCTGCACTCCATAGACTGTATCACAACAAAAAAGCAGAAGAATCACATGCTGCACCTTTCCTGAGTCTCTGAACTAGGGCAGGGCTTTCTGTGGGCCTGGAGTTCCTTCATGCAAGGTTGCAGTTACTTTGTGTCTTATCAGTAACAGGACAAATCTTTCTCAGTCTGACCAGGCAATCTTCAGATGGCCAGGAGCCACATGGTGCATGCAGGCTGGACTTGGGCCATGACTCTGAGAGGCCACTACATTTTCTAGAGAAGCCTGTGGTTTTGCCATGCAAGAATTGGGATGGATTCTCCTTCCACAGCTGAGTGTCTGTGAGTGTCTGCACCAGCCTGCCCCACAGCTAGCACTGTGAGAGCCCCAGCAAGTGAACTGAACATGATCCACACAAGAGCTCGAGATCTGCTGTGTTAGAAGTACAGAATCTGAGACAGGGAGGTGCTAGGTCTCCCTGATGCCCCATTCATTGCACATGAGGCTCACCCAGGGTCAGAGCACAAGTTACTGTCTCATCCATGTGGAAGAAACAAGGCAGGCTGTCTGCTATTCATCAGTTTGGTTCAGCAGGTGGAGAGACCCTGTGAAATAGTGGTCAGCTCGATCCTTGGTAGTCATCATTACCTTTTGTATGGTGGTGGTATTGGCAGTGCAACGATTCTTCTGTATCTGGAGGACCTGTGAAACCCCAATCAGCATGCCATTCTTTGTCTCCAGGAATTTTCCATCCAAAGGAATATTATTGACAAACCTCTGCAAAGAAGAAAATGGCTGAGATGATAACCTTCAACTCCTTTGGCACAGACTGCCTGACAGACATTCACAGCAAGGTGTTAGAGTGTGCAGAACAGAAATGGGTGTATCCAGCCACCAGCCTTAGAAAGTGACAGGTGAAGTCAGGTCTTCAGGTGGCAGAGCAGACTCTTACCTCTGTGCTGTTTTGATAAAACATGAGCCAGTAGGACAGCCCTAACATGCTGTTCTTATGAACTCCACTTCTCAGGTCTGTGGGCAAGAGCTTCTCTCCCAGAACAACGTGGTACTGCACTGTCTCCTTGTCCTAAATCCACAAAAAATTCAAATGTGAGGACTCTTTTTTCTTTCTAGACTACAACTCAGTTAGAAACCCTTCTTATACCATACCCCTACGGTTCTGTAATGGCTAATTAAGCCCACAGGCACTTCCCCTCAAAGGTGACCACATCTGATGACTGTTACTAGACAAGGCAATTTATTGTGTTTTGGAAACTTTCAAAAGGTTGAAAATTACCACAGCCAGCCAGGGAGGGAGGGAGGAGAATGTTTTGTGCCATCTGTCCACTCCCAAATCTACTCAGAAATTCGCATTTGGAGTCCAAAGATTCTTTTCAGATCCCATTGCAACACCCCAGGAAACCCTCTCATTTCAGTCACATTCCTCCCAGCTTTTAATATCAGATAAGGTTATCCTTCCCATGGCCAAACCCACTGAACTCAGGTTTATGATCTGGCAGCACCTATGTCCCTGCACTGAGCACAATTCAAGCTGTAAGGAAGCAGTGAGCTCACCAGCTGTGTGAGGTTGGCAGCACTGCAGTACTCCTCGATGGAATCATTCCCAGGAACAAAGATGGTGTATTTTTCAGAGGACTCGATTTTCCCAGCGAGCTGGTAGTGCTGAAGAATGGCCACACAGGAATGTCAGCTCTTGCCCTTGCTCACAGCCCTGCACCTGCCCTTGCTCACAGCCCTGCACCTGCCCTTGCTCACAGCCCACCACACATGGAATCAATCACAACGGCAAGAGCGCTGGAGGAAGTGCTTGGAACTGGCCAAGTAGCAGGGAGCCCCAGAGGAAAGCTGATCCTCATGGAAGGTGCAGATGGATCTTGCAGTTGAAAGGTTGGAAGATTACAAATAAACTTCTGGAAAAGCATGTATGCTTGAGGCAGATTTCATGCATGTAAGTAGAGCAACGCTGTCTGGATGCATGCTTTCAGAAGGCTAGTCAGCTTATTGCAGGCAAACTTATCAGGCACTGCTGACCTGAAACCCTAAGAAAAAGCAAAAGCCCAGACAAACCAACCCCCCTGATATTCCCACTCTCTCCTTCCAACATTGGAAGCAACTGGAAAAACTGGAGTCACCGTCCCTGGAGGTGTTCAAGAGGGGATTGGACGTGGCACTTGGTGCCATGGTCTAGTCATGAGGTCTGTGGTGACAGGTTGGACTCAATGATCTTTGAGGTCTCTTCCAACCTTGGTGATACTGTGAAATGGCATACACTGCTTCTGTTCAGTCACACACCTCTAGCCACCTGCTCCTCCTCCTCCTGGCTGACCTTATTATGAACAAGTCATCTTTTTTCCCTCCAGTTTTCTCTGCCCTATAGGAGGATGGGAGGGGCTGCAGTAGGCAAGTCATCTTCCACTGTAATAATATGCCAGTGATACAGAGGTATGCATGTACATATGAGCTATGATAGAGAGAGGTATGTCACTCAGCAATGGTAGGAAACTGGTGATCTCCCTTTTCTCAGTGTGTCCCAGTTTTTTCTCACCATTCAGCCCAGATTTTGGCCCACTCCCACAGGGTAAGGTGGGCATTTGCTCAAAAGACAGTTCTGACAGCCACCACAGTGTTCACCTCAGTAGCTTACCTGGAGCAATTGCTTGAATGTGCTGAATGAGGCAACTGTCTCAAGCTGTTCCTGCAGACCTGGAGGACTTGGTGGGATATCTGATGAAGCTGGCAACAAAACCTATGGGAAAAAATGAGTTCATAAGGAAGGTTAGCCTCTGGGCAAAATCACACTAGATTCCTGTTCTGCTTACATGAAAGGCAATTAGAAAAGGCCTCCTTTTCACAGAATCAACCAGCTTGGAAGAGCCCTCCAAGATCATCGAGTCCAACCAATCACCTAACCCTAACTAATCCCCTAAATAATCAACTAGACCATGGATTTTTACAGAGTTCTACAATACTCTTAACTCTTCTTGTCAGCCAGCAGAAGAGGAACCCACCTACTGCTTGTTGTGGGGTCAGATATTTTAAACACTGCAGCACAGAAAACAGGACCTTGTGATAAACAAATACATTTTTGCCCCAATATCCCTTCCTAACTGGCCAGACCTGCATTCCTCTTTGGTCCCACCACAGCTGCTGCAACACAAACCTGTTGCTACAAGCAGCATTTCACAGCATCAGAGGTCCCAGCATACCTTACTGAGGACATGAATGATGCCATTGCTAGCAGGGATGTCGCTGACCGCTATCGTTGCCTCCTGGATGGTTAATGCCTGCAAAAGGATCGGAGGGAGGGAAGCAAAGGGATTAGAAACTGCCAAGCAAGTTCAAAACAAATATATTGTTCATTCAAGGTTGCACCTGATTGATCTGGGTATGGTTTTTGAAAGATGCCTGAGTGTGAAGGCATCAGTGTCCCACCCAGGCTCCCTGCTCCATACAGCAGCCCTGGAGCAGTTCACTTTGGCACTGGTGCATGTGAGTTACGTGAGAAAGCCCTTACGCCGCTGCTGGTGTTCAGCTGCCAGCTGGTCTGTGGGTTGAGGGTAGGTAATTCTGTCCTGTTGTACTTTTTAAGCTTTTCACCAGTGAAGACACCTTCAAGAACGTGGGCCCTGGAGGGAACAAAGGCAGGTAAAGAAAAGATGACGGCCCTGCTTGTAATAACATGGAGATAAGAGCCCTATCAACATTTATGCCTCTCATGTGAAGTAGTTAAGCAGGTGAAGAGAATGATAAGAGAAAGGACTTCTCCTGATGCCATTGTGTCTGCATGGCAGAGAGAATGTCTCTCTACAAACACATGGAAAATAACCCATTTCCCAGTGCCTGTGCTCTGCTATGTTTTAAATGCCTACTCGATTCTTTGCTAGATATTTCATCTTCCTTCTATATTTATCTCAAGGATAACTCCTTGTCTTCTACAAGCAGAAATCCAGGTCATGACTTTGTTACTGTTGCTTGGGATAGCAAAGCAACAGCAGGAGTCTTCTTGTACCTGACTAAAAAAGGCAGCATGCTGGGAGTCAGCCAGAAATCTTTCTCAGTCTTGCTCATGTTTTTGATAGCTGCCTCCGATGGCACCAGGACAGTGACATTGGTTCCTGCTGGGATGCTGAAGAGAGATTTCTGTTGTCCAAAGCACAAAAATGAACAAATAAGACATGCCACTGCCACATCTATGTCACAAAATATAACCCACAGCTACTCCACTCTTGCAGTCGTGTGAAAGGGACGTGTAGGAAGCTCAGTACCACTGCAGGCTCTCCTGGCATGGCAGTTAAGTGCTGCTGACCAGCAAGGAATGCCACAGGGCCTTTAGCCAAAACGGCTGGCACCTCTTTGCCAAGGGAAAATCTTCTGCTCTAAGCCTTACTTTAATACTTTAATATTCAAACCCATTCAATCACAGCCACTAATCCTTTCTGGGCCCTCAGCATCAGTTTTGGTGGACAGACTAAGATTATTGCTGGCAAAAGCAATGTATGCAGCAGGACAGGCAAGCTAAAGCTCAGTTAGAAGCCACCCACCATAGCAAGCTTTTGCAGACCTGCTGCGGTCTGCCCAGCATCTCTCACTGCCACAGCAGAGACAGGGAAATGGTAACAATGGAAGGAATAAATGCAGTCTGACTTCTCAAACCAAGCTCTTCTTTTATTGTGCTGTGTTGTACTCCTTTTTCTTTCTCTTCTGTGCTATTTTATGGTGGCCAGGCATTACAGATTACACCTACCAAAAATGGAATGTGACAGAGCCCCAGCTTCCTCCTGTGCTAGAAACAAGGCATCCAAAGCACACTCATGACTCTCTATCATGAACTCCAGAGCTTTTCTACATGCCTGCTCTGTAACAATTCCTCCTGTGTTGCTGTTTAGGTCTTCTCTAATGAAAAAGATAAATGGAGTTGCTCTTCCTCTAACAGCAGTGTTCAAAGGGACTTCTACAGAACTTACCCCTGCAGGTATCCCATGGCTGTTCTTACCTTAACCCAGTCGTAGAAGCCTGAGAAGTGGGAGTTGCTGGCCAGCTCCTTCCAAACAGAAACAACAGGAGGGTTACCCCTGCTAAGAACTAAGGTTCTGAGGCTGCAGGGCTGGGAATCCCAGGGGAGGGGAAAGGAGGTCTTTGCAACATAAAACCTGGCAATAATGATTTAGACATTCCTCTCATCTCACAACCATTACAGGCACCACATATCATGGTGAGAGATGGGCACTCCTGAACACAAGCTTCAGCCATTAACAAAACATAGGACCAAATAAAGAAACCGACTCATCTGCAATTGCTCATGTTTGCCAAGGGCAGAGGTTGACTCTGCAGTGGCCTTTGATATTTCTAAAGACAGAAAATGGGCCTAGCAGCTCTGACTTCTGAACAATGAAGAAAAGATGACTTATTGTACAGGATAGTCTGGGCTGAAGAAGATGAAAAAAATTACTGCCAATGTGTCCACTGGCAAGAATTGGCATTGGCATCATATCTGTCCTTGTGGCCTTGGGGCACACTCGTGCTGTCAGGCTGGTGCTGGAAGGAGTCAACTCAGGTAACAGAAAAAAGGGAAATGCAAGCAGAGCCATTTATCTCCAGCCTCAAGACCACCTCAGACATTTGGGTTTTACTCACTTTTAGAATGTCCCCATAGCATGTCATGCCATCCCCAATGTAGCCTTCAGGGCAAGTGCAGGATCTGTCTCCTCCACCAAGGGGTACACATGTGGCCTGCAAATACAAAGAAAGGAAAAATTACAGAGGAAACACAACTTATGTAGTGTTACACCTATTTAGGAATTGAATTCTGGCCTTCCAAGGCCGGGGATAGAGTACCACACACAAGCACCTTCTCCTGCTGCCTAGATGATTGGTTAGGTTGTGTGAACTCACAAAACCAGAGGATCCACCTTTATAAATGCCAGTGAGATGACATAACATAAAACCATGCAATTCTGTGAAAGCCATGTCTGAAAAACCTCTGTCAGGGAGCAGAGGAACCTCCACTGCCAAGCCAGCTTTGGGACAGCTCTTTAGCTACTCACCAAGTCATGGCAGCCACCGTTGTCCATGAGGCATGGATTGATTGCATCACAGTTGTGGCCATCACCAGCATAACCTCTCTTACAGACACACTTGCTCTACAAGAAAAAGACATTTCCGTTTTCTAGAGCTATCAGAACATCCTCATTTGATACCCCCCATAAAAAGCCTAAGGTAGCAAAACCTATTCTTATTTTGTTTTCCCAAGCTTTCTTCCTGGACCCCCACAACCTGGAAATATGGAGATAGTTCCTTAGAGGAGCATCATCCTCTGCCACAGCACACCTGCTGCCTGCTTGCTCAAACACATGGATCCCTTGCACTGTTTGGCTGTGGGGCTGTCACCTGAAGTTGGTAGTTTCCGTCTTTATTTCCCGGTTTTGGGGGAAGGACACAGACTTTGTAAATGGTAGAAAGGGAAGAGGGATCCATTTCAAAGTTCCCTGCTTTCATGAGAGCTGTGCACTTGCACATCTCACTTCACTAAAACATGCTAAAGGACTGGCATCTTCTCTCAAGTGGATTGCCCAATGCTTTCCTTGCTCAGTGGGAAAAAGACACCTTAAGAAGCAGCACTCTGACAAGCTACCTCTCCTGCCTGACTCCTGGCCCAGGTGCCTCCATGGATGATCTGCACATACTGTATGCTTCAGCATCACCCAGAGCAATGCTGTGATCTGGGAACAAGGGGGACACAGCAACTGAGGCCAAGTCACGTTCTGCAGTGCAGTCTCTTCCCTTTGCTGCACAGAAGTCTCAGGGCAGTATCCTCACCCGCAGCAGTGCATCTCCCCACATGCACAGGCTGCAGCTGCTGGCAGCAGACAAGCAACCTTTGCTGCTGGCCAGCCCAGTGGCTACCTCCAGCAAGCCAAGGCCGTCTCAGAGCAGCGTAAGCAATGCTGAGCTCATCTCCAGGCTGCTTCTCTTTGCTCATACCTGGCCAGGGCCCACATAAATGCAGTCGGCGTTGATGTGGCAGTGCCCCCTGCTCTCCAGCAGGCAGTTGTCTATGGCCACGCAGGCCTTCCCGTCCCCAGTCCAGCCACGGCTGCACTGGCAGGTGGCAGTGCCAGGGCCCGTACTGGTGCACAGGGCCTACAGGAGAAGGGAGAGAAAACCAGCACCACTCATCAGCAGAAGGAAAGGAGGGCAAATACAGCAACAGATCTCCTTTGGCAGGCCAAGGAGAACTTTTTCCAGAAAAGTCAGAGACAGCTTCATAACAAACTGATTCTGGAAACATTTTGGGCTTTCAGAGAAGCAGACATTTATATCAAGGGTGGCTCAGAACTTCCAAGGCTTTCCTTACCATCCTGTAAAGCTCTTTGCCATTAAAGAAGTGAGGAGCATTATCTCCTGCCTGGATATGTGGGGTGGAACCAATGACAGAGAGCAGATCTCCCTCGGGAAAGACGTTCTTTGTACCTGACTGTAGCCGTCCCATTTCCTTCTGCACAGTCCAGTGTGTTCCTCTCATTGAGGGGTCTAAATTAGGATGAGGTCTGACCATTTGGCAGTCATTGCCATCATAAAGCACTACAGTTTTTCACTAAGTATGATAATGTGGTGTTGATGGTTACTAGAAATTAGTTGGTGCTTGCAGTTAAGCTACAGCCTGAGCACAGCAAGAGAGAAGCCAACAGACGTTAGAAGAGCTTGAGGGGAAAATGGACACGAACCAAAAACGATCAATACAGCTAATCTCTGTAGCTGTCAAAATATCTGCTGCAAACCACACAAACTCTCTTTGGGGTGCTGCATTTTGTCACCAACCCAAACAACTGACATCCTTATGAGGACTGTGTCAAGGTACCTGTTACTCCATCCCATCTTACAGGCAGGGAACGTTAGCACACAAAATCTGTAGCATGCCCAGGAGTCCTGGATCCATGTTCTGACTCATAGGGGCTGCTTCTCCACACTTCTCCCACTTACATTTAGCGAACAGCCTCCTCGTTCTGGCTGACTACACACATCTATGGGCTGGCAGGAAAAGCCATCACCTTCATATCCATCCGTGCAGATGCACCTTAAAAGCAGAAGCACAAAAGGGACACAGATAGAGCAGCCCCTTCTGAAAGCCAGCAGAGAGCAACAGAGCAATTTGAGGCTCTCAGGAAAGCAAGAACCTGACTGACTTCTAGCAGGCTGTTACTCAAACAACCCTCTGCAGCAAGCCCATAGACAAACACAGAATAAGGCAGGTTGGAAAAGACCTCTGAGATCGTCAAGTCTAACCTATCGCCCAACACCACGTAATCAGCTAAACCAAAGCACTAAGTGCCTCGTCCAGCCTTATTTTAAACACTTCAAGGATGGTGACTCCACCACCACCCCCACCCCAGGCAGCACATTCCAATGGCCAATCTCTCTTTCTGTGAAGAATTTCTTCCTAACATCCAGCCTAAACCTCCCCTGGTGCAGCTTGAGACTGTGTCCTCTTGTTCTGGTGCTGGATGCCCGGGAGAAGAGACCAACCCCCACCTGGCTACAACCACCCTTCAGGTAATTTTAGATAGCACTAAGGTCTCCCCTGAGCCTCCTCTTCTCCAGGCTAAACAACCCCAGCTCCCTCAGTCTCTCCTCATAGGGCTTGTGCTCCAGACCCCTCACCAGCTTTGTTGCCCTTCTCTGGACATGTTGGAGCAACACACAGCTGCTGTGTGCTGTGCAATGGCGACGAGCCCACCCAAACTTGCATGCCACACAGACCAACCTTGCTGTGTCATTGAGGCTGCAGACAGCATTCTGGTGGCAGTACTGGGACATCCCACTCGGGCCACAGTTCCTGGATGTCTTGTCACAGAACCTCCCAGTGTAGCCTTCCTTGCAGGACCAGGACTGACACACACCCCCGCTGCCAGGCCTGTTGTCACAAACACCATGGACACAGCCACAATCTGTCAAGCACATAAAGGAAAAACCTGTGACTAAAAGCCCAGAACCCACCACAGTGATGGCACTTCGTGGATTCCCAGCTTCCTTTCACAACCTCTTGTGACACCAGATGATTGTCCAACTTGCTCTTGACTGAAGGATGCCTGCTGAGAGACATTCATCATAACTCAAAACCTGGTCAAAGAACAGGTCCTGTGACCATGTGGGTATGTGTTTTTCTAGGTGTCCAAGGACAGGCTCAGATTTGGGCTATCAAGTTCAAGGCACTTGTCATCTGTCTTTCTTTTTCTAGCAGGAGAGATCTAAATCAAAGCCTCACACCCCAGTTTGGCTGATGTTTCCAAGACTCCCATCACCACTGTTACATCAGCCATGTTTTCTCCATTCCTGCTTGGAGGGACATCCGTGATGACATTTCCCTCGCTTCTTTCATGAGGTCTTGCCAGCAGGGAAGCTGGGATACAGGAGCTATATCCTGGCCTTAGATTTTCCTCTGGCCTCTCTACTGGAATCACTAACCTTCATCACAGTTCTCGCCGTGCTTGTTTGGGTTTGAGCAGATGTGGCAGGCTATGCCTTTGAAACCTTCAAAGCACTGGCAGTGGCCATTCCCTTGTATGCCATCGCTGCACTGCAAGGACAAGAAAGAGAAAAAACAGGTGATTGAATGTGGTGGGGTTGAAATTACCCCCCAAAAATAAAAAGGAATAGAATAGAATAGAATAGAATAGAATAGAATAGAATAGAATAGAATAGAATAAACCAGGTTGGAAGAGACCTTCAAGATCATTGCATCCAGCCCATCATCCAACACCACCTAATCAACTAAACCATGCAACCAAGTCTCTTTCTAAACACCTCCAATGATGGTGACTCCACCACCTCCCTGGGCAGCCCATTCCAATGGGCAATCACTCTCTCTGTGAAGAATTTCTTCCTAACATCCAGCCTAAACCTCCCCTGGTGCAGCTTGAGACTGTGTCCTCTTGTTCTGGTGCTGGTTGCCTGGGAGAAGAGACCAACCCCCACCTGGCTACAACTCCCCTTCAGGTAGTTGTAGACAGCAATAAGGTCTGCCCTGAGTCTCCTCTTGTCCAGGCTAAGCAACCCCAGCTCCCTCAGCCTCTCTTCATAGGGCTTGTGTTCCAAACCCCTCACCAACTTTGTTGCCCTTCTCTGGACACATTCCAGCAAGTCAACATCTTTCCTAAACTGAGGGACCCAGAACTGGACACAGGACTCAAGGGGTGGCCTAGCCAGTGCTGAGTCCAGGGGCAGAATGACCTCCCTGCTCCTGCTGGCCACACTGTTCCTGATACAGGCCGGACCAGCTCAGATGGAAGCAAATGGAGCTGTATTTACAAGCACACTACAATCTAGAAACGTGAAGTGCAATGAATATGTACAAAATACACAATATTTACAATTTATGAACAACACAAGAACCCCACCCTGGACAAAACCAGGGGTTACCAACAGCTTCCTCTTCTTCTCTCCCCTTCCCCCTGTACACAGGACAAGAGAAAGAACAGATGGTAGCTTGTTAGTACTTAGCCACAATAAACAAACACTGCCAATGGTCAGCAAGCCATCAGAAGCACCAGTTAGTATCTGCTAGAGTGAAGAAGACCAGAAGACTGTGCTTACTCTGTAAGCTGTAGCTGCACCCTCTAACCACACAGTCTCCACTGCTCATGGCAGCCCACCAGGAGCTTTCAGACTTACATTTCCCGGCCATAACATGGACTGGAAAATCCTCCTGGGCATGGCATGCAGTCCGGACCAAAGAATCCTTTGCAGCATCCAGGTATCTGAAACAGAAGCAAAATCAGTAAGGCTATGATGTGACTTCACACGAATTGCCTGGGGTCACCCTGCCCTCATGAATCTGGAATTCTGGGTCTCCTCTCTGTCACACTGTCCCATCCGGCATCCGTGTTTCTGCGACTGCGTTTCCTGCACTTGAATTACTTTTCAGCAGTACCCTACTCATATCCTACCCTCCCCAGAACAAATCACTACTTGCTGTTCTTTCTCTGACTTCAGCAAATAGGGTCCATGTTTTCTATCAGCTTTTATTCCTTTAATAGTGCTGGCCCACTCACTCCTACTTTATCCTTGCTGCAAACTGTGCTCCTTTGGAGGACTGTAGCAATCCTGGATTGTCGTGACTGACCAGGACAATCCCAAGACAATCAGCAGTATTTAATGAGTCACCCACAAATCACTCCATGTAGTTGGCACTAACAGAGCTCAAGAGCTGCAGATAAATGTGAGGTCCACAAACTTGCTGAGGGCAACTTTCCCAAACCATCTGACAACGTTTCATAAACAGGATGCAATCACTTCACAGCTTACAGCACTTTCCCTGTGCTCAGCTTCCCTTGGGAAGAATGCTAAACCCAGGGCACACTCAGAGAAAATGTGCCACAGCTAACACCCTGTCATTTCTCTCGTGGCTGCCTCCAGCTTGGTTGCTCACTACTGGCCTGCTTAATTCTATTTATTTCTTGCACCCTGCTTTCCAACATTTGCAGCTGGTTGGTATCCTGTGTTCTCCTGCCAAAGGAAATCACAGAATCATTTAGGCAGGAAAACACCTTTAAGATCACTGAGTCCAACCATTAACCTGACACCAGGTCTGCTGCAAAACCATGTTTCTCCATGGCTAATGCAGCTAGCCAGTTCATGTGAGACAGCCCTTCAGATGGGAGCCTTTTGCTCCCATCCATCCCTCTCCCAGCTCAACGAGTCAGAGTTCTTCTTACAGAATCATAGAATTGTTAGGGCTGGAAGGGACCTCAAGGATCAGTCAATTCCAACTCCTCTGCCATGGGCAGGGACACCTCACACCAGATCAGGCTGCTCAGAGCCACATCCAGCCTGGCCTTAAAAAACTCCAGGGATGGGGCTTCTACCACCTCCCTGGGCAACCTCTTCCAGTGTCTCACCACCCTCATGGCGAAGAATTTCTTCCTAACATCCAATCTGAATCTACCCATT
This sequence comes from Picus viridis, assembly GCA_033816785.1. Classification (NCBI taxonomy): domain Eukaryota; kingdom Metazoa; phylum Chordata; class Aves; order Piciformes; family Picidae; genus Picus; species Picus viridis. Next base: position 4,979,732 of record CM066592.1, read on the forward strand.
TCTATTTCTTTTCCATTCCCCCTAGTCCTATCACTACATGACACCCTGACCAGCTTTCTTGTAGGCTCCCTTAAGATACTGGAAGGCCACAATAAGGTCTCCTCAGAGCCTTCTCTTCACCAGACTGAACAGCCCCAACTCCCTCATCCCTTCTTGCTGAATAAGAGCAAAGCTGAGCTCCTTTCAAAGGGGATGTGGTCTTCCAGAACACTTACCGTGATGGTTTGATTGCAGTACCTGGCACACCCCTTCTTCAGGACATTCAGGCCTTGTGGGTCATGGATGTAGACACATTCTTTTTGGAAGAACGTTAGGTCCTGTACAAACAAAACAAGTCATCAGCACAGCTCTTCCCCTCTGCTCTGTTTGCTGCAGAGAGCAGCTGTGCCTATCTCTGAGCGGTGGGAGTTCACAGAGGAGACAAGGTGAACAAGACACTACAGCACATGGCAGCTTCCTCCTGCTCCCAGCAGTCTCTGAGCCTGAGCCAAGGTGCTGCCCTTTTGTTCCAATAATGGTGTCTCTGGTAAGGGAGAGAGAGTAGGGGGAGAAGGTAGGAAGAGAAAGGGAGAGGAAGGGAGGGAGAAGAGACAAGGGGAGAAATAGGAGGAGGAAAGAAAATGGAGAGGAGAGAATATGCAAGAGGGAAGGACAGTGGGGCAGAGGAGGAATAAGAATGATAAAGGGAGGGAGGAGAGAGGTGAGGTAGACAGGAAGATAGGGAGATTGAGAGAGTAAGAGAGAGGGGAAAGGACTGCAACTAAATTTGGAGCAATGCTCAGTGACCTGCCATGGAGTTAAACACAGGCAGAACTGGGACTCAGATGATTCTGGCTCTACCTGCCTCAATCAGAGGGGAAAGTGAGCAGCTAGTCATTATGCAGAGCTCTACTTCAGACATTCATCAACAAACTCACCGGAAAATCAGATGTCTCAGAAGACACCCAACAGTTAACAGTGCTGAACAGCTCTCTGGCTCTCACAAAAACCATCTTGGCCCTGGCCTTCACATGGCAATTTCCAAGAACCTGCTATTCTGCTAAACTCATCATGGAATAACTCAAAGATACCAGCATCCAGTAGCCTCCTCATCATTACTCCACCTTCAGCCAGTTCTGCTCATCTCTGAGTCAACAGGGAGTACAGGCCAAGAACAAATTGTTTCTCACTCTGCAGTGCAGAAAGCTTGCTGTGATTCTTTGGCTGTGATACTGGCAGTAGCAGTACTGGATGGTACTAGTGGGACCTGGCTTGGTTCTAGCAGTCTGGAGTAGCTGGCAGACTTGGTATGTGAGAGAGAAAAGCTAAGCCTGGGGCAGAATAGAAGTGCTAGAGAAGTTGCAAGTCTACAATTTCATTTAGCTCAGACTGTCTCATAACTCTCTCCATTGATTCAGCAGACTTCAGAATGAGAAACAGCACAGAGCAGTGAGTGAGTGACAGTCTGAGACCACAGAGAAAGGATATGTGGGGAGCACGGATTCTCTAATGAGGCTCTCCTCTCCTTGCCTTTCCTGCTCTATTTATCTGGAAGTGGCTTAGGTTGGAAATGTCTGTCAGTGTGCCTGTATGTCATCATGCAAAGTAGAAATTACCAAATTAGCCACTAATGCTTACCATTTCTCTGCTGCCAGGTGGGCAAATGCTGCTGTTGAGGGCCTCACAATCCACACAAGAACCCTGTTAAGAACAGGGGGAGACTTACTATTCTCAAAGGAACCCATTCCCCATGCCAAGAGTGCTACAGAGCAACTGCTCCTGCTGCACACCCAAAGCATCACAACATGTGTCAGAAACAGCTTAGGAAGGAGTTTCCACTCTCTGAAATGGGGTAAGTTTATAATTTAGATAAAATTACTCATATGTCTTGAGGAGGTGCTTGCACCTGACTGCAAGATGGGGTTTGTCTCCAGCCTGTTTATCTGCACTGGACATGCAACTATGCTGGAAAACAACGTGGGCATCCATGTAGAAGGACTCACTGAATCAGTAAGTTCCATGGACCCTCTAGCCACTTGGGATTAACTGTGTGTCTCCAAATCGGGTACCTCTCACCTATTCTGTGCCTCATCTTCTTTCTTCAGTGAAGAAGATGCTGTAAAATCTCATGAACAGGTCTGTGTGGTGCTAAGGGGCATGGTTAAGCAGGAGGACTTGATGATCTTAAAGGTCTTTTCCAATCCAAATAATTGTATGGCTCTAGTGCGGCCAGCAGGAGCAGGGAAGTCATTGTGCTCCTGTACTCAGCGCTGGTTAGGCCACACCTTGAGTGCTGTGTCCAGTTCTGGGGCACTCAGTTTAAGAAGGACATTGAGACTCTTGAATGTGTCCAGAGAAGGGCAACGAGGCTGGGGAGGGGTTTGGAATACAAGCCCTGTGAGGAGAGGCTGAAGGAGCTGGGGTTATTTAGCCTGGACAAGAGGAGGCTCAGGGGAGACCTCATTGCTCTCTACAACTACCTGAAAGGTGGTTGTAGCCAGGAGGGGGTTGGTCTCTTCTCCCAGGCAATCAGCACCAGAACAAGAGGACACAGTCTCAAGCTGCACCAGGGGAAGTTTAGGCTCAATGTGAGGAGAAAGTTCTTCAGAGAGAGAGTTGTTGGTCATTGGAATGTGCTGCTCAGGGAGGTGGTGGAGTCACCATCCCTGGAGGTGTTCAAGAGGGGATTGGATGTGGCACTTGGTGCCGTGGTTTAGTCATGAGGTCTGTGGTGACAGGTTGGACTTGATGATCTTGGTCTTTTCCAACCTTATTTATTCTATGATTCTGTAAGTGTACTTCTGATTGAAAGGTGGGGTGAGGGCAAGGAAAGAACAACCTATGAAGAACATTTGCTGATTGCCAGGAAAGCAGTGCCAAGTGCTAGCAGAAGAAACACTGATGGTGCTGATTCTGAGTGAGTTCCCGTCAGGGGACCTCTCTGAGAGAGTGCATTTCCCAAATGCAATTTACACAGCCTCCAGGTGAGTGTAAGGTCTACAGCAAGCACTGGTGTGAGACAGGGAGAAGCTGACTTACCAGCACAATTTTAGATTGCTCCTCATTGCATCTGTGAGGTAAAATGGGAATTATTGAAGGAGGGATGAAGATGCCGTCCAAGGTGTGAATTACACCGTTTGATGCCACAATGTCTCGCATGTTTAAGGGGATCCCTGATTCACCCATCAGAATTCTTCCCTGATGCAGAAAGATAAATAATTGATCTGCCTTTTAGGCCATTAGACTGCATCAGCTACATAAAGCTAAATGGTACACAACAGCAAGTGCAACCACACAAGTGATCAGGCCTCTTGGTGGAGTCATGGGTTGGATAAGAAGCAAACGAATTCAATGACCTCATTTAAGCCTATTCTTTTTTTAAGCAGCAGAAGAAATAGAGATAGGCTGAAACCACATTGTTTAGAAGGACATCCAGACTTTCTCCTAGAACAGGAGGGTTTGTCCAAAAGGATTCTGATTCATACTTACACCTGCACTGATGTTGATGGTAAGTATCTGGTTAGCCATAGTAACAATGTGTGGCATCATTATCAGTCTGTCTACGGTCACCTGAAAGAAAAACACCGGGGGACAGTACCATGAAAAAGCATAGTCCTTTCAGTACAGCTGACAGAATCTTCCCATGTTCCCACCACTTAAAAACCTTCTAAAGGAGACTTTAATTTTTCCATTTCATGAAGTGCCTTACTTACAACCAAAGGGTCAAAGGGAAATCCAGGACTTGGTGTGGATTGTTTGCCATAGCACAAACACAGAAGTGCTGGTGGCAGCAGTCTTGGTAACAGTCCAGCACCATGGCAATTAGGTCTCACTAATAGTGTCTCTTACTAATACAGCTGCAAATAGGGTCAGACTAATAGGGGGAGCCCTTTGAGATGGTTGAGCACAAGTAGTTGTTTTTGGCAACCACTTTTCTGGTAAACATTTTGTCTCCTCCAGATCCCTAATCCCATCCCTGCTTCTCCAGGGAATGTTGCAGAAGCAGCAGCTGAAGTCTTCCACATTCCAACCTCTATGCCAAACAACAGAACTGGCCCAAAGACACTGGCCCAAAGGACTTCAAGCATCTGTAATTAGAGCTGCCTGCCTTACCGCTGCTGAAGTGTAGATATGATGTTTCACAAGTTCCTGAAGCTTATTTATGCCCTAAGGAAAGAAGAGAACATAAGAATTAGATATCCCTTCAACGCTCCCGAGTAAAAGGAAGCAACTACTCTGTCTTCTGAGCAACCTTCTTGTTGAAGGTTCCAGCAGCATTCACTTCTCTTCCAAGGCTTTACAGAAACAGAGACATGGTTTAGCCATCTCCAGGAAGAGCAGCTTTCAGCAGTGATCAGACATTGCAGAAGCCATTCCAGCACAGTCTAGTGTAACACAGTTGGTTCAGGATATCTTAGCAGTACAATAAGCTCTCACCTCTGTGAAAAGGTAAATGAGCCTTCCATCTCTCAGCTCATCCACACCATCATTGCTGGGTACAAATACAGTAAAGGGGCCTGGTCCATCCAGTATTGCAGGCAGGCCACAGTTCTGACAAAAGAATAAGAGATTTCTTTATGGATGTAGCATGAGTCAGGGGGAGCAGAAGTATCAGGAAGGGAGAGGAAACTCTAAGCAACTCCCTAGAGGCAGAGCTATTGAACAGCAAATGTGTACATGAGGCAATGGACATAAAGGATGACTGTAATACAACAGAGGCATAAATGCTACAAAACCTTAGCTTGGACAATGAAGCCACAGGTGTGAATGCAGGTAATGTGAGCAAGGAAGTACTGGGATCATGCTCCCTGTGTGCTTTAGACACACAAGTGCATATACAGAGGTTAAAACTGTATCTTTTTCCCTGAAGAGAAGAAGAAAATCAAGTCTACAGTCACAACTGCAGTTTTGTGAACAGCTAGCAGCCACAGAGCTGAAAACAGGCAGGCCAAGAGTGTTGTGAGTAATGCTAGAGCAGATCCATGTGATGCTGATGGAGTTGCAAGGGGAATGAGTACAAGGGGGAACCAGTCTGTCCCTAGTGAAAATACTAACTAAATAAATCCTGGGCAGCAGCCTCAAGGGCTTAGAACATGAGCACTGTGGGTTTTTTTCAGAGATAGAATAGAATAGAAAAGAAAAGAAATAGGAATAGGAATAGGAATAGGAATAGGAATAGGAATAGAGCAGAGCAGAGCACAATAAGCCAGGCTGGAAAATACCTTTGAGATCATCGAGTCCAACCTATCATCCAAGACCATCTAATCAACTAAACCATGGCACCAAGCACCCCATCCAGTCTCTTCCTAAACACCTCCCATGATGGGGACTCCACCACCTCCCTGGGCAGCCCATTCCAATGGGCAATCACTCTTTCTGTGAAGAACTTCTTCCCAACATCCAGCCTAAATCTCCATGGGCAGTTGAGAAACCTTCACTCTTTGTCCTGTCAGTGGTCAAGAACTGAACATGCTTTGAAGAACAGACTCTTCACAGGGGAGAGGGGATGGAAGCAGATAGGAAAGGGGTAAGTAAGTTTGCTGCTTGTGCCATAGCCCATCTGGATGTGAAAACTCCAATCTTTTCTGTTACATTTGCTTAGGGAAACTACACAAAATAAGAAATTACTCAGAAAAAAAGAAATTAAAGCAACCAGAAAGCAGCCAAATGACTGAGATGTATTTAAATATTATTCAAAACTCCCATAAACCCAGCAGCAGACATTGCAACAGCCTTGCTGAGGCAGGCAGTAACATGCTTACCTCCAGTATAGTTTCAAATCTACTGAAGATCTCCATTGAAGCAAGGATCTCACCAATGGTTTTCTGCAAGAGGATACAGAGTCAAAAAAATGGTTGGGGCTGAAGTGAGGTCTGAGCACATACTTGAACATCTTTGGTCAGTCCATGTTTGTGGCTTGCATGTGAAGACCTACAGGAGACCATCATTTTCAGTCTTCAAGCCCCCTGACCTAGCAAGGACTGAGCTTGTAGACAAAACAACTTCCCAAGGGACCATGCACTTGAGCACTCTTCTGTTTTCCTGCTCCCACCTGCAGACTAAATTAAATGAAGAGGCAATTGCTTACTAGTGTTAGGACTAGAGGCATGCCACTTCCAGCGATAGCCAAGTCCGTTCTGGGCTGGCAGGCAGTGTTGCTGCTCTGTCATTTCAAGCCTCCCTGTCCTCTGAGGATAAAAGTTCACTCTGCCACTGGCAAATGAGCCCTAATGCTGAGAAAATACAATTCCTATGCATATTCCCCAAACCACAGAGGAAATAGATGCCTTCCTTTTTGCCACATTGCCCATGAAGGCAAAGGTATCAGGGGGAATGTCCCTTCAAGCATCAAAACTTGTGCAAGAACTTGTCTGACCTTTATTTGTAGGAATCTGCATGTTGTTTTGGTTTGCTGGTTTTTGTTTTGGGGTTTGTTTTGGCAGAAAGTGCTTCCCATAGAACATGCAGAGGCACAGAACATTTATCCAAGAGGAACTGGTGCAAAGGGCTTTGATGCCAAAAACGGCTGATGTGATCACTAGCTTTCCTTGTGAAGTCAGCATCTCAAGGGAAGGAGGTATCTGAAGGACCAGAGACAGACAAGCTCTGCAGGGAGCACTGTTACTCTCCTGCCATCCCAGAGTAGCTGCAACTCTCCCCCTCCAGCTACCCGAGCACACACACACAGAGGTCCATCTTTCCCTCCAGAGCCCAGACACTTCTTTTTGGAAAACATCCTCCTGTAGCTCCTAAACCTGAGGACATCTTAAGAGCCAGCAAACTTAAACATCACTGGTGGGCATGGTCAAATCCAAATGAACACCCAGAAGTTCACAGGATCACAGGATGTTAGGGTTTGGAAGGGAACTCCAAAGGTCACAATATCCTTAAGGTCGGAAGAGACCTCGAAGATCATCAAGTCCAACCCCCCTGCCAGAGCAGGACCATAGAATCTAGCACAGGAACACATCCAGATGGGTCTTGAAAGTCTCCAGAGAAGGAGAATTGTACAATTGATAGAACATCCTCAGGGCCCTTCAGCTGAAGAGCTACTAACTCTCAGCACACCACTGAGCACAAAATACAACCACAATATCATGCAGTCTGGCTGCTTTTAGAGATCAATTACAACAGCGTAAAGTAAGAGCAAATGACTACTGAAATCCTACCAAATCCTGGAGCAAGGAGGGAAGGGGTAACAGGGTCTGCTCTCTGCATACAGAAACAGTATCACAATGCTCAGCTGAGTGATGCAGTGGCTACAGCAAAACTTCTCCAGGCTAACAGGGAAAAGTGCTTAGCAGGACTTTAACCTGAAGCATCTGCTCAGCATCTTGAAATCAAGACATGGTTTCAAAATGCCGAAGTCTAATGAGCATTTGCTCCTACTGTAAAGAGTTCTAATGCAAAGACAACTTCTTTTTTTTTTAATTAGAGTTTCAAAATACAGTAGCAATCAACTAAAGAAAATCTGTGTCTGATTTTCATGCGAGAAATGCTTTTCCAGTGTTTGTCCTGTAAGGCCCATAATCTCTAACAAAGAAGCAAAGTGATCCTGCTCTGGCAGGAGAGGGGGGCTGGACTCAACCACTTGAGGATCCTTCCAACCTCTAATGCACTGTGCTATTGTGATACCGTGAAAGAAGAGCTCCTTAGCTATGAAGGGAGTGATCTTGCTCATGAAAGTAGAACTCCCTGCTCATCCAAGCACTGTAAAAGCATCGTTGTGAAGTCTCTATGCAAGTGATATTATCGTAGTATCATAGTACCAGTCAGGGTTGGAAGGGACCACAAGGATCATCTAGTTCCAACCCCCCTGCCGTGGGCAGGGGACACCCCACACTAGATCAGGCTGGCCAGAGCCTCATCCAGCCTGGTCTTAAACACCTCCAGGGATGGGGCCTCAACCACCTCCCTGGACAACCCATTCCAGGGCTTCACCACTCTCATGGGGAAGAACTTCCTCCTCACTTCCAGCCTGAATCTCCCCACCTCCAGCTTCATTCCATTCCCCCTAGTCCTATCACTACCTGAGATCCTGAGAAGTCCCTCCCCAGCCTTCTTGTAGCCCCCTTCAGATCCTGGAAGGCCACAATGATGTCACCTCGGAGCCTTCTCTTCTCCAGACTGAACAGCCCCAACTCCTTCAGTCTGTCCTCACAGGAGAGGTGCTCCAGCCCTCTGCTCATCCTCGTGGCCCTTCTCTGGACACCTTCCAGCACCTCCAGATCCCTCTTGCAATAGGGGCTCCAGAACTGGATGCAGTACTCCAGGTGGGGTCTCACCAGGGCTGAGCAGAGGGGGAGAATCACCTCCCTTGACCTGCTGGCCACACTTCTCCTGATGCAGCCCAGGATCTGATTGGCTTTCAGGGCTGCAAGCGCACATTAAGTGCTCATGTTGAGCTTCTCGTCCACCAGCACCCCCAAGTCTCTCTCCTCAGGGCTGCTCTCCAGCCAGTCCCTGCCCAGCCTGGATTTGTGCCTGGGATTGCCTCGACCCAGATGCAGGACCCTGCACTTGGTCTTGTTGAAGCTCATGAGGTTGGCTTGTGCCCACCTCTCCAGCCTGTCAGGGTCCCTCCGGATGGCATCCCTTCCCTCCAGCGTGTCTGCTGCACCACACAGCTTGGTGTCACCAGCAAACTCGCTGAGGGGCACTCGATGCCACTGTCCATGGCACCCACAAAGATGTTGAACAAGACAGCTGCACTTCACAGTGCGCCGACATAACAGCGCCTGACAGATCTTGTTAGGGGCTTCAAACAAACTAAACAGCCTCTTCCCTCTGTACAAAGCCTCCCTGGCTTGCAAGTTTAGTGATGAAAACAGATGGTTTGGGGGGTGGTGGTTTGTTTTTCTTTTTCCAATTTTCTATTATTATTTTTTTGTAATGTGTGTATTCTGTGGTGCCAAAACCCCCAGAAGAAATAGAATTGTCTGTGTACCTGTGGGTTTCCAAGGTTGCTAGTGCTGGCGTTCTTCCTGAGGGTGTTACTGATGTGAATGATGCCATTGGCTGCAGGGAGGTTTGCTTGCAGCACGTTGTACAGTTCCCCCGGCAGGTCTTGGTATCGGAATGATTTGATGTATTGCTGGACAATAACAGAAGGTTACTGCCTTGTGGTATATGTTATCATGACAGAGCTATAAACCATTGCCTCCCTTCAGTGCTCTCTCTGCCTGTGGGTCAGCAAGGTAAAGGTACAACCAGAATGACTCTGGGAAAAGTAAATTTAAGGGGCAGTCTGGGTGTAAAACCAACACCCCACCTTTACTTCAGTTTAGTAACAGTTTGATGCTGGGGGACATTTTTAAGTCTTCTTACAGAAGGACATTTTTAAGTCTTCTTACCTAATCTGGGACAAATTAAGTTTGTCTGAGTGCAAACAATGCTGGGTCCCAGCTCTGGCTCACAAAAGGGTGCACTGACCATCAAGTAGCTGTTGCATCAATCTGCCAAGGACAAGGGGAGAGGCATGGTGCCTCCTATGCACCAGCATACAGATTTTGGAGGCAATCCTGGAACTACAGCTTTGATTGCAACTTTTATTGGCTCTTAAAGCCAGCCAGGAGTCTTCAGAACAAAGCCAAACCAGTCAGGGTGACTGAATTATAAGGTGTGCATATTGGTTGTGCACAATCCTTCCCTATTGTATACAACCACGCACTGAAGCTGGGCATATGGAGGGGTAACCTACAAACTGAGCACCAAGGTACTGGTGCTGCAGTCATAATCTAAGTACAGGCAAGCACAACTTCTCTGGGCTTTTCATTTCACCACGTGTATTTACTGAACTGCTTCTCCCTGCCCTGAACCTCAGCTGACATCACTGAGGATTCTGGCTGAAACAAAGGAAGGGGAGGGCAGACTTCCCAGATCAAAAGACTCCTGAGTAAACAAACAGGAAAGAAATTTAAAAGGAACATCGACAAGCTCATTTCAGGTTCCCTGACTCCAAGTAGTGCTTTGTGCTTTTGATGCATGGAGGGTGCATGTGTTATGACCTAGACCTCGAGGTCAAGGCTGGATCCTCAGAGCGGAAACACAAGGCCCTCCCTTGGCCATCTGTGAGCGTGCATGCAGGAAAAGTGCAGGATGGAGAGAGAATAGTGGATGCTGGAAAACATGAGTCAACTGAAAAAGGGGAAGAGGGGAAAAAAAGCCTTACATATCAGAACATAATGAGGAAAGACTCTTTGCTAGGACAAGTAAGAAAAATAAAATAGAAAGATAGAAAAAGGAAAAGAAGCAGAGAACATATTCAGCATGTGGCTATGTCCAAGCACACAATCTCCAAAGAGAAGCATTCGGTCTGAAGAGCGACTTTGCTGCCTCCTCCACATCAGCCATTGTAGCTGCTAATGTGTAGGCAAAGGCTCTATTCTCCAGAGCATGCATACAAACGAGGAAAGATCATTCCCAAGTCAGATTCTGCTTGTCTGCAAGACATAAAAAGTGGATGCTTGGGATATCTGATCTTAAATCGCCGTGCTTTGGACTCCACAAAGGAGCATGTTCTGATGGCAGGCAGGCTGATTAGAGAAAAACGTTTTCTGGTTTAAGAGAGTGCACCAAGAAAACTGCTCAGGATGCAATCTGCCCTACAGGAAAGCAGCAGTCCAGGACTTCAGTTCAGGAGATCCTTTACCTGCCTAGTGAACATTAGCTGATGTCCTGACAAGGTCCATATAGTCTTGGCTTTTACCATGTCTTCTATCATATGCAGCCCAGGAACGATGTGCATTCTGCACAATTGCTCAGCAGTGGTGTCCTTTGGGGAGCAAAGACCACATACAGAAGATCAGTGACACATTCTCTCAAATGCCTCATTTACTGCAAGAGCCAAGACATTGTCTTCCCTCCAGCTAACACACTGAGAAGTCCTTAGCATAAAAGATGGAGCTTCCCTCTTTGTTTTGGATCTCTGGAGTAGCACTGTGGCTTGTTAATGTACACATTCAAACCCAGTGAGTCTGATTAACCTGCAAGTGACTCTAGATGAATCCCCTCGACAGGGATGAATCCCCTGGACCTGAACAATTTAAAAACTATACTTGGTGTGCTCCAGATTATAAACTGTGCTGAAGCAACCCAGACACTGTTGTTTATGTTGGGCCATATAGGTGGTGTAAACTGCTGAATTGACATTTAGATAACTCAAGGGTGTTTCCTGATGTATTTTCTATGCATGCAGAAGTTACCACGATGCCCTAGGTGCAGGGTCTGACTCGGGTTAGTGGAAACCTCTGCTCAACAAGGTAGAAGGAGGAGGCTTACATCCCCGGCACTTGTGGGTTAGGAGTTGCTCTCTAGACTCTACATGAATGAATGCAGCTGTGTACATAACTCTGCTATCAAGCAAAGGAATGATATTTCTAAACCAGCAGGAAACGTTCAAATGAGGTTGGTCTAGGAGTTTATTGTTAATATCTATTTATTTACCTTCTCATATCCAAGTGCCAGCTGAAACACAACAGGCACCTTGCATGCAATTGAAATCCCTCCTGCACGACCTGCATTTGTAGCTTGTGTGCTGATTTTTAGCTGTCTTGGGAAAGTGCCTCATGTACTTTCTCATCTTAATGGTGGATAAGTATGGGCTGAACCATGAAAAAAAAAAACCTAAAACCCTACTTTAAATGAGCCAAACTTAATGGCAAAAAATAAATTTTAAAAGAGATAATCAAATTTGATCTGCAGGACCTGCTTGCTGAAGCTTAGAGTTCTCAGTCCTTTGTCCTGGCTCCCACAGCAGTCTTCTCCACAATTACTAACCCCGTTAACAAAATGAGCTTTTCTCAAGAAGAGGGCCATAGATCCAAAAAATCCAATACTTGGATACAAATCTCAGCCTCTTTCTGAGAACCTTGCCCACAGGCAGTGAGAAGCCACCTGAAGTTTAAGAACAGTCACACGCACACACAGAGAGGAGTTTCAAGCTTTGCATGAAGAATGGCCAGAAAAACTTAACACTTCCTGGCATTAAAACCAAACAAGCTCTGTCAATGTTGGAGAGAGAGATAGAGGCTTTAAAAATAATGTGAGGGATGTAACATCCTCTGTCTGGCAGCAGCTCAACCAGACAATGAAGTCTTCCCCAGAGATTTCTTCTATAAATACTGTCATCCACAGTTCCTCTCTCGTGTGTATAGCAATATTTTTTTTAACAGGCTGCAGAACTCAGGCAGGAAAGAATCTTTAGGCAGGGGAAAAAATTGCTAAAGCCAAGAAAACTTACGTTAAATTCCATTCTGTCATGAATGGGAAGAAGAGATGGGACAAAGACTGTGAAAGGCCCGTGTTTGGTCAGAAGCATCGAGCAACCAGCAACTGCAAAGAATCACAGAATCTCAGAATCACCGCGGTTGGAAGAGACCTCAAAGGTCATCGAGTCCAACCTGTCACCACAGACCTTATGACTATACCATGGCACCGAGTGCCACATCCAATCCCCTCTTGAACACCTCCAGGGATGGTGACTCCACCACCTCCCTGGGCAGCACATTCCAATGGCAAATGACTCTCTCTGTGAAGAACTTTCTCCTCACTTCCAGCCTAAACTTCCCCTGGCGCAGCTTGAGACTGTGTCCTCTTGTTCTGGTGCTGGTTGCCTGGGAGAAGAGACCAACTCCCTCCTGGCTACAGCCTCCCTTCAGGTAGTTGTAGACAGCACTGTGGTCTCCCTGAGCCTCCTCTTGTCCAGGCTAAGCAACCCCAGCTCCCTCAGCCTCTCCTCATAGGGCTTGTGTTCCAAACCCCTCCCCAGCCTCGTTGCCCTTCTCTGGACACATTCAAGAGTCTCAATGTCCTTCTTAAACTGAGTGCCCCAGAACTGGACACAGCACTCAAGGTGTGGCCTAACCAGTGCAGAGAGTGGCAGTGTGAAGCGGTGTGGTAGTTTTAAGCTTCTCAGGTCTTGAACAGAAAGTGGTACAAATGCAAATAAATCACTACTGGCTGCAAAAAAAGAAAACATAAGATAAATCTAAACAATCCCACTGGAGAGAGCTCTGCCATAAGGATTTAGTCCCCAAAACAATTTCTCTCTCTTCTTGCTTCCTCACTCTGGGAGAGATACTAACTCGCTTCTGCTTGACCTTGGCTGCATTGTTTTGGCTAAGTCTAAAATCCCTCTGCTCCTTTCTCTTCTCCCTTTTGTACAGGAGGGTAAGGGGGGCAGAGAGCGAGAAGCTAGCAGCTTGACCAGGGAGGTTCTTGTGCTGTTCATTAATTGTAAATACCTGTAAATATTGTAACTGCTGCATGTTTTGTACACATTCATTGAATTTCATTGCAGATTGTAGCTTTGCTTGTAAACACAGCTTTCATTTGCTTCCAGCTGAGCTGGTCTGGCAAATTTAATGTTTGGGGGTGGGAAATTTCAAACCACCCCAAGTGGTTACTTGGCCTATGGTGTAACTCCAGCCATAATGATCACTCTTGCGAACAGCCCACTTCATCCTACCCACTTTTAGCCTGGTGCAAGTAACTTGTGCTTGTTTACAAGGAATCAGAGGCAGCTTGGCATTGCTATCCAAGCCCAGGGGTTTTGCTATTTGTTTTAAGCACCTCCCCACAAGATGTCTGAAGGACTGCTGGTGACTATGGTCCACTTTGAATCACTGTTGAAATCTGCCAAATACTGGTAATAATTTTGTTCCCTCATGCTTACTACCTTGTTCTCTGTCTTCCCCTTGAAGCAACTAATTTGCAGCTGTCATCAGGATTTATTGAGGCTAAATACTTCTTAAGAAGCTGCTATGAACCCCAGTTGACAGTCTTCACTCAATAGTCAGTGGCCCATCGACAAAGTCTACATCAGCTAAGGTCATTAAGTCTACTGCACAGGAGTTAGAAACCCAAAGATCTTCATGCAGGTGTCCATAGCACAAATCATTATGGAAATCATTATGGAAAAACTGTTAACAGCATAGATGTGTAGCAGGGATGAGTATTCACAAACGCTAAACTGAGCTTAGCCCTGTCTCTGCTCCTGCCAAGTTCGTGGAGATAGAGAACTCTGGAGAGGATGTCCTGGAGAAGGTATCTAACCAAAATATGCTTTGACATGGTCTCATTCTTTCCTTGGATGATGGTGAAGCAAAAATTAACCTTTGTGGCTATCACTCCCAACACTCACAGTACATGGGTTCTAAACCAGTCTTCTATGCTTTGCCAAGCAATTCCTCACTCAGAAACTACCACAGTATATAAAACAAAGCTTTTTCACCCCTACAGCAGCCACTCACATGTGCCTGCTGGCAAGGAGGCTGTTTAAGAAACTTCTTCACAGTGAGGGTGACAGAGCACTGGAACAGGCTGCCCAGAGAGATTGTGGAGACTCCTTCTCCGGAGACTTTCAGAACTCACCTGGATGCATTCCTGTGCAGACTGCCCTGGGTGATCCTGCTTTGGCAGAGGATTGGACTTGATCTCTGGAGGTCCCTTCCAACCCAACCTCTAATGTACTGTGATACTAAGTAGAGGAGCCATGGCACATCAGCTTCAAGCATCACTGCATCAGCTGAGAGTTTGCTGTGCCTTCAACATAGATACTGCAAGTGGAGGCATGATGGTGGTTTGATACAAATGGTTTGAATCACACCTCCAAGGCATGTTTTCCTTCTTCTGCTGGTAAGGCATTTCCTTCACCAGGACTGTCAAATACCTCACACCTCTCCACACTGCTCTCTGCAACAACCTCCTCAATTCACAGTCCAGAAACAGTATGTGTTCAGAGATGTGGTGTGTTTAATCTTGCACCCCCTGGTCATATACTGTGAAACAGATCCACTGTATGGAAGGGCTTTAACCTTCCTGACACTTGTTGCCCACACAGCCTCCACCCCTCCAAACAAATTCGAAAGACATTTACCAAACATCTTCCTTGCGATGTTTAACCTCCTAGTGAACCTTCCTCGGGAATTGAGCTGATTTATCTCACCCAAGAGGTCTTTATAGCAGCTTCTCCCATCTCCAATTTCCCCTTCTCTACACACACAGCTAAGAGATGAGAATGAAACAAACCAAATCGTTATCAAACAGCTGGCAACGCATGCAACAAAGGTGAGGAGAACAACATGTCAGTATCCACACTTGAAAGACAAAGCCCAGCTTTGAGGGGTAGGTAAGAGCTTAGTAACTTCTGCCTGAGCTCAGTGACAGGAGGAAAGAAACGTACACTTCTGGAATGCAGGCAAATTCGGACCTGCCCAAAGAGAATGAAGATACTTC
The DNA here is from genome assembly GCA_033816785.1 of Picus viridis. Classification (NCBI taxonomy): domain Eukaryota; kingdom Metazoa; phylum Chordata; class Aves; order Piciformes; family Picidae; genus Picus; species Picus viridis. The sequence continues at coordinate 4,994,948 of CM066592.1, forward strand.
CTCAGATACAATCACCATGAGGATTCTCTGCCTTGGACATCAAGGTGCAGCTAGCCACAATGTATCTATCAACACCTATCTAACTGGATATTCAGTCAGCACCAGTCATTACAGCACCTGAAAATTAGAGCTAATGTATAAAAACCCCCACAGACTAAGTGAAAGTCTAGCAAGCAGCTCCTGTGTGACTCCCCCAGCTTCGGTGAGAAGTAGCTCCCCCAGCTTAAGGACATCAGTTAGCTACGGTTTGTCTTAGGCTTAACGAGGGCCTAAGAGAGGCTAATGAGTTTTGCAGAATAGCTTATCTGCATGTGAAAATCTCTGTCCTGATTCACACGGATTTACAGCCCTTACTCACAAACTACTTAACAGCACTGCCCTTTAACCATGTGTTTTTTCCGTTTGGGTTTTGGCCAGGTATTGGCTCTGCTCTTTCTGTTTCAGGGATTCAAAGACATGCAGCACGGGGAGGATCTGACACTCCTCCAGCCTCAGAGGGCTGAGTGCCAGCTGCTAGGGAACAGACACGCTAAGGCAGGGACTGTGCTGAACGCTGCGTCCTGCACTTCGCTGCCGTATGCTCGGAGAAGGAAGCCATTGCTTCAGGTCTGGCCGGGAGCACACAAAGCATGGGTGGATGCAAACAGTTTTAGCAGCACTTGAGAAGGAAAGGTCAAGGAGCTATGACTGCTCTTTCCCTCTGCATTACTCAGAGAAGCTCCACCTTTTCTTGGTGACACACGAGATCCCCAGTGGAGCGCCCTCCGGTATTTGGGAGGCCATTGCACAAACCTGATCCTAGATCTGGCAATATTTCCCATCTAAGGAGTATCAGCTTCTAGGTGGTTTGCTCCAGAGGGCTGAATGAGGTCTTTTTCTTCCCTCATCTTCCCTGTTTCCCATCAATATGCAACTCGTATTAATTTCTTGCTTACAAGCCTGAGTGGAAGGACAGTCAAAGACTTAGCCCACAGAATGAGTGAGCAAGCAAAAGGCACACACTGATTATTAACTGCTAACACCCTACCAATATCACCAACTTGGGGAGCTACATCTCCAGTTCACATCACAGCAGACTATGCTGCCCTAGATTGAATGTTTCTCGTGGCCCACGTGCCAAAATTTGCAAGGACTGGTGCAAAAATCTTTGCTTTTAACAGGCTGGTTACAAACAGGCTCTTCTCAAAGGCTGACTCCAGCCCATTCTCCTTGGTTAGCTTTCAGTTTCTTCAAAACTCAGCTCATCCCAACTCAGTTTGCACTCTGGCTGCAGAATAATCTTCTTTCATAGCAGTCTCTAAACTGGCTTACCTAGGATGCCCCTGGGAATTAATTTCACACTTGGCAGTTAGGTCACAGAAATACTGCCGGCAGTCGCTGGGAAACACAGAGCACTCAGATGAAGAAGTTCTCCTGCTCATCCCAGGCTTGCAGAGACAAGATGCCTAAGGGAAGGCAACACAACAGTTACAGAGCTGCATTCATCATCCCCTACCCAAGAAGACACCCTACAGAAGAGCTGCCTGATTTCCCTTCTCAAAAAATCTAAGGTGAGGAGAGCAGATGTGATCAACACAACGCTGAGCTCGCTTGAAGAACTCCTCACCCGGCCACGTTTCAGAGCCTCTCGGGTTGCTGGTGAGCTGTCACTGCCCTTACCTCTCCCGGGCGTCTGTAAGCACAGAGGGTGGAGTTTTCTGGACAGCCTCCGTTGTTGTCAACACAAGGATTTATGGGCTGGCAAATCCTCCCATCTCCTTGAAATCCTTCTTTGCAGGTGCACTGATACTTCTGTGGTCTGAGAACCTTACATTCAGCAAAGGGGGAGCATGGAGAAGAAGCACAAGGATCCTGAGCTGCAGTTAAAGAGAGGAGAAGTGAGAGTAACTGGATTTCTGTTTCCAGAACAGCATTTCCTGCAGCACAGCAGAATGCAAAAAGCCTGGAAGGTATCAAGTACAAGTAATTTATTCTGTTAAGCTTCTAACATTTCCTAGGGAAGTAAAAGCATTTCAGATAGCAGATGTTTGGAGATTTTTGGTCTGAGGAATTAGGATGACACACTACATAGAATCACAGAATGGTCTGGGTTAGAAGGCACCTCCAAAGGCCATCTAGTGCAAACCCCTCTGCTGTCAGCAGGGACATTCTCAACTAGATCAGGTTGCCCAAAGCCCTGTCAAGCCTCACCTAAAGTCTCTGCAGGGTTGGGGCCCCAACCACCTCCCTGGGCAACGTATTCCAGTGTTCCACTACCCTCATAGCAAAGCACTTGTTCCTAACATCCAATCTTAAATCTACCCTTCTCTAGTTTGAAGCCATTGTCCGTTGTGTTTTCTGTTACTTCAGTAACAGAAGTACAAGTAAGAGAGGATGCTTAGATTTACTGCTGGATTTCCATCACACCTGAGGATATATGAAACTGCAGTTTGGTCAGCAAAAGCTGCAAGGAAACAGTGAAACCAGAGCTATCCATAACTCCCTAACCATGTGCATCTTACTGGCTTTCTCTTAGCAAAGCTAAGAGGTCAGGGAAGAAGTCCTCCAATTACACACCTCATTAGTTAACCTGGGACAGACTCACCAACATCCCCTTGTTGCAGCTACTCAGTACATACTTCTAAGCAAGTGCTGAATGCACCCTGCAACTTTAATTAATGCCTTGCTTTCAGGACTAAGTGAAAAGAGACCCAAAAGCTCTTGGTCTTAAAAGGGATTCCTAAAAAACAGGCTCAGTCTTCTGCAGTGAGGTAAGTGTTGTAGTCACAGAATCACAGAATGTCAGGGGCTGGAAGGGACCTCAAGAGATCATTTAGTCCAACTCCCCTGCCAAAGCAGGATCACCTATACTAGGTCCCACAGGAACTCATCCAGGTGGGTCTTGAATATCTCCAGAGAGGGAGACTCCACAAACACCCATGGCAGCCTGTTCCAGTGTTCTGTCACCTTCACAGTGGAATAATTCTTCCTCCTGTTTTCATGGAACTTCCTATGCCTCAGCTTCCCCCATTGCCCCTTGTCCTGTCACTGGGCACTGCCAAGCAGAGCCTGGCTCCATCCCCTTGGCACTCAGCCTTTACATATTTATAAACATTAATGAGGTTATCTCTTAGTCTCCTCTTCTCCAAGCTGAAGAGCCCCAGCTCCTTCAGTCCTTCCTCATAAGGAAGATGTTCCACCTCCTTAATCATTTTCATGGCTCTGTGCTGGACCCTCTCAAGCAGTTCCCTGTCCTGCCTGAACTGAGGGGCACGGAACTGGACACAACATTCCAGATGTGTCCCCACCAGGGCAGAGGAGAGAGGGAGGAGAACCTCTCTCGACCTACTGACCACATCCCTTCTAATACAGCCCAGGACACCTTTGGCCCTCTTGGCCACAAGAGCACGTTGCTGGCTCATGGGCAACCTTCCATCCACTAGGACCCCCAGGTCCTTTTCCCCTTCACTGCTGTCCAGCAGGTCAGTCTCCAACCTATCCTGGTCCATGGGGTTGCCACCAGTGAGCCTGCTGACAGTGCTCTCTGTCCCCTCGTGCCGTGATCATTCACAGTGACCCAATTCAGCTGAAGATGCCAGTGCAATAAGATTTTTCCAAACAGGAGATCATTTAGGGTCCCAGATGAGTTTCCCACCTTGGCAAGTGCTCCCAGTCTTTGTGTAGCCCAGCTTGCAGTCACACGTGGCTGTCCCATCCCGTACCACACACTCGCTGTTGGCCTCACACGTGACGCCTTTGCAGAGAGGAAGCTCTGGAATCACAAAGCAAAGAGAGCTTCCCTTTGAGCACGCTGGGGGACACAAATTACTTTACAAAAAATACTTGGAAATTAAGGCAAATGAGGTTTCCAGAGGTCCCCAAGCTGGCACAAAAGCCAGAGAATAAAGTGTAGGTAGTCAGGTCCCACAAAGCTCAGGGAGATGAAAGCATCTATCTGGTTTCCAGAGAAAGAGATGGAACATCTTGGCCACTGTCATGGAATGAGGAGCAGATTCCAGCTTTCTGCCCTGTCTAGATCTCCAGTGCTCAGATGATCTTCCCTCTACATTTCCAACCTCCTCATTGCTCCCCAGCTCCTTTTGGGACACATGCATCCAAGCCCACATCATAGCTTAGCCCTAAGAGCCCCTCTGCAGCTACCACTGTGTTTACCTTGGTCACACCTGGGGCCGGTGTAGCCTCCATAGCAGGTGCAGCTTCCATTCCCTGTGACACCGCTGCTGCATTCTCCGTGCACGCAGTCACACACTGCAAAGGAAGTCCAGACAAACCTGACCTTCAGCTACAAGGCAGTGCACAGGGCTCCAGTGCACTGAACAACTGCCCTAGGACTTTGCACCTCGATTTCCCACCAATAATCCACAGCAAATGTAGCTTCTTTGAAAACCAGGCCCCTGCCAGGAGCTTGCAGAGGGCAAACTACATGTCCTGAGCTCAAGCAGACATTGTACCACCCTGTAAGAGAAGCCTTGAATGCAACACCTAGACCAGCTTTTCAAACATGTGCTTTAACTTGCCAGTCCTCTGAGGCTCCTGCACTCAATGTGGAAGGAGTGTTATGAGAACCTACCACGTCTCTGATCCTAGCATTGGTGGTCTTGTGTGAACACAGCCACCAAGATCACACCTACATCACAAACAAAGGGTAACAAAGGAACCAGGAGCTAGACAAAAGGGCTCCTTCAACAGCCAGGCTGTGCTGGTCATAAATTGCTTCCAGAAATAGCATACATGAGAAAGCAGCACTGTGCCTATTGATTGTGTAGGGAGGGGCAACAAGGAAGAAACTGGGAGACAAGCAGGGTAGTTACAGGAGTCTGGAAAACACTTGGGAAAGGAGATTTGGGTTGCTTCAGAGGTGTAGGCATCAGCCTGGGCTAAAGCAGAGTAGAAACGGGGATGGTCCTGGTAAGAGAAGAGAGATATTTACAATAGGAACAATGGACTGATTTGAGTGAAAGACAGAAGCATTTGTCTAAGGGGATAGCAGGGAAAGGTACAAAGACAAAATGCCAGGACACCTGCTATTGAGCACTGCCAGCTGGCATCTTCTTCTCTCCAGCAGTCTTCCTCACTCAGCCTCCTCCTTCCTTGTTCTTAAGTTATTTTGTGGAGGTTTCACCTGAACCACTCATCCTTACCTGACTGACAGTCTGGGCCAAACCGATTTTCATCTCGACAATTCTGGCAGGCGAAACCACTGTACTGCTCCTGGAATCACAGAATCATAGAGGTTGGAAAGGACCTCTGGGGATCATCTAATCCAGGCCCCCTGACAGAGCAGGTTCACCTAGGGCAGGTTGCAAAGGGCCCCCAAATGTCCCAGTTATTTCTTACATCATTGTGCAGTGTTCCACACATCACCACAGTTTGAAGCCTCTCCCCATTTTTGATTTGCTGTTGTAGTTGAAGAAATACAGTGAAGGAAACTGATCTGTTCATGGCTCTAGTAGTACTAACCAGCCCCAGAGTGCAAGCTGACACACAGAGGGCATGCAAAATGCCAGCAAAACTCTGGTGGGCGTTGAGGAAACACTCTCCTGATCACAAACACACAGGAATGTGCCAGTTGGCTTCTGGCACCCCTCTGAAAAGAGAATTTGGGATTCACTAATGGCAGTGGGACTCTGACATTGTTTTTCCAGGCATTGGGGAACTAAAGTGTATATTCTAAGGGATGTAAAGTTCTTTGATTTAAATCCAAACTCTACCATTTCTGTTTCTTTTCCCCAAAGAAGGGCCTACAAAGTAGGATTTTATCTCACAATGCTAATAATTAAAGAAACTGTAAAACCCTACAGCTCACAAAACAGAGTTTCAAGGCTGGCTCTGACCCATTAAGCTAAGGTTTTCTGAGACACTGCTCTATATGATTCAAATGTGCAAGAATTGTTGCTGCTTTTGTTGTACAAAGTCTGGAGCTGTAAAGACAAAAAGTAAACATCTGTCCTAAGTTCTCTTTCTGGTCTCTCCTTTTCCTGAGAGAGGATTTGCCTACCAAGGTGCAGAACCAGTTCATCTGGGGAGTACAACATCCAAGTCTGGAAAAGGTGCAGTGAATTAAGATCCAAGTATCTCAGGGCTTCTTCCAGCCACAGACAGACACTGATTATTTCAGCTGCTCAGAGGGTTAAGTTCATGTAATTCTTTCTTCATTTCCCCCTAGAGACCCCTCCCAACTCCACACCTCAACAATAATGTCTTGGTGTTATTGCAGACCACACCAACCCTCCAGGAAAACCACAGGCACTGATGCTGGAATGGAAGAAGCTACTAATGACCTCCCAGGCAGAAGGGCAGCTTTCATCCAGAGCATCTACACAGATGCTGCACAGCTCCCTCCAACCAAAGCACATTACCCTCAGAATGAATCATGCACTCACCTTGCAGATGCAGGTCCCATTTCGCTGAATGCCATCCAAGCATGTCCCATGGCCACTGCAGGGATTGTCAGAGCCACCTGGACACTCTAGCAGGCAAGAGACAGGCCAGACAAGCTCGGATTGAACAACCAGTGTTGGAGCCTCATTCCTCTCTCCTCTTTCCCCAGGCATTCTAGACGTGCAAAAGCAATGGCCTCTTCACCAGCAAAGTCCCTGCCTGCCTACCCAATACACCTAATGCTGGCACACAGCTGCTGGAGATGGCCAGGAGGGGCATCAAGGAGCAATTTGGCTGCTAGGACAGAGCAGCCATTTATTTAAACTCTTATAGAAAAAGTCCCCAGCAGCTCATAACTAACAGAATTTCAGCAAAGGCACTGGAAATATGGTTTGAGCTGGAGCCACTGCTTTTAGCATGAGCGAGAGGCAGTATCAAACATCTGAGAGCAGTTCTGAAACTCAGGACTCAGAAACCTGCTTTGCAAAAATGCTGAGCATTGTCAGCTCTTTCTGACTTCATAAAGAGCTGGAAGTATGCTCAGAAGAACATGGGGCACACATGTTTGGACCAGGGTACCTTCAAGTTCTGGGGACTATTCCTGCTCATTCAAGGCACGTAGTTCTTCTGACAAAGCCAGCTGCTTATTCAAACCATTTTGTGTGAGAACAGGGTCAAGCACTCAAAAATCCCATTTGCTGCAGGACTGGAAACATCCCAGCAGTCAGTTACATGATATTGATATGGACATGCTGGAAGGTGTCCAGAGAAGGGCCACGAGGATGAGCAGAGGGCTAGAGCTCCTCTCCTATGAGGACAGACTGAGGGAGTTGGGGCTGTTCAGTCTGGGGAAGAGAAGGCTCTGAGGTGACCTAATTGTGGCCTTCCAGTATCTGAAGTGGGCTACAAGAAGGCTGGAGAGGGACTTCTCAGGGTGTCAGGTAGTGATAGGACTAGGGGGAATGGAATGAAGCTGGAGGTGGGGAGATTCAGACTGGACGTGAGGAAGAAGTTCTTCCCCATGAGAGTGGTGAAGCCCTGGAATGGGTTGTCCAGGGAGGTGGTTGGGGCACCATCCCTGGAGGTGTTTAAGACCAGGCTGGATGAGGCTCTGGCCAGCCTGATCTAGTGTGAGGTGTCCCTGCCTATGGCAGGGGGTTGGAACTAGATGATCCTTGTGGTCCCTTCCAACCCTGACTGATACTATGGGAAGTGTTTAGCTTAGCAGGTCTCGCTCTGGGATTTTTAAGACAAGGAAAAGCCAATTCTCAGTCCTTGGCCTAAACCTGAGTGGGAGCATTGGGACAGTCAGTTATTTTCACCTTCTCTTGGAACTGCTAAGTATTTTCTAACTCCAGACTATACAGCAGAGCATGTGGCACATGCACTGCAGGCTAGAGGGACATCAGAAAGAAATATCTTCCTCTTCCTTTGGAAACTTTCTTAAAGAGGAACAAAAACATGCCTTTCCAAAAGCTTATTTTTAAAAAAGAGACAAAAGGAAGTTCCACCACAGGGGGTTATGTTATGTGTTAAATGTAAGAGGGCTCAGCTCATCTAAAGCAAAGAGATTCTTTCCCCATTGTATTCTGAGCCTCCCAGACAGAAAATGGAGATCTTGTGTTTGAGGAATAATGAAAACCAATCCCCTTGCTGCATATCTCATGTGTCTCATTAAAACTGCTTTGACTTATTCAACAGCTCAAGAGGGTGGGAGAAAAAGACAAACTCACCATAACACTCTGTGCCCCAGAATCCTGGACAGCATCTTTTCTCCTCAATTTCCTTCTTACAGACGTGATGGCATCCTGGCTGGGAAAGGATATTTTCTCCTAACTTGACAGTGAATCTTGAAAAGAACAATCCCAGACTCGTGATTACAACATGAACACACCACATGCCTGCTGGGGTCTTTCTGAGCAATCACTCTGCCATGCCCTGAGCTCTGAAGGGAGAGAAGGACTCTCATTCCCTGGGCACATGAATTGGCCCTTGGGTTATGGCTTCTCTTAAGGGTGCCCACTGACCTGAGACTCAAAGATTGGCTATAAGGAAACTGCCAGGGACTGGACTTGAGGCAGGACATTGGACAGTCTGAGGGCATCAGGAGAGAAGCCTTAGACAGCACAGAAGCCAGGATCTCCAGGGTGACACAGCATTTAACTTCCCAACTAAAATAACTGCAAGAACAAAATCTCTTTGCAGGACTTCTCTTTTTGTGTCATTAAAGTTTCCAGGCTGAGATGATGGACATTTAAATTAATGACAGGACACTGCCTCAAGCTGCACCAGGGGGAGTTTAGATTGTATATGGGGTTGGAACTAGATGATCCTTGTGGTCCCTTCCAACCCTGACTGATACTATATTAGGAAGAATTTCTTTACTGAAAGAGTGGTCAGAACAGGCTGCTCAGGGAAGAGGTGGAGTCCCCATCCCTGAAGGTGTTCAAAAACCAAGTAGATGTGGCACTTTGGGATGTGGTCTAGTGGTCATGGTGATGTTGAGTGGAAGGTTGGACTTGATGACCTTAGAGGTCTTTTCCAACATTAATGATTCTATGAAATTTGGATTCAATAGCTGTGTTACTCACAGATTCTCTATTCAATTTTGGCCAAATTCCTTTAAATCTCCAAAGAAACAACTCATTTGCAACCCTTCATCCATCACTTCTGCACAGAGGCTGAGCCCTTGGTGGCACTGCCTCTTGTTCTGCACGTATGCAGTAGAGAACTATTCTTAGGACCGTCCAACAACCACCACAAGAGCAGCTAGCACTCTGAAAAGCTGCATACACTCATATTGCTCTTACATTTCCTTTTATTTTTGGAACCACATCCTTCCCAAAAGGAACTTGGAAATTGTCTCGAGAGCACTGCTGCACAGGCTTCGGTCTGAGCCCTCTGCGTGGGGCTGTGCAAAAACTGCTACCAACTGCAAACCTGGGACAGCTATTTTAGAGTGTTTCAGTGGAACAGTGAAGCACAGCAAACAGCAGACAATGGAGCTATATATTAGCAGCTGGCATTCACTGCTGCACAGACATGCAAACAATAACCTATAGTGCTTTGTGTTTTAAAAAGCTTCCTGGTAAATGCAGTTTTCCTTCACTCGTTTCTATTAGAGTCGGGCTCAGCAGAACGAGAGCAGGGAACACATGAACAAGGGATGGTCATAAAGCCAGCGAGGAAGGTAAAAAGTTCAGAGGGTTATTGCTGGAAGCTGGGAGGATAGACAAGGGGAACTATCATTATATTATTTTCCTAATAATCTACTATGGAGTTGTGTGTCTGAAACAGGTTTCTGTGCTAGCCACACCTCTGTTAAGCTGCTACAGGAGGATGAGCGAACTGAAGGTGGTTAGGGTAAATGAGAGGTAACGATCACGCCGTTTGTTCTGTGTATATTGAACCCTGAGGCCAGCAAAAAAGACCTTGGGATTTGCAAGGAGACAAAAGCAACAATAATAGGGGCCACAAATCCAGTTTTATGCACCTGAAAACAAACCTCTCTGGATCTTTATAGCTCAAAACACACGTGGGTTCTCCCGAAGGCGTATGCTCTACTCCTTGCACAGCAAAGCTGCAGCAAAAACTTAACAGGGTTAAGAAATAGGTCTTACCTGCAGTCCCTCACTCCTAATCCTTGGGTGGTCTTTGACCAGCCTCTTGGACACAACATTTTAGGTGCCACGGCACAGGAAGTACACGCTGTGTTTGTGGTGAACATCGTCTTGATGTTGCATCGCATGGACTTCAACTTCAACAGAAAAAACAGAATGGAAATAAACCCCAGATGAAACTCTTAGCCTTGCCACTCATCCTGCCAACCTTTAATATCTCCACCAACATTGTACCATTCCTTAGACACCACTGGGGAGGGCAGTGACCAGCACAGCTGCTGGGGGTGCACTACAGACGCACACTGCCCAGGCCATCTCATTGCACGGCTGCCTGCTGCTCCTCTGCAGTCTCGGCTAGAAGGCAAGGGGGCAGACCACAGCAATCTTATCTCTTCTCTGCACCTCACAGCAGAAATTCTAACCATCTCTAAAATAATCATAGCTCTGCACTGGTAACGTAAGCTGATCTTTGACAAACATCTGGTAGGGCTACGTGAGGACAAACCTGAAGTCAATAACCCTTCCCAGAAGACACTGACTTTAAGATCCCACACAGCCTTTCTCTTCTCCATGCCATTGCCGTGATGGAGTTCATTGGTGGTGTCTTTGCTCTTTCATGGGTCTGAAGAACCAAATGCTTTAGCTCAGTCTATGTCCCAGAGCCCAGGAGCTGCTCACACAAATACTTCTCCTGCTGATTCTCTTTGGCACAAGTGAGAGGGGTGTAGATTAACAAGAAAAGTGCTCTGCGCCTCTCTGACCACCTAGATGGCCCTCGTTGCTTTGATCCCAAGTGTGAAGGACTTGGTAAGCACTGCAAGAAGTTCAAGGTGGGAGAGTTTGATTACTCACATGGCTAGTGACAAATTCAGCATGAGCCTGTCCACCCAACCAGAATAATTTTAGGGGTCCAGGTTTCCTCTCAGGGCTTTTCTGTACCCCTGTACCCATTAACACTGCCTCAGAGCAAATCATCACCAGCCTATGGCAATTGGTCATGATTTTACCTTAAGACCAGTTTCTTGGATTTCTAAAGTCCTGCAGCCAAGCAACTGCACAGAACCCTCTTTGCTCATTTTAAAACCAGACAGCATTTGCCATTGACGGTGGCAGAGAAAAGCATGAGCGGTGGTTGCCCCAAAAGGTCACTGGCTGGAAAAAACCCACACAGCTCACATCAACTTTGCCTCCACAGGCACTGTATTTTCTAAAAATAAAAACATTAGATCAAATTTTGGGAGGAGGCCTTGATCTGGGATTTTTTTAAGCCAACCCTGAACAATGCTGTTAATGCAGCAGTTCTCCCATGCCCAGAACTCCACGTTTTGGATTTCCATCAGCAATCTCAGCTTTGCTTCCTCTGAACTTCAGCTCAGATGCATACATTTGCCTCAAGGCAAGGGAGGAAGTCCATGGCTTCCCATCAGTTATCAACAGCTCAGGAAGGCCCTCCCATATGATAGCCAGAAGCCTCTGTCAGGAAAACCTCCTGAGAGATAACCCCTAAGTCCCAGGTCCACAGGGACATCTTCTTGGAATGTTTTCCTGACTCACACCCATGTTCCCCCTGCCTAGAGCTGGGCTTTTTCTCACCTTCAGTGGTCCTTCTTCTTCAGCCACCCATGCAAGAACGCTGCTCAATGAAGAAAGTGATTTCTGTGCCTGTGGCTGCCCTTCACAAGGATATCAGTTTCTAGTTGTGCATCTGCGGTTTCCCTCACCATGCAGTAATCTCTGCTTCCTTTGGTGGCAGAATCTTTAAGGAACCTGCTATGTCAAGGACTCCCTTGCAATATGAACAGCTCAAAGCCAATCTGAGATCCACCAAATCCACCTATCCCAGAATTTTTTCAGCAGGAGGAAGATCAGCTTTGCTGTTCCTTACGTTTTCACGCCACTGACACGAAGTACAGCCAGGGATTTCCCATTTTTCAAGGAGCAAAGCAGAGAAGGCAGCCAATATGGATGGATAAATGAGGTGCTATCTCCACAGTACTCTGTCTGAAAAGACCACCAGTGTCATTGTGGGGTGGAGAAGAAGGCCATCCAACTAGCTGATTCAAGTACAAATGAGGACTCCATATTAAAGCTCAGCTTTTGAAAGGAGCCAGTTGAAGCATAGCACGTGGGTCTGTCAGACTGGAACCTCTCCTGCCTCTCTAGTCCCATCAAATCTCAGCTTTAACCTACACTGGGTCAATGCTTCAGAAAGAGGAAAGGAAAGGGAAAAACAGAGGTGGACGCCTACCCCTGAGTTATGGTGTTAGCATTGACATAATTACCCCACAAACCTTTATCAGGTGTCTGGGCTGTACAAAAATACCACCCAGCAGAGCACAAAACACATTACAGTATCACAGTATCACAGTATGACTAAGGTTGGAAGAGACCTCAAAGATCATCGAGTCCAACCTGTAACCACAGACCTCACAACTAGACCATGGCACCAAGTGCCACATCCAGTCCCCTCTTAAACACCTCCAGGGACGGCGACTCAACCACCTCCCCGGGCAGCTCTCCAATCTTCTATTTAATCTTTACTTCCAGGCATCAGGAGTTGGCTGGCAGCAGATAGAGTTGGGCCACTAAATGTGTTCCCTGTCATAGTGGTGGAGGATGACACCATAACTCACATGTTATTCCACATTATTCCTTTCTCTTCCCTTCATCACTGTGGCTCCATTTCTGAATGGAGATGGACACTAGGAGAGGAGAAGGGTTGTCACTCCTCCCTGCTGGTATCTTTCATTACTTGCAGGCCTCTAAGAGAGGATAAGTACTGTAGATTCTTCCCTACCCTACCTTCCTGGGACACTTCATGAGCTTTAGGCAACTTTCCAGTAAGATCTTCCTCTTTTACTGAGGACAGATGCTTGTGTCAGCAGCAGCAGGCAGGGGAAAAGAGGAAGAAAACAGCTGTGTGGAAAACAATTAAAAAAATATATTTCCCTTCTTATTTGGGTGACAGAAGTGATGAAGCAGTCATTTTCTGGAGCGTTTTGCTTCTTACAAAAGCAGAAGAAGGAATCAAGGGACATAAATGCAACATTTTGGATACTTGAATTTTGGAGGGGATGAAAGGCAGACAGGAATTGGAGTCAGAGCTGCCTGCTGGGCCACAGCCTCGTGGAAAACAATGATGCGCTGTTCCCTTGGGCTCACCTCTGACCACTCTTTCCACGTCTGAAGGTGCCAATTGAAGCAGCAGTGAGAGGGAATTTGTACCCTTGTGAGGCAGCAATGCTGCCTGGTGGGCCAAGAGTCAGTGAGGTGCATGGTGGCTGTGCCAGGGAAAGGGGGTGCAAAAGTCACCCTTCTGATCAGGTAATGTGGTGAGCCTGGGCTGCATCACACTTTGCAACCTGCTCCAAAATTAAAGGAGGCTCTTAAAGCAGAAGACATCTGGCTGTAGCTAGAAGAAGTTAAGGGCCAGTGTGCCTCTATCCACACTGAGCTCCGTCTGCCAGGGCTGGACTCTGCTGTCTGCCTGCTCTCAAACCCTCGCACGTGCATGAGCAGCCACTGCCCTCTGTGGATAGCTGAGACATCTCTGAGCTTCTGGATGCTGCAGTGCTCCCTTCCCTCCTCTCACTCCAACACAGATGCCCCTCACTTCTCAGCTGCTTATGTTTCTCTGATTGCATCAAGAGAATAAGCTGGGGAGGATTTATTTTGTTTTAAGGACTAGTTTAAGTCCTCTCATTTTCACCTTTTATCTTTTCCTCCCCAGCTCTCACACAAATCCTTCTGTAGGGAAAAAATCAAGAAAGAAAAACATCTTTGGACGTCAGTGCTGGGCTCCAACAATCCTGGGAGCCAGTTCTGGAAACAGTCATTATCAAATGAATCACCAAGTTTCCAGTGAGTCTGCCCTTTACAGAACACACGTTTGAGTCATTACAAGCATCTACCTTCCCAAGAAGCTCTCAGTAACGCTTTTAACTGCACAGACCAGAAACTCCTGGGCACACAGACCTTTCATATTTGTCCAAGCAACTTGTCAGCCCGAGGCTGAGCAAGCAAACTCAGAGATCACATCACACAAGACCTGTCATTGCCCTGGTGTTTCTTGCCATTTCAGCTGCAGAGCACTGGAGGCAGAGGCATGCAGAGAGCATTCCCCTCATCTAGTGCAGGGTGTCCCTGCCCATGGCAGGGGGGTTGGAACTAGATGATCCTTGTGGTCCCTTCCAACCCTGACTGATACTATGATACTATGACATTTCTCACCAGCACAGCCTGGGACTCAACTGCTCTCAGGAAGCCAGTGGAGGCCTCTTGTGAAATCACAGCACTACTATTGCAATCAGATATCAAACTATCAGACAGGACTTCATCGAACCCTTATTTTCCCTTACCTCCCATTAGAACCTTTCAGTGAGGGAATCTTTTGAGGAAAAAGCCCCCAGCTCTAAAAGGGAGTTATTTTTGCTGGATTAAACAAACTGCTCCAGAGGTGATTCAAAACATTTTGCTTCTCTGTGAGCGAGTACTTGTTACCTGGTGTTTTAATTGGTTTACACCAAGCCATACAACTCAGGGACTACAGAAACTATCAGTGTCCCAAAGTGAAGAGACACAAATCTCCACTTACAGCAGCTGAAGATGTGAGCCCCTGCCTCTGAACACACAACTATACTGGAACCCTTCTGCTTGGAAACCATGTCTCCAGACAAGCAAAAATCACCAGCAGAGACAACTTCTTCACATGTGTGCTCAAGTCCCCTCAATGATCCCACAAATCTAAAGGCTCCGGAGGCCCTTACCTTATTTGAATGCTTATTAGTCATTAATAGCCCTTTTTTGAAAGGCTCTAAGGAAAGGCTTCCACCCAAAGCATCTTTTCAGTGCTGCTTTTTGTGTAAGAAGTCTTTCAGATGCACCTTCCTGGACACAGGTCTGTCTGCTCCCCATAAGGCCCCTCTGCCATTCAAGCCAAGACCACCTGTCCATAGCCCATATCCCCAGGGAATAAGATTTCCAAAGACTCTGACTTTGTAGGTCAGTTCATTCTTCCAGCAGCAGGCCACAAAAAGGGGGTGGCAGAAAATGATGCAGTATGAATTGGAGTGAATTCTAGCCTGCAGACACTGGGATGCCTCACCATGGAGCCTAGAGAACAGGTCTGCAAAGGCAGCATCAATTCTTCTAGCTGCTGCTGCACACAGGAATGGAGACAAAGCAGGCAAGGGAGAAATGACAACACTGAAACAAAACAGAAAGTAATCCTCACTCCTCGCTGGCAGTGAAATGTACTTGAGACAAAGGTCTCCAGCCTGCTGCAAAGCAACAGTTTGATCAGATTTAACAAACCAAAACAAAACACCTCTTAATAACATTCTCCTGGGAACTTACGGTCCTGTTCTGTTGCATGCTGAGCTCTCATCACCTGTACTGAACACAGCTGGAGACAAAGATGCTGAGCATATATGCCTTTCATGTTGCTACTTTGGAGTTCAATGCTGAGCATAAGTGCAATTTTATTCTCATCTAAATGTCCAGCAGCTGCCTTCAGCCTTGTTTTTTGTTCCTCAGGTTAGACTACACACATACTCACACATAAGCAGATACCTTATGGCCCTAAAGTTTCACCGTGGGTGATATCCTGCACTTAAGTAAATGCAAATGAAAAGAGGAGTTTTGGGGAGGAATATTTGATAGCACCCAACCTTCCAAACATGAAGAAACACTCAAAGAACATCTAAAGAAAGACTCCCAGACTTACCTTCTGACTCTGGCAGTCAGCTGGGGGAGTGAAGCATGCTGCTAAGAAGAAAAGCAGCAAGCCAGGAGGATGCATTTTCATGATTCCACAGGCAGGACCCTTTCCACAGAAGGGGTGGTGATAGAGGCTGAAACTTCTGTAAGAGAAGACCGCCTACAGAGAGTCAGATCCAAGACAAACCAGAGGTTAAAAGGAAACAGGGAGAGAGCATTTTCACACTGTGCTCTTTGGCTGCAGAGCCTTCAGAAGTGGATCTGCTACTTCTAGTGTTACATCTGAACCGATATCACCTTTTTCTTTCTTTCTATTCTATTTTTTTGTGAAGGCACAAGCAGGACTCCTCAGTAAAAGGCTCACTCAAAACAGGAACATCTACGGATTTCCTCTTACATATCAGTTCAAAACAGAAGGAAGGAAATCCTTAGTTTTCAACTAATTGGAATGAAGAGAGGTTAACTGTATGCTTAACTGCAGGCAAATCCAAATCAGCCAACTTAAATACCATGAATGCACGAAGGGTCAGTTCACTTCCTCTGGCCGCTGGTGTTAGTATATTCACAGCACCTCACACAGAAGATAGACCAAACCATCACTTATCCCACACGAGCTAAGCAATGCCAGCGCTGTGCTGTGCTTCAGAGCAGCAGTGCAAGCACTTTGAGTCAGTCAATCAACCACCCTGGGTGGGCTTTGAAATCTGTTGAATAGTCTTTGAAATGACTGGAGCTCCTCAACAAGAGGAGCATCACATTTTGCAAGTGCCACGGCAGCAACGATGAAGCTCATCATTTCCCAAACGCTTTGCTGACAGCTTAATGAATCCAAGGAGTACTTCCCTAGCACTCAGAATGGGAAGGTCCCAAAATGGGATTTAAAAAAACAAAGGCATGCTAGACTGAGGTATGGTAGAGTAGAGACTAGAGAGAGGAGAGTAGAGGAGGGTAGAGGAGAGGAGGGTAGAGGAGGGTAGAGGAGGGTAGAGGAGGGTAGAGGAGGGTAGAGGAGGGTAGAGGAGGGTAGAGGAGGGTAGAGGAGGGTAGAGGAGGGTAGAGGAGGGTAGAGGAGGGTAGAGGAGGGTAGAGGAGGGTAGAGGAGGGTAGAGGAGGGTAGAGGAGGGTAGAGGAGGGTAGAGGAGAGCAGACCAAACCAGGTTGGAAAAGACCTTTGAGATCATTGAGTCCCACCTATCATCCAACACTATCTAATCAACTGAACCATGGCACCAAGCACCCCATCCAATCTCCTCCTAAACACCTCCAGTGATGAGGACTCCACCACCTCCCTGGGCAGCCCAACGACCAATGACCAATCACTCTTTCTGTGAAGAACTTCTTCCTGACATGATGATATCATTTTGAACATTACAACCAACCAATAAATTATTATTGATAGATTTGACATAAACTTTGTCTCCCTGTGCTGCCAGGACACCCCACTGTACTGGGTGGTCTAAGGACTGCTTCTGTGAGTAGCAAATCCTGCCGAGCAATGAGAGATCTTGGAATTTCTGAGCCCTTGATAGCACATGAAGGTGCCTATATCAAACCAGGATAAGTCAGAACTTATTCCTGCATTTTCAGAAATAGTTGAAAGAACAACATTTCCCCCACCCTGCACACAGAGAAAGGTACAGGTAGTGACACACAAAGTGTGCAAGAGCTGCTGCTGTACTTACTAGTGCCGCTGACTGCGCTTCACCTCTTCCTCCATCCCACAGCCACCGGCAGCATGATGAGCAGCCAGCACTGTTATATACCCTGCACCAACAGGAAGCAGATAAGGCTCACAACCATCCACTGCCACCCATGGCAGAAGTACCAGCCCACAGCTCAATCTGACCACTCACACAGAATCACACGGAATCAACCAGGTTGGAAAAGACCTCAGAGATCATCATGTCCAACCTATTGTCTAATACCTAACACCTCCTGACAACTAACCCATAGCTCCAAGTGCCACATCCAATCCTTTTTTGAACACCTCCAAGGACAGTGACTCCACCACCTTCCTGGGCAGCACATTCCAATGGGCAATTACTTTCTGTGGACTTTCTCCTCACCTCAAGCCTAAACTTCCCCTGGCGCAGCCTGAGACTGTGTCCTCTTGTTCTGGTGCTGGTTGCCTGGGAGAAGAGACCAACCCCCACCTGGCTACAACCTCCTTCAGGTAATTGTAGAGAACAATAAGGTCTCTCCTGAGCCTCCTCCAGGCTAATCAACCCCAGCTCGCTCAGCCTCTCCTCATAGGGCTTGTGCTCAAGACCTCACACAAGCCTCATTGCCCTTCTCTGGACATGTTAAATTGAGGAGCCCAGAACTGGACACAGTACTCAAGGTGTGGCGTAACCAGTGCTGAGTACAGGGGTACAATGACTTCCCTGCTCCTGCTGGCCACACTATTTCTGATGCGGGCCAGGATGCCATTGGCCTACTTGGCCACGTGAGCACACTGCTCCAGGACAATTGCAGTCCTGGGACCATTGCTGCCCAATGGACAGCCACTCTGTCAGGGGCAGAGGGTTCACACAGCTCTGGAAACTATCTGGCACCTTGGAGATCTGTGAAATGAGACAGAGGCAGCATAGCTCAGACTGCTTCTGGTGAGATGGCAAAGTCACAAATGGACAGTGGGGGCATTTATATAGAGAGGTGCATTAGAATCATAGAATGCAACAGGTTGGAAGGGATCCTCAAAGGTCATCTTGTCCCACCTCCCTTCCATTAGTATGAAACCTGTGCAATGCTTTCCTTACCAGCAGTCATGATACCAGGCTGCCCCTGCAAACAGAGCAATGAGACTGCTTCTCTGCTCCATGCTGCCCGTGAGGCAGACACGGCTAGAACAGGCAGCCCCCAAGGATGTCGGCTGCTTGTTGGTGGGTTTGCCAAGAGCTGGCTGTATGACACAGAGTAAGTTGCCAGTAGTGGACATCCACAGATAGCCAATGAACTTTTAAAGTGAAAATAGCTTAGCCTGAGACACTTGAAGAAGCATAAATACCTTGACATGAATCTTCAGACAGTTTTCTAAATGGCTCAACACTGAAAGTGTTATAGAGGAAAAAAACCACACACACAGACTGCTTCCAAGGCTTTCCCCTTGTGCTTATCATCGCTGTATCCCACCCACTGCAAGGAAAGGAGGATGGGAAGTGAAGAAGACTGAGTGAAATTCCTGTCTCGACTGACTAAATCAGATTCACAGCAACGTCAAGAGGTTTGCAGCAGGATCAAACAGTTCCCAGCCAGTTCCTCATCAGGCCATACCTCATTTAAATGCAAGAATTACAACAGCAATAAAGAGGGGGAAATGTAAACAGGGACTGGTGTCATTGTACAGCAGCAGAGCACAAACTGAAGAATCAGGTCACCTATCAGCAAATGCTGCTTTCCTGATCAAGTGGCACAGGCAGAGTGCTTCAGTCAATGAGGGAACAGCAGTTCACTTTGCTGATTGCTGCCAGACCTGGAACGCCAAAACTGGCAGCAGCTTTGGATCTCTGTGACTCTGGGAATTAGTAAGAAGGTGATGCACCAACTGCCTCCATAAGGAGCAGCCAACAGCCATTAACAGTACCCAGCATACAGTGGAAAGGTGTCAACCTGCTCTCAGCAGCACCGTAGATGGCAGTGTCATCATAGCTGGCCACAGCGGTGTGGAAGCAGCACAGGGAGCAGAACTGGGCAAAATAACCACAAATTACTGCTCCACTTCCACTGTTTCTGTTCTCTTCTGATAGTAGGGCTCCTCCCAGGCAGACAGATGGATTTTCTCATGGATGACATCAATAAAAAGCTTATGTCTTAGAGGCAAAATGCATTGGGTCAGTGTTTTGCCCGACACCACTGAAAATTATTGATGACTAAACCCCCTCAAGTCCCTCGCTCATTTCTAGAGGAGATGCTGATGTGCACAGGCATCTGCACAAAGCATTTCAAGCCCCAAAGTTCCATTGAGAAAGACACCGAGATATGACAAGAGAGCTCAACTTTTGATTGCTTCTAAACTGTCCAGAATTTAGAGAGGAAACACCCACCAGGGCACTGAGAATGAAGCCACAAGACTTATTGTGACACCAGCAATTAAAGGAGAATGTCAGACAGGAAAAGTGGGGTGGGGAAATCTTTGTGAGGATGATCTGATGACAGAGCATGCAAAGGGCTCTCTGCAGGTTTCATTCATGTCCTGCTCAATGTTTGATTAAATCAGGCCTGTGCAAATTCAGTGTTAAAGCACATGGCAGGCCTTGTCAGCTGTGGACCAGTGAGTTTGTATGTGAGCTGTAGCACATGGACATCTGCTTGGTTTGGAGAGGTTCACTTACCAGTCAAGTGTATCCTGGCAGCTGGAGGCTGATTGAGCAGTTGAAGCAGATAGGGATCTCAGAAGCATCGTCTTCAACTCCTGACCCTGACCCAGAAGACTTCTACAAAGCACTGATAATGCACTTTGTGCTCTCAGGCTCCCAGCTCACCAGCAGCAGTGCTCAAAATTCTTTCCTCACTCAGTCTTTTTAGTTATGTGTTGATGAAAGGTTGAGTCTTCTAAAGGGGAAGGTAGGGTGTCAGGTAACGATAGGACGAGGGGGAATGGAACCAAATTACAAATGGGTAGATTCAAATTGGATGTTAGGAAGTTCTTCCCCATGAGGGTGGTGAGATGCTGGAACAGGTTGCCCAGGGAGGTGGTAGAAGCCCCATCCCTGAAGGTTTTTAAGGCCAGGCTGGATGTGGCTCTGAGCCACAGCGTGAGGGGTCCCTGCCCAGTGTGAGTGTGATCTAGTGTGAGGGGTCCCTGCTCACGGCAGGGGGGTTGGAACTGCATGATCCTTGAGGTATGATTCTAAGAAATCTAAGAGCTGATTTATTGTTTTATTGTCTGTGAAAACATGAACAGCCAGGGATGGAGAAAAGGTACTGCTCAGAACTACTCAACCGGTTCCCTGGGTAAAGGCAAAGGATACAGCTCGGAACCCTTCCAGCCTCCCTGCCTGGGGCTGCATTTTAAGTTGCTGAGTCACCAGCCTTTCTCTGCGAGCGCCTGCAGCCCTGGCCGGCTTAGGCAATTTCCTGCCATTGAAACCTTTTGTTTAAGCAATCTTGACAGAAAATAGAGTCCAAACAAATTATTTACCATCCAGGCTCCCTTGCCCCACAGCTTCTCTGGGAGCTGACCACTTGGCTACATCCACAGAGAGAAACAGGCTCACCTTCTGCTCTTCTGGGAGAGAACATCGAGTTTCTTAGCTCTGACCCACAAGGGTGTCAGGAGGCAGGGGAGCCTAGAGAGGCACTAGCAAAGGGTTAAACAGGCCACGCCAGCAGTGCCCGTGTGGAGGAAGCTGACCAGTTGCACCACAGCTACTGAACGTGCTGGAGAGGCTCTTGGAGCGGCTAGGACACGACCCTACTTTTTTTTTCTTTTCTCTCAGCAAGTTGGAAGGAAGAAGAATTTGAAAGTTTGCTGATAAAAGTAAAAACCAGAAGGGCTTCACAGCAAAGAGGAGGCTGTTTATCTCTCTCCACACACACACACATGCAGGAGCCCACTTTCAAGCAGGGGCAGATGGAGCAGCCCGAGAACAATGTTGTCGTGATCCAGAAAGAAACAAAGGCAGCTGCTCACATCCTGTTCAGTCCAAACCTTGAAGGGCAGCAGTGCAAAGATCAGCACATAAATGCTCCAAGTCCCGGTCTACTTGTTGCTGTTGAGCTGCAGTTCCTTTACATGTGCAAGGCAGCTGGATATTCCCATCTACTGGGGTTACTTTTCTATCTTTCTCATTTACTGAGCAGTGCTCTGGGTGTGTAGTGGGAGAGTCAGACACTAAATTCCCCATGGATATTCAATAGGAATTAGAAGTCCAGATCAAACTCTTGGAACAAACAGGCTGAGCTACTGAAACTCAGCAGCTGCTGACAGCAGCATGATGGAAGAGGCAGGGTGTGTCCCCATGGTGGTGCTGCTTATCCTTCCGGGATCCCTATAAAGGACAGAAAGAGCCAGTAATGTGGTTGACTGCAGCAAAGGTGACAAGGACTGCACTGAAGCACCTGCTTGAGAACAGCACGACAGATCACAGTTGGGATTCCACTAGCTTGGTGCTTTCAGCAACTGTAGAGATGCTGCAAATTCTCATCATGCCCTCTCAGAGACCTTCAAGTCTGAGGGAATGAGGGCCTAGCAGCCAGCTTACCTGCTCTGGCTATTACACTTCATGCACCTAGGCAGGTGGGGTTTTCTAGTGCTGGCCACAGTTGTTCTTTAGCATCTTCCCAGTCCAATGAGTTTCACATTCACCTTTTATCCACATCAGTGTTTAGCTTTCCAAGTTCCTAAGTGTTTCTATCAGTCAGGCATGCACTGTAATGGGACAGGGGCCACGTGGAGCTATAATGAATGAAGCAGCAGCAGTATAAACATCCTGACACAGCAGGCAGGGTGTTGACAACCATCTTACCTTTGCTGAGACACTTCTCATGTTCTTAATGCAATCCTCTCAAGGTGGTTTACATGGTCTGGAGAGAATTCCCACAGGCCCAGAGACCCTCTGCCAAAGAGGGAGCTGAGCCACATAAAGCTCAGTCCTGCCCAATGTGAACCCTATAGGGACCCCAGCTCCACCTATCCCAACCCTGCTTGAGTGAGCCAATGAAAAAGCCCCACAGGGACTGCCTCAGAGCTCCCAGCCCCATAGATCCCTGCTCCAGGCTCCTGCTTGGATGGCAGGAAATGAGCTTCTGGGGCCTCCCAGTAGTACCCTGGGGGCTTCCCAGTTCCTTTCCAGTCCCTTCCCCATTCTCCCATT
The DNA here is from genome assembly GCA_033816785.1 of Picus viridis. Taxonomy (NCBI): domain Eukaryota; kingdom Metazoa; phylum Chordata; class Aves; order Piciformes; family Picidae; genus Picus; species Picus viridis. Next base: position 5,017,482 of record CM066592.1, read on the forward strand.
GTGATACCCAGACCCCTCACATCACCCAGAGCTGCTGTTCTGCCCCACCTCGCTCTCCCAAGGGGCCCATGGTTCCCCCACAGGGGAACCCTTGCCCTATAGCATCCCCAACCTTGCCCCCACTGATCCTGCTGCATAGATCCCAGAGAAAGGAGACAGAGAGCCTGTGTGTGGATAGCTGCTGGGTGCCCATGGGGAGGTTTTCCTCTGCTGGGAGTGTGCAGAGCCTGCTTCCTCTCTCCAGGCAGCATGACCAGCTATGCAGGAGCACTGCCAGCTGACATCTGCAATGTTCTTGTGTCAGAAGCAGTGCAGAAGAGTTGTGATCAGTTCTCAGTTTTCAGGTGGCTGTTGTGGGTGCCTCTGTAACAGAAGTGACTGCTTAATGACCCTTTATTTGTATTGAGAAGAGAGGCAAGAGACAGACTGTGTGTTCAGAGATACAAACTCTTTATCTGCTGGCAAAATGCTCCTGTGCCCATGTTGGGGATCCCTGCTTTCAAGACAATACCAAGTGGAACTTGAACAGGCAACTCCTCTTTATCCAATTTTACTGCTATGTTCATGCCTGACAGCAAAGAATTACATTTGGCCTGAAATAAAAACGTGTCAAACTGTAAGGTCATGAAATAAGCATCAGCAGCATATCCAAATACTTGCCATACAAAGAACGTGGCACTGGGACACACACCAGCAGTGACCCTTATGTACACATTAGAGTTTGTCTGGAACAGCAAGGCTGAGAGATACACAACAACAGTGGAAACCTGAACAGCCCTAGAGGACAGCACATCGAGTGTTGACTCCTTAATTATTCCATACAGTTTCCCAGGATGCCTCCTGGTCGTGGGTTTTTTTCACTATATACTATTGCATAAAAAATAGACTTCACAAGCAGTTCAGTCCCCAGCTGACACTTGAGAATATTTCTCTGTACTATTAAATGTTCACTGCACTAGGCAGTAATGGAGTCCAGGTCATCTCCTGATTCAACCCCCTACAACCTGACAGGTGCTACCTGAACACTGTGCTTTATCTTAGAGGAGACTGAGATCACTCAGCTGGGCACCACCTACCCTGTGAGTTCCAAAGGCAGCTCCCTGCCACACAGCATCTCCCACTGTCTTGCAAGCAAGGAAATCAACTTCTCCCTGCTCTCTGCACTGGGGATAAAGATGCACCACTGGATTTCTCTGCTCCTGCTGCCTCCTTGTTTAGCATTTCCTTTTGGGGCATCTGTTTCTCCAAAGTGATCCAGTGCTAAGTTCTGCATCAGATCCTGATTCTGGACATCATCAAACACAAAGGTGAGGGCCTGTGGGTAGGTCTGGTAACCCATAAGCACTCGATCCAAGTGGCGGATTCGCCTGCCATCTGCCAGCTGGTATTTGTCCCTCTGTGGTGGCTCCTTAGCAAAGTCAGGCAGTGGGTAACTGATGTAATCCTCATCGAAGAGGAACAAGTCTGAGCTGGTCAGTATCAGTGTTTTAGGCTGAAGTGAGCTAGTGTTCGGGGCAGACCCTTCAACGTGATTCACTTGGAACGCCAGCACGTACAGAAGGATGTTGAGGGACTGAAGGTCAGTCAGACAATCCATCTTCTCTGCCACTAGAAAAGCAAGGTCCCCAATTTCCTCTTCATTTGGGTAAATAAATTTTACTCTGCTGGAGTGAATCAGTTCATAATTCTCCATTTTTCCTGGAAAAAACACATTATTGCACTTACTTAGTACTGCACAAGTCTTAATGCATTAGGATAAGCAACCTTTGACAGGTGTGGCTGCAAGCTGGAAGAACTCCAGTTTTCTATCTATTAATAAATGGTTTTACCTGTCTACACCAGTGGAAGAATGTTATTTGGCTAGCAGGTCTCTAGTGGAATCTCTTACACAACAAAGACACTATTCTGCATATTTCTAACTACATCACTAGCTCAGAAGAGGCTAAAAGGAAACACAGCTGGACCCTCAAAACAGATTACCCACCTCCCTACCAACTGACCTCTCCTGCCTCCTTCCCACTGCTCACTTTTGAACTCCCTGCAAGCATTATCAGATTAATGAACACCAGCTGAATTGCTTTTATATCCCTCCCAGATGAGCACACTGCTCCACACTTACTCTCCCCAAGTGCTGAAATACAACACAGTAAAGCCTGAAGGAAGCATGCCTGCTCATTTGTCCACACAATTGGTCTGACCAGTGATGTGACTTCCAGCAAACCTTGCACTTTCTGGGCTTATGCAGCTTCTCCTTAAAACAGTAACAATCATTCTTCAGGAGGATCCCATTTTATCTTATGGCTTCAGAATCATGAGCAAAAAAAGAGTTTGCCCTGATAGTTGACCCTAACACCTTAAACATGCCTGGTTTTCACTTCACCACATTCCTGCAAGTGACAGGGTGTGGGTTTTCTTGCCCTCACAGGGTCATACCAGTGGAATTTTTAGACACTTACCTTCACTGTTCTTTGATAGCTTACAAGACTTTATTATAGGTTAGGCTGAAACTTGCAGTGTGAACTACACTAGTACACATCCCAAAATACTCTGTAGGATGTGCTGCTTCTGCTGGACTCCAGAAGCCATCACTAGCTTCATGTGGGAGGCTGCTGACATTTAGGAATTGGGTTCAGTCAAAGCACAGCTAAGATGATTGATGATCAGGGGCGACCTCATTGCTCTCTACAACTACCTGAAGGGTGGTTGTAGCCAGGAAGGGGTTGGCCTCTTCTCTCTAGCAACCATAGAATCAGTCAGGGTTGGAAGGCACCACAAGGATCATCTAGTTCCAACCCCCTGCCATGGGCAGGGACACCCTACACTAGATCAGGCTGGCCAGAGCCTCGTCCAGCCTGGTCTTAAACACCTCCAGGGATGGGGCCTCAACCACCTCCCTGGATAACCCATTCCATGGCTTCACCACTCTCATGGTGAAGAACTTCTTCCTCACATCTAGCCTGAATCTCCCCATTTCCAGCTTCATTCCGTTCCCCCTAGTCCTATCACTACCTGAGATCCTGAGAAGTCCCTCCCCAGCCTTCCTGTAGGTCCCCTTCAGATACTGGAAGGCCACAATGAGGTCACCTCGGAGCCTTCTCTTCTCCAGACTGAACAGCCCCAACTCCTTCAGTCTGTCCTCACAGGAGAGGTGCTCCAGCCCTCTGATCATCCTCGTGGTCCTTCTCTGGACACGCTCCAGCATGTCCACATCCCTCCTGTAATAGGGGCTCCAGAACTGGACGCAGTACTCCAGGTGGGGTCTCACCAGAGCTGAGTAGATGGGGAGAAGCACCTCCCTTGACCTGCTGGTCACACTTCTCCTGATGCAGCCCAGGATCTGATTCGCTTTCCGGGCTGCAAGCGCACATTGAGAGCTCATGTTGAGCTTCTCGTCCACCAGCAACCAGCACCAGAGCAAGGGGACACAGTCTCAAGCTGCACCAGGGGAAGCTTAGGCTCGAGATGAGGAGAAAGTTCTTCATGGAGAGAGTCATTCACCATTGGAATGTGCTGCCCAGGGGAGGTGGTGGAGTCACCGTCCCTGGAGGTGTTCAAGAGGGGACTGGACGTGGCACTTGGTGCCATGGTCTAGTCATGGGGTCTGTGGTGACAGGTTGGACTTGATGATCTTCGAGGTCCCTTCCAACCTTAGTGATACTGTGATCTCAAAGGTCTCTTCCAACCTGGTTAATTCTGTTCTCTTCTAACTGAAGTCAGGGAGTTTGGCTGAAGTGTCAAATAGGAAACAAACGATGCAGAAATTTCCCTCCAAAGATTTGTGTGATCAGCACACTTTAGATGACACCCAAGTAACTCATGACACATAGGAAAGCTCAGTTACCTGTGGTTTTACTCCCAAATTCAGAGTAGAAGTCTTTGTCTACTGGTTCAGGTGAAGGTGTGCGTGCAAGCAGCGACAGGACTGCCATCAGCTGCTGTATGAAGGTGTGGGTGTTGTAACTGTCCCTTGTCAGGCAGGTGACTATATGATCTGCAGAGTGTCCTGCAAAGAAAACAGAATAGAAACCACTCCAACCTGTGGTAGCATTTCTTCAGGCAGCATACAACTCTCACCAAAAAAAAAATAAAATAGATTTCTTGCAGGGATTATTTCTCCTGAAAACATGCAGTGTCTCACTGTCCTTCTTAAATTGAGGGGCCCAGAACCGGGCACAGTACTCATGGTGTGGCCTAACCAGTGCTGAGTACACAACAATACACTCTGCCCTTTCACTAACAAAGACAGGAGTCCATCTGAGAGAAGCCTAAACAGACAACACACAACTGTAAAGACTTGCAGCACAAGAAGCACTCACCAGTAATTCTGAAGTATTGGTCAAATAGGCCAACATTTACTGACTGCAGGTCATTCAGTTTTAGCACAAAGCAGCAAGAGAGGTGGAAGGAACTGTTGTCACAATCCCAGTTTTCTGTGGTCCAGAATTCTGTTGGAAAAGCATACATGACAAAACACAATAGAATTAACCAGCTTGGAAAATTAACCAGCTTTGAGATCATTGTGTCCAACCTATCACCCAACACCATCTAATCAACTAAACCATGGCACCAAGCACCCCATCCAGTCTCTTCCTAAACACCTCCAGTGATGGGGACTCCACCACCTCCCTGGGCAGCACATTCCAATGGCCGATTACTCTTTCTGTGAAAAACTTATTCAAAACATCCAGCCTAAACCTCCCCTGGAGGTTGAAGGAAAGCAACAGGAAACAACTGAGGAGAGTGGCTAATACCTTCCCTAGCAAACACAACCAAACCTCCTTGCAAGCACTTTCCTCAAGTAGCTGCCACATCACGGATTTAAACCAGCAGATGCATGAATGAACTGCTTGTGAACTGAATGCACCCCATGGGTTTCATCACCATTTGGGTTATGAATGACCTTTTAGCTGCCCAGGTGAGGCCAGGGACTACGAAATGACATCTGGGAAAAGCATGAGTACAAGAGCACAAGGAAGGGTGTCTGAGAAGGAGCCACGACTCAGCCTGGTTTTGAACATAAAATCCTCACCCCAGCACTTTGCACACAGCAAACTGCTATTCCCTTTCTTCACCTAGAAGGTCCAAGTAGCAGCACTGACTAAAAGTGGTACTTAAACTGAAGACAACCATGCAGAGAGGGAGTAAGTTGGTAACCTCATTAAAGGGCCAAAATAGCTGTCTTACCTGACTGGTGCTCATCAGCATGAATGAAAGAATCATCCAACAGAAAGTAAATAGCTTTTGTTGAGAGAAGCACACAAGCCATCACTTCGACATTAGGAGTCTTGTAAAACAGGACTGAAGACCACATGAGATGTCTCAGCTCTTCATTTTCTACCTAAGGAGTAAATTGCATTTCATAAATCATTGGCACACTTCCATGTTTCAGAGAGCTTCATCATCTTAGAGGCAATTTCAGACTACTAGTAGAAGAATTTAAAACTCTGAAGCATATGAACATGTTACAGGCAGAGCAGTTGGCTCAGAGCTGCCAAAGGCAGCAGCTTTAAGGTGAACAACAGCAGCAGCCCACTGAAAATGGCTGGCATTTCTCTAAGAAGTTGTTTCTGTTGTGCTCCAATTGTTCCTTGTTTTCTGCCCAAATCTAGACAAAAGAAAAACATCCAGTGCATAGGGAAGACTTTCCAGAGCAGACACTACAGATAGTTTCATACAACAGATGAGCAGTGCCTCCCCAGCACCAACAAGTCTGTTGAGCTTTCAGATGCTGCTTCAGAGGAGCACAGCTTGTCACTACAACTGCTGCTCCAACCAGGCATCTTCCCAGCTTCCAGCCTGAGAGCTCACTGTGAAACCTCCAATGAGTCCCCTGCTTTGCCAGCTTGTCTTGGTGTAGAAAGAAAGCACAACCTACACTTAATTAAGCTTTGGAAGTGAGGTAAGAGAGCCAAGAAAACCAGCCCCAACCCTGTTTCTCAGTGAGCTTTTCATTTCAATACTGTACTCGGGCCACGACAATTCACTAATCAAAAAGCCACACTATGAATTTAAGGTTAAGACTTGCACTTGGAAATTCAGTGTCCCTTTCACAAACTATCAACCTGTTTTGCAGAAATACAGTTAGAATAGAACAGAACAACCAGGCTGGAAGAGACCTTTGAGATCATCCAGTCCAACCTATCACCCAACACCACTTAATCAACTAAACCATGGCACAAAGCACCCCATCCAGTCTCTTCCTAAACACCTCCAGGGATGGGGACTCCACCACCTCCCTGGGCAGCACATTCCAATGACTAAAGACTCTCTCAGTGAAGAACTTTCTCCTCACCTCGAGCCTAAACTTCCCCTGGCACAGCTTGAGACTGTGTCCTCTTGTTCTGGTGCTGGTTGCCTGGGAGAAGTGACCAACCCCCACCTGGCTACAACCTCCCTTCAAGTAGCTGTAGAGAGCAATAAGGTCTGCCCTGAGCCTCCTCTTCTCCAGGCTAAGCAACCCCAGCTCCCTCAGCTTCTCTTCACAGGGCTGTGCTCCAAACCCCTCCTCAGCTTTGTTGCCCTTCTCTGGACACATTCCAGCAACTCAACATCTTTCCTAAACTGAGGGGCCCAGAACTGGACACAGGACTCAAGGTGTGGCCTAACCAGTGCAGCGTACAGGGGCAGAATGACCTCCCTGCTCCTGCTGGCCACACTGATCCTGATACAGGCCAGGATGCCATTAGCCTTCTTGGCCACCTGGGCACTCTGCTGGCTCGTGTTCAGTCTACTATCAACCAGTACCCCCAGGTCCCTTCCTGCCTGTCTGCTCTCCAGCCACTCTGACCCCAGCCTGTAGCACTGCCTGGGGTTGTTGTGGCAAACGTGTAGAACCCGGCACTTAAGATGTGTTCAATGTCATGTCATTGGACTCTGCCCATCTGTCCAGCCTGGCAAGGTCCCTCTGCAGAGCCCTCCTACCCTCTAACAAATCAACACCTGCCCCTAGCTTGGTGTCATCTGCAAACTTACTGATGATGGGCTCAATGCCCTCATCCAGATCATCAATGAAGATATTAAAGAGCATGTGGCCCAGCACTGATCCCTGGGGCACGCCACTAGTGACTGGCCCCTAGCTGGCTGTGGCACCATTCACCACCACTCTCTGGGCTCAGCCTCCAGAGATTTCTTAACCCAGCTCAGAGTGCTGCTTTCCAAGCCTGGGGCTGACAGCTTGGCCAGGAGTTTGCTGTGGGGGACAGTGTCAAAGGCCTTGCTGAAGTTCAGGCAGACTACATCCACAGCCTGCCCCACATCCACCAGGCAGGTCACCTGATCATAGGAGGAGATCAGGTTGGTCAGGCAGGACCTGCCCTTCCTGAATCCGGCTCACTGGGCCGGATCCCTTGGCCATCCTGTAAGCGCTGTGTGATCACACTCAAGATGACCTGTCCCATAATCTTTCCTGGCACTGAGGTCCGGCTGACAGGCCTGTAATTCCCTGGCTCATCCAACCAGCCCTTCTTGTGGATGGGCACCACCGTGGCCAGCTTCCAGTCATCTGGGACCTCTGCAGTGAGCCAGGACTGGTGAAAAATGATAGAGAGCGGCTTGGCAGCTCATCTGCCAGCTCTCTCAGCATCCTAGGATGGATCCCATCTTCTCTTCTGGAGTACCTACAGCCATGCACATGTGCTGCATTCATGCACCTACATACTGCACAAAGGAGTCAGGACAATTAGATACCATCACAAAGTAATTCCAATACAGTTTTCTTTCCTTTTGCCACTTCAAAGAAAAAGGAGGAAGGTTGAGTTATCACTTCCTCAAGACATACCCTAAGGTACTCTCCAGTCTCTGGAGGCACAGTATGCCTGGCAGGATCCCAAGCGCTGTGCCAGGGAACACAAAATGGAGCAGTGAAAGCAGGTGCTTGGCCAGAACACTTCCAGGTTGCTCAGAGCCCAGCTCAAGACTGAACAGGGAAATCACTTTAAAAATACTATCAAGTACTGAAAGGCCACCAGGCATCTTTTTATCCACCTGGACTAGGCACACTACCTCAGCAATGCTGCCATGGAAAAACTCAACTAGGGCATTTCCTTTCAGCCCAGCCACATACTGCAGAGAGACAGACACATGAAGGTGGAGAGGAATCTGGTTATCCTCTGTTATCTTCTGCAGAAGAAATTCAGAAGGATATAATGACGACAGCGTCAGATGAGGCTTGCAAAAGCTAAAAGAGACACAGAAAACACACAGTCAAAGTTTAAGGAAACACACAGCTCCTCCCCTACAAGAATACTTTGCACTTCATTCAGAAATGGGCAACTTCTAGTCTTAAGGTTACTTTTAGTGATCCATCTTGAGCAGAGCTGTCAATCTGCCAAGATCTCAGCCTGCAAGCACATGAAATAGGAAGTCTCCCTCCATAAGAAAATACGCTTTACGCTGCAACCATAAAACAGGCAAGGTAGACCAGTACAGGCTAGGATAACCACTGAGAGTGTAGACCAGCAAGACAAAAAAGCACTTCAATACTACAGGCCAAAAGCAATGACAATGACAACTGCAAACACACTTGCTAGGCCACATTAACCCCAGCACTCTGCAACAGACTTTTCAGGAGACCGTTACCTTGATGACTGACCGTGCCTGCTTGTCTCCACAATGTGATTTCTTACAGTATCTGATTTGCTTGAAGCTCTGAAAATAATAATAGTCTTGACGTCCTGCAGGAGTGTCCTTAAGAGGCTGTAGATTCTTAGGAAGTGGAATTTCTCATGAGGTAGAACAAACACTGCTGTAACACATCTGTACCCAACGAGTAGCTCCAACACATGTCCATCCAGAAAGGAACCTTTCTGCTGGGGGGAGCTGTGAGTCGGATGCAACACAAGTGACGCCAGCGGAATCCTCCTCAGCTTAAACACGCTTCTCAACTCCTCTGTGCCTACCCAGCTTCCTGGCACTAAACTGAAATCCACCTTCACTACAAACAAATGCTGGGCTGTTATAAATATCCAACAGGGATGGACCACACAGCCATCCTGGTCAGAAGATTTATACACTGTAGAATAAAGTGCAGAACACAAAAGGGGTTTTGACCAGTCTTTGTTACTGCCAGCTGACTCCGGCTGACACAAGGTCTTCTGAACACTGCTTTTATTCCCATGGACAAGGTATGTTGGGAAGGAACCTTTTATTTCAACATCTTCTGCTGAAATGCAATTCCATTCCATAAGCTTGCAGAGAAACTCCTGGAGGTTTGCTTTTCCACAGTACAGTGTGGAGCTTGTTAACAGTGATGTGTAGTGTTGAGAGCAATGTGTGTGTAAACAGGAATAAAAGTCTTGAAGATTCTGGGAGTCTGAAATAATAAACAAACAGCTGTCACTGGTTTTCAGCTTCACTGTTAAACAGATTTCTGGCAGGAGAAAGCCAAATTCTGTTAGATCAGTGTATGGAAAACACAGTATTAATTTCAAGGCAGAAGGGAGATGCTGGCAATTTCCTCTCAGTTCCTGCTGAGGAATCTCAAACACAGCAAGCATATCGTTGGTCATGACCACACAGGAAGCAAACTGCCTGAGTCCTTTATGAATGTGGATAGAAAAACTCCAGAGCATTTTGACTATGTCAACACTCTCCATTGGTATATGGTCAGATGACCAAGCTTCAGAAGTAGTGCTGAACTCAAAAGCCTGCTCTCCCTCGTGAAGTCCCATCTCAAAATATCCATCTTCCTTGTCTGTGGCTCTGGAATCCCCTGGAGGGCTCCCTTTGCTCTCTGTGAAGGAGGGGGCTGATCTCTGCACAGTCTGCACAATCGAGGCAGAAAGGTACTGAATAAAATCTTGGTTTGTGGCAGTGTATGACATACAATTGGAAGGCAAGATGATGGTGTTCCAGAGGTCAGGCACCACAGAGTGTTCCTCCTCTGAGCGATCCAAGCTTCAAAAAAGACAAAGCCACAGTAAGGACATGCTTGAGCTCAAATCCAGTCAGAGCTACCTACAAGTTATGGTGCTGCTTCTCAGAATTTTGAGGCTTACTCTTGTTAATAGGGTTAAAGTCAGAACAGTCATTGTACTGCATGCAGCCATCCATTTTAAAGGCTGATAGCATGGAATTCTATGGAGAGTAAGAACTGAAAGGTTAAACTCATCCTTTACTTCCCATCCCCCATGCAAATATCCTCACTAGTTAAAGCACTCTACAATACTGCTATTGCTGATTCTGGAACTGTCACCTGCATTCCACAGTTCAAAGGCTAAAACCAACTTTACACCATGAAATTGATTTTAGTTTGAAAACAAGTAAGACAAGCACCACCCAAACTGGGCAGCATACAATGGAAGACTTCTGCCTTAAAGGCAGGGTTTAAAGATGCAGCATCCACTGTTATTACCCAAAAGCAGATGAGGATTTAAATCAGAGCTTAGATAGCTAGCTTACCATCTGTGAGGACCACTTCCATGTTCTTTGCATGAATCCAATAGAGAGGCAGGAGGCTAAGGAGAAGAAACCATCAGGAAGACATCAACTATTTACAGCTGTCAGGCTTCAGCATACACAAGAACCAAGTTAATGCTGGCTCCCACTTTTTAAAGATAGTCAACTCACTGCAGAGTCCTGACTGCTGTACTCATCAGCTGTTCAGGTTGGGCATTCTGTTAAGGCAGCAAAAGAATGACCTCAGCTGCTGGCTTGGGAACAGATACAACCTGTGACCCACACACTGCAGCACACCATATTTTTACTGAAGTGAGGTAAAAAGGTGGAGGAACTTGACAAATACCAACTACATTGGTAGCAATGGGAAACAGTGCTCTGCATCTTGCTGTCTCATTCCTTGAAGCCATGCACATGAAGAGTGTTCCCAAAGCAACAAATGAAATCACAGTACAGAAGTTATCAAACAGCAGGAATTTAAAATAGACAAATTAAAGGCCATTACCTACTGACAAGGATAAAAGTTTTCTACTCTACCACCAAGGGAACTGCCTTCCCAAACCTGACACTGTAGTAGGTAAGACAGAAGTCTTACATCCAGTATCTAAATGGATATTAAATGATGTGAGACTAATACTTGGTAAACATCTCAAAGTCATGGTATAGTGACAAAAACTTTCTGCTAAACCTGGATTATTCATTGAATTAACAAGATGCACCTACCCCTTGACTCAAATTTGGGGCTAGCTCCTTTTCCATTATAACAGCTCAGAGTATCAAACCCAACTTTGCTATGGATTATTATGACAAAATTTCAGTATCAGAAGTAATCTTACAAAACCCCCAAAATAAACAGCATGATGACAGTTACTTGATTTTTACATCTGGAGTCTGGTGTTTCAAAGCATCTCTGGGGAACTGTATGGTCTGTAGGAGTCGAACCACTGGACTGCAAAAGACTGCTGGCTAGGACTGTTTCTTCACAAATTATTTCTAGAACAAATATAAACAGCTCTTAAAAATCACCAAAGCTAAACCAAAATGAACATTTAGTATCTTTCAAACAAGTAGGACTAAAATTACATAATCAAGCTCTGAACATAAATCATGAAAGCTAAGGGATATCCTCACATAACGGCCAGGCTAGAAAAGCAGGCAGCTCTTTAGTCTAATTGCAGAAATACCTTTGACTGGACTGAAAGTTGCACTGCAGAGTGCTAAAGCTTGTTTTCCAAGCTTCAACAATTTAAATCTCAACATCCAGTATAAGGATTCTTCACGTGACTTAGCCCTAATCAACAACTTTCACTACAACATTGCCAGGCAAGCAAAACTACAGCAAAGTACTCTTCATAAACTCTGTAGTATTCTCTCAAACTTCAGTAGAGTGGAAGCGAACAAGCAGAACGCATCTGTGTAAAACCTTCAGTCAGACTCGGGTGGTCTGCTCCCTCAAATGCCACTCCAGACAGTTATCTCACCTTACTCAGAATATTTTTGAAGGGCTCAAAGCCAAATCATCAGCAAAACCTTAGGAGTGAATCTAAGGCAAAGCTCTTTGGGACATCTGACGTTTTGCCTGTTTGATAGTCACAGCCTCACAGCGATGCAACGGAGCAAATCAGTGTTCAGAATCACCACAGAGCCAGCCAGCTCAAGCATAGCAATGTGCAAATAAACCACAGAATTACACACTGTGTGTTTCTGGCTTGACCACAGAAACCTCCTGCATGCATCCTTCTGGAGTGATGGTCAAGTTTAGCAGACTACATCAAACCCCCTCACAGAGGAAACACAAGGGGTGTTTATTACTTGAACAAAACACTGTGTTAGCAAGAAGGAAACTGGAATTGACAGGGAAAACAGAAGATGACAGCATTTTTCTGGGGCTTGTTTCCTATATAAATATTTAATCTTTTTCCATAAGCCATTTGCTAGTGACATTTACAGTGAATAATATGTAAGGGAAACAGATGGTGTCTAGAAAAACTGCAAAGGACAACCCATAGAAATAGCACAGCAGGAAATCAATTCCATTATTCATGATATAAGGTGAAACTCACTACCTAGCATATTTCCATCTTTCTAAAATAAATTTCCCCAGGTCAGAATTTTGAAAACAACCTGACAGATAAATATGTGACAAGCAACTTCTATTAATCAAGCTAAGAAATGGCCTGCCCTAGTCCTCATTTTCTCATTCAAAGCCTCCCCCAAGATTCTGGTAAAGGACCCTCAGGAGAAGGACTACAGTAAATAAACCTTGAACCTTACACCACTTTTTCTATAACACTCCAAAATACTTCAGAAAGAAAGATTATCCAGATATTTTTTTTCCTCCCAAGACTCATTTGCTCCTGTAGTAGAAAAAGACTATTGACAAAACTGTTAAAAGAGTCAGGGTGACTGGTGGCATGCATTTTTGCAGTTAGCACTGGATAAAGTGCAGGCTGTTGTATAGACAAAGTATCTCAATCCTTCAACTTGAACACTCAATACTTTATAAAGCAAGCACTGCCTTCATTCTGAATAAGCTGGCATTTCATCTGCAGATAAAGGGTGATCCAGAAAGGCCACAAAGGCAAATCAAGTACATAAACAGCAACTGAACCTGTACCCAAGTTGCCTGCCCTTTAATCAATTGCTGCCAGAACAATTTCATTGTTCCAGACTGAACTAAGGAGCCTCTACTGATTTTTGCAGATAGCACAGCAATGGACATTATTCAAAGCTTTTCAGGCATGTTTCTCTCCCCATCTACCAATCCACCAACTTGTTGGGAAGAGTTAACTGGTCCAACCTGAATTACTCAGAGTATAATCCCCCTTGTTTAAACTGTTACTAAGTCTTCAACTACTGATACCCTGCTGCACTTTTCAGATTTCAACCAAGCAAAAGCCAAGACTAAGTATCTTCATCTGTTCTGTCATGTATGAATATTCACACAGAGCAGACTCACAGGCTCCTGCAAAATATGGAAGATAAACCATTCTTCTACATTCCAACAGACACTTACTTGAAATAGACAAAAAAGTGATTCTCAGGTAAGCTTAGCAGGTGCTGGAGAGCAAACCAGATGTGCTGAAATCACAGGGCTCAGCCAGAACACTAATCCCATAACTGTCTTTTACTAATTTTTAATCTTTATTTCTGGTTTGATAGAAATGCAGCTCTTGCAAAAAAAGCAGTAATGTAACCTATGCTGCTTGAGTTCACATTTTGCAGAGCAAGAATAAGCTAGAGAAGCAACTTTAAAACATGTCTATACACACCATGGTTTTCCATTAAGGCTCCTATCTAAACCAAGAGAAGATACTGCAGGACGATGCAGTGAAAAAGTCCTGCACCCAAGCTCCCACTACAGTTAACAGCACAGGAAACAACAGGTTGATTTTGGTGATTCACATACATGAAAATCACATTTTCTAAGCCAATACTACCAGGTGTTTCTGCTTTGTCTTGCTAAGCCCTACATCCATGCACATAATATTCATGTATATCAATGCAGCTCAGAAAAGCAGAACCAAGAGGCTCAGCCCAGCAGCACGATACATACATGATTACCTTGGCTGGAGCTGACAGGACCAGGCAGAGAGGGAGAAGAAGGACGAACAGTAAGAGAAGAACAGTTTGATTTGGAGCTGGCAGCAGTGAGCCTGGAGTCCTCACTGATCTAATAAAGAAAGTAGGCAGAGATTAAAGAAAACAACTAAATACAGCAGACATTAGCTCCTCATCTAAAGTCTACAAAAGCTGTCTCAGTCTTCATAAAAGGAAAGGTAGTGCCAGCTTTCTTTCCAGAGTGTGTGGTGTCACATCAGCTGAAGTTTCTATTTCCACACTAAGAATTCTCCTAAGAATCAACTTTGAGAAGCCATTCTAATCGCTGGCTAATCACTGTACTGGCAGAAAACAGCAGCAAGTTTCACAAAGCACAAGAGAATAATGACTGTATTTCTACACTGCAGGGACAGAACAGGTTCTGATAAGTTTATTACCAAAGTAAGACCAACAACACACACAGGCAGACATGAGAGGAGGAAAGGGGGTTTCAAGAATCTTGAAGGTCTCTTCCAACCTGGTGTATTGTATTGTATTAAGATTCCTGCTTATTTTCCACTGGTAAATACCCAGAAGAAGAAAGTTTGGGAAAGTGATTTCAGTACTCTGCAACACAAACAGTAAAGTCATACCTCTGCAGTATTTGTAAAAGGTGTAAGAGGTGGCTGGTAAGGTCAGCTGCACACTCATGGTGTGCACTGTCAAGTCATTTTACCTTTTCCTCCCACTTTCTCCCTCCCAAGCCAGCACAAAAATAAAGGTCAGATAACCACTGAAATTACACTGAAAGCCAAATAGGAAAGAGCCAACATCAAAGTAACAAAGAAAGCACAAACACTTCAATGCTAAGGAAGCTTTGCTGAATTCTGCTTCATTCTACTTTGAAGAAACATTTTTTGTCGGCTGTTTTGGTACACAGCACATTCTACTCCTCTCACAGAGCCAAACTCACCTTTTTATCAGAGCTGCTCAGTTTGTATTTCACCTCCTTTGCTTTTTGAATAGCTTTTAACACTTCCACGGTGTCTAGTTCCTTTTCTGTGGTAATGATGTTATCCAAACAGACCTACAAAAGCAGCATAAAAGCATCTAAAAACATTGGGAAGGCAGCTCTGCAACTCTTTATTAATGTAATAATAAAAAATAAGCTTATCTTAATGCACACTATGTGCATCTCTAACCATTACACAAAACCAATTATCACAGACTTTGTGATAGGAATTGAACTCTGAGATGCTCAGAAAGCTGTTAACGGCCTCCTAGCAGAGCTGTGCTTCAATTCTCACCCAGTGAAGAGAGTACACCTTCATTTAGATTTAGATCTAGAAGCACAGTCAACATTAATACGGTTTCATCCTCTTAAGATCTTTTCCAGTGCACACTGAGAACTCCTCCGGTTTTCCAAACATCTGCACTACTTTTCTTACCAGGCTTAAGAAGTTTGGGTTTGGGTTTTTTTCCCCCTCCTCCCATTTTTATTTCTTCCAAATGTCAGCTTCCAAGGAAGAACTGCACCGTGACTTACCTCTGAGGCCCTGTCCCCAAACTGAGCAAGCACTTTGGTGCGGTAGTCAGGGATGATGCTCAGGGGGTTGCTGGACAGGACCACCTTTTCCAAGCATGGCAGGCTTCCTATATTTTTGACTTCATCAATCTGAAAGGTTTCGAACAAAAGAGTAAACACAGAGTAGCTCAATGAAAACAAGCATCCAGGCTAAGCATCTCTTGCTTAAACTACATATTTGCAACCACCAGGAAAAAAAACCCACTACAGCCACTTCTATTTATCTGTGGTTTCACCCACGTGAAGAAATTGCTAAAGCACAATTCAACGTGACACCAGAAGTCAGCAGTTTAGTTACCTGATCTATTTTGTTGTTGCTCAGATCCAAGTTGACTAATGAGTATAGTTTGTTAAGACCACACAGCCTTTCCAGCTGATTTCCTGATAAATTCAAGGTTTTGATGTTTCCCAGCTTTGTGTGAACCCCTTCTAGCGATGTAAGCTTGTTGTAGGATAAGTCCAGGTGAACAAGGTTGTAGAGATGCTACAAAGCCACAGAAAATCCATGTCATACACCAACTCATTACAATCAAACAACAGAAATTGTAGCTTGCCCACTCCTTTTGTGCAAGTTTTCATGCTGGACACTGCCTAGTGTGAAAAACATGACAGGAATTTTTTCATTACACAGGTTTGAGCTTTGGAGAAATGAAGCTTCCTCAACAGCATTTCAACCAACCCACAGATGCAGCTGGCAGCAAATGAACATAGTTAAGAACTAAACATTATATCAATATTGGCAAAGAAATGAAAGTATCCAGAGCAAGTAAGGAATGGAGCATTAAGAGTACTGTATGCTATGGAGGATAACCCATTTGGGTTTACACCAGTCTCCCCGAGGAAGAGCAGCAACAAAACGCTGAAGCAAGAAAATCTGTGTTCCAAGGTCTCAGGCAGTCTGAGGGGAAAAAGTCACCTTCAAAAGCATCACTTACTTGTAAGTTTTCTACCAGAGACACCCCGTTGTGACTCAAATCCAGGAATTCAATCTTCGGAATTAATTTCTAGAAAAGGAGGCGGAAAGAAAAAGCTTCTGTCAAGCGCCCCCGAGCCGCCCCGGCGCCGCCCGCGCCAAGCGCCCCCGAGCCGCCCCGGCGCCGCCCGCGCCAAGCGCCCCCGAGCCGCCCCGGCGCCGCCCGCGCCAAGCGCCCCCGAGCCGCCCCGCGCGCCGCCCGCGCCAAGCGCCCCCGAGCCGCCCCGGCGCCGCCCGCGCCAAGCGCCCCCGAGCCGCCCCGGCGCCGCCCGCGCCAAGCGCCCCCGAGCCGCCCCGGCGCCGCCCGCGCCAAGCGCCCCCGAGCCGCCCCGGCGCCGCCCGCGCCAAGCGCCCCCGAGCCGCCCCGGCGCCGCCCGCGCCAAGCGCCCCCGAGCCGCCCCGGCGCCGCCCGCGCCAAGCGCCCCAAGCCCCGGCCCGCCCGCGCCAAGCGCCCCCGAGCCGCGCCCGCGCCAAGCGCCCCCGAGCGCCCGCCCGAGCCGCCCCCCGCCCGCGCCAAGCACCCCGAGCCGCCCCCGCCCGCGCCAAGCGCCCCGAGCCGCCCCCGCCCGCGCCAGCCGCCCCCGCCCCCCGCGCCCCGAGCCGCCCCGCCGCCACCGCTCCTCCGCCACCCACACCAAATGCCCCCAAGCTGCCCCCGAGCCGCTCCTCCACCGCTCCTGCCAAATGCCCCCAAGCCGCCCCTCCGTCACCACCCCCTGTGCTAAATGCCCCCGAGCCGCTCCACCACTGCCCACGCCAAGGGCCCCCAAGCCACTCCTCTGCCACTGCCCCCGCCAAATGCCCGCTCCTCTTCTGCCCACACCATATGCCCCCGAGCCACTCCAACAAGCTGCACCTCCTTCACTATCAGCTGACCAACAAGCAAAGGAAAGTCAGTCTCTTTTCTCAGCTGTTGGTACAAATGACCTAGTGCAGTAAGAGTTGAATCTTGCTCACAAGAAACCAAGGTGACTCTAAGGAGCATGGTTAAGTTTCAGTTTGAAATCTGGCTTCTCACTGCAGACAAGTAAGTAGCTCCCAGTGAGGCCCACTAACTATAGAACAAACTCATTAGCAGGTGTTTCGATCTTACCAGCCAAGCCTGTGTTACACAAACCTAGCTAAAGATGTTACCAAAACCCAGAGCAAGGTCAGTGATCTGCTTCTATGTTTTGATGATACCAGCCAAGTACTAGCAGCTCACATACATCCCTCAAAACCACACTTGATTCCAGAAAACCTTTTGGAGAATTTTAACCTTGAATCTGATGCTGAGTTTTGACATCAGTGTATTTGCATCTGCTTTATTTCAGGTGTAATGTCACCAATGACTTGCCTTGTAGCTAAGGCCTGGACTCAGACCTGAAGAACCCTAAGTCTACCTCACAATAAATCCTGAGCAAGAAAACTGTGCTCAGGTCCATGATCTCTAGCTCAGCTACAGACTATTTCCTACTGCACAAGAGTAGTTTAAGGGAAAAAAAGTGATGTTCATATTTGAGCTGTTCTTGTGATGAATGAGAATTTTTCTCCCTTCATTCACTTAGGAAACGTAATTCTAAGCTACTGGCAAAATATTCCCTGTTCTTAATATTGTTCTGATGTCAAGAAGGCTGTCAGCAAGTCACAGGCTTTTAAACACACAGGAAGTTTCAGCCTTGACAAAACTCCAAAGCTGAGCCCAAGAGGTGTTTTGCTCTTTTTCAACACCCTCCCCCATTTGAGAGTGGCCTAAAGCCAATGCAAACAGCAAAAGCATGTTTCCAAGTCAGTGTTCATAGAAGTGTGGCTGATGGAGCACAGAATGGCAAACTTTTCTTCTTGAGCTTACAGTAAATATGGAAGTAGTAAAGGAAAATGTCTCCTAAGCATTGACTGAGGTAGCTCATTAAAGTGCAACTGAGAATCTTTCAGAAAAAAAAGATAAAAGTAGGTGCAAAATGCCTGCTGTGTAACTTGCCACAGGACATCAGGCATCCTTTCCTTCCACAAATGACAGAATTTCTTACCACTGAATCATCTATTTGAGAGATGCTATTGTGACTCATATCCAAAGTTGTTAAAGTTCTCCAAGTTGGGATAACTGCTGTCACTGGGCAACTTGAAGTAGCACCCTCTGGCTCCCACTGATCAAACTCAGAAGCCTCAGGCACCAGGATTTCCTGTTTAAGACAGGGACACAAAGATATTATGCTTACATCTTCAGTGAAAGCGAAACAGTTTTGAAAAGAATCCAAATGACCTTATGTAAGCATGGAAGGTTTAAGCTTATAATCACCTAGATTAAAGTTGTAGGTCTTAAGCTGACTTGGTCAATACTGCTTTAGATAAACAGGGAGTTCCAACACTAGCGACTGATCCAGAGTGGGGAATGTGGAAGAACAGAGAGACTGTGAAAATTATGCTACTGGTTATCCGTTACAACAACCCCATGCAGTGCTACAGGCTGGGGTTGGAGTGACTGGAGAGTGACCAGGAAGAAGGGGACCTGAGGGTACTGGTTGATAGTAGGCTGACCATGAGCCACCAGTGTGCCCAGGTGGCCAAGAAGGCCAATGGCATCCTGGCCTGGATCAGGAATAGTGCGGCCAGCAGGAGCAAGGAGGTCATCCTGCCCTGTACTCAGCACTTGTTAGGCCACACCTTGAGTCCTGTGTCCAGTTCTGGGCCCCTCAGTTTAGGAAAGATGTTGAGTTGCTGGAACACATCCAGAGAAGGGCAACAAAGCTGAGGGAGGTTGTAGCCAGGTGGGGGTTGGTCTCTTCTCCCAGGCAACCAGCACCAGAACAAGAGGACAGTCTCAAGCTACGGCAGGGGAGTTTTAGGCTGAATGTTAGGAAGAAGTTCATAGAGTGATTGGCCATTCGAATAGGCTGCCCAGGGAGGTGGAGTCACCATCCCTGGAGGTGCTTAGGAAGAGACCTGATGGGGTACTTGGTGTCATGGTTTAGTTGATTAGCGTTGGATGATAGGTTGGACCTGATCTCAAAGGTCTCTTCCAACCTGGTTAATTCTATTCTAAATCAAAGCCTGTAAGACACATGCACTTAGCTGGGGGTGAATAACAGTAGCACATTCCAATAAAAGCATCAGGAATGTGTCCTCATGAAGGGTCACACATAAACACTTGCTCCACTGAAAGCTGAGATTCTGAAAGTTTAATAAACTCTTTCAGTTCTATGGTTTCATAAGCAGAAAGTGCAAAAGGCAGTACAAAACAGAGTACACAGACACCAAATGGGTGTTTCCAGAATGCGCATGCTCCTTTCACATCTGCTCTGAGCACCCATGAGAAGCAGGCACTCACCTTCATCGATGTCGCCGAAAAGCGAACACTCATTGTGGCCAGAGCGTGTTTTGATGAAGTCAGTCCTTTGATGAGCTTTCCCCCACAGTGACTGATCTGTTTGAAGAGATAAAAACAATGTTACAAAGAAATGCTACAACAGAAAAACCTGAGACAGGGCAGAGGCCACTGAAAGCTTCAATAGTACATTCTCTACCGAAGCAGTTACAGCACTCCCTTAAAACCTCCCGAGGTTATCAAGTTAGAAACACAAATGCTTGGTAAAACTACAGTAAGAAATTAGAGACACCCCCACAGAAATGTCAAATTCAAACATCTGACACAATCACAGAATTGTCAGGGTTGGAAGGGACCTCAAAGATCATCCAGTTCCAATGCCCCTGCCATGGGCAGGGACACCTCACACTAGATCAGGTTGCTCAGAGCCACATCCAACCTGGCCGTAAGAATCTCCGGGGATGAGGCTTCCACCACCTCCCTGGGCAACCTTCTTCCAGTGTCTCACCACCCTCATGGTGACGAACTACTTCCTAAAATCCAATCTGAATCTACCCACTTCTAGTTTTGCACCACTCCCCCTAGTCCTATCACTACCCAACACCCTAAAAAGTACCTCACCAGATTTCTTGTAGGCCCCCTTGTAGCTCTCCTCAGAGTCTTCTCCAGACTGAACAACCCCAACTCTGTCTGTCTCCACAGGACAAGTGAGCAAAGCTCCTTCCCACTGACTTTCTAACTACCCCTAAGTTCAAGGTGAAACTATCCATGCAGTTCAATATGGCATAGTATTTTACTGTTGCTGTAACCAAGGAGAGAGACATCTCAAGACATGTTTATTGAAATATCCTACATTCTTTATTCTAAATAAGGAAAAGGAAATTACTAGGAAGGATATTAAGCTAAGCTTTTAATAAGTTAATGAACCAATTACAGACTAAAGCCTTTTTCTGTAGCTCAGTTTGGAACACCAAAGGTCTGAGTACCAAATCAAAGCACACCATTACCAACTCAGAGAGAAAAAGCAGACCTGGCCTTCACAGAGCCTCCAAAACACTCTGAGCAGTATCTCAGCCATACCTCAATTTGATGAAGTGATTTGAAAATTGAGAGATCAAAAGGCAAGAGATGCTCCTGAATGTTACTGGTTCCAAAAGGTCCCCCTGCTCCAGTCACCTAGTAATCAACATTTAAGAGAGTTACTGCACATAATCCAACTTGTCCTCATTTCAGATTGCCTTACACAGGCAACAGCGCAAATATAGCGGCTTGGAAAGACAGTCAAAGCCCCAACCAATGTGTCAAGTATGGAATAGTTCATGAAACTTGCAGATCAACTCTTCAGGAAAAAAAACAAACAACCAACCAACAAACCAAAAAAACCCACCCCACAAGTTCACTGCTCCAGATAAGGGCACTGAGCTTGAATCACTGAACTTGAACTGCCACCTTGTGCTTGTATTTTGCAGCACATGGGACACACAGAAAAAAAAACTATAGGCAAGACCAGCCAGGAGTCATCCTCAGCTGACCAAGCCAGAGCTACATTCACTAAAAACTTCACAAAACATCAGGATCCTCAAGACAGAACTGTCTTCAGTGCCACTAAATGGATGAAGTTCAAGGCACTGACAAGATGGATTGGAAGAAATCATTAGACATTGGCGCGCATCTAATAAAATCGCATCTGCTATCTCCACGTGGTCACCGGATCCTGGCCTCAGAGCATGGCAACAGCATATTTTATTACAGTGGTTTTATTTATCTTGGCTGTTAATAGAATTTTGGGAGAAATCTCTCAAAGTTTTTGTCTGGTCTTGTACCTCACATGCTCTGAAGTTTGCAAGCTCAGAGCACTCACAAGCACTCGGAAAGGCCAGCTATTATGAAGCCGGATCTTTAGATAAATGATGCACTCCTCAGCCAGAGAATCCTCAGAAAATTCCGCACAGAGGATGGGAAAGGCTAGTGAAAAGCCACAGGACCAGTCCAGCTGTGATTTCACCTTCACAACTTCCAAGTCCCCCACTCCATTATTTTGTTTCCCCTTGAACACACCACACGGTTGAAAGGAAGCTCTTCTCAATAAAAGGGCTAAAAAAAGTTTTTAAGCTCTAGCAAGCACCATTAAAAAAATATTACTCAAAGTCTTTCCAATTCAATTATTTGGTAGGAACCAGAACAACCTGGCTGCAGACAGAAATGACCTCTTCAGTGGCTGTTTTGCATTTGTCCTGAAATGGTAGTTTGTTTAGAAATCTGTGTTGTTGCTTTCTTGGGGGGTGTTTGTGTGTCTGGTGTGTTGTTTGTGTGTGGGGTTGTTTTTTAACAAAACACTCCAAAACTTTCAGATAGTCAAAGGTAAGAAGGGGGACAGCATTTTCTGCACATGTATACATATGCACTGGCCTACCCACAGTAGACTGCAGGGTTGAATAGAACAGGTATCTATCTCCCCATTCCTACTAGCACCCACCAAGAGCCTGTGACTGCATTTCCACAGAGAGCACAGTTGAAGGTGACACACTGGAGAATCAACCTCTTTGCTAGAGAGCTACCTGTGTATTGAAGGTGGGCAGAACGAACACCTGTGTAACATTGACTTCTAAATGCTTGCAGGTTGTTTCCCATCAGTGAAGCTTTTGTGCATTCAAACTGGACTTCAGAAGTATGCTAAGAATCACATCAGCCTGGCAGATACAACATCTCTATGTTTATGCAAGTATAGCTCACCTTTAAATACTTGAGTCTACAAGTGAAATCCAGAATGTGACCTAGATCTGTCTTGGCATCTCCATTAGCACATGTAGGCTTCCCCTGTAGCAACTGCTGAGTGACAGCATGTAACTGCAAGGGTCTGATGGTGAAGACTTCTCCAGCCATTAGCAGCTGCTCTCCTGAAAACCAGATGATGATGATTTCAAGCAGCGGTTACACAAGAGGAAATGGTACATGGAAGATCTAAATGTTTGTCATTCATTCTCTAAGCTTATGACTGAGGTACCAAAACAATGCCCTTTTTTGTCCCTTTAAACCAGAACGTCTGAATTAAGATTGTTCTTTAGCACCAGAATAATCTAGGTGTTCAAATGGGGACTCATAAAAGCCTGAAGCTCCTAAAATTACTAGTGGCAACTTTCCCTCACTCTTAACAGGACTGGACTTAAAGTTCATTTACACAATTTAAGCAACTAAACGTTTTCCAATATATCCCTAAGTTCTATGGGAGTTAGCACTTACTCCATCTAGAAAAAGCAGTACCTGCCATCTACAAAATGGACCTGAAATCTTTTGCTACACTGCCTAAAAATCAGAATTGTAGCAAGTATGCTTTTCCTGGAGATTGTGAGGGGTTTTCACCACACTAATACCCATGCAAACCACCAGAACAGGAAATTCATTACCTGGTAATACTATTTCTACAATCAAATGCTATTGTCAAAGTAGGAAATGGCATCTGAAATCCTTTCTGAAAGCACCAGGACAGTTAAAGTGGACTACAGCAGTCAGAACACACGTGTGGAATTAATCTCCCCACTTAGAACATTAGTTTGACTGCATGACTAGCTAGAGAGCATCAGCTTCCATAAGCAGACTTCTCAGAAATGCTCCAAGGAGTGAAATTCCTTTTGACTTCATTGGGGGCAAGTCCAAGAGTCCAGATGCACATCACTGGAAGGCTACACTAATACAGAGCAGTCAAATATTAACAATTCTGGTATCTGTAAAACTATATGCACTACACAATCAGGAAAGATTTCTCCAGGAGATTCCTTAAAATCTTCCAAAATTTGCTGCATGGATCCTGTGAAATGGCTTCACCTGAAGTTGATTGTGCCAGAACAGTCTGAAATGGCACACTGAAATTTGCCCAGGCAACTGGAACTACACAGCAGCATCTAGCATGTCCTTAAAAGAAACAGCACAGGATAATCATTGCCATGCCTCTTGCTGTTAACAGACCAGGTGGTACTGTTGCAGTTACATCATTTTCATCTGCCAGCCTCAGAAAAGACCATTCTTTAACTGACCAGAAGGTCTCATCATTCCTGAATCATGGAACAATAATATTAATGTAAACAAAACTTCCCTGCAGGTTCTACTCAGACATAGCAAGAGGAAAAGCTTCACAAAAGCTTCTGATCACCAGTACCACATCCTAGCCTTTAAGGACACCGAGTAGCAGGCCCTTTCCAAAACTTAATACACCAATTTCTCCATTGTTTCCAAACATAGCTGCACTAATGCTACATCTCCTCCCAAAATGCAACTGGAGTGAAAGCAATAACACCTGGGGGGAAAAAGCTGAAGACAAAGAAAGAAAAAAATCTCATGGTTGGATATGGAAGATTCAGATCTGCCAGTGTCTGAAGAGGAACTACCATAGCATATGAATATTTACCATTGCCAGCTCAATTCTTGCAAGATCCTTACCTTTGTGGAAGAGCTCTTCAGCCAATGCAGCGGTGATGCCATTGATCTCCTGCAAGGAATAAATCATTACTATTGAGTATAATTTACACACTTATGGCTCCAGTTTCCCCATTGTGTAACTCTGCTGCAAAATCCCTTTTGCTGTGGCACAGAACTTTTATTTTAAACAGAAACCAGCTGTGACTGTGTCATGGGTTTCTCTGTAACCTGAACACACTGCTGTTGTGGTGTGATGGTTTAGCCCAACCGCACCAACAAAAAGCAGAGCTGAACTCAGCTGGAGAAGCCAATGAAAGCTGCATTTTACAAGCAATAATGAAATGCAATGAATATAGACAAAATACACAGCATTTACAATATTATACAAGAATTTACAAGTAAAGAAGCAACATAGAAATCCTGCCAAGGAGGATCCCACCTCGGGTTTCCCCCAACCTCACTCCCTCCCCTCTCTCCCCCTAGTGAATTAGAAGAAAAGAAGAAAAATATTAGGAGAAGTTCAGTTAGCTCAAAGCAGTTGTTAAGAAGTTAGCTGCTTATCTTATCAGTTTCTGTCCAGGATCAGCGTGCATGCCAAGAGAAAGACAGAAGTTGGAGTGAGTGAGAGAAAGGAATGTGAGAGATATTTGCTATGGTACATCTCACATCTGATCAATGAAATTAGTTTAGAATTAATCTTGGTTTTCCTTTTTGCACCCAAATAGAATAGAATAAACCAGGTTGAAAGAGACCTTCGAGATCATTGCTTCCAACCTGTTTTCCAAGCTATCTAATCAACTAAACCAAGCAACCAAGTAACAAGTCTCCTCCTGAACACTCCAGTGATGGCGACCCCACCACCTCCCCAGGCAGCACATTCCAATGGGCAATCACTCTCTCTGTGTAGAGCTTCCTCCTAACCTCCAGCCTAAACATGTTCAGCTAGAGAATTCTGCAGCTATCCTCTCCTTAAAGGCACAGCCTAAACTGTCACAACTGCCTAAAGATGGCCTGAAGTTTAGTTTCACACAATTCTCATTTCTGAGATGGAAGATGCTGAACTATATTTGAATAATTAGATCCTGCACATTTAAAAAAGACACAGCAACTAGAGCAACTCTTACTAGCCATCATTACCTGATGTGAACAAGAGTGAGGTTTTGAAGAAACTACTCCAAGAATCGTTGTTCAACTTTAAGACTCACCTATTGCATCAAGCACGCTGCATTTCCCCAGCGTATCACTGATACACAGAAAAGTTTAGATGAACAGGTCTACAGGCAGAAAAGATCTATGAAAAGGTTTCTGGATTAATTCAGAAGCCACTTTCCCCCACCCTCCAACTTCTCTGGTTTGAAGCCATAGAATAGGCTGGGTTGGAAGGGACCTCCAAAGGTCATCTAGTCCCAACCCATCTGCAGTAAGCAGGAGCATACAACTAGATTAGGTTGCCCAGAGCCCTGTCGAGCCACACCTAAAATATCTCCAGGGATGTGGCCCCAACCACCTCCCTGGGCAACCTGTTCCAGTGTTTCACTACCCTCATGGTAAAGAACTTGTTCCTAACATTCAACCTAAATCTGCTCTTCCCTAGTTTGAAGCCATTGCCCCCTGTCCTATCTCTACAGTCTCTTCTCCATACTTCTTGTAAGCCCCCTTCAGGTATTGGAAGGTCATTGTAAAGTCTCTCTGTAGCCTTTTCCAGGCTGAACAACCCCAGCTCCCTCAGCCTGTCTTCATAGCAGAGGTATTCCAATGCCCTGATCATTTTTGTAGCCCTCTTCTGGACTTGCTCCATCAGGTCCATAACCTTTCCCTGTTCAGGGCTCCACCTTTCTGGACCTACCCAGACACTCAACCTCTGTTCCAGGCAGCAAAAGCTCCAGGAAGAAGGAAAAATGGAAGGATTTTTCTTTGTTATCTCAAGGTGCATGAAGATCAGTACATGCATTTTATCTGGGCATACTTCTCTCTACAAAAAGCAAATGCTCTGGGGAAGCCTAGAAATAGTCCTGATCATTTCCAACAGCTCTCTCTCAAAAACCCAAACCACACAACTGTGATAGTGAAGCTTCCCCTAGACACAAGCATCTCATTTGAAGGTGTAGCTGGGAAGGACAACCAGATACTATGGAACATCACAAAATGATTATTTGATGAGTTTACTTTGCTGACAAATCCCCCATGATCCATAACAAGGGAATAAATCCATGGGACATCTGCAGCACACAGCTCATCTCATCTGATGAGGTAAGCATTCCAGAAAAACACATTGTGTATCTGACACCCCACTCACAGAGGAGGAACAAAGCCTCCACAGCAGTTCTGAGAACAACAGGCTAGAAGATGCATTCCAAATGAAATTTAGCAATTCCAGCTCTCATTTAAATAAGCCAATTGCATTCATTTGGCATGCACAGACTTGATTGAAAACTATACTCTGTATCCCTTTCATCATGTGGGACACTGAATACTTTTTTTCAATTTACAATTGAAACATGATTATGACTTGGGCTGTTCAGGGCAAAAAAAAACCCCAAACAACTCTATTGCTCTCTCCACAAAAGACCTCTGTCTTAGCTCCAACCACTCATATGCATTAAACCAACAGAAGACCATTATTTGCAGGTGTCTCTGAACAGCAGTGTGTGGTTACTTAATTCTTCTCTTGCAGAAGCTATCTGTAAGTTAACAAATCAAGTTATCAGAGAGGAAAAGGTGTAAGTGCACAAAAAAGCATCCCAGTATCACTGCAGACACCTTGTTCAATGTTGAAGTACCTGGCTTTTCCTTGAGATACACAAAGGCTTTGAAGTGTTTTTAATGTATTTGTGGTAGGTGCTTCTATTCCATTTAGTTCTATGAACCTGAGAAATCAAATTAAATAATCCCTACTGAAAGCACTACAAATAAGAACAGACAAAACACAAAAAAAGTTGCCTATATAAACCAGTGAGGCAGTATCAGGGATTATAATGGCTCAAGCATGCAGAGGCTGTCTGCTAACAAAGATATTTTGTAAGACCAAAGTTCTGCAGGAAAATCATTTTCCAGTAGAACTGCTATGGTAAATATTTAGCTCTTCTGCTGAGTAGCTATCTTTTTCTGTCAATATTTAGAAGTACTCTGAAGTTCCAGGCAAAAAGCAATTGAACTTATGCCTCAAGACAGACTCCTTTAAAGCAGAGAAATGCAGATTAAGCACAGCTTAATACCCAAGTGCAGTTTACAAACAGTGCAGCATTCATATCCAAATGATATTTATTTAAGTAACAAAGGATGAGCATTGCAGCAAGAGGTAAAAAATACCCACAACAAGTCTGAAGAATAAGGGAAGGACTAGGAAGAACTTCTGCCTGCATAAAAACTTCTGAGGTTACAGTACTGAAACACTAACAAAACAGAGTAGCCAGAGAACACTAAATCATTCAACTGCCTGAGGATTGGGAAGTTTGCTCCTGGACAGAGTTGTCCCTAAATTATCACACACCTTTTAAATACATTTAAAGGCCCTAACCCAGTTCAGACACAACAAACCAGTGCCGCTCACTCAAATCTGCAGGGCCATAGCACACTGTGAAGTAAGCCTTCTACTGTTTACCTAAGCCAAACTCTAAAGCCTCACCAGGATAATTATGTTCATGAAACATAACTAAAACAGGATTTTCTTTGTTGCTCAAGCTTAATTAACACATCTAATGGACCACTTGTGACTCATTTCTGAAGCCTTTACATGAAACCACGAAGGGACATCTCAGCACATCCCAAAGTAATTACTGTTCCCCCTTTCCATTAAGTTCTCCAGTGCATTTCACTCTATGAAAGTCCATTCTCCCCCTTACAACATGATGCCACATTGCAAAAAGGCCTAATTATACACAAGAGATGAATGAACAAATTGCAGTCTGGACATGAAAGCAAGTCACTGCTTCTTACTTCGAGCACTCTTTACCATAACATTCCGTCTCCTGGCTGCAGTTATTCCTCCAGAGGCCACTCCATCACTGTACTTCTCATGAAGAAGTACCATTTTTCTTCATCTGGGCTCCTGGAGACTGTTCCAGGGTAAACCACAGCTCTAGCCATTAACCACTAAAGGAAGGAGGTGTGTAGATCAATTATGTGATGTTCCTCAGGGGAGCCAGCACTAACAACTTCAGCCTAAAAACCAATTCAGCTTCAGATTTATTCACAGCTTCCAACTATCCTGCAAGCACTTATTTTCTCCTCTTAGAGTCCTTACCCACACTACTTGCCAGCACTGCTGGAAAAAGCCATGTCAAAAATCTTTAAAACATGCTTGCTTTGTTACCTTGTGTAAAATGCTGGGGAAAAAAAAAGGCAGTTTCATCTATTTTGTGAGGATTCCATACAATCCCCTAAGTCAGAGAAGCAGGGAAAGACACTTGGGCCTCTGTTTCGTATGCTAGAAACGTAACTTACATATAAATGGAAGTGTAGGAAGTGTGACAAAACTTTTGGAGCAGTGACAGGGAACTTGATGAGCAGAGTTTGCAGGTAGACCTCTAATTCCTTTTGTCTTTTCTCCACCAGGCTTTTGGAATTTTTTCCAATAATCTTCTTAGGGGGTAGCAGATTTTTATCTATTTTCTTTTCTGAAACAAGCTGAAAGAGAAAGACCAGCATTACTATGAGGTTCACCATCTGAACCTGCACAAAAGATGAAACACAACACATCAAGAGCAAATTGCCTAATGCCTTTGCAAGATGCAAAGATAAAGTGACCTCAGTAAATTTAGATGTTGACCTGAAAGCATTAGGTATTTTCAGGAAGAACACTTCATAAAAATGATGAGAAGCTCAGTAACAGTTTTCTGAGGAACATTCACAGTACCCCAGGACAGGATGTAACCAAGGTAAAAAACAGACTAACTGATGTATTTCTAAGAAAGCAGCCCAGTCTGCTGTGGACTTCTACTCATTTTCACTTGCTGTTTTTAATCAGCACTGGTAAGCAACCACCCCAATGCTACTGTCTGTGGACAGTTTTATCACTCCTTCCAGAAGCAAGTCTTTGCTTCGATCCAGCTTTTGGCTACCAGATCAGCTGATCACAAACATCTCTTGGAAAAGCCTTTAATGACTGTCCTTAACTCTGCTCTCCCTTGTACAAGCTTCTGGCCAAGGCTAAAAGTCTCCAGACCAACCTCCACCACTTGAAGAAGGGAGTGTAACAGGGGCAAGTAATACCAGTCATCGGAAAAGGTTGTAGTCCACAGTTCAGATGGTTATTGGCAGATATTGTTCCTCTTTACTGAGTAAAGAATTTGTATCGCATGCAACAACTATATGGATTGCATAATCTTTTATAAGATTAACCCTAACCCTAACCCTAAACCCTAACCCTAACCAAGGCCAAAGCTTTAGTATCTTTACCTTTTCATGCAGGTCATGGAAATCACTGTAGCGATGTTTGACTGTCCACTGATGATTGCCAACGCTGACCTGAATAATGTATACCTGCAAGGAAGAAATTAAAGTAAGAGAACTGCAAAGCATTTGTCTTTATTAAAGAGAAGCTGACTGTGCTGGTTAACATAGCACTCCACAATGACTCTACACTTTTAAAGTAGCAGTTAATTAAAAGCTAATCCGAATTTCTACAATGACTTCACTGATGTAGGATGCCTAATCTCACTCACAAGGCTGCTCCAAACATAGGCAGGTGCCCTGTAAGACAACAGCTTTTATTCTGGCAACCCAGAGATTTATAATCAAAATCTAAGATGGTACTTTGGTTTTCAGAGCTACCCGCAATGCATCTGAGACAGCAGCATATCTTCTTCAATCTACCAAGTTCCATGATGGGTGGAGGAACTTGGCAACCATCCTGCTGTCAATTCATGATTAAGCAGAAATCTGCAGCTTAACCCTTCAGAAACCTAGACAAATCCTTTGATTGGATGTTAACTGGTTTATTCCTTTTAGGGTAAAGCACACAAACCAGCTGAGAATTGCAATTGTGCCCAAAGAACCAGTGCCATAATCTGAAGCAGCCTAACAATTCTTTGCACACACAAAGTATTTTTAACCATGTATGTGCTGAATAATTCAAGATTTTCATTGTAGGTGACTTTTCTGCAGGAAACTCACAACCTGCCTTTGGCTAGGTCAGAAAGACGACATCCCAAAGAAACTTCACAAGTATAAAACAAAACACAAACTAGAAACAAGGCTCAGCAAAACCAGTTTTACAGCTCCTTGAAAATAACAAGTTAAATAAACTGTGTTATCCAACTCAACTATATTCCTTGGGGGAAAACACAAGACAACTCATAATCAAATCTTGAAAGCATTTCATACAGTGGAGAACTTGCTTACTACCACAGATCACACAAACCTGACTCATAACTGCCATGAGAATGATGCACATCTTGTTGCTAAACCCACTTGAGGAAACAAAAGCATCAACAGTTTGTGTTTGTTACATAAAAGACCAGTTTCACTTACTGCTAGTACAGAGCAGGACACCACCAAACGTTAAACAGAATACCACTTGCTGAACAAAACCCAAATCCACCAGAGAACTGAATCAAGATGTCTGGTGCACACAGCAAGTGACACATCAGTGTTTGGATGGGGACTGAGGACTCAGATGAATGCCTACACAGAATCACAGTCTCAATTAAGGACTGCGTCTGCCTTCCTGTCATGTTGTGTTGGGAAACAGCAGATGATGATTATTCACTGTGCTGCTGGTAAAAAACTAGAACAGGAATAACCTGAGTGTTCAAAAGCACCTCATAACACTGAGGAAAGCAAGGAGAGACTCAAAGAAACAAGATGACTAAAGTTAGAACTAAAAAGGCACTACATTTAGAAGCCATAATAAGAGTAGCTCTTCTAAAAGCTGACTGCGCTAAGTTAAGGCAGATCAAGCAGTACAGCTAAATGCAACACAGACTGAGGGAACAGTGCATAAACCCTCTGATGAGACGCTGAAAACTCGGTAAACTTCACAGCTCAGGGGACTGGGAAGGAATGCCCTCCTCTCTGTATAAAATACAGTCAGAATAAACATATAACAAAAGCTTTGTGTCCTTTTGCTAAAGCAACAAGCACTGACCAGTCCTGAAAACAAAACACTGAACCAAATGGATAGTTTGGTCTGGAAAACGCCCATTAAAGTGAGTCTTTACATGCATTGATAACATTCCTAAAGTCTTTAGAAAGCTAAAGTATTGCCCAGGCAGAATGCAATCAGAGTTGGCCTTACATATTCACCTCGCAAACAGCATCAGTGTGCAGAACGACAGCAACTGATCTGACATCAATCCACAAGCTGCCATTATCTACAGCAGTAAGTACAAATGCAATACACTTGCGTGCTCCAAAGACTTGCTTCAGGGCAGAAATAAATCACTTGAAAGCAAAAAAGAATAAGATCCAAGTGTCTAAAAAAAAAGCCAGATATCTAAGTACATTGTCAATTAATTGAGGGCACTAACATGACAAGGCTGACAGTTAAGATTCTTCAGTGACTGCCTACCTGTGGAGCGCTAGAAGGCTTAGATGGAAAAGTGATTAAATTCTCTCACACTGCACTGTCTTGCAGACATAAATACACCATCTGAAACAACCACCCACATTTATGCCATAAACTCCATTTCTAGTGAGGAAAAAAAACTGCACAGGTGTTTGCATGTGCAGATTTTCCTGCTCCCCGTGTCTCTACCAAACTCTTCTGTGTCATACATTTTGTACACCTTTCGCTGAAGCAGCTGTATCTGCTTTGCAGAGTGGTTACCACATCAGCACTGTTGTACATTCTCATGGTTTTCTAACCTGTCACTTCAGACTCTCAGCAGTTCAGTGCACAGATCACTAGGCAGCGCACCTTGGTATCCCCCAAAATAGAGGAGAACTGTCTACTACCATTTTTCTTTAAGATGTGTAACTCTTAAAGCAGCTGTTCAATGAAGAGCAGTGATTCCAGACTGCCTTTTGTTTACTTCCTGCACACATCACAGAACCACACCCAGCTGGTTTTACAAGGAAATCTTGCATTTCTAGAGCACTTCTCATCCAACTTCACACTTCAGCGCTGTCAATCAAGAGACAAGCACCTCACTTCACAGATGACAGGCAGAGCTTCCCACAGAAGCCTGGGACACAGGTGTGACTGAAGCCAGTAGGTCCCAAATTCCAGAGCAGTGATTGCAACAGCATCGCCTCCTCCCTGCCTCCTCCAGCAGACTGTTTACAGCCGTTCAAGGAAGCCACAGTATTTTCCTTAAATATCAAAGGTAGCATTTGCATTAAAAACAGATGCAAAGAGACAGGAAAAGCAGGAAGGCAATTTTAGGCCAAACAAATGCACAGCAGGAAACAAATGAAGCAGCCTTGAGGCCTTCCAGCAATCAGCCAGTCTTCAGTCAGCATCTAGCTGGACTACTAGTACATGTAGGAGAAATACCTAGTACAAGTGTTGCTGGTTTTGTAACCCAACAGAAGAAAAATCACCAACTGCATTACTTTTTCATGTTGGATTCATCCATACCTTGCCTCCCACTCTAACAACTACAACAAGAATCACTCATTTTAAGAGTACCTTCAGAATGACACAGAGCTGTGGGCCTCCCTGATAAATTTTACAGCATCTAATATCACAACTGTCAAATGGATGTCATTAAGTCTCCTGCTGTTGAGATTACAGGCTCTGCAACGAATAGTAGAGAGGGAAGCACACATGCCAAAAGAAAAACAACTCTTTCAAAAACAAGGGTGTAAATAGGACAGCTGCCACTATGACTCCAGGTTAATGGATAAAGGTGCAACTTACTTGCTGCATTTCCTCTCTCAGCTATACCAGATCTGACTGCCTTTCATACCATTTGACTTCTTCACTTCTGCCCTGGTACAGAATAGATCATCGCGTCCAACATATTATCCAACACCACCTAATCAACTAAACCATGGCACCAAGCACCCCATCAAGTCTCCTCCTAAACACCTCCAATGATGGTGACTCCACCACCTCCCTGGGCAGCACATTCCAATGGGAAATCACTCTCTGTGTAGAATTTCTTCCTAATATCCAACCTAAGCCTCCCCTGGCACAGCTTGAGACTGTGTCCTCTTGTTCTGGTGCTGGTTGCCTGGGAGAAGAGACCAACCTCCACCTGTCTACAACCTCCCTTCAGGTAGTTGTAGAGAGCAAGAAGTCTCCTCTGAGCTTCCTCTTCTCCAGGCTAAGCAACTCCAGCTCCCTCAACCTCTCCTCATAGGGCTTGTGTTCCAAACCCCTCACCAACTTTGTTGCCCTTCTCTGGACACGTTCCAGCAAGTCAACATCCTTCCTAAACTAAGGGGCCCAGAACTGGACATAGGACTCAAGGTGTGGGCTAACCAGTGCAGTGTACAGGTCTTTATCCTGTCCTTAAGTGCCACTAATCTAACCTGGAACACTAAACAACTGCTAAGTTCAGTAAAAGCTTTCACCTTGGGAATAAATCTGTACCATTTGTTTTCATTTAAGGATGCTGCTCCTACATTTCATGTGGCTTGGGTCTATCTCATACAAACTGGCTGCAGGCTTGGAATTTTAGGAGGTTGACACACAAAAATAGAGCAAGAGCATCAAAGCATGCCCAAATACTGGTAAATGTTGCTTTTCAGACACCCTCCCAAGAAAAAACAGCATTAAAATCACACGGTATTTCCAGAACTGTACTAACTTAAGGGGCAAAAAAAAAAAGCTTCCTTGAGCTTAGCTGGAACATCTTAAAATGCTATCTCCAACTATCAGCTGATGTGTTGAACACTACCTGCAGTGAAGCTACATTGCCTGAACCACAGCTCAAACTAGCACATTAATGGCATTAGCAAAGGCTGGCTGTACCACGATACACATTTGCAGACTGAAGTAGCAAAGCAGCTAACACTTCACCTCCTGTGTCCATAACCTCCAGAGGAATCATGGGGCCAATAATATTTTGACATTTTCTCAATTCAATTGACTTAACTTTCTCAATAGTGTTGTAATAGGATGAGACTGACAGACTCAAGCTTGAGGAGAGTAGATTTAGACTAGAAATTAAACTCTTTACAGTGAGGGTGTTGAGACACTGAAACAGGTTGCCCAAGGAGGTCATAGATGCCCCCTCCCTGGAGGTGTTCAATGCCCAGCTGGATGAGGCCTTGAGCAACCTGGTCTAGTGGAAGGTGTCCCTGTCCATGGCAGGGAGGTTGGAAATGGATGACCTTTAAGGCCCCTTCCAACTCAAACCCTTCTGTGATTTACTTGGTATGGCCAAATAGCACTGAAAATTGTCAGCACCAAGACGAACGCTGCTGAGTGTTGGTTCACATCTGACACGGATGTTTCCAGTTGTCATGCCACAGGTGGCACCACGTCTTTCAGTGGATCAAGGGCTGTGAAAACCAACCTGCTTGCGGGATGAATCACATCCGAACACAGAACAGAACCACCTCAACAGCAGCAGGATCATTGCTGTGAAGACATCCGGCAGCTAACACAAAAGGAGGAGCTGATGTGGTTTTCAAGAATTTCTATTAAGCTTCTAACACTGAACGCTCATGACAATATTGTCTGCAAATATGGCTCCTCATCACCTCCCTGACAGTCATTCCCACACCATGGTGTTTCAGGGGTTGTTAATTGGAAAGGAGTTAGGCTCTTCACGTACCATTGCTGTGCAAATGCTCTGTCCTATTAAAAACTCGGAAGTCACTCCCCTGTTGCTCTTTCTCTGGATACTTTTTCAGAGACAGTAGCCTGAAGTATTACTTGTAACTATCACACAACTTTACAAATACTTTCTATCTAGACAATTGCTCCCCTTCTCCTTTTAGGTTCCCACAGCAGGAAGAAATCTGACATCCTTATGCACAGTCTTACCCCCCAAAAATATAATTGAAATCACACTAAGGTAGAAGCAGAAAACTTTTTTTTCCAGTTATGTAACTAAAGGGTGGTGTGCTAGAGATGTTTTCTGTCTGCAATTATGCTGAGGTTTGTTTTATGATGATCTGCTTCCTGAAAAACAGACCAATTAGCTCTTGGTAGAACGCAACCAGTTAAAAACCAAGTTATACATCGAAAATATAACTCATTCCCCAAGCAACATCATTGGGGACAATCTTTTCCTTTTTTAATTTCTTTTTTAAGGTAAGAGAAGAACTGTCAGACTTAAATAACCTGATATCCTCCGAAAGTATGACTTGCTTTTCAACAGGGATTTTTACAGTATTTTCACCCCCTCCAAAATTATTCCCTACTATATTCAGTCCAGCTTTAAAAAAATACGTTTATGCAATAATTTTTCATAACCATATGCACAAACATATACACGTATGTGTATATACAGCCAAGAAAATTACATTTGCAAGCTCAGCCCCTACTAAAACAGCAGCTCTCCCGAAGGGCTAAAGCTAAGAGAAGCCCAGGCTGAGACCCGCAGCCTCGCTCCTACGCCTCCCCGGGGCTCATTTCCCCCAGCACCGTCCATTCACCGCGGCAGAACCCGCTCGCAAACTTCTCCCAAAAGATTCTCAAGATTCTCGCTCCGGCTTTAACGTGGGTACGAAACCTGGCCCGGAACTGCTGCCCGGCTCGCTGGGAGCCGGGATGGAGACGGTGGCACTAAGCCGGAGGCAGCGCAGCACCAAGCGCGGCCGCGGCCCGCTCCCCTCGGTACCCCGCAGGCTGCCTGAAGCGGGCCCACTGCTCCACACCTCCCCGCTTCGCTGCCACCATCACTCGCTGCCCAACGCGTCCCTCATGGCCGTCCCACTCGCCTCCGCGGGACCCCGGCACCGGCTCCGCCGCCGCCCCCTCCCCGCCCCGAGTCGCAGTCTCCCTCCAGCCCCGCACCGTGTAGGTGTCCACAAGCTCGGAACCCAGGATTCGGGCCTCCCGCGGGGATCTTCGCCGTCCTCTCCCCCGCCGCCGCTTCCATGATGCCGCCAGAAGCTCAGGAGCACGGCTGCCGCCCGCGTTCACGCCGCTACAACTCCTCTCCGGCTGCCACCACCCCCGCCCGCGGCGGCCCTTAGCCCAACCTGCACTCCTACCGCCGCCATCTTGCCTTAACTTCCCCTCAGGGTGCGGCTCGCCCCGCCCGCCGCCTCTTTATTGGCAGCCGCCCGCGAGGGCAGGCGCGCGGCGCACCACGGGGGCGGAGCTTGACGCTAGAGAGGCGGAGCTTGACGCTAGAGAGGCGGAGCTTGACGCTAGTGAGGCGGAGCTTGACGCTAGTGAGGCGGAGCTTGACGCTAGAGAGGCGGAGCTTGACGCTAGGGAGGCGGAGCTTGGGCGCACTGTGCCACGCTTGCGCGTTAGCGCTACCACGGCCGACCGGTGCGGTGGGATGCAGCGCGATGTGGCGTTCCCCTGGGTAACGCAGCGCAGGGCTGTTCAGTGCAACGCCGCACAGCACTGTGTAATGCAATACAGTGCAGTGCAGGGCTGTGCAATGCAACGTAGCCCTGTGTAATGCAACGCAGGGCTATGTAATACGGTTCAGGGCTTTGTAATGCTGTTCGGCGCTGTGTAATGTGACATAGGACTCTTCAGTGCAACGCTGAGCTATGTAATCCAACAGCTGTGCAGTGCAACTCGGGAGTCTGTATTGCAACATGGTGCTGGGCATTACACCACCACTCTGCCTTGAAGCCCTGTGCAGGGTATGTGGAGTGCTCGGCTGTACAATGTAGTGCTGGGCAGTGCCATGCTGTACAGCCCTGGGAGGGACAATGCAGGCAGCTCACAGAGGTCAGGCCTGTCCAAGATGGCTGAAAGGAGTTACAGACTAGTGCACAGTGCAGGTGTTGCAATGCAGGAAAGTGCAACCCAAGTGGATACTAGCAAAGGGCATTTGAGATTAGACTGCAGAGGGAAAAGTATCTGCAGAGGGCTAAGTAAGCTTCATAACAATGGTGTGATTATGGTCTGTGTTCACAAGCATCTGCATCGGGCAGCAGGACTGGCAGCAGCCCAAAGCAGCACCTGCCTCAGCTGCAAACAGCTCTTGATGAAGATCTGTGGCCATTATGGGCTGCTAAAGGCCTGAACACTGTTGCATTGGGTCAAGACACCACTATAGTGGTGCTGTGACCAACATGCCTGGTGTCATCTCAAAAGGGAGCACAGGAGCTGAGCTGGTGGATCAGACCTGCAGGAACATGACCCAGGGCCTTAGAGAACCCAGAGTGAACTCAGGGTGTTGTTTGGGCTGACTTCACCAGCATTAGAAACTTTGCTTACCTCAGTGCACTGCCAGCTGAGTATGGGAACGTGTTTCAAGCCTGCACACACTGATTTCCTTGGCAGAAGGGAGCAGAGGTAGTAACATTACAGGGAGCAATGCTTGGTGTCTGGCAGATAAACCCAAGACTGGGACGGCAAGCACACCTCTGAAAATGGAACTGACTAAACCCATTTTGATTTTATTTTCCCTGCAAAATGCTTTCCCTTGGTCAGAACTTAGCTGAAGGAGGATTTGTGTGAGGAGAAAACACATGTAGTAAAGGCAGTCCAAAAGGAATTCTCTAGTGCTGCCCCATCGGCAGCAGGAGCTGTTGCTGAACTCAGTATCTTGATGAGATAGTAAGTGATTTTGGAATGCAACTTTAATTAAGCTGAACTTCCCATTTCCTTAATTAAATAAGAATTTGCAGTGCTCACACACCTGACAGTCTTGGTCTGTAATCTTGATAGGTACCCTTCTCTCCCCAAAGCAGCTTCTGCCAGCAGGTGCTAAGGTGGCTTGTGCTGTGACAGCCCATCCTGGCTCCTGGACAAGATTCTTCAACAGGAGCAATGCAGCTAAGGAAGGAGGCAAATAGGGGCTCCTTCAGCTAAAAAACCCTCAGAGGATTATATGTGTAGCAGTAAATTAAGGAGTAAATTAAAGAGCTTTGATTTTGTTGAGTCAGGGGACAGGGGAAGCTGGAGTGTTTTGCTGCTGTTCAGAGCCATGACAGAGTGCCCAAGAACTCTGCAGCCACCCCTGACCTCAAATAAAATTGCAACTTAGTTGGCCTTCTGCTTTTTGTTTCCTTATATTTAACCTGAAAGATGCCTGTCCCTGTTTTGCAGTGGGTTGTGACTGCCTGAAAAGCAAAACTTGATGTGAGGTTTTGGAGAAAAAAAAAAGTGCAGTAACCCTTTCTGCCTGTCTTGGTAGCTTGGGCTGACTGACAGGTGCAGTGGCGCGTTGGAGTGGGGTCAAAGCCCCAGCTGGCAGCCTACCTAACCACAGCTACAGCCCATGTGCTGCTGAGCCTCCATGTGCCAGATGAAGGGCACTTGTGCTGGCAGCCCTCCTCAGGCTATACACAGCCACGCTCCATCCTGCTATGGACCTCACACATGAGAAACAAGCAGCAGTAGATGGTTTTTCCTCCGGGCAGAGGCCCCATGTCTCTCTACAAAGCGTCAATTGTTTTATCAGTAAACTGCTCCAGAGAGCCAGGGCATGCTGGAAGCTTTGGCTCCTAGCACCAAGCAAGGAGGCAGGGGTTGGCATGAAGCCCCTCGCCTGCACCTCCCTCCCTGGAAGGAACAGTCACTTCTGACTGCCAGATGGATCTCATCCGTCCCCTCCAGGCATGACTCCGTTTTGCAAGTCTAATGTTTGCAGAAGTGTGGCTTTCCTGTGTCAGTGTGCATGGTGGCAGTGACCCAGATTTCCCCTAAGCAGACAGAGACCCTTCCTCCTCATCCCATCCTAACCTGGATTTCATCCCAGCTGTTTCAGGAATGCAGCCATGAATCTTTGAAGGCAATGCCAGAGCTCCTGCTCCTGTCATGTATCGACCCTATTTGTATTCTGACACATCCCAGGGGCTGTTCTTAGGGAGATGACTCAGAACAGTCCTTGCCCTCTGCCATGGTGCCTGGCAGTCCCTGGGGCCAGCACCAACTGGCCTGCTGTCTGTGCAGAGAATCCTGAGGGGAGGAAAACAGCCTGAGGGTGCAGTTTAGCCTTGGGAAAACACTTCCTTGGGAAGGTTTCCATGGAGGTGCCCAGGAGGGTTTGGGTGATGGTTCAGTGGTCCTTCATCCCAGGCTGTGCACTCACCAAAGGACAAACTCCAATGCCATTTAACAAAATAACTACTGCCCTTGGCAGCTTGTTCTGCCTTTTCTGTGATCAAGGAAGCCAAAATAATCGTGTGGTTAGAAAACTGAGGCTTGGTGGGCTGAATCCTATGACTGGAGTGTGGCAAAAGGCTGGAGAGGTGGGCTGAGGAGAATGTCATGGCGTTCAGTAAGGTAAAGTGTAAGGTCCTGCACCTGGGTCAGGACAGTCCTAGATCTCAATTACAGCCTGGTGGATGATGAAATTGACAGGGCCGTGGAAATGATCAGGAGGCTGCAACACCCCTCCTATGAGGACAGGCTGAAGAAGCTGGGAAGAGAAGGAGCCTGGTGAAGAGAAGGCTCCAGGGACAGGGACACCTTATAGCAGCCTTCCAATACCTGAAGGGAGCCTACAAGAAGGCTAGAGAGGTACTGTTTCCAAAGGCTTGTAGTGATAGGGTAAAGGTCAGTGGTTTGAAATTAGAGAAGGGTAGGTTTAGATTGGATGTTAGGAAAAGTTCTGCACCATGAGGGTGGTGGAACACTGGAACAGGTTGCCCAGGCAGGCAGTCGAGATCCCCATCTCTGGAGACAGTCAAGCTCAGGCTCGACAGAGTTCTGAGCAACCTGATCTAGTGGAGGATATCCCTGCTTGACTGCAGAGGGGTTAGACTAGATGAGCTTTGGAGGTCCTGTCCAACCTAAACCATTCTGTGATTCTATGTTCCAGTGCTGAAGCATAAGATACTTCAAAACTTAATGCCTTAAATACAACTATTTTCCTTTTTATGGCATCTGCTATCCCTACACTGAGAAGAGGCAGAGCCTGGCTGAAGCCTGGGTAAACCAAAGCCAGTGGGAGCCTGCAGGATCACAGCTCACAGCGGCCTTTGCAGCAAGTTAACCTTTTGGGACTGCAGAACCTGGAGAGCTGTGGTGTGGGGCCAGGGTGCTGCGCTCACCAGTGCCCTCGCTTCCTGCTGACACCACCCCAGCTCCCAGCCTAACGCCACTTTGCCAAGGTATTACGTGGGTACAGCAAGTTTTATCATGCAACATCATAAGGGATTTGTAGACGAGATGAAACCTAACAGCTTCATTCACAGT
Organism: Picus viridis; assembly: GCA_033816785.1. Classification (NCBI taxonomy): domain Eukaryota; kingdom Metazoa; phylum Chordata; class Aves; order Piciformes; family Picidae; genus Picus; species Picus viridis. The sequence continues at coordinate 5,057,869 of CM066592.1, forward strand.
ATTTTCAGTTTTGCTAACCAATGCTGTTAGGAGCTAGCTGGAGGTCAGACTTTGTCGCCCTGAGACGCCCGAGCCATTATAGCTCCTTTGGACACAAGAGGGAGTCCTGAGTCATCAGAGCGGTGTTGCTTTGGTTCTTGTGGATTGAAATGCTTTTCCCTGCACTGAGAAAACACTGGTCATCACTTGGAGGCCTTTGGTGTGTTTTGCTCTCCATCGTGGGGGTTAAATCCAGGAGTGTGGATTTTCCCCGTTTGCAGCAGGGAGAGGTCAGCTTGCTGCTTGGGTGAAGCGAGTCCTGGTTTCCTGAAGTACCAGGCATTATCCCTATAAGCAGAACTGAGAGCCACCCTACCCCTCTTACCCGTTGTGCAGCCCCAGCTAAATGCAGGAGACAAGGCAAAGCTCCATCTGTCTCCACACTTCTCCTCTCCATGGTCCTGGGACTACACAGTCCTCCATCCTCATCCACACACAGTGCTGGCCTCTCCAAGGGTGTCAGTCCCCACTGCGTGTCCTCCATGGGTTTGGGGACAGCCAGCAGAGGGGACAGGGAGCCCCCAACACCCCCCAGGACGACATTTGCCGCCGGAGGGGGCTATTTTGGGAGGCGTGCCTTTCCCGCATTACCCGGTTTAATTAGGCACAGTATAATCTTTCTAACGTAGCTTCCAGGGTGGGTGGAACAGGCAGGAGGTGGAGGTGACACGGTGGCATGCGTCCAGCCAGAACAGCCAAATACTGCAATCTATCAATAAGGGTCCTGTCAAAGCCTTCCCGTATCGAAGTTACAAGGAAACCTCCAGCTGCCCCAAAGCGGGGCTGGCCCCGGACGTGCCAGCCTTGGGCTCGGCAGCGTCCCAGTCCCAAGGCACGCAGGCGAGGCATTCCTGTGGGGATGGGCCAGGGATGGGCGGTGGGGCTGCCGGTGGGCTGGTCACATCCCCCGGGGCGGGCAGCCCCTATATCAGCCGTGCTCCCCGGGGCAGCGCTGGCAGAGTGTGACCGTGACGTCCCCGGCCCGGCACCCACCCTCTCCAGCCATGGATGACATTTATAAGGCAGCGGTAAGTGCCTCCCTTTGGGGCTTGGCTTTGGTTGGGAGCGTTAAAGGGTTTGGGGGTGGGTTTTAGAGCAGATTCGCTAAAGCTATGACGGAGAAACTCAAATAAGTAATTCTAGTAGGATGGCAACTTTCAGTCAACATCTGCATCCAGCACACAGACCTTTCCCAGGGGTGCCCCTGAAAGTTTCACACCTCTCTTGGAAGTGCGAAACTCTCAACTGTGCTGCTCAACTATTTGCAATTGCTCCCCTGGCTCCCTGCCATCATGCAGGGAGATGGCCTGTAGATGAAGTTACAGATCTCAACAGAACCTTGGAAGAATAAGAGGTTGCTCCAGGTTTTAGCCCAGATAAAGCAGAGACCATTTCCCATTGAATAAGCATTATTATATGGGTTAGACCTCATCCTCTTCTTTCTGTTGCTTGGTAATTCTGCCATGGCTCTGCTTCCCCCTTCCTTAGCTGAGTAATTGCCTGGGAGATTTAAAAAAAAAAATCCCTTGGCTTTTCTCAGTCATTTCCAATCAGTTTCCTCTGCTTTGCCTCTCCTGATATCATCTCTGCTGAGATGCAGAATGTGAGCTATGCTGTGGGGGAATGCAGAGCATCCTGATGGCTATTTTAACTTACACAGCTGCACAGCTCACTGTGCAAACCCCAACCTATTTGGTCTGTAACAAGAACACTGTATTGTTTTGTAATGTAGACAACAGGGAGAGCAAGTGGAATGAGGATGAAAATAGATTCTAGACTGGGTAGATTTCTATTGTAGCCTTTCCATATCTGGAGTTGAGGTTTTTGTGGAGGTTTTTTTGTTTTCTTCTGTTTTTTTTTTTTTTTTGTGTGTGTGGTTCGTTTTTAAATGGATCATTGATCAGGTTTGATTTTAACCAAGGGCACAAAAAATTTCATCATACACATCCCATTTGAATTAAAAGGTTTTTAAGGGGCAAGAATGTTAGTGCTCGGTATGTGATTGAACTAAAACATGGAAATGCTCACACGTCTCCTATCCTTCAGTCAGCCCTGGACCTTGTGAAGTGGAACTCCCCTAGTGCTCCCAATAGTGTGAAAAGGCTCAGGAGAGGCTACACAACACTGCTCTGAGTCCTCCAACCAATACCTCAAAAAGGGAGAAAAATGTGACCTGTAAAATCAGAGTCCAGGTCTAATTAAACTTTTTAATTAACAAAGTTCCCTGTGAGTAAAGGCACAAGTCCTTTCCTTATTTGCTATGCCCATACCTAAGGAGAAAGGCTGCAGAGCTTTGTGATCTGGTGCTACCCACAGCCAGCAGTGTCTGTCAGCTAGGGCAGCGTGCTGGCAGCAGGGGCGGAAAGCCCTGAAAAGAAAGCATTCCCCACCCTCACGTTTCAGCCTCTCTCCAAACCTCTGCCCCAGAAATGGGCAAATATCCACAGATGTAGCCTCATCCAAAGCCTGTGGGTTTTAGTGGAGTTGGACCATGGAGAAATTTAGCTGAGGAAAAGGAATGTCAGCAACAGAGAACAACCCAAACCTTACCCCAAACACAGGGCCCTTGAGCAGGGAAATGGGCCACACCAAAACCTAGATGGACTCCCATAAGGATTTTGCTGCTGGTTTGAAGGTGGGGACATGTTGGCATAGGTGGGACTCAAATCCTGGGCATTAACTGCCAGCCCTTCTACAGAGGCAACACAAGTCCAAGCCAAGCACAGCTAAGAGAAACTTTTTTTTTTTTGTGGTGGATCTGTTCCCCAAAGATTTTAACCATAAGAAAATCTTTACCTGAGAAAAACAAAATCAAGGACTTCCCTTGCTTGTTGTCAAATGGAAACACAGGATGAAAAGGAGAGCTGGTAAAACCAGAACACAGCAGATGTGGCATTAGCCTAGCTGCTGTGCAGTGCTGTGAGCTGAGTGCTTGCCTTCCCACACTGCAGCTGGAGGAACCTGTCCCTGCAGTGAGATGGAGGGAAAAGAGGAATAAAGCTGTGAGCAGTCCCCATGGGCAGAGTGCATTATAACCAGCTCAGGAGACAGCTCTATGATCCAAGTGCCACTCTGCAGTTACAGTGCATTTCATTTGCATACAACACAGCTCTACATCTCCCACTACAGTAGTCAAAGAAGCTTCAAAACTGAGTCTTTCATTTTTTTTCTGCCTGCTGATAGCATATATTAATATTATGTCTCTGCCAGATTCCCTACATGCAGCCAGAGAACCCAATGCCTTTTCATCTTGCCCACTCATGCCTAGATAAGGGTGTGCAAACACAAAGCTATTTTGGTACATTTTTAGGCTCTGTTAAGTGGTGCTAAGAACAGTGCCAGGGACAAGTGTCCAGATAAAGGGCTACAAGGATAAATACCAAAGCCTGGGAACAATTGGGGAGCTCATCTCGATCTCCAGCACCTCTCTCACCCGAGCTTATAAATAGCAAATACGCCAAGAGGGTCATGTTACTGGAGCAGCAGGATGGTGGCTGTGGCCCTCAGCAGAGGGAGTGTTGTGGCTCCTCTTGATCTGCCAAAACAATAGCCATGACAGGCTGGCAGCTGCCTGCCTGCCTTCAGCAGTGCCAGGGCCTCAGTGGGTTGGGGTTTCCTCCTGCAACAGCAATCCTGCTGGCATCCTTAGTGCTTTCTGATGTGAAAGTCTTCACCTCCTGGTGCATGGGGAGTGGGATAAGGCTCCCTGCCTGCTGCCCACGTGCTCTGTCCCACTAAGAAAAAGTACTTTCCCTGCCTCTTGCTGTAAGTGGGAAGGATTTGCAGATAGCTTTTGCAAAACCATTACTCTTTGGGACAAAAACCATCAGCCTTTGCTCAAACCCAGGGTGCCACACCCTGGGTTGCAGGGTTCTGCCCCAACCAAAATGTGGTGGGGATGGTTGTTAGGACCTGCTTACATGGAGGTGGTAGTAAGGAGACATTAGCGTGGTCAGGCACTCTCTGCATGGGCCAGAAGTAGTCCTGGCAGTGAGTCATATCTGTCTGAATCCAGAGAGGCTCTTGGCCAGCATGGGAAGGAAAAGTCAGTGTTTGCAGGGGCGTTACTGAAGGGGCAGCAGGACATGGTGGTGTGGTCAGCAGTTTTAGCTAAGCACTTAAAGAGGTACAACACAGAGCTGATGCATTCCTCTTTGCTCCCTGCATTAATGATTTTCATTAATTTCATAATTTTCATTAATTTAATTCATTATGCTAACTAATAAGCTCTCAGTGATCATTTGTGGGGAATTAATTAGGGTTTGGGAACAATCTGCCAGCCCTTTTTGGTTAGCACTTAAACCTCCATGGCCCATTTCTTCTGGAAGACACCCAAAACAGGCTAAAGGGAAGAGCAGCTCCTGTCATAGGCAGGAACCTTTATTTCACTCAAACAGGAGACCTCTTAATGCTCTGGTTAGTGCAGAGAGTCTCCTGAATCTATACCTGGAAAAACAGGTACCAGGGATGGTCTTGTCTGCCTCTCCCTCCCTCTTCAGCACATCCTACCTCTGACCTGGCCTCAGCCCACATGTAGCCAGCCCTCAGCAGTGCAGCCATCACAGTAGAGTGGAATAGGAGTGAGTAGAGTGGAATAGAATAAACCAGGTTGGAAGAGACCTTCAAGATCATCGTGTCCATTCTGCTGTGAAGCCTGCCAGCAGTAAGAAATGATCCCCAAACAGCCAACACAGACAAATGCTTCTCCTAGTTGGTCTCCTCTGTTTGTCCAAAGGCTAATTCTGCCTTGTATCAGCTGCTGCTGGTCTAGAGAAATTATGCTCACTTCAAAGGAATTTGGAATAATTTCCTTCAAGGGCAAGTCTTCAAAAGGTTGTGGTGTCAGAACCCCATTGGTCATATATACCATAGCCCACAGGGGTGACTGTTGTCCTTTGCAAAGACTGTTGAACAAATAACACATCCCTTTGATAATTAGTGATGTTGATGAAGAAAAATTACTTGGTCCCTGTGTTTTCCTTACAGGTTGAGCAGCTGACAGAAGAGCAAAAAAATGGTAGGTGCATCTTCAACCTGACAGCACAGCCTGAAGACAAGTTCCCCTGCCAGCAGTCAAGCCTGCCTCAGCAATTAGATCCCCCAAATGCTTTGGCTAGACTGGCCTAAGTAGAACTCGACCCAGAGACTCTGATCCCTCAGCATTTCAAGCAAGACAGTTCCTGTGGTTATGTCCAGATGTCTCCACCGTGCCAAGCCAGGCAGTGCTGGGGTGCATGGGCAGGGGAGATGGTACCTTGGACAACCCCCTTGCCCTGGAATTAAGGTGCAGTGCAAGAGCTTCCTCCCTCATCTCTTCTTCTCTCTCTCCCCAGAGTTCAAGGCTGCCTTTGACATCTTTGTGCTGGGGGCAGAGGATGGCTGCATCAGCACCAAGGAGCTGGGGAAGGTGATGCGGATGCTGGGGCAGAACCCCACTCCTGAGGAGCTGCAGGAGATGATAGATGAAGTGGACGAGGATGGTAAGACATTTGGGGTTCTTACACTCTCTCAAGCACCCTCCCCATGTCCACAGGCATGAGTGGCATGGTGTGGGTTGGGAGTGCTCAGCATGTCTGCAGCACCGGCACGATCCAAGCTGGAGACTGTCACAATCTATGGGGAGCAACCTGCAGTGCTGTGATTTTGAAGGACACTGAACACCCACCAAACTTCAGCATGGTTCCTTTAGGACATTTCCTAGCAATGATAAACTGTAGAAATTACTCTTCTTATAATGATCAGACTGCTTGAACTAATTCCAGGGGGTACTCTGAGGTTGCACAGATCCATTTAAAACCCCAGACGTAGGCTGAACGTAGCAACTGCCAATGCCAAAGCAGTTAAACATCAGGAAAACAAAGTGCTGTGTCACTGAAAACAACAGTTGTCACCTGCTGCTGCAAAACTGTGCTGCTTGCATTCCCTTCTGCAGAATTTAACACCTGGGTGAGACAGGCAGATACCTCTTCAGCAGGATTTTTCATTCATTGGTGCTTGCAGTGGGACTTTTGGTTCATTTCGCCTTGGCAGGATGACTGCAAAAGTTGACCATTCAATGATGAAGTCAGTGCAGGGCCTTAGGCACTCCAGGATCCTGAAAACTGCCTCCTGGTACAGGGCTGCTGCTGAGTTTTGGGCTTTGGTTACTGAAGGGAAGTGTCATCTCTCACCTGACATTGCCCCTTCCAGCCACTGTGGCATCAGCTGATGGTGTTTGTTCTGCCTTCAGGCAGCGGCACTGTAGACTTCGATGAGTTCCTTGTCATGATGGTCCGGTGTATGAAAGATGACAGCAAAGGAAAAACCGAGGAGGAACTCTCAGACCTCTTCAGGATGTTTGATAAGTAAGAGCTGTGACCACAGCATGGTGGGGTGGTGGGAGCAGTGCAGCCATCCTAGCTTCCCTTCCCCAGCATGTCGACCTGCCCCTGAGCTCTTCTGTCCTCGTCCAGAAACGCCGATGGCTACATTGACCTCGAGGAGCTGAAGATCATGCTGCAGGCAACAGGGGAGACCATCACAGAGGATGACATAGAAGAACTGATGAAAGATGGGGATAAAAACAATGATGGCAGGATTGACTATGATGGTAGGACTTTCCCTTGTGTGCAGTTTGGCTGCAAGCCTTTGAGTGTCTCTCGGGCAGCTCCTCTGCTCTTGGTTAGCTTCCTGGATGGGCATGTACTCATGCAGGAGGCACTGGGCAATACATCTGACCACAGCTGGTGCTTCCACAGAGATTGGGGGGGGGGGGGGGGATGGGGGGTCTTATGCTTGTGAAGTGGTAGCAAGGGCTGCCTTATCTGTACCCATGCTGTGAAAGCCAGCTTGCACTGAAGCAGTGCTGCTTTTCACCAGCCACCTGCCCACCCCTTCCTGCCCCCTACACACAAAGCACCATCTCTGGAGGGCTGTATGTTTGAATGCACTGCTGCCGAAATGACATCCAGACCATTTCTGAGCTGAGCCAGTGGCTGTACTCCCTGGGCACTCACCTTTGACATTTTGGTGGCAACTGTGGGTGACTCTGGGCTCCAGTGACATTTCCAGCAGGAGTCACAAGCTGTCCTCGCCACATTCAGAGGAGCAGTAGCCATTCCCCCTTGGCCTCCTGCCCATTGGGGGATGCAATAGAAGACAGGGCTAGGGAAAGCTCCCAAAACCATACTTGGCAGCTGCCAGGTCACTTCAGTTCCACCTCACGTCCCTCATCTCCAATGTCTTCCCCTTGGCAGAGTTCCTGGAGTTTATGAAGGGAGTTGAATAAATCTGAGGCCAGATCTACAACCTGAATCTCCTAAACTCCTCCAGTTCTCCATCTCATCTCCTTGGTTAAGTCCCCTGGCTACCAGCATGAAGACTGTGGGCTGAGAAAGGTGGCCGCTGGGAAAATAAAACATGTTAATACTGAGTGCCTCAGATGGTTGTTCTTTGGAGGTTTAGTGAGAGCTTCACCCTGGTTCCACACTCCTGAGTAATGGGGCCACTCCTTGGGGCTGTTGAGAGCCTGTGAGCTGTGTCTGGCAAGGTGACATCACAGCTGGAGGTTTAAGCAGCCAAGGAGGTACTTCGCTGTCAACCCAGTGGCAAAGCCTAGCCAACGGAGTTATGAATGCTTGGTGGTGTTGCATCTTCTCATCCCTGCCACGGTGAGCAAGATCAGGAGAAGGCACTGGTGCCTGCTGGTTTAATTGGAGCATGGGCAGCATTTTAGTGACCACATGTGCCATCACTGAAACCCGTGGGTGAGGGACAGTTCCTCTCCTCCTTGCTCTTGCCATGGCTCTCCTGAAGGGACACTCTTCCTCCTCTCTGTCATCCTGATGGCCACTGTGCACTGCATGCAGAAAGATCTCAGGTTGTGTTGAAACATGAATAAAAGCCATTCCTAAACTGGACTGGGTGCCCCCTCCCATTTCACTTAGCCTGGCAGGAGGCAGGCAGCAGCCCACTGGCATTTCATGGTCCTCCAGCAGCCTTGGGTGGGAGTCTTGCCACACAACAACCAAAACGCCCAATTTCCCTCAGAAACCACACCCATTTTGACCACAGGGGCCCAGAGCAAGACACAACTCTACTCTGGGTCTTGGTGCCCAAGCACAAGATGACAGCAGGGCTGAGGATGAAGAACAAGCTGTGCTGTCCCCAAGGGCCCTGGGTGCCATCTTTCCTTATCCCAAGGAAGTGTGGCATTCCTGTGGCATTAGCAGCTCCCCCTGCACATAGCTGCCTCCTCCCATCGAATTACAGCTCACACATTGCAGTCATGTTGCTAAAATCAAACATTTACTCAAGCAGAGTAAACATTGGCAAGACAAGACTGTGTTGGTGCAAGCCCTTAGGGATGCTGCCCTCAGCCCCAGGTGAGTGTGCTGCCGTGCCAGTGCCCCTGTGCCTGCTGCACCGGCCCTCTGCCTTCCTCCCAGACCCACCCAGCTTTTGCTTTCTTTGCCCTCTGCAGAAATAACACCCTGAGCAGCTGCTCTTGATCTGACACAGCCTCTCATGGGTGGCAATAGTGAAAAAACATCATTCAGACCAGACAGGCTGGAGGTGAAAGCAGGCCTGAGAGGGGCTGGCAGCTGTTTGGAAGGACACAGCCATGTCTCCCCTCTGGGCTTGTAACATCAGAGAAATGGAGACAAGGAACCCCTGTCAGTTACAGCAGCTGATTTTTCTTAAACCCCAGGAGGTTTTGTGAACACTGCTAATGCAAATATCTGGAAGACTCCTTCAGAAGGGTCTCAAGCCTTCAATGCCATAGCTCCTGCTGATTCAGCAGGACTGCAGGTGCACAAGAAGCCAAAAGACACAGAAATATGTTGGCTCAAACAGTCCTGTGGCAGGAAATACTGTGGAGCATCATTGTCTTCAGTTTCCAATGAATCTGTTGCCTAGAGATCAGAAGAATAATTTTCCACCTCCCCAGCATAGCAGCAGAAGTAATTTCCCACTGACACCTGCTTCTGAGGACACACTTGAGGTTCCCAGGCCTGGAAACCACCACAGAGCTGCAAATACCTGCACTTTGGCCACAAACCAAGGTGTCACCAGGTCTCCCCACAGCCACATCCATCCAGTCTGCAGGCAGCTGATGCTCTCACATGACATCTCAATGGCCCCATTATCTTCCTGTCCCACCTTGATACCCAGCAAAGATATCTCCAAGATACTCCCCACTGCTTACTGACAGGCTTTGGCTCACTGAAGAGTGAAGAAAAGAAACAAGGCTATCCTTCTCCTTTCAGTCAGCTTGGTGGCTTGAGAGAGGATTGGACTCTGCCATGGCCCCAGGGGAAAGGATGACTGCAAAGAGTCACTTGGCCATGTGCCTTGGCCCTTCCCTCTCAGTTCAATAGCACTGGCAGCAGCAAGCCACAACCTTGCTGGCTGCCCACTCTTTCTGAGGGTATTAAGGAAAGGTGATGGATGGCTGGAAAGAGGACTTGTCCCTAGAAGAGCAGACATGCCACTTCTATTTTGCCTTCTTTAGTCCTTAGACCAGAGGTGCCAGCAGGTCAGGAGGAGTCAGAAAAGCTGCCTTAGAACCTGTTTGTCTTAACACCCTGACTGTCCTCCCAGGGTGAGACAGCAAATGCTGCAGGGCAGACTGCTGTGGATGGGTTTCACTGTTGGCTACAGCACAGCAACAGCTGCTTTAGGAATGTGACATGACATGACACGCTGTCGAGTGGGTTAGATGGATGAAAGTACAGCAACCAGTACATCAGCAGCCTGGTTGAAGCCTCCACAGGGGAGATGTGCCTGGAGATGTGCTCATGGTCAATGAAAATCACAGAAAAGCAAAGGAAAGGAAACAGGAAAGGAAAGGACCAGGTTGGAAAAGACCTTTGAGCTCATTGAGTCCAACCTATCATCCAACACCATCTAATCAACTAAAACATGGCACCAAGCACCCGATCCAGTCTCTTCCTAAACACCTCCAGTGATGGGGACTCCACCACCTCCCTGGGCAGCACATTCCAATGGCAAATCACTCTTTCTATGAAGAATTTCTTCCTAACATCCAGCCTAAACCTCCCCTGGTGCAGCTTGAGACTGTGTCCTCTTGTTCTGGTGCTGGTTGCCTGGGAGAAGAGACCAACCCCCACCTGGCTACAACCTCCCAGAGCCAGTTCTCAGCCATTTGATCTCCTTGCTTTCACTGGCAGTGGATTTCATTCCTACCCTGGTTTGCATCTTGCCAAGCATATCTGATGCCCCTCTTCATCAATAAAACTTTGCTGTGAACTAAGTGACAGCAGGAAGATCTGAGGACATTTTACACACAACTTCCTAACAGAACCTCTGCATCTTACCTCCAGTCATACACTGCCAGCATGGCAGCAGCAACAGAATGTGAGCTACAGTTCATCAGTCAAACACTTGGGAGACAGGGATCTGCTGGAGAGAGTCCAACAGTGAGCCAGCAGTGTGCCCAGGTGGCCAAGAGGGCCAATGGCATCCTGGCCTGGATCAGGAACAGTGTGGCCAGCAGGAGCAGGGAAGTCATTCTGCCCCTGTACTCAGCACTGGTTAGGCCACAGCTTGAGTCCTGTGTCCAGTTCTGGGCTCCTCAGTTTAGGAAAGCTGTTGAGTTGCTGGAAGGCGTCCAGAGAAGGGCAACAAAGCTGGGGAGGGGTTTGGAGCACAGCCCTACAAGGAGAGGCTGAGGGAGCTGGGGTTGCTTAGCCTGGAGAAGAGGAGGCTCAGGGGAGACCTTCTTGCTCTCTACAACTACCTGAAGGGATGTTGTAGCCAGGTGGGGGTTGGTCTCTTCTTCCAGAACAAGAGGACACAGTCTCAGGCTGTGCCAGGGGAGGTTTAGGCTGGATGTTAGGAAGGAGTTCTTCATAGAGAGAGTGATTGCCCATTGGAATGGGCTGCCCAGGGTGGTGGAGTCACCATCCCTGGAGGTGTTTAGGAAGAGACTTGATGGGGTGCTTGGTGCCATGGTTTAGTTGATTAAGTGGTGTTGGGTGATAGGTTGGGCTGGATGATCTCAAAGGTCTCTTCCAGCCTGGTTAGTTCTGTTCTATTCTATTCTGAAAGAGCTATGAGGATGATCGTGGAGCTTGAACATCTTTCCTGTGAAGAAAGACAGAGAGCTGGGGCTGTTTAGTCTTGAGAAGAGAAGGCTGAGAGGGAACCTTACCAATGTCTCTGAGGGGTGGGAGTCAAAATGAAGGTGCCAGGATCTTTTTGGTGGTGCTCAGTCATAGGACAAGGAGCAATTGGTACAAGCTAGAATACAGGAGGTTCCACCTCAACACAAGGAGACACTTCTCTACAATGAGGGTGACGGAGCACTGGAGCAGGCTGCCCAGAGAGGTTGTGGAGTCTGTCTGGAGATTTTCAAAACCCACCTGGATGTGTTCCTGTGTGACCTGCCCCAAGTGATCCTGCTTTGGCAGGGGGGTTGACTTGGATGATCTATGGAGGTCCCTTCCAACACCTAACATTCTGTTATTTCACTGCAGAAGACCCCAGCTGTGTAGAAACAGCTGCAACAACCTTGAAACCTGGGCAAAGCAGAACTCATGTTCTGTTTGCTGCTTTTTGCTTGACCACACAGAGGTGGTAAAGGGAGACAGAGCAACATGCACCCAGCTCTGCTTTTCACGTCCACTGTGAACGTGGATGTCCCCAGTGAATACTCTGTCCCATCAGGGTTTTTCAGTGCTCCAATCTCCTGCCCAGCTCTGTGCTCTTGGCTCTCAGGGTGATGGCTCAGCTTTGCCAGAGGAGCTGGTTCAGTATTTGGTTACATGCCCTTTGCTCCCTGTTTATTTTTTTTTAACCAAAGGGGAAAACAGAAGCCAAACTGGAACTTGATGCCCAGCCCCTCTTAAGTGCCAGGAGGAGAAACCACCTGCAGCAAGCATGACGTACAGCAGCAGCAAGCGTGAAATGTGCCGTCTGCTGTTCAGCAGTAGCTGAGCAGAGAGACTCTCAAGCTCCCTGGCTTCCTGCACAATACCAAAGGCTTACTCCTAAGAGGTTTGAAGTTTTGACATGTCAGAGCTGTCAGAGCTCTGCATAATGGGAATAGTTTCAAGTGGGCCACAGCTGCCAGGTCTGTCTCCTGGGCACTGCATGAGTAACCCTCCCAAAAAAAGATCTTCAACCTCACCTGACCAACAAATCACAAGGGGATGAAGACCCACCATGAGGCCATGTCAGTACATACTCTCTCTTGTAGTCTACAACTAACTGAAGGGAGGTTGTAGCCAGGTGGGGGTTGGTCTCTTCTCCCAGGAGACCAGCACCAGAACAAGAGGACACAGTCTCAAGCTGTGCAGGGAGAAGTTCAGGCTTGAGAGAGATTGCCCATGGGAATAGACTGCCCAGCGAGGTGGTGGAGTGAACATCCCTAGAGGTGTTTAAGAAGAGACTGGATAAGGCACTTAGTGCCATGATCTAATTGATTAGTTAGGGTTGGGTGATCGGTTGGACTTTGATAGTCTTGGAGGTCTCTTCCAACCTGGTTGATTCTTTGATTCTGTAGAGTGGGGCAACCGCTACAAGGAGGGAAATGATGGACTGAGCTCTCACAGGGTTAGAAAACGCTGTAGGTGTTCAGCTGAATGCAGGCAGTGTCCAGCAGGACCACCACGTGTGCAGGGAGCAGACAACAAACCTGACACCGAGCTGCTGGGAAGCTCACCAAATTCCTGTCTCCTGCCACACAATGACGCCTGGGTTACAGTTACGTTCCTCCCCGCTGCATTTTGTCACGCAGCCGCTATTTTGGTCAGAAAGTCAGCAAGCCCATATTTGGGAAGCTGTCCCTCTGAAGGACAGCATGAAGGGCAGCCAGATGAAAAGCTGCTTCTGAAGGCAGGCCTGGGGGAGCTGCCTGGGGGAGCCACAGGAAGCCCAAAATCTTCCTCTCTGCTTCTCGTTGACATACCAACATCCCTTTCTCAGCCTGACCCTTGTCTCTCTTCCCTCAAACCACATCCTGGGGTGAGCTACTCTCGTGACACAAGTGCTCTGGGGTTAGAGATGAAAAAGTCTTAGTGCTAGGGATATGAAACGCAGAGCATAAACCTGAGGTGGAGATTTGCAGGCACACAGGTGAAGGTGTAGACTGACAAACACCAAGTCCTCTCTTCAGAGACTTTTTCCACTCTTGTCACTAGACACAGCTGCCATGGACTCACCTTAAGACCTGGACCAGCTACTCCGTTTCCTCCAATGCCAGCAGCAACCCAAGGGAACACATCTCTGTGCCAGTTCTCTCTGCCAGCCCTGGCAAAGGCTACAGGCAGCTGCCAAGCAGCTCTGGGCCAGTAGCTGAGGTGCATACTAACCTGAGCCACAGCTAGTCTTACCTTTGCAGGCAAACTCATTAGGGTATGGCAGGCATCAGCCACACAGCTTGAGAACTCCCATACCTCCAGGCACCACCGAGGCCAACAGGATCCAAGCACTGTGCATGACTCTGGGTGACCTATCACTTGCCTAAAAGAAACCTTCTCCAGGGAGGATTAACACAAGGAACCTCTCACCAGCTGACCTTCTGACATACCTGAAGGCAGCAGGGACCAATCAACCTTTGTGTCTTTCATATTTAGCAGATTCTACCTGGTGGCAGAAGCCCTGTGACCGTACACTCTCTCCAGCTCAGCATTCCTCCAGACCAGCACACTGCTCTCACACAGGAGTGATGTTCTTTTAGCTGACAAATGTCAGCCTCCACAGCAGTCCAAGAGATGGACACAGAAGGAAATCAGACAGCCGAGGCTTGCAGACTTCAAAAGCCCTTGATTCCCGGGTTTGAAGTTAGCAACTATGAACTGAAAACAGAGTTTAGTTTTTATGACTGAGCTTATACTGCTTGCTTGGACTTGATGATCTTTGAGGTCTCTTCCAACCTTGGTGATTCTGTGATTCTGTTAGGGCAGGGTGGTAGTTTTTCATCACTCTCACACACACACTTAAAAAGTGGGAACTGGGAAAACTTTTGAAGGCAACCCACAATAAATTCACTGTATTGACCTTGTTACCAAAAGATTGTGTCTGGCTAACTGCAGAAACTATTAAAAAGATAAAAATCAACTACATCAGTTGGATGCACCAGCTGAAACATGTTAAGTTTTTCATGCAGCAGGTGTTTTGCTGCTCTACTGCAGCCAGAAGACACTTCTCGACTTCCAGCCCTTGTGCCAACCCACGGATTTACACCATCGGGTGGACAAGTGCTGGAACTGCAGCTTCAGGCACAGTTCTTTGCTTGTAGCAGGTGACTCATTTCCCTAATAGAAAAGTACCTCCTGAAGCAGGGACTTTGAGAGCAAAGCCCTTTTCTGATCTACAGGACAGCAGTTACAAACCCTGTGCCACAGCACCTCCTTCAGCTTTTGAATGTTACTCTGGGACCTCAGGGTTGGATTTGATCTCTGTAGGTCCCTTCCAACCCCCACCACTCAGTGATGCTATGACCTCACCAGTCAGCACTTTTTGTCAAGCTAATTTTTTTGTTACTCCACCAAAATCCAGCAACCATGAAAAGTGTGGCTATTTGAATCAATCCTATAACCTTACACATCCCCCATGGTAGCTCCATTAACAATTTCAACACACTTCTAACACAAACTCCAACACCACAGCCAGCACTCAGCGTGCTCCCACAGCTCTACCCAGCTTACCTCGACAGCAAAGCAGAACCTGACTTGCTGTAACAGCACTAGGGATGATCATAAACACAGGGGTAAGAACTCTGCACATGCATGCCATGGTAAAAGAAATGTTACCTGCATTGAATACTGTCAAGCCTGCATGTAGTGACCCATGTGTGGTTACCAGGCATTCAATTTGTACAAGCAAGTTGTTTCTTGTTTAGTTTCACTCAAGAACCAGAAAATCATACAACTGTTGAGGCTGGAAGAGACCTTTGAAATCAAAGCCCAACCACTCACCCAGAGCTCACAATCCCACCACTACCACCACTAAACCACATCCCTAAGCACCACATCCACATTATCTTCAATGCCTCCAGGGATGGGGACTTCACCACCTCCCTGGACAACCTGTTCCAATGCTTGATAACCCTGATACAGTCATTCCATAACTTGAAAACAGACTTTGAACTACTGAATACTTATGACCTGTCCCAACAATTAGAGCAGAGCAGCACTGAGGGAGCAGCTGTTTTACTTTGTGCATGCAGAGGCAGACAGCATTACCACAAAACCTCTCCACAGCTCCAGCTGGTTCGATCTACCAGCAAATAAAACCACACACTGGTCACTACATGCAGGCATCTAAAACACAGCCCAACCAGGCTTCTGGAGCACTCTCCTCACATCCAGGAAGCAAAGGCTTTGTTACAGCCAGTTTTATTTCTACAAAAACGTTGTAACACACATGCCAAGAGGAAAACTGCTGCTTCTGCCTTGAACCACGTCAGTCCTTTTTCTGCTGAGCAGCCTGCTTGGCATTGTTGGCCTGCATCTTCTTCAGCCCCTTCTTGTTGTGTTTCTTTGCAAATCTCATGTTCCTCAGAAACTTGGGATCAACCTATAGAAACAAGGGGGAAAAAATAAGCCACATTGTGGAAGGAGCACACCTAAAGACACGTATCTCCGGATTGTTCCAGTTATTCCCAAACACGGCCTGAGACAAATTCAGGTATTTTTTCCTGATTTCTTAACAAAATTATTTCAGCTACTTGTAACCACCCTTTAACTACCTGTTTTCCTCAATTTCCACAATCAACCAACCCCCAGACCTCAGCAATGAAGACCAAGCCGAGCAAAGCTATGAACAAGACAAATTTCATTTCCATGTCACAACAGACCTTGACAGGCTGGACAGACGGGCAGAGTCCAAGGGCATGGGATTTAACACATCTTAAGTGCCAGGTTTGACACATTGGCCACAACAACCCCAGGCAGTGCTACAGGTCGGGGTCAGAGTGGCTGGAGAGCAGCCAGGCAGAAAGGGACCTGGGGGTACTGGTTGATAGTAGGCTGAACATGAGCCTGCAGTGTGCCCAGGTGGCCAAGGCCAATGGCACCCTGGCCTGGATCAGGAACAGTGTGGCCAGCAGGAGCAGAGAAGTCATTCTGCCCCTGTACTCAGCACTGGTTAGGCCACACCTTGAGTACTGTGCCCAGTTTTGGGCCTCTCAGTTTAGGAAAGATGTTGACTTGCTGGAATATGTCCAGAGGAGGGCAACAAAGCTGGGGAGGGGTTTGGAACACAAGCCCTATGAGGAGAGGCTGAGGGAGCTGGGGTTGCTTAGCCTGGAGAAGAGGAGGCTCAGGGAGACCTTCTTGCTGCCTACAACTACCTGAAGGGAGGTTGTAGCCAGGTGGGGGTTGGTCTCTTCTCCCAGGCAACCAGCACCAGAACAAGAGGACACAGTTTCAAGCTGCACCAGAAGAGGTTTAGGCTGGGTGTTAGGAAGAAGTTCTTCACAGAGATTGGCTATTGGAATGGGCTGCCCAGAGAGGTGGTGGAGTCCCCATCACTTGAGGTGTTTAGGAGGAGACTGGATGGGGTGCTTGGTGCCATGGTTTAGTTGGTTAGATGGTGTTGGGTGATAGGTTGGGCTCGATCTCAAAGGTCTTTTCCAACCTGGTTAGTTCTATTCTATTCTGACCATCTGAAACACAAGCTCTAGTCTGCAAAGGGTGTGCCAGTCAAAAGTAAGACTACAAAGAACAGTGTTTTTGTTTAAATTGTTTACAGTGAAGCCTCAATGGCTTAGCCTGGGAAGCTCAGGAGAAACACTCACCCCTTTGAGAGATTCGTATCTATGGGATCTGGGTTTCTTGATGCCATTTCTGTGCCATTTCCGGGCTATGGGGAAGACAACAAAACAATTTCAATTACAATTGCTGCCATTATTAAATAGCTGCATTAGCAACCTTTCCAGTACAGCTGACCCTGAAGGGAGGTTGTAGCCAGGTGGGGGTTGGTCTCTTCTCCCGGGCAGCCAGCACCAGAACAAGAGGACACAGTCTCAAGCTTCACCAGGGGAGGTTTAGACTGGATGTTAGGAAGAAGTTCTTCACAGTAAGAGTGATTGGCTGCCCAGGGAGGTGGTGGAGTCCCCATCACTGGAGGTCTTTACGAAGAGACTGGATGGGGCACTTGGTGCCATGTTGGATGACAGGCTGGACTTGCAGAGGTGCTTTCCAACCTGGCTGATTTTATTCTATTCGAAAATGAAGTAGGGTAGAACAATTTCTAACCCTTCTTAAGCGAACTAAAAGCACTTCTCATCTGCACATTCTGCTCTTGGCACCACAGGTGCTCATCTCCAGATTTAAGGTTCCTCATTACTAATATACCACTAGCATGACAAAATACCTCCGTCCTGAAGAAGTTCAGCCTCCTGTATTCAGTGCTGAAGGGCACCACCCTTCACTGGTTAAGGCCAAACATAACCTACTCACAAAACTCTGCTAACTTCAGCACTATTGGGAAAAAACCCTCAACCCTAAATGAAAACTATTTTCCCCTTGCAGTCATCTGTGGATGGCAAATCATCACAGCCTGAATGTTGTTCAGTAACATCTCAAACTTCTTCTTCCTGTGTTTACAGATTATTTTTACATTGAATCTAAACAAGCCCCGCCTGGTGCTGAGCCCTTTTCATTACACACGCCATTCAACCTCTGCCGTGCCACTGCCTCCTTCCCTCGGGAGCTCCTCTCGCCGCAAAGCAGAAAGAAGACTCAGCTGCCGTAACTGTGCAGCCCGAAACAGCCGGTGAAAACCTCTCTGCGGAAGGCAGCCCTGGGCCACCTCAATCGGCGCGGCCCCATCCCACCTCCTCCCGGAGCCGCCCACGCCCCGCATCAGCGCAGCCCGGCTTACACTGGTTGTGCGTGGTGTGGTTCTTGGACTTGGCCATGGTTGTACCTGCGGGAGAAAGAGACACCCCTGAGTGTGCGAGGGACAGGGAGGGACGCCGCAACTTCCCACCCAAAGCCTTCTGGGGCTCTCCCGCTACGAGTGGCCGCCATACCGACCCCAAGGTCTCCCGCCTCTCCGGCCCACGACAGCCCCAGGCTTTGTCTCGCCCCCTCCCAGCCCGGGGGGCCCGGCCCGGCCCGGGGGATCCCCGCCGGAGCACGGATGGAAGCGGATTGCCCACAAACACACTCACCGCCGCCACCGGGCCGGAAGAGAAGGGGGAGGCGCGGGGGCTGCTGGGAAAGGGGGTCACGGACCGGAACCCCGCGTCACACCGGTGTGCAACAGGCGCCGCCAGCGAGCAAGTTCCGGCCCGCAGCCTGCCCGCTCCCTTCCCTGTACCGCCGGTCTGTGCCGGCCCTGGCTCTGGCCCCAGCGGCTGCGGAGCCCTCCTGCCCCGGACCCGTGCGCGGGGAGGGACCTGCAGCAGCAGGCTGGCACAGCACCCGAACCCAGAGTCGTGGCGGGTGCTTTAGCGACACCGGTCCCCCCACCAACACGCTCCCCCAGCAACGCGGCTTCTCCCGGGCCCCGCGGCTGAAGCGGGGTGCCGCGGCAGGGAGATCCGGGGTCACTGCTGCGCTGGGTGGCACTGCCCGCTCGCGGGACATGGGGGCTTCAGCCCTTGCCCGGGTGAATGGGGATGCGATGTATCCAGCAGTGCGTGCCACCCTCGGGAAACGCGATCAGCCTCCAGAAGCTTGCTTGGTGTTCGTTGAGGCAGTGCTGCAGTTGAAGGAACAGACTGCTTCAGATGCTTGGGTTTTGTGTACTGGTGGTTGGTATAATCTTCCATCCTAACACAGCTCCAGAGAAGCGATGATAAAAAGCCAGTACTGAAAAAAACACTATGGTGTATTACAAGGACAAAGTATATTAAGGTGGTTATATATACCGTCTGCCCAGGTGTGTAACAGATTAATCTGCCCCTCAAAAGAAGTAGAGAATCACTTACATACAACATTCCCCTCCCTGGAAGTGCTCAAGGCCAGGCTGGACAGGTCATTGAGCAACCTGTTCTAGTGGAAGGTGCCCCTGCCCCTGGAACTACATGATCTTTAAGGTCCATTCCAACCCAAGCCATTCCATGATTTTATTAATTGCAGAGAGGATGTTTTCTTCTCAATGGATTCATTGAACACCGTTCATTTTTGTTTGTGTGGAAGACAGGCCCCTGCAGAAAGGCTGCAAGCGGCTGGGTTTGTTCTCAAACCCTGCCCGTCATCAGCTTTGGCTCTGCCACCTCGGTGACCCCCAAACACCCACTGTCTCCAGTGCCCAGCTTGGCTGTGGTAAAGACACAGCACAGTACAGGAGGGTTTCATGCTGTGTCTGGCTGTGCCTGGCCATGCTGGCCTGCGAGTTTAAAGTCTCTCTCCTGAAAAATACACAGACCAAGAATTAGATACTTTATTATCTGACAGATGCTAAGATGATGACTATGATGGGCAAATGAAGCTGTGTCTATCCCTGGTGCAGCTGCTTTGCAGAAGTGCCAACCAAACCAGAGCACTAAGGCTATTCTTCCTTGATGGCAGCAGGACCAGGCACTCCTGGCATGGGCAGCGCAGCTGGAGGAGAGTGGATCCAGCTGCCAGTGGCCAAGGGCTGGAATCAAGTCTCACAGCAGCTCCTGCTACCCTAAGCACTGGATGATTTGTGCTACAGAGCCCCAGCACTGGCTGTGCCACTGCAGAGGGCTGGCTGTAGGGCTGACAGCAGTGACACTGCGGGAGGCATTTGTGGTTATGGATTGGGATGTCTCCCATGGGAAAGTGTGAAAGGGAAAAGGAGAACCAAAAGCCCAGCTTGTCCACAGCCACTGTTGTCAAAGGGAGGGGGAGAATTTTATTGTAACCTGTGATGGTTTTTTCTCTATAATTGTTTTGCAGCTGGAGTAATCACTATCCTATTGAATGGGCACAGCTCCTTGAATAGATGACACTTGAGCTAACATGCACTCATTAAGTCTGTAATCACCAAAAGTATGATTGTAGGTTTCAGACTGGCCAACTGTTCTCAGTGACACTTCATTAGAGAAACTGCAGTGCAGCAGGGCACAGGGGTCTTGATCATCCAGTGGTAGGTCTTGATCCTGCCTTGGATCATACTTATTACCTGATACCCTGCAGAGCTCTGCAGTGGCTTATAAACTATTCTGAATATATAATACTGAATGCATGGCCACAGCTTTAGCTTAATAATTTGACATAGAAGTCTTCTGTACCACCTGGGCATGGAGCACAGCTTCTGTAATCTCCACCTCTCTGACTGCTTGTCTCATGTGGCCCCAGCAGTAGCTGTGGAAGACTCCAGCAGTAGCTGTGGAAGACTCCAACAGCCACAATTGCAGTGAGATTCTGAAAGAACTTGGAAAAAAATAGCTGAAATCATAAAAGAAAACCTTCTGTTTCTCCCTACAAAGGAAGGCTCAGATAGGAGTGAAAAAATAGCAGCAGTTTTCATAATCTCATCGCTAAGATAAGGAGACCTGCCAGCCTATTTCTTTCTGCCTTCTGAAATGCAATGGAGGCAAACACGCCTCTGGGATTCAGTTTTATCTTCCCCTGAGCTCAGCTCTTTGGGTAATCAGGAAAGTCAGATTTTTCTCTCTGCAGTGGGCTGTGATTAACTGGCCACAGCCCTGCCTGGCTAGTTTAGAACCACAACTCACAATACAATACAATACAATACAATACAATACAATACAATACAATACAATACACCAGGTTGGAAGAGACCTTCAAGATCATCGCATCCAACCCATCAAACAATCCAACCCACCCAACAACTAGACCATACAGCCAAGCACCCCATCAAGTCTTCTCCTGAACACCTCCAGTGAAGGTGACTCCACCACCTCCACGGGTAGCCGATTCCAATGGGCAATCACTCTCTCCGTGTAGAACTTCTTCCTAACATCCAGCCTAAACCTGCCCTGGCGCAGCCTGAGACTGTGTCCCCTTGTTCTGGTGCTGGCTGCCTGGGAGAAGAGGCCAACCTCTGCCTCACTACAGTGGAAAGAATTAAAAAACAAAAGTCATAAGTTTGCATAGCACAGAATCACCAAGGTTGGAAGAGACCTCAAAGATCATCAAGTCCAACCTGTCACCACAGACCTCATGATTACTGAACCATGGCACCAAGTGCCACATCCAGTCCCCTTTTGAACACCTCCAGGGACAGTGACTCCACCACCTCCCTGGGCAGCACATTCCAATGGCTAACAACTCTCTCTGGGAAGAACTTTCTCCTCACCTCCAGCCTAAACTTCCCCTGGTGCAGTTTGAGACTGTGTCCTCTTGTTCTGGTGCTGGTTGCCTGGGAGAAGAGACCAACCCCCACTTGGCTACAACCTCCCTTCAGGTAATTGTAGACAGCACTGTAGTCTCCCCTGAGCCTCCTCTTCTCCAGGCTAAACAACCCCAGCTCCCTCAGCCTCTTCTCACAGGGCTGTGCTCGAGGCCTCTCAAGGAGGGTTTTGTGGAGAACTCTTACTCCAGGTGAAAGATGCCACAGTTTGCTAATAACAGCTGCCCAGAATGAAAAACAAAACAAAACAAATAAACAAAAAACCAAATCCCCCCCCCCAAAAAAAAAGCAAAGCCAAATACATTTTGCAACTTAGGTCTTGCTGAAAATAAGATAAATACTGAAATTAACTTGTATTAGCTTTTTACTTCTTGCTTATTTTCATTCCAGTTTCAAGCATAACCTACTTTCCCCCCATTTTGTTGTAATAGGAAGAGCTGGTTGACAGGTGCCTGAACTTGAGGCAGAGCAGGTAATTGCTCTGCAAGCAGCCAGTCACTGACAGGAGTGTCATTTCTCTCTCCCATGTACTGGTACAGGGCCTTTGGTTTCTAGGTTATTTTTTCTTCCAGCCTGTATTATTTTAGGCAATTCACTTGTACCTCTCATCTTAAACTAAAGGCAATGCCATAAAAAGATGGCAGGATTTTTCCATTCTACCATAGTGCAGAACAGCCTGGGCCTTTCCCCTCATGTTTTAAAGATTCCCAGTTGGGAAATTTCCTTCCTGGTTCCACAGCAATAAGATGAGAAGGCTGTGTTCATGTAGGGTGTAGGACACAGTGTGACAGCTTAGCTCTCCAGTGCCCTGGTATGCAGGCATCCTCTGCAGTGGCCTTCATGCTGGACAAAATCAGTGGTATCAGTTCCAGATGCTGTTAGAAGAACCCCACCTGACTTTGCTTGGCATGGACTATGGGGCACCCCTAAAAGCTGCTCCTTCGTGTACAGATATCAAGCAGTGGGGACAGTGTAGTGATACTTTTGGCTATCCCATCTGGCTCATAGGGAGGGTGCCCACTTCCAGCCTGGTCTCCTCTCAGGGCAGCTCAGGCAGTTGTCACCCATCACCCTTCCATCTCACTCTCTGCAGACACCACTGAAGTGGAGCTATGGTGTGCAGGGCTGCACCTATGTCAGAGAGAGCAGCTTATGCCACTTTTGTTTTCCTCCTGTCCCCCAGCAAGTGGAGGCATGGTTGATCCAGCTGGCAGGTCCTCAAGAGGTCCCTGCATTGCTGGGATGTGGTGGCTTTGGGGCACTTTTAGAGCTGTTCCCAGCTTGTGGGCAAACAGGGCTTGGTTGTGCTGTAAGCCCAAGCTAGAGATGCTGGCTGGAAGTGAGGGTGACAGGCAGTCCCCAGAGGAAAATGACCAACACGCTTCCAGAGAAGCCGCCTGGAGAAGCAGAGGCAGCAGGGCATGGAGGCACTAGAGGGAGCCTGAGCATAACAGATCACACTCTCGGGCTCAAAGTTGGAGCACTGGTCCCAGTCAGGGAGAAGGGACATCTCCAGGGAATAACAGCCAGACACACAACAGTTTCTCCCTTGGCCTGGCAGCCTACCTGGCTGTGGCTTTTTTGCCCTGATATCTGTTACATTTTCTTAAAGACATGAAGAAATCCTGCTTCACTTACAGAAAGTGCTGCTCTGCCAGCAGGGAGACAGCTGCCTCTGTCCATTTGCAATAGGAAGTAAGGAAAACCAGTGGCAACTGCTGGCAGTGGTAAGATAGGAGGGTTCAGGAGTGCAGAAGTTCTTGCGAGGCAAAGGGAGGCAGAAGTACTGATCCACAGCCATCAGTATCCCTATGGGATGGGGAACTGGCATAGCACAGCCCTGGTGTTCAAGAGGGATTGGATGTGGCACTTGGTGCCATGGTCTAGTAGTCATGAGGTGTTGGGTGACAGGTTGGACTTGATGATCTTTGAGGTCTTTTCCAACCTTATCGATTCTATGATTTAAGTGCTCCCGGGCTCATGGCAAGGACATGGGAACAGCACCTGAGGCTTGTGTGCTCCTCTGGGTGCACTGTCACTTAGGAGTGCCCTGGTGAGGCTGCACCTGGAGTATTGTGTCCAGTTCTGGGCTTCCCAGTTCAGGAGAGCAGAAGGCCACAATGATGATTAGGGAACTGGAGCATCTCTCTTGTGAGAAAAGAGAAGACTGAGGAGGTTTCTTATCAGTGCTTGTAAATGTCTAAAAGGTGGAAGTCATGAGGATGGGACCGGGCTCTTCTCAGGGGCAGCCAGTGACAGGACAAGGGGCAACAGGTGCAAATTAGAACACAGGAGGTTTCACTTGAACTTAAGGAGAAACTACTTTAAGGGTGCCAGAGCACTGGAACAGGCTTCCCAGAGAGGCTGTGCAGTGTCCTTCTCTGGAGACTTTCAAAACCCACCTGGATGAGTTCCTGTGCAAACTGATCCAGGAGTACCTGCATTAGCAGAGCAGTTGGACTAGATGATCTCCAGAGGTCCTTTCCACCCCCTACCACTCAATGAGTCTCTGAGAGCTGGGGCACTAGAAGAGCCTGGAGAGCTGCAGTCTTCTATTTTGCAAAGCAATGTTTTCCTTGCATTGTCTCTGGACAAGGAACAGGGTCACTGGCTCGTAGTCTAGTTGTCTGAATCTCCCCTGCCACCACTGTCACCAAGGATCAGCATAAAGAGCAAGAGTGGAGTGGCTGGGTTAGCTGCAGGTGGGCATCAGTACTATGATGGGGCAGGGACTGGGGAACAAACTATTTGCACTGGTGTTTAGCCACACTGGAGAGATGGACTTGTTTCTTCTGAGTCCAGCTGCGAAGTGTGTCTTCTTTTACAAGGTTTGCTTTGGGCCAAAAGTTGCATTCCGTGGGGTAATCAAACGTGGCTCATCAGAAATCAGAGGAGCAACCAGAAAAGAAGGGTGAGCAGGGGCCACAAACATAAGCTACATCACTCCTGGATGCCCTCAGATGATTTTGCTCCCTACCCTGAGACCATTGCTCAGATCAGCCCAGACCTTCCGCACAAGCTCCGTGTGTTCCTGTAAACAGCTTCCCACCATGAAGGCAGCAGGAAAAATCAGGCAGCAGCCTGCAATTCAGCCCTGACCTTTCTCTCCAGGCCTGCCACCTCCTCCCACTCTCCCCAGGGCTGGCACTACTAACAACTGGTTTCCTCTTGTTATTTTTCCACCTCCACTCCTTCCTCCAGAGGGGAGGCCGTGCTGGTGGCCCACGTACCAGTGACTCACAGGCTGGGACCTGCGAGGTGCCAGCTAAGCTTGGCCAAACTTAGTAACATCTCATTTTCCATTGCCTACACCCTGTCCGCTTCTTCTGACTGGGTTCATCACTGGAGACCTTCTCCAGCTACCTGCAGGGTTGGAGAGCACCACATCAATTGTGTTTGCTCTAAGTTTTGTCAGTGCAGGAGCTGGGCTGAGATGAAGCAGCCCTTAATGCAGATAAATTCCTCCTTGGCGAGTGTTTGTCCAGCTGCTGATGGTTGGAAACCATGAGATGTTCTGGACATCAAAGAGGAAAAACATTCTCAGGCTTGAGAAACATGTAAAGAAAGATCTAGATCTATATATTTATAGATCTGTATATTTATATAGAGATATATCTCTACCTCTATCTCTGTATCTGTTTATCTCTATACCTGTACATCCCTGGAGGTGTTCAAGGGGGATTGGATGTGGCACTCAGTGCCATAGTCATGAGGTCTTGGGTGACAGGTTGGACTTGATGATCTTTGAGGTCTCTTCCAACCTTATTGATTCTATGATCTATCTATATCTATATCTATATCTATATCTATATCTATATCTATATCTATATCTATATCTACAATCTACAACTATCTATCCATATCTGTGTATCTATATCTACACAGCTACATCTATATCTCCATCACTGTATCTCTGACTGTATGGTGATTGCCTTTTTCTGGTGGCATTGGAAAGATTTGAGGGGACCCTAGGGGTTTAAAAGCCAGTTCCCTTGTGCCAATCAGCCTGGTCAGTCAGTCTGGATGTCCCCAGGTCAACAAATGACGACTACAGCCATGGAACTGAGCCTGAGGCACCTGTGAGGTGGGGAAGGATGGTTTGCAAAGGTGGAGGTGCTGCCGTGGCTGGAAGCTGGGAATGGAAAATAGCTGGATGGTGACCAGGGCTACTCTGAGGCTGTGCCAGGTTGGCAGCAGATGAGCAGGCAGAGCTGAGTGACGTGGCTCCTGGCCAGCTGCAAGCCCATCAAGCAGGACCCGGTGGCTTTGTGCAGGGCTGTGTGCAGGGGATAATGCCAGGAAGGGAGCAGCCGTGTGCGCTCAGCCCATGCTGGTGGCTTAAAGGTGATTTTCCAGAACACATTTTGCCCCAGTAATGGAAAAGGAAGCTCTCCTGCCTCTCCCAAAGCTGGGGGGAACGGTGCAGTCGATGTGACACCTGCTCAGCTGTGCACTGCTGGGAAGGAGTAAGCAGATCCACAGGCACAGTGTGCGCGGAGCAGCTGATGGCTGCGGGGAGGAGGCACATGGAGGCGGCTGGGAGAAATGCAGAGGCCTGACCTAAATAGATGCTGAGCTAATTTATTCAGTTCTCTGCTTCATTATTTAGCATGACTCCAAAACAGCTCAGGACTTCTGGTTCCCCTCAGCTCTGCTGCTGACTTTGGGATGGGGTTCTTTGTGACCTGCTTTTTGCATCTCTGGTGCTGGAAAGCGCGGCACGACTTTGCTCAGCACCCTGCTCTCCCAGGTGGGCCAGGCACACGTTGGGAGAGCTCTGACACAGCCACTTTCTAGCCAGGAGCGCACCAAGGACTTATTTTAAGTTATTTTGAGCTTCTGCTTCACCTCCTGCCTGGGAAGGTGTTCAGCTTTTGGCCTGCTGTACGCACTGTTAAGAGGGAGGCTTCTCTCCGGCTGGCAGGGCTGCTGAGTTCCTACAGCACGAGGCAGCCTCCGCCACATCTCCCCTCGGGCAGGCTGCCAAGTGCAGCCCCAGGCTCTGCAGCACGGGGGCTTTCAAGGATAAACCTGGAGCCTGTCACGCTTCCAGCTCGCCTCCTCTCTCTTCAAATCCTAGCAATCCCCTGAAACACCGTCCAGGAGGAATTTATTATGAGAAGGACAGGGAGCCCCAGCTGTTTGGGCTGCAGTTCACTCCATGGGCTGCACGTGTTCCCTGCAAGCCCACAGCACGTTT
This sequence comes from Picus viridis, assembly GCA_033816785.1. Lineage (NCBI taxonomy): Eukaryota > Metazoa > Chordata > Aves > Piciformes > Picidae > Picus > Picus viridis. The sequence goes on from CM066592.1 coordinate 5,084,354, forward strand.
TAGCACTGCTGAGGTTTAAAAGCCACAAGCTGGGGAAAAAACCACCAAACCTCCTGATGCCAGTGCAGGTTGTCTAAACCCATGCGGCATTGCTGTGCAGGTGTGAGGGATGGAGCTGCTCTTGCACAAAGTGACTGCTTACCAGGACCCCAACCATGTGGCAGCCAACTCAGGCTGTGCAGGGTCCTTTCCTTTTGTTTTTCATTAGGGTTTGTCACTGGATGTAGACATTTAGGCCAGGGTGGTATCCAGTTACCCAGCACCTCTGGTATGAAGTTTTTAGTGGATTATTCCTTGACCTGCTTGATTCTGTCAAGATTTCCAAGCAGTAAAACGAGCCCTGGTGCTGTTCAGCTCAGCAGCAAAGGCATTTCAGCTCAGGTTGCCTTCACTTTGCTGGGGAGGTTTGTGATGTTGCTGGGGGTGGGATAGTGCAAATTAGCAGAAATGAAGCAGTTAATGAGGCTGCAAGTTAGTCTTCCAAACCAGGAGGCTTGAGGCACGGAAGGGAAGCAGCTGGGTGCGAGGCTGAGAAGGCGAGTGCTGCTCTGCTTGGCACAGCCAGCCCCTTCTCCTGCCTTTGCTGGCAGTGTAGATCCTTGGGCAGGGTCCCATCCTGGCAGCCCACAGGTTGTGCAGCCTGGCCCATGTCAGGCTTTGATCTAAAGGGATTTGTGGTTATTTTATTAATATAAAGTCATAGGCTAGGTAGATACATTGGTCTGAGAGCCTCGTGAGGCCAAGAAGAGAATGAATGTGTGAAGGACAGAGGCAGCCAAAGTGGTTTGAAGTTTCTCTTTCCCTCCCTATACCCTGGATTACAGTTTGTGGATGAGGTCCCAGATTCCCTCATGAGGGCAGAAAGGCACTAAGCCACCCCAGACCCTCCTGGGGCTGGGGTTTGGATGCCTGTGCCTTAATGGCACGGTGCTGGTTAGGATGGTGTTAAGGCTGATTGAGGGTCACTGTGGGATTTAGGATCCATCACGTGGGCACAATTTGTGCCCATCTACTTGGTGGCAGAGGGCTGCAATAGAGGGTAGAATGCCTGAATGAGCCAGCTGCTGGGTTTGGAGTGGGCAGGCTGGTTTTAGCCTCGAGGTGAAGGATCTGGTTTGGCTGCCAGCTCACCTTTATCAGCACAGAGAGGATTATTGGGAAGCTGTGTTGACAAATGCTGTGGCTAAAAAGGAAAATAAACTTCCACACAAAGATGGCTTGTTTGTGAGAGGGAATAAAGCAGCTGCCTAAAAAGCTGACACTAAACCCACTGCTTACCTGCAGCTCATCTGGTACCATGACTGAAACCTCTCATTTGCAGCAAGGTAATCCAAGATGTTCTTTCTGCCAAGGAAGAAAATAGGTTATTGCTCAAGCAGAGAGCTGGGGAGGGGGAAGGAGATAAACAGGGCCTGATCCTGCAGCCTGATTTAGGGGGTTTAGAGGAGCTTGCATGTGAAGCCTTTCCAAACCCTGGAAAAGGGCTGCCTGTGCTGCCAGAGGCAGGGCAGCAAGCAGAGCACTGGGGCCCCCAGTCCAGCCTTGAGCTCCTGCACCTCTTCACCAGGGATCTGGAGGCAAGAGACATAAACCCAGTGATACCCAGGAGAGAGATATGCTGGAGCATCCAGGGCTCCAGCTCTAAAATGCCAGAGGGAAGAGGCCGGGATTGACAAGCAGGTTTGTTGTGGAGATCACAGTTCCTAGAATTAAGGAATTGTAGAGTGCTTCAGGTTGGGAGAGACCTTTAAAGGTCATCTAGTCCAATGTGCTGCATTGAGCAGGGACATCTTCAACTAGATTGGGCTGCTTAGAGCCCCACCCAGCCTGACCTTGAATGCTTCCAGGGATGAGGAATCTACTACTGCTCTGGGCAACCTGTGCTAGCATTTCACTACCCTCAGTGTAAAGAGCATCTTCTTGTGTCTCCTCTAAATCTCACCTCTTCTAGTTTGAAACCATAACCCTCTGCCCTGTCACAACAGGCCCTGCTGAAGACTGTTCCCATCTTTCATGTAGGCCTCCTTTAAGTGCTGAAAAGCTACAATAAGGTCTTCCTGGAGCTTTCTCCTCTCCAGGCTGAACACCATCTCTCTCAGCCTTTCTTCATAGGAGAGGTGTTCCTTGTGGGTAAATGGGCTTTATTAGGGAGTTAATTAGGGAGTGGCAACATTTCCATTAGTCCTGGTGGCATTCTAGCCCCTGATGCACAGCTGTGGGGTGTCTGCATAGAGACAAGTTTGCTCCAAGCACCAGCAGTACCTGAGCTGGTCCCCACAGGGGTGGATGCACTGGGACATGGGACTGCTGAGCACATCTCCAGCGTTGCCCTCCCCTCCTTTGTCAGCCTCATCTGAGGAGTCATTTGTATCAAGGATGGCCCTGATTTATGACTTGGCTGGCATTGTAACACATTTTCTTCCACAGTGGTTTTAGCCAGGCTTTTCAAACCACTTCAGGAACTTCAATAAATTCTTAAGTCCCTGGCAGGTGGATGCCTTTAAATCTCTGTTTTGCCCTTGGCACTTGGCAAACCTGACACAAGCAGAGGTGGTGGGGAGGACAGAATGCCCAGCTAAGATCTAGGGGCAGGTGATCTGCAAGAAATTTCCACTAAAGCTCCAAACCTGAAGCCTCTTTTAGGTGTTTTAGCATAAGAAAACTAGCTACAGTGGCACAGAGTTGGGAAGAGGATGCAGGGCAGACCCCAGGAGTCCTTACCCTCTCCAGCCATTCAAAACACTCCTCCTTTGCCCCTACCCTGCATCATGCTGCCACCACTTCAATAGCTGCAGGACACTGAAAAATTACAGCTAGAGCTTTTTTTACTTTGCCTGCTTCAGCCACCTGAAACAACCTTCCTTTCTGGTGGAAGCACTGAAGCATTCCTTAGAACAGCCCTTCCTCCTGCTGTTAAATATTTAAGAGAGGAGCACCAGGGGAAACCAGCTCAGAGCTGGGAACCACGGAGAGCCTGGTTTAAACAGCAATGAGATGGCAGGGGCAGGCAAAGCTCGGCTCAGGTTTAGTCTCCCATTGCCCACTCCTTGCTGTGGTGCTCCCTGCTGCATCCCCAGTGTTGCTTCCCTGTCCTGACAGCTCCAGCAGCTGGACAAGCGCTGAGGGTTTGACCCAGCACTGCTTTCCTGGGGATCCCCATAGGGGAGATACTTAGGTTGGGAAGGCAGGCTGGGGCAGGCTGTGCTCTGTGAGGACATCTCTGGCTTGTAGATCTGGTGAACAAAATCATATTGACCTGGAAACCAAGTGCTTGTCAGCACTGATGGGAAGAGAGCAGTGCCTGGGCACCAGCCATGGCAGGATGGGAGCAGAGCATTTAGCAGCACTGGCCCTGACTGCAAAGGGTCACCTCTACCGGCTGGTTTCTCTCCCCATCACCACCTTCCCTGCTCTGCCTTATTTTGAGGTGTGGAGCGTGGCAGTGGGAGGGTGTCGGTGAATCTCTGCTTTGCAGTTGCTGTAGCAACTGTGGTGTCTCTGGCAGCAGTAGCACGTTTCCTGCAGCCAGCCAGAGTGTGAGCTGGTTACTTGCAAGCAGATTATTTTCTTTTCCCTGCTAGAAACCCTCGCCCTGCACACTCTCCTCCCAGCAGTCAGAGCCCAGGAGGTGCAGCTGAGGCAGAAGCAGAGGAGCAGCCCACTGTGATCCAGAGAGATGCTGCTGCCTGTTCCTGGGCAATATTCTGCACATGAGTCAAAGGCTCAGCATGCTCTCAAGAGCCTCTGCTGCTCCCCCTTGGTGAGGACAACTTGCCTTTCCCTAACCCAGGCTTGAAGGCAGGGTGGGTTGCTGCAGCCATCCAGGCTCCTCCCTGGGGCAGCTCAGCCCTGAATTAATTTCCACACGAATTAGAGCATCTGCTCTGGGGAGGAGGGATCAGTCTTGATCAAAATATTCTCAGCAGTGGAAGATCAGCACAAGCTTTTCTAAGTTACTTTCCTGATTAATGGCTTCTAAGTAACAGAGCCTTTCCCCCAGGCTATATTCATTGGGTGCCCTTCATGTAAGACTTTGCCTCTTAAGTCGTGTCACTCCCCCATTTCCACCACCTTTGTACATCACAAGCCTGCTCTCCTTTCCCTTTCTCTTTGAGAATCCAGGGAGACAGCTTCTTGAGCCAGCCTTGAAGGATTCTAGTGCCTCTTCTCTGAGCCTCAGCAGCGTGGCCATCACGCTGGCATCTGCCCCCTTGTGCCAGGACTGTCCTTTGACCATGTGCTGCTGCAAGCACTCACACCTATTCAGAGCCCAGCATCCTGGGCTGTGCTTCACCCTCTATATGTGACTTGTCTCTCTTTTCCTCCAGAAATGTGGCTTGGTGTTGTTCCTTTCCCAGTAAAGCACATCCTGCTGGCCTCCGTCCAGCACACCCCACAGTTCACATCAGCTGGCAGATATGCAGGAGAGCAAAGCACACAGAGCTTAGTGCTAACACTTCAGCTCACCACCCATGGCCCTGCTTCCCTCTGTTTTGGTTTCATTTCCAAAACTAAGTCCTGGCCGTGCTCAAGTGCAGAGACCTGCCCTGCTCTTCTAGAAGGCCATGAGCTCTGATCCAGCCTTTTAACCACCTGTCCTTGGGATGGCTGCAGCTGCTGCCAAGGAGGGCAGGAATTGCAAGCAGGGTTGTTCTCAGGAGAGAGGGAGGCAAAAAAGGGAGTGAGTGCTTCCCAGATTTTCGACCCCTGGATTCCATCCTCTGAGTTTCCTGGTGGGAACCCAAGCTTCCTTCCTCAGGTGGTCACCTTCACCACAAGATGAGAGGGAGATGAACGCTGCTCAGGAAGGGGCTTTTGTCACCCAAAATACTTCTCTTTTTCCTTCCCACTCCAGTCAGTACTCAACATGCCATTTCGTAGCAAGCATTTGCCCATCCACAGGAAGGGCCACATGAATGAACCTGCCAACTACAGGCCTGTCAGCCTGAACTCAGTGCCAGGAAAGATTATGGAGCAGAACATCTTGGGGGCAATCACTGTGCACCTGCAGGACAGCCAAGGGATCAGACCCAGCCAGCATGGATTCAGGAAGGGCAGGTCCTGCCTGACCAACCTGATCTCCTTCTATCATCAGGTGACTGCCTGGTGGATGTGGGGCAGGCTGTGGATGTAGTCTGCCTGAACTTCAGCAAGGCCTTTGACACCATCCCCCACAGCAAACTCCTGGCCAAGCTGTCAGCCCCAGGCTTGGACAGCAGCACTCTGAGCTGGGTTAGGAACTGGCTGGAGAGCCGAGCCCAGAGAGTGGTGGTGAATGGTGCCACATCCAGCTAGGGGCCAGGCACTAGTGGTGTCTCCCAGGGATCAATGCTGGGCCCCATGCTCTTTAATATCTTCATTGATGATCTGGATGAGGGGATGGAGCCCACCATTAATAAATTTGCAGATGACCCCAAGCTGGGGGCAGGTGTTGATCTGTTAGAAGGTAGAAGGGCTCTGCAGAATGACCTTACCAGGCTGGACAGATGGGCAGAGTCCAACAGGATGGCATTCAACAAGTCCAAGTGCCAGGTGCTGCACTTTGGCCACAGCAACCCCAGGCAGTGCTACAGGCTGGGGTCGGAGTGACTGGAGAGCAGCCAGGCAGAGAGGGACCTGGGGGTGCTGGTTCACAGCTGGCTGAACATGAGTCTGCAGTGTGCCCAGGTGGCCAAGAAGGCCAATGGCATCCTGGCCTGCATCAGAAATAGTGTGGCCAGCAGGAGCAGGGAGGTCATTCTGCCCCTGGACTCAGCACTGGTTAGGCCACAGCTTGAGTACTGTGTCCAGTTCTGGGCCCCTCAGTTTAGGAAAGATGTTGAGTTGCTGGAAGGTGTCCAGAGAAGGGCAACAAAGCTGGGGAGGGGTTTGGAGCACAGCCCTGTGAGGAGAGGCTGAGGGAGCTGGGGCTGTTTAGCCTGAATAGGAAGAGGCTCAGGGGAGACCTTCCTGCTCTCTACAACTACCTGAAGGGAAGTTGTAGCCAGGCAGAGGTTGGTCTCTTCTCCCAGGCAACCAGCACCAGAACAAGAGGACACAGTCTCAAGCTGTGCCAGGGGAAGTTTAGGCTGGAGGTGAGGAGAAAGTTCTTCACTGAGAGAATCTTTAGTCATTGGAATGTGCTGCCCAGGGAGGTGGTGGAGTCCCCATCCCTGGAGGTGTTCAAGAGGGGATTGGATGTGGCACTTGGTGCCATGGTTTAGTTGTCATGAGGTGTTGGGTGACAGGTTGGACATGATGATCTCTGAGGTCTTTTCCAACCTGGTTGATTCTATGATCCTATGATTTTTGGGGCTGCAGCTGGAGCTTTACATTTCCTGGGAAGCTTTCTTGAGGAACAGGTTGGCCAGCTGAGGAATGTTTCATTGCTATTTTCAGTCTGGGACGTTTTCCTTCCCCCCCCCCTTCAAAGTACAAAAAAAAAACCCCTGTCAACAAGTCACAAAAGAGTGATCTCAGCCTAAAATACGAGCCCTGGCACGGGAGGGCATTTGACTCAGAAGCCACTTCCCATGTTTGGAGACTTGAAGTATGTTCCACTTCGTCATCCCGAAGGTCTTTAAATGCTTATATAAACAGAGCTTATTTACCCGCAGGCAGAACAGCCTATCTATTATCTTGAGGGCTGGATTCAGAAGGGTTTGTCAGAAATTTATTGGTTTCATTCCTCCTAGTCTGAACAGAAGTTTTCCACAGAGTCTGTCAAAATACAAATGTCTCAATTCCAATTTCCTTCGGTCTTCAGCAAGGCATCGCATTAATTGTGTTAAAAAAGCACTTTTATTAGCCACTGGGCAAGCAGCAGCCTGGCAGCTCTTCCTGACCACTAGCTCTTCACTTTTCTGACGTCTCCTTTGACAGTGGTTGGATCCAGCACAGTGGTTTTCTCCACCAGCAAACTCAGCAGTGCCTGGAGCCAAAAGAGCGGATCCAGGCAAGGATTATTGGCTTCAGGTCTCAAGGGCTCCTACTGCTGCCTGGGCAAAGCCCTTCTGCCCTCAAGGTTTCTCACATCCCCACTGTCAGGGAAAACGAGCAGTGGAGGCCTGTGGTCAGCTTGAGGCTGGTGAGATCTGTGATAGCAGGCAGAAATACATGCAGAATGGGGTCATTGCATCCACACCTGGGATGCTTTCAGGAGGATTCACCAAACCATCTCACAGCCTGTAGGAGTTTTTAGTCTGATTTTGCATGAAGCTATGTTTCAGCCAGCAGCTCAGTCTGGTGCAAATGTGACACCCACTTCATAAGAGAAAGCTGGTCGAGAAAAGAGCCAGCAATTCCCAGTCCTCCCAGGGGTAAAGAAACGATCTCCCCCTGTCTGATCTCTCTGGGATTGCTCCTGTGAACATTCAGCCGCTCTGGGCAGCCAGCAGCCCAAACCTCCCACCTGCTTCCTCACATCAGCCCTCCAGCTTCCTTTAGTCAGCACCAGAGACACAGAGCAGGACACCCACCGCAGGTGTCTCCGTGCCTCAGCCAACTGCAGGATGCATGCAAGTCCCTAAGACACAGGCAGCGCAGCACAGCACAGTGAGGTACAACAGGGTCGTCAGCATTCAATGGAGAAACTCAGCTCTGCTACGTGTTGGCTATTAACTGTCCCATTGTCAACAAGGTGGCAGATGTTAAGTGGCATTAAATGACACAAACTGAGGTTGGCCTTTCCCTCCTGGCGTTGTGGTTGATTTTTCAGCACCCCCAATGCCAAGCTAACCTGAGCACTTGCTTATGCCTCAGCTCTGAGAATTCCTCCAGGAGTGCCAACTGACATGTGCACAGCCCTCATGTGGATGGAGCCAGTGCTCTGATAGCTGAGATGTTAATGCTGACAGACTTAGCAGGAGCAGGGAAGTCATTCTGCCCCTGTACTCAGCACTGGTCAGGCCACACCTTGAGTCCTGTGTCCAGTTCTGGGCTCCTCAGTTTAGGAAAGATGTTGAGTTGCTGGAAGGTGTCCAGAGAAGGGACACAAAGCTGGGGAGGGGTTTGGAGCACAGCCCTGTGAGGAGAGGCTGAGGGAGCTGGGGTTGCTTAGCCTGGAGAAGAGGAGGCTCAGGAGAGACCTCCTTGCTGCCTACGACTACCTGAAGGGAAGTTGTAGCCAGGCAGAGGTTGGTCTCTTCTCCCAGGCAACCAGCACCAGAACAAGAGGACACAGTCTCAAGCTGTGCCAGGGGAGGTTCAGACTGGATGTTAGGAAGAAATTCTTTACAGAGAGAGTGATTGGCCATTGGAATGGGCTGCCCAGAGAGGTGGTGGAGTCCCCATCACTGGAGATGTTTAGGAAGAGACTGGATGGGGTGCTTGGTGCCATGGTTTAGTTGATTAGATGGTGCTGGGTGACAGGTTGGACTTGGTGAAAAGGTCTGGTCCGGACCATTCCATTCCATTCCTGGAAGTACCTATGCAATAAAGGAGCATGTGAAGGGTCTGGTTTTAGGACCCCTCCCAAGCATTATTGTTGGGAGTTGTAAATACTGGTAGGACTAACAGGATGGAGTCCCCATCACTGGAAGTGTTTAAAAAGAGACTGGATGAGGCACGTGGTGCCATGGTTTAGTTGATTAGATGGTGTTGGGTGATAGGTTGGACTCGATGATCTCAAAGGTCTTTTCCAACCTGGTTAATTCTGTATTCTGTCCATCTCCACAACCACCTCTGTAAGCACACTCACACCTTCACCTTCCAGTCAGGCTTGTGCAGAGACCATGTGCACAAGGATGGCCAGGAGAAGCACAAGTCATAGCCTAAGATATGTTTGGAGTAAAGATGTTCCTGCAGAAACAGATTGTTGGGTGCTCAAGTATCTGGGGAGGGATCCAGTGGTCAGCGAAAGCCAGAGAAATGAGCTTTCAGACAGGAGGAAGAGTTGTGCCACACAGAAAGCACAGCCCAGCTCTTGTCACAACCCTCTTTGATCTGCCATTGGTTTAACACAAACTCACTCTGGGAAAATCAATTCCCTTAGGGCTGGGGATGGGTATCTGATACCCGAATCTTACAGCTACCAGAGTCATAAAGCAGTTAAAGATGTTTTGATTGGAAAAATGCCTTCTCAACCTCCCTTGAGCACCCCAGAAAACCCGGAGGCCTTTTACTTACAAGAACAAGAAGGATCAAGCCTGTGGGGCAGTGAACACCAGGAAGGACTCCTTCAGCACAGGCTCTTTACCTCTCTCTGATTTTAGGACCCTACTCAAAATTTTAGACTGGAGACATGGCAGTTAAGGGCTGAGCAAGGTCTGGTCACAGCTCCTGCATAGGAGAACAAGTCCCAGTGCAGTTGTGTGCTGAAGGGAACTCATTGCCCATAATTCAGCCCAATTTTGCTTTCAGGCAGTGGCCTAATCATGATTGCTGGAGGCCAGAGGGTGCAGTTTGTTGGGTGGCAGGACCTGATGCTCTCACACGTGCTGGTCTTACAGCTGTGCTGTTCACCGGCCTCAGCAGAGCCAGCTCTGACTTCTGCTGGCTGGGTGGAGAGGAGAATCAGGCGTTCCCATTATTCAGCTCTTGGACACAGCCACATCCAGCCTGCAAACCAGCTCTGTCACATGCCCTTTGGGTGGCATGGGAGAGCCTCAATTACACAGTGGTGGCTGTGCCTGGGCCACCAGCCCTGCTGTTTACAGGAAGCACCGGCACAGAGCATGGAATTAGAAAGACCACAAGGAAGTGAGGGATTATTTACTAGAGATTAAAGGACATGTTAAAACCACAGGACAAATCAGTGGGGCCTAAGCAATGGTAGCTGCTATTTCAGTCTTCCAGCTGCTGGCATTCATACCAGCCATGCTGCAATGGGAGAATTTGGGAGCAGTACATCTGTATGGATGGTTCCTCTGCTTTTGGACCAGTAAAACCAAAGTAAAAACAGCAAAGAAAAGGCCCTAAACCTACTGGAAGGATGGGAGGGATGTCTGCTCCACTCCTTCCCTTGCTCAAATCTTCCTCCTCCTTGGGTTTGAATCCTGCTTTTGGGCTGCACCTCCAGGCCAAGCAGCTCTGGCCAGACCTGCTTGCTGGTGAAGTCAGTGGGACGTGCTCGTGGGCTGGCCCAGATTAGTCAAGATAAAGTATCTCCTCAAACCTGGAAAGAAATGAGTGAAGGGTGAAGGCCTGATAGTTCAAGATCTTCAAGACAGCTGCCATGACAATGGAAGCTAGTGTTTCTTGGAACATCCCTGGAAAGGGGAGAATCTACTGGGTGAAGGTTAATCCTGATCTTCCAATTCAGTCTGGCTCACTTGCTCTCAAGACCATTTCTTGTTTGGGCTTTTGTCTGTATTTTAAGCACCCACAACCTCCTTTTCCTCTGGAAAGTATAAACCCATCAGCACAGTCCCTGGTGGTAAGCAATGCAGACAGAGCTTGTGGCCAAGGACAGACATCTTACAAGCAAGACAGCCTCATTTAAAGTGCTTTAGTCCCAAGTGCTCATAAGGTTGGGTAATTTGGGGGCAGGTTTGACTTTCATCTAAGGCCACCAGAACTGTAGTGACTGTTCATGAATTCTGTTTTAGGTTGAAACAGGATCAGGTCTCATGCCAGTGTGTGCCCACCTCTACCTGCAGCTGCAGATACAGAACTGCTGCTCCTGCAGCCCTCCAGGGTGTGTTGGCTTCTAAGAGAAATCCCCACAGATTTTCCAGATGCTTGGATATACTTTCTCCAGCATTTTGCTCCTGGCACGTAAAGCTCTTTTCAGTTTTGCTGTCCGTGTCTCACAACCACGCTTGAGATGCTGCCCCCCACCCCCAGTCTCCTGTCACCAGCAAGGAGTTTTGGGTTAGCAGCCAAATTCCTCCATCAAGCCCTTTGCCAGGGAGTCAGGTGAGTCGTTTGCTGTCTCTCCCCAAGGACACAGAGTTGTCACTTTGTGATCTTCCCCCTCAGCCTCTGCTGCATCTCAGTGCCACACAGCATCAGGCCACTGCCACACGCCGAGTGACAGCATCCCCCATCCATCTCCACTGCTGATGCAGACTGAGCTCCCCCCACCCCCCCAAGAGCATCTCCAGCAGCACCGTGGCCCTTTGTGCTCTGCACGGGGCGGTGATTCAGCCCTGCCTCAAGGGGAAGGCGGCCATGGGCTGAAACCCAGCCTGCTCCCTGCATGAGCTGCGGTTAACATGATCCTGTTGGAAATTACAGAGCTCCAGCAAAGGCAGTGGGAGGGAGGCTCCCCTCGGTGAGGAGGAGCCCACAAGAGGCTCCCACTGACATTCCTGCCTTCTCCCTCCCTCTGCAGCTGAGTGAACACAAACTGCACACTGCCTCCGTGTTTGACCCAGAGCAGTGCTTGGCTGCTGGTGCCATGCCACAGGCTCCATCTGGAGAGCAAACAGTAGCTCAGTAGATATCTTTTGTGTGTGTGTGTGTGGCGGGGGGCTTTTTTGTTTGTTTGCTTGTTTGCTTGGTTTGTTCTCCCTACAACAAATAGAAAGGATGAATGAGCTTATTTTACAGCCTTGGAGGGATACCCAGCCATTGTTAGCCTGACACATGCTGCAAAGAAGTGGTGTCTAAGAAAATAAAAGCTTATTCTTTCCTGAAGAGAAACACACAATAAAAAAAGCACAGAAACACATAATGGTTTGGGTTGGAAAGGACCTTAAAGATCAACTAGATCCAACCTCTCCACCATGGGCAGGGACACCTTCCATTAGATCAGGTTGCTCAAGGCCTTATCCAAACTGGCCTTGACCACCTCCAGGGAGGGGGCATCCACAGCCTCCCTGGGCAGCCTGGTCTAGTGCCTTACCACCCTCACTGTAAAGAAGTTCTTTCTTAATATGCAGTCTAAATCTGCCTTCCTCAAGCTTCAATCCATTCCCTCTCATCCTATCACTACAAGCCCTTGTAAAAATTCCCTCCCCAGCTTTCTTGTAGACCCCCTCCTGTTACTGGAAAGGTCACCCCAGAGCTTTCTCTTCTCCAGGTCTGCCAATGGTGACTGCTCTCTTACTTGGTAACTCTCCCTTGCAGTGGTGACTGCTCTCTTACTTGGTAACTCTCCCTTGCAGTGGTGACTGCTCTCTTACTTGGTAACTCTCCCTTGCAGTGGTGACTGCTCTCTTACTTGGTAACTCTCCCTTGCAGTGGTGACTGCTCTCTTACTTGGTAACTCTCCCTTGCAGTGGTGACTGCTCTCTTACTTGGTAACTCTCCCTTGCAGTGGTGACTGCTCTCTTACTTGGTAACTCTCCCTTGCAGTGGTGACTGTTCTCTTACTTGGTAACTCTCCCTTGCAGTGGTGACTGCTCTCTTACTTGGTAACTCTCCCTTGCAGTGGTGACTGCTCTCTTACTTGGTAACTCTCCCTTGCAGTGGTGACTGCTCTCTCTTACTTGGTAACTCTCCCTTGCAGTGGTGACTGCTCTCTTACTTGGTAACTCTCCCTTGCAGTGGTGACTGCTCTCTTACTTGGTAACTCTCCCTTGCAGTGGTGACTGCTCTCTTACTTGGTAACTCTCCCTTGCAGTGGTGACTGCTCTCTTACTTGGTAACTCTCCCTTGCAGTGGTGACTGCTCTCTTACTTGGTAACTGCTCTCTTACTTGGTAACTCTCCCTTGCAGTGGTGACTTACTGGTAACTCTCCCTTGCAGTGGTGACTGCTCTCTTACTTGGTAACTCTCCCTTGCAGTGGTGACTGCTCTCTTACCTTGCAGTGGTAACTCTCCCTTGCAGTGGTGACTGCTCTCTTACTTGGTAACTCTCCCTTGCAGTGGTGACTGTTCTCAATAGGTTGGCTGAAAAAGAAAACAAAAAAATTCCACCCCAAAAATCCTTCCATGCTTCAGCAGCATCATTTCCATCAGCTGCATGACTGTTCCACAGCTCAGGGACTTCCAGAGCAGGACCTCACCTGCTGCACATAACAAAATGAAAGTGCAGAGGTGAGCTGAGATCATTTTTGAGGAGCCTGAAGAGCACTGTGCACCCAGTCTGCCCTCCCATGCTGCCACCCAGCACCATTTCCTCATCCTGGGCTCCCAGCAGATGGAGGGAAGGCAATGCCATCCCTCTGTGGACACTAACAAAGAAACTCTCCAGGATATTTCCTTCCCTCTGTTCTCTGCATCTAGAATCATAGAATCAACCAGGTTGGAAAAGACCTCAGAGATCATCACGTCCAGCCTATCACCCAACACCTCATGACAACTAACCCACGGCTCCAAGTGCCACATCCAATCCCTTTTTGAACACCTCCAGGGACGGTGACTCCACCACCTCCCTGGGCAGCACATTCCAATGGCCAATTACTCTTTCTGGGAAGAACTTTCTCCTCACCTTGAGCCTAAAAAGTGTTGTCACAAGGTCTAAAAGTCTTCAATCCCAGCTGAGGCTCGGGCACCTGCAATGGGTTCCTCAGAGCCAATGGGACATTGAGGGTGACAGCCCCTGCTCCAGAGAACCAGCACTGCCAATGCATGGGTTCAACGGCGCTTTCTCCTCTTGGAGAGGAGGGCACACAGCAAATAGCCATGCTGCAGCTGCTCAATTAATCAACTCAATTAATTTTAACCAAGACCTCTTGGGTTATTTCACCACAGCCATCTGCCGGGAGGGCTGGGCGCCGTGGCCTGCTGCAGCCTTGTCTCAAGCAGTAACCTGGCTCCAGAGACGTGTTTCTTTCCACTCCATCATCCAGCTTGCTTCTGCCACCAGTCCACACAATCTGCCCTATTACTGAAGCAGGCAAGCTCAGGAGCTCAGAGCCCACGAACAGGGGTTGAGAGTTCAGAGTCTGCAGCGGTCTCGTGCTGTTCAGTGACACATGAAGGGGAAGAAAAGCCAATAAAAATCCCATTCACAGAATGAGTCCTCAATGATTAGAGAAAACAGAGCAGGAAAAGCCAGCAAATGCACTGCTCCCCTGCCACAGCTGCAATGCCACTTAAAACCACCTCTGACTTCAGAGGCTGGCTTGGATTTCCATGGCTGCATGCTCTGTTTCCTGCTTCTTTCCATCTTCAGAATGGCTGCAGAAAGCAGCCAAAGCAGAAGGCCAGTGGTGCAGTGCTAGATGCTGAGCCATCACTTCCCTCTGTCCTCATGCCCTGCATACACTGTGGGGCTGGGAACAGCGATGGAGAGAACAGCAGCAGCCAAGATGGTGTCTGAGAACATTTCCTTCCTATTGCTAATGTGTGCATCAGTTCTGCCTCACATAAGGAACAAACTATGACTTTCTCCTAGAGTCCACAGAATCAGGAGATCAGCCCCCGATGAATGCCAGCACAGAGCAAAACAGGGCCCAAGCAACTTTGTCAGTTGTGGCTCCAACCCACAGTCTGCCAGAGCTGTGATGCACCAGGGAGCAGATCTTACCTTGCATGGAACAGAGCTTTGAGTAGCAAAACCACCAACTGCAATCACACAGCACTTACAGGATGGCCAAGGGATCAGACCCAGCCAGCATGGATTCAGGAAGGGCAGGTCCTGCCTGACCAACCTGATCTCCTTCTATCATCAGGTGACTGCCTGGTGGATGTGGGGCAGGCTGTGGATGTAGTCTGCCTGAACTTCAGCAAGGCCTTTGACACCGTCCCCCACAGCAAACTCCTGGCCAAGCTGTCAACCCCAGGCTTGGACAGCAGCACTCTGAGCTGGGTTAGGAACTGGCTGGAGGCTGAGCCCAGAGAGTGGTGGTGAATGGTGCCACAGCCAGCTGGGGGCCAGTCACTAGTGGTATGCCCCAGGGATCAGTGCTGGGCCCCATGCTCTTTCATATCTTTATCAATGATCTGGATGAGGGGATGGAGCCCACCATTAATAAATTTGCAGATGACCCCAAGCTGAGGGCAGGTGTTGATCTGTTAGAGGGTAGAAGGGCTCTGCAGAGGGACCTTGACAGGCTGGACAGATGGGCAGAGTCCAAGGGCATGACATTCAACACATCCAAGTGCCAGGTGCTGCACTTTGGCCACAACAACCCCAGGCAGTGCTACAGGCTGGGGTCAGAGTGGCTGGAGAGCAGCCAGGCAGAAAAGGACCTGGGGGTACTGGTTGATAGTAGGCTGAACATGAGCCTGCAGTGTGCCTAGGTGGCTAAGAAGGCTAATGGCATCCTGGACTGTATCAGAAACAGCGTGGCCAGCAGGAGCGGAGCAGAGTAGTCGTTCTGCCCCTGTACGCTGCACTGGTCAGGCCACACCTTGAGTCCTGTGTCCAGTTCTGGGCTCCTCAGTTTAGGAAAGATGTTGAGTTGCTGGAAGGTGTCCAGAGAAGGGCAACAAAGCTGGGGAGGGGTTTGGAGCACAGCCCTGTGAGGAGAGGCTGAGGGAGCTGGGGTTGCTTAGCCTGGAGAAGAGGAGGCTCAGGGCAGACCTTCTTGCTGCCTACAACTACCTGAAGGGAGGTTGTAGCCAGCTGGGGGTTGGTCTCTTCTCCCAGGCAACCAGCACCAGAACAAGAAGACACAGTCTCAAGCTGTACCAGGGGAGGTTCAGACTGGATGTTAGGAAGAAGTTCTTCGCAGAAAGAGAGATTGGCCATTGGAATGTGCTGCCCAGAGAGGTGGTGGAGTCCCCATCACTGGAGATGTTTAGGAAGAGACTGGATGGGGTGCTTGGTGCCATGGTTTAGTTGATTAGCTGGTGCTGGATAATAGGTTGGACTCAATGATCTCAAAGTTCTTTTCCAACCTGGTTCATTCTATTCTATTCTATTCAACTGGTGTCTTCAAGGGGTTAATGTTCAGGCAAATTACACTGAGGAGCAGCAGCAGAGGGTTGCTTTAACTTGGAAATCTTTAAGTTTTTCATTTATGTTTTTGTTACCCATTAATTGGCCAAAACTTTAAAGCTGTGCTCCAGAGTCCAGCAAGAGCCTCCTCCCTATGCCAGTGCAGCTGCCAGCTGAACTTCACCAGTCAGGTGCTTGAGGGGAGGGTGATAAGAGGAGAGGCCTGGAGCAGGGGGGACGTATCCTGACCAGCATCTCATGGATCCCCTGGATGGGGCAGGGAGCAGCCACTGCTGTGGGAGCCTCATTGTGTGGAGGTGCAGGCAGGGGACTGGCATGGTGACAGCAAGCCTGCTCAGTTGCAGATTGAGTGGCTTAATGGAAACTGGCTCCAGCTGGTCCAGCATTGCAGGTTTTGATTTAAACTGCAGTTAAAAGGTGTGATTAGAGGCAGGGGATGCTGTGCCAAGAGCTCAGATGTGAAACAAAAAACATACACTAAAAAATGTCCTTCCCTTAAATCTGTGCATGGGATTTTTCTCATTGTTAACTCTTTGCCTGCTGCTGCCAAACACCCAAGGAAATCCCGGGCCGTGCGAGGACGCATCTGATGCCGCTGCTGAAATCCGGCAGCTACGAGAGGTCTGTCAGCACCCCAGAGGAATTTGGCTGCTGAAGCACTAACACTTATGAGCTTGGTATTACTAACAACCACAGCAGAGCTCTGTAGGGACCAGCTGAGTCTTTCCTTGCCACTGTGCCTGAGAGCAAAAGAGGAGGATGCCCTCCATGAAGCCCTCCTGCTGGCCAGCGATGGCTGGAGCGGGAGCTACGTGTTGGCTGCCTTCTATTTGGGTGTCTCCTATACAGCGCAGGAGGAGGCAGTGCTTTTCTGGAGACAGTTAAACCAGGCCTCTTTTTCCTTTCTCCAACTAGCTGCCCAAAATTCACTGGTTAATTTGGCACAGGGAGCCCTCTTGGAGATGTTGACATGGTTGAAACCTTCGACCCATGGGGGTCAAATCACAACTCAATAAAATTGCTCATTCTTTATCTTCCTATGGCATCATCACACAGTTAACTTCGAGCTTTCCAGTAAGCTCTAGTATATCTTCTAACCTAAGAGCTCTTTTGCATGACACTGAAATAGGTCCCAGCCTGTATACATCTGCTGCCAAGACAAATGTATGGTTCAGCAGCAGTAAAGAGGATATAAAAGACTCCCACATTACAAAT
Source organism: Picus viridis (assembly GCA_033816785.1). NCBI lineage: Eukaryota > Metazoa > Chordata > Aves > Piciformes > Picidae > Picus > Picus viridis. The sequence goes on from CM066592.1 coordinate 5,101,284, forward strand.
GTAGGAGGCAGAGGATATTTTAGCATGGCAGTGGTTATACTTTTGGCAGCTTTGCTATAATAAACTTTGTTTTCAGAGCCTTAAAATATTCCCCGTTCAGTGAAGACTGACAGATTTGCTCTCAGCAGAACTGTCTCAGGGGCCAGGGCTGGTGAACAGGGCTCAGGAACAGGAGGGAACACAAAGCAGCCAGAGTTTAGTATCTCCCTGCGTTCGAGCAGGGAATTTCCTCCCAGAATGCACACGTTCACCAGTGCCACCAGGCCCAAGCAGGACTACCTCCATCAACGCAGATGAACCTGCACACAGTGTGCTGAACCCCAAGGCTGCTTCAGGAGATGGGGACAAGGGGAAAAAAGCTGAATGGGCAGGTCAAGGGCCAAAAATATGAGGGGAAAAAAGACACCAACCTTGTGTAGCAAAAGTCTCTGGAGACCTCTACTGTCTTACTGTCTGATGGAGATCTCAAGTAATCTGCCAGCCTGCCACTGCTGGGAGCCTTTCTGGACCTCAGATGTTACTGCCTTGAAGCAGATGGACCCTGTCTACAGCTGGCAGGTGGATGTTGGCTTCTATATGTCTCCCAGGTCATCATGGACTCTAATGATCCACTCAGGCACTGAGTTACCTATGGAGAAAATCAGCATGGACAGCTCATACCTGAGTACACTCTGGGCCAGCAAGAGCAGCTGCAAAACTTCGGTTCAGTCAGTTTCTTTGTGTAGAACAAAAGAGCTTTTCTCACATAGCTGATGGGAAAAGGAGGCAGTAGAGACAGAAGCATGACTGAAGTTGTTGCCTGGTCTTGGCAGGGTTGTTTTCCAGGTCCCTGGATGCCATCAGTGCGATGCCATGGCCAATAAGTTCCACAAATGACCACCATTTGCCTTTGCTCTGGGAACTCGAGAGAGGACAACAACAGCAAGACTGCAACAACAACAAAGGACACAAGAGAGATTGCTTTGAAAATTTAGGATGGATTTCCAGATCCTTAGAGCCTCTGCTGAGCCTGAGGCAGAGCAGAAAGGAGCAGGAGAGGCGGCTTCCTACTGTCTCCTGCCCCCTGCACCACCAAATGATGTTTCCCAGGGTCCAACCTGTGGTAGGAAAGGGGCGAAGTCTGTGTCCATTCAGATCGGCCCGAACCTCCCTCAGCCTCTCCTCACAGGGCTGTGCTCCAGACCCCTCCCCAGCTTTGTTGCCCTTCTCTGGACACCTTCCAGCAACTCAAAATCTTTCCTAACCTGAGGGGCCCAGAGCTGGACACAGGACTCAAGGTGTGGCCTGACCAGTGCTGAGTACAGGGGCAGAATGACTTCCCTGCTCCTGCTGGCCACACTATTCCTGATCCAGGCCAGGATGCCATTGACCTTCTTGGCCGCCTGGGCACACTGCTGGCTCCTGTTCAAAATGTGCTTGTCACAGCCTTGGTGAGCGCTGGAGAGTGTCACACGTGCATGTTTGTTTATTTGAGGTCTGTGGTGACAGGTTGGACTTGATGATCTTTGAGGTCTTTTCCAACCTTGTTGATTCTGTGATTAGCAAGTGAAGGTATAAGCACGTTGTTACTAACCTGAGTATCTGGATTGCAAAGCACACAGATCCTCTTGCAGGACAAACCCCTCTCATCTTCAGAAGAAGCCCTGCACCGACCAGGGGGCCGCAGCTGCAGGGCTCTGCGAGGAACGACCTGACCTCTTCAGTGCATGGTCAGCTGGTGGGGTTTGGCAGTGCCTCACTGATAAATGTTATTGCCTGTGGCAGCTTCGTTTGGGATTCCCAGGAGGTAAGAGAGAAAGAGAGAAGTTATTTTGATAGTGGCTCATGTATCAAAGGAATAAAAATAACCAGGTACTTTTGGAACCTGCAAGCTGAGCACTCGACCATGAATCCAGGTGTATATTCCTGCCTGGGGTGAAACTCCCCGCAGTTCAAAGAGGTAGCAGGATGGCACTGAGGCTCTGATCTCTGCAGATGTGTGGGGCCTAGGAGAAGGTCTCCTTTTCAATCTTCAGAGAAGCATTTTCATCTTATTTCCCCTTTGCAACCAAGAAGGTGAGGCAGTTCCTAGGGGGATCAAGGAATGCTTTCCTCATCTTGTGTTTGCAGCACAGGGCAAGGGACCAAATGACCTCCTAGGTGTGAGAAAAAAAAACAAGATAGTGAGCATCTTCCACCAGGATTGCAAGTCCTCTTGCAGGGACACTCCAGTCCTCTACACACACAGCAAGAGCGGCCTGCACATCCAGAGGGACAATGTGTTGGCAACATTTTGTCAACTGATGAACGAAGATCATCTAGTCCTTGAAACGAACCTGACCCCAGTCTCTGCATCACTGAACAAACTTCCCTTTGAATGCCTCTCTCATGCTGTGAGGGCACCTGGGTTCACCCCTCACTGATCCTTGTGTCCCAGCATACAGTGGGGCACCAGCCACCCACTCCTCATTAGCTTGATGGGTAACTCAGCAGCAGAAATCACCTCAAGTTACCTTGGGCTGCAGAGCACAGTAGATCCTTCCACAATGAAACAGCATGACAAGAATTATCCCAATCCATAATTGCTGTGAGCAGACAATAAACCAGCTCAGGCTGGTGGAAGTAGCCACTCAGAGGTAATAACCCAGTGAGTAACAATAATGGCAGCAGATACTTGATAAAAAGCAGGGAACAAAGGAGAAAGCTTTCTGCATCGTACAAAGAGCGGATGTTTTCTGTTTGCTCCTTCGGCTCGGAAACGCATTTAGCTCTTCGCAGAGCCATGGAGCACAGCTCGCCTGCATGCACTGCAAAAGTGGGCCTTGGGCTGGGGAAGGGAAGGATCATTTTCCACCAGTGAGATCATGGGCAGGAAAATTAGCTTGCTTCTTTTAATCTGTCTTGGATTTCTACCCAGCCGCTACCCGGCCATCTAATTTTCTTCAAGAGAAATGTCTGGGTACCGGTGGGGAGAAAAACTCCAAACTGCTCTGGAGTGGTTAAAAAAGGGCACTGAAATACAGAGGTGCTTGCTCCACACACCTGTACCCTCTGAGTGTCCACATGGAGGTGATGGGAGGAGTGAGCCCTGCCCATTTGATGCAAATCTCTAAATGCAGGGGCTTGCTTGTGTCTCCTGCCCCTGCATGTGGCTTGTGACCTGCCACTGCCCAAGCTTCTCACCCCAGGAGTCAGGTCCCTCGCCATGTAGCCGCTGGCCTGTGGCTCCCCTCCCTTGATCCAAGCCTGGAGCTCACACAGGGGCCAGCACCTGTCAGCTCCTGCTGGGTTGGTCTCCGAGAGCAGGACACCAGGCAGAGAAAAGCAGAAATCATCCCATGCTCTCAAGCACCACAAAGGACACCAGTGCGGCAAGGGCAGGTGGATGACGACATAGCTCTGAGGACATGAATTCTTGTGGCTCTGGCTCAGCAGCAAGTGCCTGGCAGCAGCACTCCAGCGATGCCCATTTCACGCTCAGCTCCCTCCTGCTTCCCCAGTGAAGCCTCCTCCTGCCAAACCTCTGCCCCAGGAGGGCTGCTACGGGCACAGGCGTCAGCACCACGATGGGCTCCCATGAAGAGGACAGGAGCTGGACATCACAAAACAGAGAAATCATCAAAATGTGAAAGATGGAATAGCAGAACCTGGGGGGATATGCATGGGGTTTAAAGATCCAAGTGCCAGCTGGGCACAATGCACCCCTGCTTCAGCTGTGCCAAGCTTCGCCCTGCAAAATAAATAAGCCTGCAGCCAGCCATCTGCAGTGAAGAGCATACCAGGGGAAGGCTCTGCAGGACTGCAGAGGCTAAGCACTGCTCATTAAAGAGCCAGGGAAATGTGAATGAAGCAGATGAATGAAGAAATGAATGAAGGAGGGAAGAGGAAGTGAATGAATATTGCATTGACTCGGTGCCTTTCATCCTGGGATGGCAGAGCTGTGCCGCACAGCTGATGGGCAGGAACCACCTCGGAACTCCCTGGAGAAACCCCCGGTCAGAACAAATCAGATCATTTCCTGTTGACAGAGCCCTTCAGGGGGAGGCAAACAGGGAGAGGTGGCATATGGATTCCTACTGCTCAAAGCATGAGGCTTTCCCCAAACAAAATCCCCCGACTCCCCCTTAATCGATGTGACAGATCTTCACTTTTGGAGTTGATCTGGTTCTTGCTATTCCAGACACCGCGCGGTTTCCATGGCAACGACATCCCAGCCACCCCAGGCCTTTTCCTAACCTCTGTCATCTGCTGTCTAGTCACACTGCTGCATAACCGGGAGAGATGAGCAGCAGGGCCACAAAGGTGCCTTTTGGCACTGGGGGGTTAAAGACCCTCCTTGCCTGCCCTACACAGCCCAGCCCTTTGAGTCCCAGGGAACCTGCTGCAGCCAAGTGTGGCACAGGGGGTGCAGGCAGCAGTGGGGAAGCACGTGGAAATGAAAAATAATCTTCTGGAGGTTTTGTTGTGCTGCTCTGGAATGCAGTCAGCTGAACCCACCAGCCAGCCTGACTGCAGCTGGAATTCAGGATGATGAAAATGAGGATAATAGGAGGGAACCATGAGATACTGCTGCTCCTTTAGTTACACAGAGCAGAGTCAGGACCAAACCTGGATGCTTTGGAGAGGAAAGGGAATACAGCTTCCCTTCTGGTTTGGAGGAGGAAGCACTCTCTCCACCTTCTGAAGGAAAAACTAGCCTTGCATGTGGTCCTGGTCTTCAAGCACTGAAGGTTTGCAGGCAACACACACAGACTTGGAGAAGTATCCAGCCCTGCTCAAACACAGCTTCCCTGATCACCCCTCAAAGCCAGAGTGGTTCTGTATGGACTTGGGGTGTGCCAGCCCTGCGACATCCTTTAGCTGCTCACGGCTGCAATGCTTCGAGTACGGCCCTTATGAACCATTTTGCAAGAACTCAGGAGGATACTGAAGCCTGGATTCAAAGCTCAGGCACCATCTCTGGGCTTCAGGTAGGTTTTTGAGCTGACCTCAAGATCCCAAAGCCTGTTGTGTGTGAGGGTTTGGGTATGCAGACACTGCCGTGCTGAATGCGCCAGAGCTGCAAACCTTACTCATGTAGTAACTGCCTCCAGTGCTGGCAGGAGCTAGAAGCAATTTGTTTGGCTTTCCCTCTTTCACTTACCCTGCCCCCTCCAACAAGCAGCTTCCCCTCTGAAAGGCCAGGGAGGATTTAAGGTGGCTGAGTGCCACTGCAGGAGCTGGAGCCCAGACAGGCAGAGCATCTCCCACTCTGCTCTGGGGAAGGGGCTAAGGCATGGCACACAGGGATGGTCAGGCATCGTGCCTCACTCCATCTGGCAGGTAAATCATCTTTGTCCTTTCCTCAGTCGTGCCATCCTTTTTATTCAAGCACAGGTTTCACTCTGACCCAGCATGGGTTTTTTTCCTGCCAGAGGTTTGCAGCCCCGCCTCAGCAACACCCTACATGCTTCCTAAGCCTCACTGAATTGCGTGGTGACCCTGCAGAGTCACTGCTCTGGGACAAACATGGTTGCGGCACTGGACTGAGCACACTGCAGATCTCATCCAAATGTTAATGGGCAGCAAATGTAGAGCACCAAACCTGCTTCACATCTGCCTGCAGGGAGTTTGGCCACTGGGTTTGGTGGATGTAGGACTGGACAATGGGAACCATTTGCAGGCTGGGTCAGCAGCTTCCTCAAGTGAGGCTGGCTGCTCAGAAGCTCTGTGCTGAGGTTTTTACAGCTGCTTGAATAAAGACCATATATTTTGCTGCCCTCCACAGCAAGACAGAAGAGATGCTCTATCCTGCCATAACTCAAGCTGAATTGCTTTACCTGGCTGTTGATGCTCTGGACTCCAGGCTCAGAGGCTCTCACCAGTTCCTTGGCCCTGGGTTTCAGTGTAGCATCCACACTCACACTGCAGCGACTTCCCAGAGTGCTTCAAGACACATTGCTCCATGTAGGACCCCAGCCAGGGCAGCCAGAGCCAGGATGTCTTGAGTGCTAAGGCACAAACCTTTAGGAAAGGAAGGGAGCATGTTTCTGTAATGCTATCAGCTACTCTGCAGCAACCACTCAGGTTGATGCAGGGCTTAGCCCTCCTAAACTCAAATACATTCAGACAACTTCTTCAAAACTCAAAACCAGCAGTTTAAAATAAAAAGCATGATAAAACCTGGATTGAACAAGCTGTCAATATTCCCTTTATAGTATTAAAACAGGGGAAAGAGCTGCAAACCCTGGAGGTTATAGGGGGTATAGGCCCTGTAGAGAGCTAGGGATGCAGCCCAGGTCGTGCCAGCTCTGCAAAGGGATGGGAGACCCTGGGGCCATCTGGCCTGGAGAGCTATCTGGAAGCAGGCCAGCTGCAGGAAGCAGTGGGTGATGCTCTAGGGCTGTGCAGGCAGGGCCAGGGCTCAGTGGTTCCTTTTCAGCCAAACACCCACCCCAGGCAGCTTGGGCAGAGCCAGCCTAGGCTGTGTGGAGCTGGGACACAGTTTGGGAGAGAGAAAGAGGAGGAACAAAACAAATCAGAAGACAAATTCAGACTTACCTCTGTGGTTTTGCCTGCCACCCCCATCACTCCTCTTCAGCCTAATCATTCTCTTCCTCTTCAATCAAGGCCAATTTGCAAGAGGAGCAGCTCCCAGCACTGAGTGCAAAAGCCTTTAATTACTGTCATCTGGGAGGCTGTGCCAGGCTCCCTTCCAGTGCCTTTTCATACTTTTCAGGAGACAGTACTCCAGGACTTGACGCCCCCAACATGCCATTTGTCAGGCTTTATTTTAAACAAGCACTCAGAGCCTATTAAGAGGAGGTTGGGGAGAAAGTTGCTGGTGGTCCATGTGTGCAGCTGCTGGCCTGACACAATCACTGCAGCTGGGCTGAGCTGATTTCGGCTGCCTCCTCTGGGTTCCAGCCTGGCACCCATCTCCTGTGCACAGGAGCTCACTAAGCACAGACCCTGTGAACTGCCTTGCTCTGTCTCTTCACTGCCTCTCCTCCTGTTTCTCAACTGGGCTCACATCAGGCACTTAGCTGGGAATGGAAACTAGGCTATAAATGGAGTCAAAGTGACAAGGGGCATTTGGGGAGACCACGCTGGCTGTTAAATGAAGCGGCCCCAAAGCATCCTCACCTGCACAAGGCCCCAAGCCTGCACCTCTGGGAGCACACCCCCACTTGGAATGGGTGTTCCTTATGCACAGCGTGGGTTTTGGTATCGGCCAGGGCTTTGTATTTTATCCTGCATAGGAAAAATGTGAACGCAGAACCTACATAAACCAGACTGGGCTGGGAAAGGACCTTGCTGCTGCTGGCCCTGCCACGCTGCAGGCAGGATGGGGGCTGGACAGCCCATTGGGGCGAGGCGGCATGAGGCGCCTTAAACACAGCCTGAGCTGACACTTGGGACTCTGCCCGACCAGTGACCTTGCAGCTCAGGCTCGGCATGCCCTGAGACACAGTGGAAAGGACGCCACAAGGCTTCCAAATGCAGCACCCGTGGGACATGCTCTGAGAATTGCGCCCGCCAGAGCCATCCTTCTAGCATTTCATCTCTGGAGCATCTGTGGCCGAGAAAAGCTGCAGAGGCGAGTTTCTGGGGAACCTCTGCCAGTGGGTGGCACTGCAAAACCATCGGTATGGAAGCAGCAGGACCTCGGGGTGGAACGGCAGCGCAGCCTCTGCACACACATGTGCCGCACAGCCCAAGGCAGCAGACAGAAGCATCGTGGGCACGCCATAGTCCGGCTGGAGGAAAGCTGCTGGGCTCAGAAGGAGGAAAGGAGGCATCAGCGAGAGGTTGGAGGTGCTGCAGTGGTGTAGGCTAGCAGCAGTGTGCCTTCTGCACTGGGATCAGCCCAGTGAGCAGGAGTGCAAAGCAATCCACATGGGACAGAGACATTTTGTGTACACATGGTTAACCCTCTCAAAGGTAGGAGCAGCTCATTGGCTTCCCCTACCAGTTCCCACTGTAATGTTCTCCTCTAATCTGTCACCACAAGATGTAAGGTCTCACCTCTGTAAACTGAATAGCTTCCTGCTCCCCACCCTGTAACCCTGAGAAAGAACACGTGTGCGTGTAGGGACTTTTACCCATCTTGCCTGTAGGCACAAGAGCCCTGGAAGCACCACAGACACCAAAGGTGTTCACCAGCCAGCCTGGCCTAGGGAACTGGGAGCCTGCAGGGTAGGTGTAGTGCACTGTACTTATGTCACTTCCTAGCCAAGTGGGAATGAAGGATCCTGGGGCAGATGGGTAGACCTGGTGAGTGGAAAGGCAGGCTCTAATCTGGAGACTGGCCTGGTCTGAGGGTCCGTGCTTAGGTCTAGAGTCCTGTTCAAGTTCCAAAGTGGTCATACTTCTATGCCACAGCTCACTCCTGGAATAGATTTCACCTCCCTTTGCACCATATCTACACTTGGTGTCTCATCCACAGCATTTCAATGTTGCCTTGATGAGCTAATTCCCAAAAGGTCTCCAACTGGGTTACACATCCCTATCCAGCTAAAAAACTCTGAGCCATCCAAGGCAGTAAACACTCAGTTCTTCTTCCGTTCACTAAGACAACAAAGGACCATCTTCTTCTTCCCTCCACGATGTCTCAACGGCAGCTGAGAAGCACAAAGCATTACAGGTATGGGCTTAGGTAGCCCCAGTCTGTCTCCAGGACTGTGAGGCTTCATTCTGGGGGTGGGATGCCTTCAAAGAAGGAGAGGGACAGGGAGAGGGAGCCATGAATGAAAATCCACCTCTCCTGGGCTGGCAAAGGGAATTTAGTTCTGAAGGGCTGTAATGTCTGCCTGGCAGGTAACAGCACCATCTGACAGCCTCTGCCTCCACAGGACCACCATTTCCCTGTGCAGTGTCCCACAGCCATCTCTGCTCGTGGGGATTTCCTCTGCCAGCAGCGAAAGCTTCATCCAGAGGATTGTGAACTAGACATGGGAGTGGAAACTCAAACGGAATTTGTTCCCGTATCAGAGAGCTTAAAGATGTGGCAGCAGGGTTTGCTCCAGCATCCCTGCTCACCGCAGGGAGGTTGGACAAGATGACCTTTGAGAGTCCCTTCCAACCCGATGCAATCTGTGATTCTTCCTTCTGCAGGGAACATGCTGACTGGCATGGTGGGGGTGGCTGCAAAATCCCATCTCCTGCCTGCCCACTTTCGAGCTAACAGAAATGCCTTGGTACAACCCACTCCAGACTGGGGAAGAGCTTCAACCCAGCCCTTCTGCTGCAGACGGCTCCGATTTGCTCCTAGTGTGAGCACTCTGTAATTACAGCACAGCCCACTTAATCGGGGTGTGCTTAATTGGGAAATCCACTTACCGGGATGTCACCTAGGGAACCGGTTTAAGCTTGACAACACTTAAGAGCAATGCCTGCTGCTTTATAGGGAAGGTAATTCTCCTACAGGGAGATGCCTTCAGGTGGTTGAATCATGCTCCTTCTTTCACCAGCATCCAACGCTCCTGGCTGCCTGCTCCTGCAACAGATTTCAGCCTTCCCTTTAACTAGGTTACAGTCAGGAAATGCACCAACTGCTACTGCCAGATCAGGCTGTCCTCTGCACGAGCGGAACAGGCTGCCACCACCGTGTGGGCTCACAGCTGCCCCCTTGGCTGGAGCTGGACACCCAGAGTGTCCAGTCCCCTTACCTCTCAGAAGATGCCTTTCTTTCCATGGCTGGGACCTTTTTGAAGAGGACAACAGCTTGGCCAAGCTGTTCTTTGCAGCAGGAGAGGGGCCAAGATGATGCAGCTAACACCTGTATTAGGGAAGAGCAAAAGCTTTGGTGAAAATCAGCAGCCTTTACCATTAACCTCAATACTTGTCTTCCTCCCTTGTCCCTCCAACGATCAGACACATCAAAAGCCCAAGTGAAGAGAGGAAGGGGACGTGGGAACAGCCCTTAAAGACCGAACACTGAGTCAAGAGGCCACATTTTTAGCCTGGTTTCCTATGGGAAGAGGGTTTATGTGACCACACTGAGCCTTTGTGCGTGCACATATGCATGTCCTGTAGGTACTGCTGCTGACTGCTGAACCACCTGATCAAACCAGCCAGAGAAGCAGCTTTGCCAAAGATAACAAATCCCCACATTTTGAGTGATAAAAGCCAGATGGAGAAGAGAAACCTTATGAATCCCTAACCCCTCACTAACTCTCAGAGAGTTGGGACAGTGTTTTTGCAACCCCAAACCTCCACAAACCACATTTCCTTGTCAGAGGGATGCCAATTGCTCCAGAACAATTACTCCTCCAACCTCTTGGCACTGCTTTGCTTATTTCTGTCCTTTTCAATCAGACTGCCTTCTCTCCCCCATCTCCCTCCCCCCAACAGAAGCATGCTGCTCTTCTTCTAAAGGTGAGCCTTGGACAGAGGGTGCCTCTGCTACTGAAACATCTGTACCACATGGCAACAACACAGCAAACATTTCCAGGATGCTGTGCTGGTGTTTTTATTCTCACCAGCTACAAGGAGCTGGGGGAAGTCAAGCTAAACTCTTTGGATGCACACTGCTGATTGCCTTTCAGACACCAGCAAATGCAATAGCTTGGCATCAAACCAGGGGGTTTTATGACTGCACATGCTTTGTGCTTCTCCAAACAAGCTAACTTCCAGATTAGCTGCCTTGCTTTGTAAAGTGCTATAAAACATGCAAAGGCACTTGTAATGTACAGTGACTTCTGGAAAACCAGGAGGTGAGTGCTGCAATGTGATTCATCCTTTTGCTTCTGCTAACCCATGCTGGGAGAAGGGGTCAATACAATCCTCTACTCCCTTTTGGCTTCTCAGTCTTACAGCCCAGCGACAGATAGGGGACAAAATGCCAGATACTACAGACCTTGTGCCTTTCAGCCACTCTGATAATCACAGAAGAGCAAACCCTCTCAATTCCTGAGTACCCAACCAATGCCAAACACAGCAAATACCTTTCTAAGGTGCAGCATAAGCAGCAAAGCCTGACCATCGTGGGAGCACCTGCCTGGGCAAAAACTGGCCAGCACCTCCCACAAAGGTGCTGCACCTAACAGAGTCAGATAGAGTTCACCATGATGAACTGTGTTAGCAGGGTCAGACCTTTGCTCCTCTGCCATCAGGGTCACCTCCTCGTCCCCTCCTCTTGCTCCTGTCCCACTTTTCCTTCATGCTGCTATAATGCAGTCAGAAACCCACGAGGCTGTGGTTTTGCTCTTCTTATTGCCTGCTTGTATTGTCTTAAAGCTACAAGCTCAGCCATCACCAAGCATCGTGTCCTCAGCAAGGCCTGTGCTTACTTTCCATTAAAAGCAAGCTGTGCAGAGGCTTGGCAAAGGAAAGCATCCCAGTGCCCAAGGTTCCTGCATTCTGAGTTTGGGTAGGAGGACTGAAATGTTAGCTTCAGCTTCATTTTAGCTTGAGGAGAACAGTGTCATTTGTTGGACCCAAATAGGTTCTTCCCCTCCCCTGCCACGGAGCCAAGCTGTCTCCTTGCCATCTCAGGGCCACTTCACCGATGCCAAGGTAGAGCTGCCACCAGTGAGAGCTCCATGGCCACTGCCATGGCTGCTGTGTGCCATCCAGTGCTTCTGGCAATCCCTGTCATGGTCCTTACCAACTGGCACACAGGCAAGAGTCGCAGTCCCTATCTGGTATCTGTCTCTCGGCAGCCAGGTGCAGACCAGCGCCTCTGGAATGAAGAATGAGTCACCGTGAGCTGGAAGCTGTTAAGCACTTGCCTCAGGGCCATGCCTGCTCAGACCCATTCACCCCTGCAGAGCTCTGCTGCCCCTATGAACAGGGAAGCCTCTCACATCCATTTTGCACACATAGGGAAGGTTGTGTAAAGAGCTGAAGGGTCAGCAGAGCGGAGATCTTTCAGCTAACCTTTTCCATCCTGATAGGAAAGCAAAGCTTGGCCTCAGCACCCCTCGTGGGACACGGATTCTGTGTGCTTTGTTACTGCGAATTAAAGGGAAGTGTTTCGCTGCCAAAAATGCCCTTTGCAGCCAGCAACATGCATCACTGCATCCTGAAAGCTGCTTAGCATGACCCAGGGTAAAAAGCAGATTGTTTTTAAGGTTCTCAAAGCGTTTGCTCTCGGATAAGAAGTGCTAAGTCTCATGCTGGCAAGTGTGAGCTGACTGGACTGGGAACCTTCATGCTGCCATCAGAATTATGGAGGCTCATCTGAAAACACCTCAGTTACCTGGGCATTATCATGTCAGTAAGAGAAGTATGATGGGAGGGAAGGAGATGTGGAAAGGTGAGAGTTTCCTCAACCACCACAAGCTGAGCAGAGGTGCTCCATTTCCAGACAGAGCTGCATATGCCATCCAGGAGAGCATCTCATCTCGAAGTCACAGCAACACCAAATCTGCCTCAGCACTGTCCAGCCTGGGCTGGCTTTAGGCTCCTCTCCAAGGACTGATCAACACCCACACCCCAGCTTGCACGGGGACATGCAGGGGTAACGATTCAGGTGGTGAAAATCACCACAGCCTCGCACCGAGCCAGCTCTACCTGTCACGGACACGCCAGTGAAAGCAAGCACCACACATGGGCACATGTGGCCTGCAACTCATTGTGTGAGGGGTGGTTTAAACCCCACTGGGCAAAGGTAGGATCAAACCTTCAGTGTTAACAGCCCCTTCATTTAGATGAGCAGCTCCTGCTACATGGCAGCAGGGGCTCCATCCTCAGGGTGCTAGAAGCCTCTCCTCCCATCACTTCTTTTTTGGGCATGACAGTGGATCAGTAGGCAGCAGAGGAGAAGCTGGATGAGCAGATCTGGCCCTCCTGATGAGACCTAAGCATTGGTCCTGCTCTGTCTTCTGTTTTTTGAAAGAATGAGGATACAAATCTGTGTTTTCCAGGTAATTGCAGAGAGCAGGAACGGCAAAATTTAGCAATATTTGCTAACTGCAAACATTTAGAGACTGGAGTCTAAACTGGATTGGTGCACCGAGTGTAAACACAGGCAGGGAGAGAGCTTTGGGCACTCCAGCATCTCACAGCTAATTAAAGGTGGGAGGAATTTGTCTCAGCAAGTTGTGAACCATTTACTTCTCTGGGGTGACTAAGCCACTGTGTGGTATCTAATTTACCAGGAGGGGTGAGGTGCCGCCAGCTAACCATGTTCCTGCAGCTGAGGGGGCTAATTGCTTCACTGCTTCGGGGCAATGCCACTTGCCAACTTACCTGCATCTTCCCCAGTCCCAACTGGCCTTGCAAACAGCAAGACTACCCACTGGGAATTTAAATCATGGTGGAGCATTCAAAAAATCCTGAGGAAATCCAAGGGCCTGACCAGAACAACGAGTTCTTGTGGTTTTCTGCATGGCTGTTTCTCCAGAGAGGCAAACCAGGTTCTTCTCCTGTGAACAAGCAGTGCTGAGACATGCTCTTACCCACTCACAGGACCTCGAGGCTCCCAACCTCCTCTGAGTGCCAACCACAGGAGGAAAGTTGTGGTGCTGCCTTGTCTTGTACTAGTGATGCAAATACCTGGGTGAATTTCTCCATAAATAGCTCCTTAGCAGCAACTCTTCCCTTCGTCTCCAGCTGCAGCTGAAAAGCAGGAAGTCACTCCAGCAGGAGCCGCACATCTAACACCAAGATGACATTTACTTCTCAGAGGGTACAGCTCAATTACAATAGACATTGGATTTTGGGAACTGCCCTCTGCACCCTACTGCTCTCCTCGGAGAAAGGTGGAGAAACTCAGAAGTCCAAGTTTCCATTTCCCTTCCCCATTGTTTCCCTGGGCTGAAAATGCTTTTCCCCTTACTTTTCCAGCCCAACCTAACTCGCAGGCTGGGCTCACTCCAGCTGCCGACTGGTCCTGCTTTGCAACAATGCCAGTTTTGATTTGTCTGCCGAAGCATCAGCACGGCACAAGGGGCTCTGCCCTGGGCAAAAGATAAGAAACCAGCCGCCTTGCAGAGTTTTCAGGAGGTCCACACACACTGGCAGCTTTCAAAGACCCCTTTCCAAGGGACTCTCCACCTGTCCTGTTGTTCTGGGACAGCCCACGAAGCAGGGAGGTGACCTCATGGGCTGGAGAGATGCTGTCCCCACGATTACTTTGCCTGGGCTCAGTGGCACACGTTGCAGCCAGCACTAAAGCCAGCCAGCCACTGTCTCCACAGCAGAGAGGCTCCAGAGGACAGGCTGAAACTGCTCATCTGGAGACAAAGATCATTTTCAGAAGGAAATCCTCTACACTTCCCCAAGTGAGATCGGTGTTTACCAACACACATCCCCCAGCCAAATGCACTTGTGGTACCAACTGCAGCACCGAAAGGACGGGACCGGCTGTGTCAGAGCGGCGCTGTGGTTTGCAAAGCTAACAGGGAGGAAGCACACTGCAAATACCTGCAGGAAGCACAGGCATGGCTTATTACTAGACACTTGCTGTGAGACTAGGCTGCATGACAAGGCTCTCACTGTCCTCCTGATGTCCTCGGATGCCCTGTTCCCATACTGGTCTCTGTAACCACGCAGCACATCCATCAGACCTGCCAACTTAGACACAAGGTCCAGAAAATGGGCAAATGCAGCTTGCAGCCCTGCCTTAACCACCTGAGCATCCACCAGCTGTCCTCAGCTGCTGGGGAGAAGTTCCTGTCCTTGCTGCTGGTTCCTGCAGAGGATCTAGCCAGGGATTTTGACAGGGACAGTTTAGCACCTGAGGAAGGCAAGAAAGTATGCCAAGCAGGGTCATTCCCCAAACCCTGGATTGCAGGGGTTTAACATTGCCTGCACGAGCTAATGTTACGATTTCTCCCCCTGGCTCAACCACTCCTTCCCAACAGGCTGCACAGACCTGGGGAGGACTGCTTGACAGTAGGCTGAACATGAGCCAGCAGTGTGCCCAGGGAGCCAAGAGGGCCAACGGCATCCTGGCCTGGATCAGGACCAGTGTGGCCAGCAGGAGCAGGGAGGTCATTCTGCCCCTGTCCACTGCACTGGTTAGGCCACAGCTTGAGTCCTGTGTCCAGTTCTGGGCCCCTCAGTTAATGAAAGATGTTGAGTTGCTGGAAGGTGTCCAGAGAAGGGACACAAAGTTGGGGAGGGGTTTGGAGCACAGCCCTGTGAGGAGAGGCTGAGGGAGCTGGGGTTCCTTAGCCTGGAGAAGAGGAGGCTCAGGGGAGACCTTCTTGCTGCCTACAACTACCTGAAGGGAGGTTGTAGTCAGGTGGGGGCAACCAGCACCAGAACAAGAGGACAAAGTCTCAAGCTGTGCCAGGGGAGGTTTAGGCTGGTAGTTAGGAAGAAGTTCTTCACAGAGAGAGTGATTGCCCATTGGAATGTGCTGCCCAGGGAGGTGGTGGAGTCACCATCATTAGAGGTGTTTAGGAAGAGACTGGATGGGGTGCTTGGTGCCATGGTTTAGTTGATTAGATGGTGCGGGATGATGGGTTGGACTTGATGATCTTGAAGGTCTCTTCCAACCTGGTCTGGTCCATTCCATTCCATTCCATTCCATTCCATTCCATTCCATTCCATTCCATTCCATTCCATTCCATTCCATTCCATTGCTCTGGTTTCTCTCCTGTGCTGCTGTTGAGACAGCTCCTGAGTTTTCCATCAAAAGCCACTCCATGACATGAAGACAGTTGTGAACTGGAGCAGATTCATGCATTCTGGCTCAGCAAGGCCGTGCCCAGCATCCTTGTGCTCTCTGACTTCCTTCCCTGCGAAAGCTAGAACAGAATATTAACACCCTGCCTCAGTGATGGAGCAGTAACCACTCTCTGCACTGCCACATTACAGCCATCTCAGCATGGTCACACAAGTGGTGCTTCTGCTTTGTTCTCTGTTTTTTGCAGGTACAGGGTTATCTACCAAAGTATCAGACAGATGGACTGGTTTTGGAGAGGGGCTGGTTTTTGGAGATAGGGAAGAAGAGTCCTCAAACTGCCATCCTACCCCTGGGGATGCTGGTGAGGGCTGATCCACGTGCAGTAAGGGAGCTTCTCAGAGTACCTCTAAAATCATGAGCTATTTCACCCTTTCCCCTCCCAGCTTCTAGGCTGCTCAGAGCCCAGAGATGCACAGAGTCCTGCTTTGCAAGAGCTGCTCCTGCTGACAGCTTTGTTTTTAGGAAGCGTTACCGAAACGTTCACCATTGCTGCTCAGAGGTAGTGGAAAAAGAGGTGAATTCCAAACTCTGGGCGACAGGGACCTCGAGGCAGGCAGCCAAGCTGGGCTAGGACATGGCCTGCTTCCCTGCCATGTTTACAATCTGTGCCTTGAGCAGAGACATGAATGAATTGTGGCAGTGTCCTCAGCAGCCGTGGAGTCTACAATGGGCTGGAGCTCCCCCGCTCCAGCTGGCCACGCTGACCCCTCTCCGGGGCGTGAAACATCCGTGTGCCAAAGACAGGTTGGGCTCAACAGCTGAAGACAGGCTGGGATCAGCAGCAGCCAACCTAAACAGAACCATCATCCAAGAGACTGCTGTGCACCCCAGCATGGTGGGGACAGGCAGCATTTCTCCCCGGATTTGCAGGGGTGGAGGACAGGAGGCAAGCTGCCTTTCCTCCCGAAATCTGGCTTCACATTGAATCTCTCCCCTCTTTCCTCAGCATTAAATATCTTTAAAGGGTGCCTTTGCTTCCTTGACAGCTGCTTGGAGATGGATTCTCCTTTGTGGGGACAGCTCTGGCCCCATGCCTAAGAAGAAGGGTTAATTTAAAGGTGAAATTTGTGGTCTCAGCGCTCTCTTCGCTGCTCCTGAGTGTGTTGGAAGCCCAGCAATGGGCAGTACCTGGATCCATGCAGCTGTTTCTTTTCTGCTGCAAGACATCAGGTGGTTCTGCAGAGAAGGATATCCTGAAACAGAACAGGAGTTACCCCAGACCAAATGAACCCCAAAACATGTTCCTCTGACATCTGCTCACCAGCGGGGAAGTGCTGAAGGGATGTGAATCACCCCATCAGCAGCCCCAGTGCCTTTCTGTGCCTCCCCTGCATGCGGCTGGGCTGGCCCCAACACACCCTGACACACTCTGGTGCTGCAGAAAGGGCTGGTGGGAATGTTCCTTACCTGATTTCAGCGACATGGCCATGGGAACTCATGGGACCTAGCAACAAATACTCCAAGAAAACCACAGATCTCAACCTAGCAGCCACCACGCAGAAGTGTCACAGCTTGAGTTAAACCATTACAAGAAGCCATTAACATACCTGGCAGTAAACAAAACCCTCTTGAGCTCAGCATCAGGGTCACGAAGGCTCAGCAAAGTTGTTCCTGCCTTATGTCTGCTCCAGGCTGAAGGGGACACACCAGAAGCAGTGCTGGCAGTGTCATAGTATCATAGTGTCAGTCAGGGT
The DNA here is from genome assembly GCA_033816785.1 of Picus viridis. Lineage (NCBI taxonomy): Eukaryota > Metazoa > Chordata > Aves > Piciformes > Picidae > Picus > Picus viridis. The sequence goes on from CM066592.1 coordinate 5,118,579, forward strand.
TGGAAGGAATCACCAGGATCATCTAGTTCCAACCCCCCTGCCATGGGCAGGAACACCCCACACTAGATCAGGCTGGCCAGAGCCTCATCCAGCCTGGGCTTAAACACCTCCAGGGACGGGGCCCCAACCACCTCCCTGGACAACCCATTCCAGGGCTTCACCACTCTCATGGGGAAGAACTTCCTCCTCACATCTAGCCTGAATCTCCCCACCTCCAGCTTCATTCCATTCCCCCTAGTCCTATCACTACCTGAGATCCTGAGAAGTCCCTCCCCAGCCTTCTTGTAGCCCCCTTCAGATCCTGGAAGGCCACAATGAGGTCACCTCGGAGCCTTCTCTTCTCCAGACTGAACAGCCCCAACTCCTTCAGTCTGTCCTCACAGCAGAGGTGCTCCAGCCCTCTGCTCATCCTCGTGGCCCTTCTCTGGACACCTTCCAGCACGTCACCCATTGGGTGGTGACTGCAACACTGTCACAACATGGACTTTGTCCTCACCCTGGGAGTTTTCCCTGGGCTATCCTGCTCATCAGCCATGCCTGGCATGGGCAGTGAGGGGCTGTCCACTGCCCCAGGGAGATACCACTCGGGAGAAACTGCTGGGTGACAGCTGCTCAGAGAGGGAGATCACCTCTTTTGGGAAAGCTTTTGCATTTTAGCAGCTTTGGCAAATGTAGAGGTAGTCCAGTTTTGCCTGTTGCAGTAACCAGCTGGTCATTTCTGCAGCATCTGCCAGAAAAAAAAATCCTGTGTGCCATCACAACACAAATGTGGTGAGAAAAAGAGCTGATGCTTTAGGTTGAATTCATCGTATGCCCTCACTGATTTCATGGTATCACAAGCTTAGACACCATATCACTGCACAAGCCTGCAGCTGGACACACATGCAAATCAATAGCTAATGTCTCCTTTGCCCAGGTGTAGTGGGTTGAAAAATTCCCCCTACATTAAATTTGCCAGCCCAGCCCAGCTGGAAGCCAATGAGAGCTGTATTTGCAAGCAAAACTACCACCTACAATGAAATGCAATGAATATGAACAAAATGTACAGCAGTTACAGGCATTTGCAACTAACGAACAGCACAAACCCCACCCTGGTCAAAGACCAGGGGGACTCTTTATAGCTTCTCCCTCCTTGCCCCCCTCCTTACCCCCTCCTTACCCCCTTGGACACAAAAGGACAAGAGGAAAGAGCAGAGAGTTATTTTGTTAGACTTAGCCTAAACAATGCAGCCAAGGTCAAGCAGAAGCGCGTTAGTATCTCCCTGAGCAAAGAAGCCAAAAGAGGGAGAAAGATTGCTTTGTACAACTAGTTTAAGTCCTTAATCTCTCCAATGGGCTGTTTAGAACTTGCCATTATTTTCCTTTATACACCCAATGGTGATTTATTGACATGTTACCACTCTGTTCAAGATCTGTGGCATAGCCTAAAACTGCCACACCAGGACTTTGCTGGCATGGAGTTACTTGAGAGAGTCCAGCACAGAGCCACGAGGATGATTAAGGGAGAGGGGCATCCTCCGTATGAGGAGAGACTGAGGGAGCTGGGGCTCTTTGGCTTGGAGAAGAGGAGACTGAGAGGTGATCTCATCAATGCTTATAAAGATGTAAAGGGTGAGTCCCAAGAGGATGGAGCCAGGCTCTGCTCCGTGGTGCCCAGTGGCAGGACAAGGTGGGGGAAGTTGAGGCATAGGAAGTTTCAGGTAAATATAAGGAAAATTGGTTTCACTGTGAGGGTGACAGAGCACTGGCACAGGCTGCCCAGGGAGGTTCTGGAGTCTTCCTCTCTGGAGATATTCAAAACCCACCTGGATGTGTTCCTGTGTAATCTGGTGCAGGTGATCCTGCTCGGCAGGGGGGTTGGACTAGGTGATCTTTTGAGGTCCCTCCCAGCCCCTGAAATCCTGTGATTCTGTGGAACATTCCTCTCCTCTGCAAAATCATATTCTCAAGCACTGGCTTTGAGTGGCTGTTGAGCAACCCACTCTCTCTGCAGCCTTCACTAGAACAGGATGGCAGAGCAGTGGAGCCACAATGGCCTCGTTGTGCAAGCTGCAGCGAGCTGGGTGCAGCGCAGAGCCCTGAGCCCTGCTTGCCCGCTAAGAGCCTTAACTGCTTATGCATTGTGCTGGGCTTTAGGCAAAGCAGGCTCCCAGCAGGGGCTCCAGAGATTTCCTTTCCCAGGAAAAGAGACTTACGCCTTCACTTTTGTTCCTTGTCCTCAAATCCCTTTTTTTTCCCAGGTAGAGGAGAGAGGAATTTGATGGATTATAATTAAGAAGGTGTTGTTCTGAGCAAGGGGAGGGCCGGGAAGGTTAATACAGGATATGGCTGCATTGCCTAAGGAAGAGATGCTCTAACAGGAAAAGCCTTGTGAGAGGAGACCTTCAGGGCTCTTCTTCCCTGAGCAGCACATGGGCATTTACAGGCACACACTGGTTTGGATTACTTTAGCTGGAGGTGGACACTGGAGGTCCCTGTCTTAGTATGCAGTGGTGAGGACTACAGGTGGGAGCTATTTGTACTACTTGTGTTAGGAAATCCCCCTGAATCTAGGAATCAGGAAGGAGCTGCTGATGCTGCCAGCATATAACACAACCCTTCCCAGGCCTCCAGCACCACTCACTCCAGAGCCCCAAAGCACTGTACAAACAGTAATTAAAACTTCCCAGCCCCCAGCTTTGCCAGTGGTGCTGAATTCATTTTCCAGTGTGGGAAAATAAGCCCTGCATGATTAAGAGAGAGCAAGCAATTTCAACACCAGGAGAAGTTACTGGTGAAACATAAGCTGTGGTGTGAATCCATCTCCTTCCCTTCCAACAAGAGGCTCTCCAAGAAAAGAACTACTGGTCGGTCTCCTCTCCATCATGTACACTGTGAACAAGAGGACACAATCTCAAGCTGTGCCAGGGGAGGTTCAGGCTGGATGTTAGGAAGAAGATCTTCACAGAAAGAGAGATTGGCCATTGGAGTGTGCTGCCCAGGGAGGTGGTGGAGTCCCCATCACTGGAGGTGTTTAGGAAGAGACTGGATGGGGCGCTTGGTGCCGTGGTTTAGTTGATTAGATGGTGTTGGATGATAGGTTGGACTCGATGATTTGGAAGGTCTATTCCAACCTGGTTAATTCAATTCTACTCCACTCTACTCCATTCCACTCCATTCCTATTTATGCTGTCATGGGCAACACAAGACTAACAGGCCCAGCCCCAGTGGATACAATCCAACTTGTCTTACAGAACTAAAGTCAGCAGAGGAGTGCAGGAAGAATATGGCAGGGGATGCCTATGACAAGCCCCTTGTCCAGTTGCTCCTCCTCAAGCATTTCTGCCTTTATGTACCATTACCAAGGTCACAGCTTGTGGTACCACCCTACTGACCACATGGCTGATTTCCTTCCCCAGAAATGTGCCCTCAGAAGCATCCTTTCAGAAGGAAATGGACGCTGCAACATATAAGAGCTTGGTTTAGTTCAAAGCTTGCCTACACACCAGAAACATTGATCCTCTGCTTTCTGGTTTGCTTTACACTGTAACTGAAGTACAGCATCAAAGCAGCCTGTCCCTCTCCTGGCTCCTGCCTGCTCCATGCTCTCCAGGGACCTTGCAGAAAAAGTCATGCAGTGTTGGGTGTGGACACAGCCCATGGGTTCAGTATGGGCACACAACAGCATGTGCTGCTTCAGGTGCCAGTGAATGGAGAGTACAAAGTCCCTGGCAGGTTGCATCTGATGATGGGGGTTCTGTTAGAGCCCTTGGCCAACATCTCTCCCTTCCCGTGGTTAACATGCTGGTCCCCAGAGCCAATCCAGGCAGCATCCTGTCCCTTTCCCTCTATCCCACTACTGCCTTGCTGGCTCCTCCTGATTCAGCCAGACCTTCCCCTGGCCTCATAACAACCTGGCAAAGAGTTAAGGATCTTTTGGGAGGAAAAAGCAATCGTAACATACAATTACATTGCTGCCTCGAGGAAACAGGGAATCTCCCTTTTCTGCTGCCACTGCCTTCAAAGCACAGAAACATTCAGGTTGGAAGAGGCCCTCAGGATCACCAAGTCCAACTGATAACCTTACTCTGCAAGGTTCACCCCTAAACCATATTCCCAAGCACCACATCCAAATGACCTTCAAACACATCCAAGGTTGGTGACTCAACCACCTCCCTGGGCAGCACATTCCAATGCCTGACCACTCTTGCTGGGAAAAAAATTCCTAATGTTCAGACTAAACCTACCCAGTCTCAGCTTGAGGCCACTCCCTCTTGTTCTACCACTAATTACCTGTGAGAGGACACCAGCACCAGCCTCTCCACAGCATCCTTTCAGGTAGTTGTAGAGAGCAATGAGGTCTCCCCTCAACCTCCTCTTTCCCAGAATAAATAGTCCCAGCTCCTCCAGTCGCTCTTCATAAGATTTATTCTTCCAACCATGGAGCCCAGGACCCCAGCATGCACTTGGACTTCCCTGGGGCAAACACTGAGCTGCCTGATAACCCCAGAGAGGCTGCAGGGCTCGGTCTTCATGCAAGAGGGGGTCCAGACAAGCGGGGAGTTCAGCCTCTCCCCACTGCTGGGCTGTTTCAGACACATGCCAGCACCACCTGTGTCTGCTCACTCCCAGGAGTGCCTCTGTGGTCTCCCAGCAGCTGGGGAAGCTCTTATGGAGCTGACAGCACTGCATGGAGGGTAAGTTAGTTATGCATAATGGAGTTTCCATACCTGTCACTATTTCCAGCCCCGAGTTAAGAGACAGGGACAGAGGCTCTGCCGGGAGATGGCCTGGCTTGAAAGGCTTTGGTGAAGCTGTGGTTTGGAGTTTAGCTCTGGAGTGGGCTGGACACTTGCTCTGTTTCTCTCCTCATCTCTTCAAGCCAATCCTCAAGGAGAACAGGGATCCAGCTGGGGCTTGCTGTGCTTCATGTTGGAAAGGGACAGTCTTCTGTAAAGGAAAAAAGAGACCTAGAAATCCATTGGTTTCATTGTCAGTTCTTTGGGGCTAACAGTTGCAGGAAATCAAGGCAAGCATGAAGCGAGCAGCCCATGGGACTCTCCTCAGAGTGCCTAACTCCTGTGAAAGCTCCAGGAAGAGCTGGGAGAGAAGCAGCAGCACAGCAACAGGCAACGTTCTCCACGGATGATGCGATTCCAAATTAACTTCTCCACTGAGGAGGTTTCCTGCTTGCCCAGCAGGCTTTGGGGAGGCCAGGCAGGCACAGCAGAGAGGACTACCCTGCACTAGTGGTTTCATAGTCTCTGTTCCATCACCTTTCCAGGGCTCAAAACATTTGCTTTTCACTCCCAGCCAAAATGATGCCCAAGCATACAAATACCAAAACCTTTCAGGCCCAAGCCACCTTCTTTCTTTATTCCTGCTCTGGTCCAAAAGGTGATTCCCTAACTCAAGATGCACTATCAATGACCATAGGAAAGCCACCTGCAATGGTCCCAGCAAGACCCTGCTGCATGGCACTGACTTCTGCTCATTGATAGCAGTGGAGCTGCCCACTGGGCAGGAACTGGCCTGAGCTAGAGCTGACAGGGAACAAGGTTTCTGCTTGGATGCCCCCCCGTTTCTGAATTGCAAAGGCACTAGAACTGTGACAAAGCCATGGAGGAACAAGAAAGTCACTCCAATAAAACTGGTTTCATGAGAAATGATTTCCCAGATGGCAGCAGGAGGTGGAGGAGAGCTCATCCTCACCCAGAAACACAAGGCAGCCCAGGGCTGAACGAGAGCATCTGTCTGAGCTAGCAGGCTGTGGAGACACTAGGAGGAAAGTTTCCTTTGGAGCAAAGGGGGCAGGTCTCTGCTTTCATACCAGCCATCCAGGGTAGCTCTTTCCTCCTCTTGGCACACAGTTCTTATCCCTCAGCTGACATCCCATGGCAGAAAACCTTAATCACATCCTCCTCCTAAGAAGAGACGACAGGGAAAGAGGCTTGGCAGGGACGAGGCACCTCCCAGCAGCCCCTGCAAAGCCAGCCTCGTGGCCTAGAGTCACCCCCAATGCAAATCCCTGCGGTGGCTGTTTGCTGAGCCGGGACGGAGTGGGCACAGGGGCTTTAGCAGATGGTGGCTAGAAAATAACCGTGAGAAAGGAATAAACCAACTAATTGGTGCCCCACTGACAGGCAGCACCTCTCCCCCACCTCCCCACACGCACTAAAACCCGGCTCCACGGCTCAGGCAGATTTAGCAGGGCTGCAAAGAGCCTAGCAGAGGGGGGAAAAAAAACCCTTTCCCACTCCAGCTAATAATATTTCCAGATAATCTGTTTGAGGCAGCAACCTCTGCGAACCAGGAAAGCCTTTAAGAGCTGTTAACACCTTTATTCAGGCTTCCTCATCCTCCTCCAGACAAGCTGTGATTAATTACCCAATCCCCCCGCCCCGAGCCCCCTGGGAAACGGCGCTTGGTCTGGGTGTTCATCTGAGGATTTGCAGGGTCCCTCTGTCAGAGCAGCTCTCGCTGCTAGCTCCAGATAAGCAGGAAAGGGCTGACAGGGAATAAACTGCTTCCAGCCACACATTGACGTCAGCAGGGGTGGTGGGAGGGGAGGTTGCTGTGGGGTCTAGGCAACATTAGTTGCTTGTGTTGGTGTCCACAGGAAGCACTGGCTGGACTGTCCCTGGAAACCCACCTCTGAGAAGTTCCCACTGGAAGTACAGCCCATGTGGTTCCCACCTGGAATTCCACAGCCCTCCTTCCAGCTTCAACACTTTCTGTCTCTGCTGTGTCTGAGGAGACTTTTCTTTCCTACCATCTCCCAGTCCTGACAAAGACTTTGGGGCTGGAGTAGGTAGGGAGAAAGGGGAATTACTGCCTTTCAGGTTGCTGCAGCAGCTGGGCCACTGGGCCACTATTGCAGACCAGTGCAGCTGATGCAACTCGCATTGTACATGCACTGTCCCACTTGTTTGCCCATCAAATCCTGGGCTTTTCACATCACAGTACAACTCTCTCGTCCCCAAGGCTGCATTCAGCCCCTCCTGGCCATGCAGAGGAGGACATGAGCTGCTCCATGGCATCACCAGGACTGCCAAACACCAATCTCCACTCCATTACAGAGAACACTAAGTCCTCATTTATCCACCACAGCACTTCATCCATGGTAGCTGCAGCCCTCAGGCTGTGCAGGGATTAACATGTTCATGCCCACCCTGCCCCAGTCACCTTTGCTATGGCAATGTGGAGGGATGGGTCTTCTGGGGGCCCTATGGTAGCATCACACATGTTCTATGACTCTTCTCAGTATACAAAGGCACTACAAGTCCCACATCTTCAGGGGAGACACGGAGAGAGTGATTGGCCATTGGAATCGGCTGCCCATGGAGGTGGTGGAGTCACCTTCACTGGAGGTGTTCAGGAGAAGACTTGATGGGGTGCTTGGCTGTATGGTCTAGTTGTTGGGTGGGTTGGATTGTTTGATGGGTTGGACGCGATGATCTTGAAGGTCTCTTCCAACCTGGTGTATTGTATTGTATTGTATTACACCCACAAGACCTACCCACATGCATGCTGAGAGGCTGTGAGTGCACTGTGGAGCTGGCATGTCCACATTATGCAGCCACTGAGAACTCCTAATTAATGAGGCAGCTGCCATGGTAGCCTTATTTCCAGTTCTTGAACTGAGGTTCCATGGTTTCATGAGACTTGGAGGAACTCCTTTTCCTTAAACCTTCCTGCTTTGCCACCCAGGGCTCTCCAAGAGCTCACTCCTGTGCATCTTGTCTGCTGGTTTATTCTCATTTGCCATGGGAAAAAGCTCAGAGACATCCTGTTCTGCCACCACAAAGCAGTCTCTGCCATCAGCATTTTTTACCAGCCACCTCTAGAAATCTCCAACGCACGAGCACAGCAGCAATGCTGGGGTCCTGGCCAGTATTGCAAGTGAAACCTCTAATCCTGCCCTTGTCCTTTCATAACCAGAACGTGCCTAGGCCATTTTGAAACAAAGCAACTTCAGATTCATCATCTCATGTGCTGTTTGACAAGGTGCCAAAGAAAGAATGAGGAGAATGAGAGAACATGTCTGCCAGATGAGTGCCAGCTCCCCCAGGATGCTTCACAGCCCCAGGTGTCGGTTAGCATCACACCTACACACTCTGCTTCATGGGTTGGGCTTGGTTTCAATAATCTCTTTATATTTAGCCATGCTTTCAAGAAACGGGGGGGAATAATCTCTGAATATCTGCAGCTTCCCAAAGAAAGAGAAAGCTGAGGAGCAACCCAGCAGGTAGGAGGGCCACAGCCCTCCTCCCTCCTGAAGGCTCCTGCCAGCCTGAGATGTCTCAGCCTGTCTTCGAGTCCACCTACAGGAACAATAGTCACTGAATCAGCTTGACCAGGCATTGAAGTGTGTGAGAGTGCAAAAGGCCTGTGGCTTGCAGATCTGCCCTGTCACGTCTTCTCCAGGCCAGGGAGCAAGTGGGACACTCAGGTTCCTTTTCTGGGAAAGAAAAGAAAGATGCAGAGGGTTCCTAGCTCCACCAATAGTGCCCACTGCTGCTGACTACCCACCTGGCAGAGTCTATCTGTTGAGAAAGTAATGACCAGAGGGAATTACTGTGGGGTTTATGTCTTCAGCATGTGAGCAGCACACGTGCAGCTACACGGTGACTGAGTGACCACCAATATACTCAAACTCAGGGGAGAACATTCTGACCAAACCCACACCCTTCCTGAAGGAGCTGCTTTGGAGAGGGGACCTCTGGTGTGGAACAAGGATTCATGTTGGGTGTCCATCCCTGTCTGGATTGCTGCGTTCAAGACTGAACAGCTGGTACCACTTTGGCACTAATAATGCTTAGGCAGCTCTCCTAAATGCCCAGTCCTGATGCACTGCATATCTGGCAATGCCCTCACATCTCCAGGAGTCTGAGAGCAGTGACAAGTGACATGGAACGGAATGGAATGGAATGGAATGGAATGGAATGGAATGGAATGGAATGGAATGGAATGGAATGGAATGGAATGGAATAAACCAGGTTGGAAGAGACCTTCAAGATCATCACGTCCAACCTATCATCCAACATCATCTAATCAACTAAACCATGGTACCAAGCACCCCATCCAGTCTCCTCCTAAACACCTCCAGTGATGGTGACTCCACCACCTCCCTGGGCAGCACATTCCAATGGGCAATCACTCTCTCTATGAAGAACTTCTTCCTAACAGCCAGTCTAAACGTCCCCTGGCACAGCTTGAGACTGTGTCCTCTTGTTCTGGTGCTGGTTGCCTGGGAGAAGAGACCAGCCCCCACCTAGCTACAACCTCCCTTCAGGTAGTTGTAGAGAGCAATAAGGTCTCCCTGAGCCTCCTCTTCTCCAGGCTAAGCAACCCCAGCTCCCTCAGCCTCTCTTCACAGGGCTGTGCTCCAGACCCCTCACCAACTTTGTTGCCCTTCTCTGGTAGTGTTGCCTGTCTCCACTGAGGGCTGTGAGGGAGGTCTGTACTCTGGCATGCACCAGTATGGAAGAGGCACAGGCGATACTCCTTCTGTACCTTCCTCCTGCAGCCATCCTGCTGGCCATGTGTGGTGCAGATCCAGCAGTGTCCAGCCCAGCTCTTTCAGCAGAGACAGCATTTTTGCCGTGGGTCTAGTCACTATTTGAATAGGAGATGTGAGAAATAATCAGGTGCTGCAGGAAGTGGTTTGGGTGATTTAGTAGGTGGCATCTTCCCTCCAAGTTAGCAGCACACTGAAACTCCTTGGCAGGCAGCTGGGGGCTGTGTGCTGCTGCAGGTGTTGCTATTTTAATGACATCCCAAGCTTACTGCCTGTGGTCACTCAAGATCCCACTTCTTGCAAGGGTGGAGGTGCTCTGAGCAGACTCCAGTCTCCAGAGATTATGCCCTGCTGAGCCCAGAGCTGCAGGAATTTCTGCTGGATGCATTCTTCTTCACTCTCTTTTCCTGCTGTGCCTGCTGAGTGGTTTCCCCAGGTGCCATAAACCAGCATTTAGAGAGGCAGAGCAAGTACAAATGCTTCCCATTGCCTCGAAAGACCTTTTCTTGTTCTGTTCCATGCTCTCACTCTAAGGCACACCAACTCTAATGCCTACTTACTTTGCTTGTGTAATTTCTGTGCTCAGCAGTTGGCTTTGCTCTCTTCCAGCTGATTCTGGGTTGTGCAAGTCACAGCCATCCCCAGCTTGGGTTGAATCAGTGCATCATGCCAGCCCCCATCTGCCCTGCGCTCCATCACCACCCAGGAGGGTACCAACTGCGCCTTGGTCCTTGACAGGAGATCTCAGCTCCTACCAGAAAAGAAATAATCGATTATGAGACTGACATTCATGAAGCAGGAGGCTGTGATTGAGGAGAGACTGAAGCCATAAAAAGCATTTGAAATAATTCACCATCCTGACACCGAAGTGTGTCAGGGGGAAAGGTGCTCGGGGCCTTCCCCGGTGGCGTTAAGCTTCTACGTAACCAGAGCTGCGAGCCGACAGCAAAATGGGACCGCTGCTCAGTGGGGAATCCTGGCATTTCAAAATGTGTGTGAAAAGGAACACTCACCATTCCCCCCCCTTCCCTTCACTCCCCTTCCCCCTCCCTCCCCACCCCCAAAAGAAAAATTATTTGCAAACATTACAGCATTTTGTTTTCGCAGCATCTCATACGAGCAACTGAAATCCAAAATTCAGCTTGAACACAAAACGCTGAAGCAACTTGCAACCCCCAGAGACACATGCTGGCAGAAGGCTCAGCCAAACCATTGCCTGCTGCAAAAATGCTTCTATTTTGGCAAGCCCTCTTTTTCATTTGGGGGGGTGGGGGTGGGGAAGGGGAATGGCGGGGGGGGTGGAACACAGACTGATCCACCAGAACCTTCTGAACCCGCGCAGCAAGCGGCAGCGGAGGCTGAAGAGAGACGCTGCGTGGGAGGCAGCGTTTCAAATGTCACCGCTTTGTTTTTCACTTGAAACCACTCCAAGGGCCGCAGGGGAGATGTTCAAGAGGAAGAATTTCGCTCTGGCTGTCTGGAAGAGTCGCCTGGCAGCGCCTGGGCAGAGCGTGGGGTTACTCAGAAAGCCCTTGCTCCTTCACGAGCGCCTCCAGAAGAGGGAACCTCACCTGGGCAATGATTTCAAGCTGATCTCAGCACTCAGATGCAGATACATGTGTGTTGGCTAAGCTACGCTCAGCTCCAGAGGTTGTTGAGGACGCGATGCTGGTGGCAGACGCGTCAGCTGCTCGCAGCGCCTGGGTGGCAGCAGGAAGAGACTGCCACTGTCAGGCAAGGGATGTCTTCATTACCCATGGCTTCACTGTGGAGGCAGCTCTTCACAGGGAAAGAATCACAGATTCACCAAGGTTGGAAGAGACCTGAAAGATCATTGAGTCCAACCTGTCACCATAGACCTCATGACTAGACCATGGCACCAAGTGCCACATCCAATCCCCTCTTGAACACCTCCAGGGATGGTGACTCCACCACCTCCCTGGGCAGCACATTCCAATGGCTAACAACTCTCTCAGTGAAGAACTTTCTCCTCACCTCCAGCCTAAGCTTTCCCTGGTGCAGCTTGATACTGTGTCCTCTTGTTCTGGTGCTGGTTGTCTGGGAGAAGAGACCAACCTCTGCCTGGCTACAACCTTCCTTCAGGTAGTTGTAGAGAGCAGGAAGGTCCCCCCTGAGCCTCCTCTTCTCCAGGTTAAACAACCCCAGCTCCCTCAGCCTCTCCTCACAGGGCTGTACTCCAAACCCCTCACCAGCTTTGATGCCCTTCTCTGGACATGTTCCAGCAACTCAACATCTTTCTTAAACTGAGGGACCCAGAACTCAAGGTGTGGCCTAACCAGTGCAGAGTACAGAGGCACAATGACTTCCCTCCTCCTGCTGGCCACACTATTCTTGATGCAAGCCAGGATGCCATTTGCCTCCTTGGCCACCTGGGCACACTGCTGGCTCATGTTTAGGCAGCTGTCAATCAGCACCCCCAGGTCCCTTTCTGTTTGGCAGCTACAGAATGTAGTGTTGGGGCTGGTGGACAGGAGCAAATGAGGCATGCACAAGTGGCACAAGTTCGCAAGCTCTGACCCTATGCAGCTCACACATGGCTACGCTAGGGCTGCATTGCACTCACGGCTCTGCCCCAGCAACATCTTCTCCAGGGTGACAGAACCTTTCCAGCCTCCTTTGGAGACCATGTGGACTTGTGGGCATCTACAAACACCTGTGCAACAGCAGCCTCACATTCAGACAAAATTCAGGCTCGGTTCTTTCCCTTGCTGTTGAAATCGCTGCAGAAATCCCAGTGGGAAACCCCACTGTGGTGTGAAATTGTGGGACAGCATTCCTGCCTGCTTCTGCCAGGCCAGGAAGTCCTGCTGCCTGCAAGGATGCTCTGGCCAAGCAAAGTGAGGAAACAACTACCAAAGAAACAGCTTTTGTGGTTTCACCTTAAAAGGTCAGTTGTTACCTGTCATGCTCAGACACTACCACAGCTGATTACAGGGTTGGGAGTGATTAGATCACAGGTTGTATAACCCTCCCTCTTCCTGGCAAGACAATTAGTTATGATTCATAAATTCCAGCTGTGCTATGATCCCCAAATGGACATGGGACACTGAAAACTCTCCTGCAGACAACCGTGAGGGACTGACACAGGCAGCAAGTGAGAGCCTCCTTAGGCTGAGACCTGTGTCTGGGGTGCAGCTCTGAGAAGGTGAAGTCCTGCCTCCTTCGTTTTGAGGACACAACAGGGCACAATGCCCTTCTCCACCAAGACTCTGTGACATGCATGGAGGTGGCTGGGGACAAAGCAATGACACTTGTGGGGTGAGGGGGTGGCAGCCTAGAAGGGAGGACATAGGAAATAGATGTTAATAGCTGGTGAGGGAGAGAGAAATGGCAGAGGGGAACCAAGGTCTGTCCTCTCTACCTCTGCAGCGGTCAGCTCTGGGCTGGGGTGAGTCAGAACAGGAGAGCTCAATTAACGAGAGCCTGGTTTGCTAAATGGATGCAATTAAAACCTTGGATTAGTTTTAGTACCATGGTAAACTGAACCAGCTCCTGCCTCGCTTGTGCTGTAGAGGGGCTGCTGCTTCTCCTCTGCTTTCTGAGCAATGTTCTTGCTGCAGCTCCTTGGGCCAAGGCAAAATTCACCTGAGCTGCTGGGGATGAGCAGAAGCAGTAACTGCCTCCCTGAGCATCAAAACATGAGAACAGAATGGGCAGAGGTCAGTAAACTCATCGAGCTGCACTCACTTGTCCAAGTGCAAACCCACCTGAAGGAGCGCCCTATGTCTTTCTTATTCCAGAGGCATCTGCTTTGGCCACTTTGTAAGAGAAGGAATGGGGCTAGCTGCACCCTGGATGTGATCTAAGCGCTTCTTACCTTAGCCGAGATGAACAGAATAGAATAGAATAAACCAGGTAGGAATAGACCTTCAAGATCATCACATTCAACCTATCAACCAATCCAACCCACCTAAACAGCTAAACAATGGCACCAAGCACCCTATCAAGTCTCCTCCTGAACACCTCCAATGAAGGGGACTCCACCACCTCCCGGGCAGCCCATTCCAAAGGCCAATCACTCTCTCTGTATAGGACTTCTTCCTAACATCCAGTCTAAACCTCCCCTGGCACAGCTTGAGACTGTGTCCTCTTGTTCTGGTGCTGGCTGCCTGGGAGAAGAGACCAACCTCTGCCTGTCTACAACCTCCCTTCAGGTAGTTGTAGACAGCAAGAAGGTCTCCCTGAACCTCCTCCAGGCTAAGCAACCCCAGCTCCCTCAGCCTCTCCTCATAGGGCTTGTGTTCCAAACCCCTCACCAACTTTGTTGCCCTTCTCTGGACACATTCCAGCAAGTCGACCTCCTTCCTAAACTGAGGGGCCTGTGGATGTGGCTAGATCTCTGCAGAGCACTGCAGCCACGCTAAAGACTACTGACAGGTGAGAAACATCAGCTTTCTCGTAAGCAGCAGCACTGGGCCTTCAGTATGAGAAGTAGGAAACATTGGGGTCAGGAGCAGCCACCACTTACCAAAGCTCACCTGCCACTGGCTCTTGCACCTCGGGCCGGATTCAGTACTGGCCCCAAAAGGGAAGCACCAGCAGAGACTGGGAGATGGTGGGCACATGCCCATCCATCCTGATGCCAGCACAGCTTTGGTTTTGAGATGCACCAGGGGCACCAGGTGCACAGGTAAGAAAAACCCATTAACTATTTCATTTTCATCAATTGCTCTCTGTAAGTGCCTGTTGAGGAATTCACGGGAACAGCTTTCTCTTTGACACAGAGATACTTTCAGTTATGAAAGAGGGCTAAAAATAAAAGGAAATTATACTGTTCAGACATCTCTGGAGGTGGAGACAGGAGGGGAGCCATCAAGGAGAGCCAGGGAAGAGATTTCTGTTCAATGTAAAGAAAGGCTACTTAATTTTACTGCCAGAAAAAGTCAGGAGGCAGCCTGACCTCAGCATTTGGAATCTGTCACTCATCTTCTCTATTAATAATTTAGCCTTGACTGTTTAGAGCCTGAGCCAGAGCACCACAGTTAAGAGTCATAATAACCTCCTTCCCTGACTGCAGAGGGTTGGGTCACCCTCCTAAATCTCTCAGCTGTACATCTTTCTTTTTCTTTTTCAGTGTGCATTTTCCTTTTCTTTCTTTTTACAAACGAGAATGCAGGAGCCCAGCCTGTGACACTAAGACAACCCTTTGTCTTGTTGCTGTTTTGTGGGTTGTTTTTTTTCAATGCAAGAGGCTTGAGCTGATAACCTAGGGCTTCTCACACACTTTGTGAGTCTATGGGATATCCTGGTGTTGATCACACACCTACACTTCCTAGATGAAATGATGTGGCTGAGAGCAGGGCTTGGACCTTCAATGAGCCCTTTAAGATAAGAGACTTATTCCCCCGACAGCTGCAGCAGGTTGCTTAGTGTCTCAAAGAGAGCATCATCAGAAGGCCATGGCTGAGCTGCAGTGACCACCTCCCTACAGATTTTTAGCCCTTCACAACATTTCCAAGCTTTAATCTCTTTAGTGAGTAACACAACTTGCATTACCAGGTGTAATAGTTTGGGCTCGGAGAGTGCTATTCCCCACTAACAGCAGGATGGAATCGCTCTGCTGCTGCTCTCTCGAGGGCAGTACCCAGGAAGCCCACCCCTCTAATTTCTAGGTGATACAAACTGGGCAAGATGATTTCTGCAGAAAAGCTAAGCCTTACAGGGAGTTTTGCAGGTTCCTTGTTCATGAGTCTGAAACAACATCACTGCACTCATATCTGAAGCTGTCCAGCTTCTCCAGACAAAATCCCCAGACCCTGCAGTTTGGGGTTTTTAACCGGAAGGTCATCTGTTGAGCATGATGAGACACATGCCATGTCTAAGACTATGGCTAGAGCCACCTGAACAGACACAGCACTGGGCAGTGGTTACCTTTCTGAGCAGGTCTTCAGCTGGCAGACTGCCCTGCACACAGCCACAAAGAACATCAGGCCCCTGGTGCAAAGAGACAGGGATCTGTCCTTTGCTTAATCAGAGCTGAAAGCAGTTGAAGCCCTGATGCAGTTCAGCTTTGGAGCATGTGCTAGGCGGCCTTAAATGAGCCATTGCTTTCTAAATAGCTGGACTCTGTCATTTATTAGGGGGTGAAAAATGTTCTCTGCTACTGAGTGGTCCTCACCTGCCTGCTGTCACGTTGATAATGGACTCCAGAGGAAGACTGCAGAGCGATTTTGAGGTAGGCATCTTCTCATTGCACTTGACCAGCTTCTTATCAGGACTGTTTCCCACAAAAGAGGTTTGCTTATGAGGGCTCCCTTTCCTTGTGAGTGGCAACGAAAGTACAGTACAGTACAGTGCTGCCCAGGGAAGCAAATGAAAATAGGAACTATAATGAAGCTGGATAGCACGGGAGAGACGTTCTGTGGGAGCTGTGCTGTAACTGGGCTCACGATTGACAACGACCTTCAGAGAAGAGGGAAGCATTCAGGCCTCCCATGAAGAGGAGATTATTTCCCACTACTCTTCTTTCTTTTCCTTTTCCCCCCTTCAGACTTGTCATGTCTTTGCCAGATATAAAGCATAAGGCTTCAAGTGAACGTGCTTCATCCGTAGTCCTGCCTGGGAAGTCACAAAATGATGGGCACGAAGTACAGCTATAAAGTCACACACAAAAAGCCTCTGCCACAGGAAACAGCCCAGCTCAGCACAAGATGGCCTGGGGAGTTTTGCATGTCACAAGCCTGACACTCCTGGGTGCAATAAACTGGCAGACCTGCAGCTATTTTCACAGATTGCTTTGGATTGGAAGGGACCCTCAAAGGTCATCTTTCCAACCCCTGCAGTCCGCAGGGACACCCTCAACTAGATCGGGCTGCCCAGCACCACATCAAGTCTGATCTTGAATGTCTCCAGGGATGGAGCTTCAGCCACATCCCTTGGCAACCTGTTCCAGTATTTTCCCACTCTCATTGTAAAGAACTTTGTCCTTATGGCCAACCCAGATCTGCCTTGCTCCAGTTTAAAAGCACTGCCTCTTGTCCTGTCACCACAAGCCCTTCTAAACAGTCCTTGAACAGCCTTCCGTTAGGTCCCCTTCAGATACTGAAATGTAGCTTGAGGTGTCCCCAGAGCCTTCTCTTCTCCAGGCTGAACAGCCCAAATTCTTTCAGCCTGTCTTCCTAGGAGAGGTGCTCCAGCCTTCTGATCATCTTTGTGGCTCCCCTCTGGACCCACTCTAGCAGGTCCATGTCTCTCCTGTGCTGGGGGCCCCAGAGCTGGACACAGCACTCCAGGTGAGGTCTCACCAGAGCAGAGTAGATTTGACACATGCACATCTGATACACACATGCTCAATGTAGCCCTTGCATAACCAGCAGCAACATGTGGGGTTGCTCTGGAAATCACTCCCTGGATGTCCTGCAGCCTCTTTGCATCATCAGTCCTGGATATAAAGGGAAGGGATGGTGCTGGCTTCTCAGGGCATGCCAGACTGGGATTGTCCTCCCAAAGGAACCCAAATGTCTTTATGGCTCATTCACCTAGCCTTGAATAAATGCTTTAGAATTTGTGAAGCACTAAGGTATAATGATAATTAGGCTCTAGAAATCCTAAAACCAGAAGATAGACAGTCCAGGAGATGAGACTTGTGTGTATGTCCCAGCTGAGTGAGACATGACAGACCACTGCCCATGTGCCTTTTCCAGGTAGCGAACACAGAGCTGGACTCCTTTCCCTACCCTTTCTTCTGTCTGTGACAGCTCATTTAACTCCAAGGATGCAGCACTGCCTTAAAAGAAGAGCTGTCTGAAGGAACTGTACTGCTGCCATGCTCTACCTAGGCAGCAGCTGGGCTCTGCTCATTTCAGAAGTGCTGCTGGATTTCAGCAGGTCCTCAAAGGATTAGCAATCCCACCTCTTCAAGGCTGGAGCTAACCAGCAACACACACTGGGGTACAGCAGATAGAATGGCTGCTGGGAGAGCCTTTTGCCCAAAAAGCCCTGAGGAGGAGTCTTGTCTCTGTGCCACCAGATACATTGAAGCTAGGTAACTGTGACCTAGCAGGATTGCTAGCTTCTTCCCTTTGCTTTCCTCTCTCTTTCCAATCCTCTTTTTTCCCCACAATGACACAAGGCAACTAAAACATCACCAAAAGCATTGTTACCAGCTCTGCAAAGTTCTGTGCATCCTAAGCATGGAGTTAGAGGTGTCTTCAGATGCACTCCATCAGGAGTGACACCAGCATCAGGAGACATGTGGGAAGGGAATGGTGGAAACACTGCCTGGTTGAAGCAAGCCCTTTACAGGCTTTGTGATCATATAGACAGGAGGAGGATTGTGGAAGTAGCTGGAGAGGCAGCCCAATGGTGGCAGAGCTCTTGAAAAGGTGTACCTGTACCCTGTGACAGATAGGGGAGTTCATCTCCAGAAAGGGACCTGTCATATTGAAAGCCAGAAGAAAAAAAATGTGGTGGAAATGGAAGGCTAAGGAAAATGCACCAGAATGCTCCAGACTGATCACACAGCAGCTGCAGTACTCAAGCTCCACAAGTCCCTGGTAAGAAGCAGGTCCAGGAAGGCTGCAGTAAGATTGCACGACGTGTTTCAGCATCCAGGCAGTGATGGTGCTCTGAGGCAAGAGCAGCCTTCACCTCAGAGCCTCCCCAGCAGGGAAAGCCCAGCTCAGCTAGCAGAGAGCAGCCAAGGGTGCCTGCAGGAGGGTTGGTGCCTCCAAGCTGGAGACAGCAGTGGAAGGGGCTCAGTGCTGGCTCCTGTTTCACTCCCTGGTCCGGAGGAGCAGTGTCCTCTGTTGGTGCTGACTGGTGAGCAAAGGTTGGAGTTAAACCTTGGCCTGAGAGAGGAAAAAAGACTTTGTTTCATGAACCAGTCTCCAAAGAGCATCCCTTAGAAGAACAGCACGATGAAATTGCCATTCATGCTTATTAGAGATGTTCAATGAAATGGGAATTCAATTAAGAAAATGTTCCACTGCAGGAAGCTCAGAAATTAAGATTATCATCATTGTAGAGGAAGGAAACATTTTTAATGTATTAATTTTGTAAAATGACATCACTGCAGACAGTGTGCTTATTCTTGCAGCACCCAGGCCAGCAAGGACACCAGCCTTTCTCCAGGGATGAGGAATGGTGGCAAGATGATTGCAGAGAAGTAGATGACACAGAGGAGTTTTTTTGTGGGACACAGAGCTCTGGAGGACACCAGGCTGGATAATGGGCCCTGAACTGCTGTCTGGAAGAGATGACAGCATCCAGTTCCTAGATTTGACCTTTAGCCTTCACCTGTAGCTAGTTCTACATTTTTTCACTCTGAGAACCTGACCTAGACAGAGGCAACATCAGTGACCATCACTGACTCAAAGAGAAAGGTGCTCCTGACTCTCATTTTATAGTGAGGAAGGATGTTGAGTTGCTGGAACATGTCCAGAGAAGGGCAGCAAAGCTGGGAAGGGGCTTGGAGCACAAGCCCTATGAGGAGAGGCTGAGGGAGCTGGGGTTGCTTAGCCTGGAGAAGAGGAGGCTCAGGGCAGACCTTATTGCTCTCTACAACTACCTGAAGGGAGGCTGTAGCCAGGTGGGGGTTGGTCTCTTCTCCCAGGCAACCAGTGGCAGAACAAGAGGACACAGTCTCAAGCTGTGCCAGGGGAGGTTTAGGCTGGAGGCTAGGAAGAAATTCTACACAGAGAGAGTGATTGCCCATTGGAATGTGCTGCTCGGGGTGGTGGTGAAGTCCCCATCACTGGAGGTGTTTAGGAGGAGACTGGGTGGGGTGCTTGGTGCCATGGTTTAGTTGATTGGGTGGTGTTGGATGAGAGGTTGGACACAATGATCTCAAAGGTCTCTTTCAACCTGGTCCATTCCATTCCATTCCATTCCATTCCATTCCATTCCATTCCATTCCATTCACCTCGTCACTTCCCCACACCAGGGCAGGGATTTAATCCTCTGTCTTTCTCATAGAATCAATAAGTCTGGAAAAGACCTCAAAGATCATCAAGTCCAACCTGTCACCCAAGACCTCATGACTACTAAACCATGGTATATTTGTGGTATATTTGCCCAGTGCCAGCCCCTCATCTAGGGAGCCTGTGTTAGGGTCCCTGCTGCTGCCTCTGTATGTAGGAAATAAAGCAAAAGCTGTACCCAGGCATCTAGCCAAAATCAGTGTGGATGAGGGAGGTGGCTTGTTTGGCTGGAGGGGGACAAGGGGTGGGGGTGTTTGTGTGGGGTCATTTCATTTGTTTGTTTGGGTTTTGTGTGTGTTTTTGTTTGTTTTTCAAGGAAGAGGTCTGACACAGAAATCTAATAGATTAAATTGCAGGGGAAGGAGAGGAGGAGATCATTTACTCTCCCTTTCCAAATCTTGTGCATGTCACTGTTTTAGTGAATAACTCTGTCACCCTTTCCAGAGTTCAAACAAAGGAGCATGAGGAGAATGTATTCCAGGCACGCAGGTACCTGGGGAAATGAAGCGATGGCTTTAATGTTTCAAGGCCCCATTATGAGGCTCTAGCTCTTACTCAAAAGTAGCTCTCTGCTAAGAATTATCTGATCCACTACCTCAGGAGGTCACTTTGAAGCTGGGCTCAGATAGTATTTAAATGAAAAACAAAACAAAAGCAAACCACACTGCTTGGAGGTTAATTAAAACAATCACATGGTCACAGACACACTGATCAGTGATAACCCTTCTCTGCAGGGCTCTTTTCTCACTTATTTCTTCTACCTGACACATGCCCATGACCAACCCTGTGTCATCCTGCCCCTGGCACAAAGGTTGGGAGACTTCAACTCCCAGACCAGACCCAAGAGAAGAGGCAAAGTGCCAATATCCACTCTGGAAACTGCAACTTGCCAAGCATCAGTGATGCTCTGTAGGCAGCAGCAGCACTCAGACCTCCTTGCCAGCAGCATGTTGTGCCCTGGTGATGGCTGCCTGCTTGGGACACACCCTTCTGACTTCATTTTGGATCAAGGATCCAAATGGATCAAGGATCAAGCTTGTGCTGCTCCGCTCACAAGTCCCAGGAGTGGCAGCTCTGCCCAGTCTCTGCTGACTGTGGTTTGGGTTCTCCGCAGGGCACTGGGCCTGCTTCCCTTTCTCTCTGCCAAAGCTGTCCTTGCACATCTCAACCTGCTTCCCACCTCCATCCAGCAAGAATGTCCTACTTTTACAGGCTGGGAATGCAGGGCTTCCAAGACCACATGGAAACAAGAGGCAGTCTCTGGAAGCACCACTGACCTCTTTTATCTTTTGAAATAAAGTAACTAAAACTATCTGTGAACAACTTCTGTGGAGGTAGCAAGTGCCTGGTAGGAAGCTGCTGCTGTGATACATTCAGGCTGTCACTGATCATCACTTGCCAGTGCAGACAGTTTGATGACACTCTCTTCCTTAACTGCATAAATGCAGTCAGAAGATCAACTGTACCATAAAGAATTCATGGGGAAGAGAGACAATATCCATCCACTTAGGAAGGTTGCTCCGAAGAGGCAGATGCTGAGGCAGATGCTCAGCCAGAGCTCGAATGGGGGGTAAATGAAATGACAGAGAGACAACATTCTCTGAAGCTGCTGTCTCCATTTTATTGTGGTTGTAGAATAGAATGGAATAGAATGGAAGAGACCTTCAAGATCATCGAGTCCAACCCATCATCCAACACCATCTAATCAACTAAACCATGGCACCAAGCACCCCATCAAGTCTCCTCCTGAACACCTCCAATGATGGTGACTCCACCACCTCCCTCGGCAGCCCATTCCAATGGGCAATCACTCTCTCCGTGAAGAATTTCTTCCTAACATCCAGTCTGAACCTCCCCTGGCACAGCTTGAGACTGTGTCCTCTTGTTCTGGTGCTGGTTGCCTGGGAGAAGAGACCAACCCCAGCCTGTTTAACAGCAGGTGAGATTTGATCACCCTGCACATCCCATGACAGAGGTTGTGCCACCTGAGGAGCTGGCTGTGGTCACCGATCTGCCGTTCACAGAGCGCCGGCTCTGCCTGCATGGTGCTCAGCACCTTGTGATGGGGACATCCTTGCTCACAGCCCCACTGGTTCCTTCTCCCCCACTGTGTGAAAAATGCTCATGAAACAATCGTTGTGTTACCCTCACAAAATGGAGCTTTCTGAACAAAAAAAGGGAGATATCACCACATCCAAAGCCCCAGCAGCAGACAACAATATGTGTTAAGAGCAGCAGATTCAGTGAGACAATCTCCCAGCAGAGCCTGCCTTCCAGAATCACAGTATCACCAAGGTTGGAAGAGACCTCAAAGATCATCGAGTCCAACCTGTCACCACAGACCTCATGACTAGACCATGGCACCAAGTGCCACGTCCAATCCCCTCTTGAACACCTCCAGGGATGGTGACTCCACCATCTCCCCGGGAAATGTGAAGGCAGTGGCCTCTTTGGTTCAGAAAATTCAGGACTTTTCTCAAACAGCCAGAGGAGACACAAACTCATGGCTCACTCTGTGTGGGGCTGTGGTGGGAACTATCTTCTCTCCAGAAGCTTCAGAGATGCTTGGATGAAAGGCACCAGCACAGCTCAAGCTTGGGTGAGTTCCTCATCCCAGCCTACAATGTGCTTTCTGAGTGGGCAGTTTTAAAAGGATCAGAAGAATGAGTCAGGGAAAAGATTTCACAGCAGACCTGCACAGTCAGATGGTGGCTAAGGAGAAGCTTGCTGGTGTAGAAGACCAGGCCAGCTGTAGGCCTGGGAAGCTGCTGACAAATAAGAACTTTCCAAACATTATAGTACAGAAAAGCAGGGGCACAATCCTCCAAAGTCACTTCACAAGGAGGAGTCAGGAACTTTTCAGGAAGGGCTTGGAGAGGACAATGCTAAAAGCCAGAGTCATGGGGAAAAAAATACAGCATCAGGACAAACACGGATGGGTCCAGGCGAGGTCTCTATTAACAGAGAGTACAACGAGAGCACTGTGGGCAGGACATGGTACAGCAGACTGCTTCATGGGAAATGCAGTGTGGGTTACCATCATCTGCAGAAGGAAGGATGCAATGGACTTCAAACCAGGTGCGGATTCTGCTCTAATGGAGCTCCAGAAACACTCTGGGGGTGTATAGGAGCATAAGTGCTTATGAACCAAAAACAAAAATGAAAAGACCCAAGAAAACATAAAAGGCAAAACCTGGCTAAGGGAGCAGATGGTATCTCAGAAGGTCTGGTTTATGGATCACCATACACTACCTCGTTTGCTTTCTCCTCTAAAATCACAGTTGCCACTGTAGGTAAAGAGGACAGAGCCAGTCCACAGGGACCCAGAGTGCAGAACCAGGCTGCAAGCCCCCATTTGCTTCCAAACTGTGGAGAAACTAGCAAAAGCACAGTGCAGGCAAACACAAACCCGTTTGCTCCTTCAACACCTACGAGTACATTTTTCCTTTCATGATCCATTTGGAAAGCTGTGGCTTCTGCAACGAGCAAAAATAACCCTCCCGTCAGGCACCCCGAGGCATGGCAGCGGGCCCAGAAGCAAATCACCAGCTTCAGAGCTGCCTGACGTTACCAGCTTAATGAGGGTGACTTGTACTGCCACGCACCAAACACACCTTTGGCTAAGGCAGCCCTTCTCAGAACCGGGAGCTGCTGCAGCTTCCTTCTGCCTGAGCCCACTCCTGCAACAGTTACAACGCTGGCAGCCCACCGCCACCCCACGCCTACTGTGCTGGGGAGCACTTCAGAAGCCCTCCCCCAACACCCTCCTTGCCTTTTTCGGCGCCGCCAGAGAAGTCTCCAGTACATCCAGATCGCTGCCTTCTGGCTGTTGTTCTGAAGAGCCTCCACTCTTTCCTCCTGTACCTGGTAACTGGTGCATTTTGGGGGTGCCCTTGAATCTCCACCATGTAAACATGAAACAAATGTAGTGTGGTGTTCAAAATACTACTTCACAGAATCACAGAACATCAGGGGCTGGAAGGGACCTCAAAAGATCAGCCAGCCCATCCCCCTGTCAGAGCAGGATCGCCTACACCAGATTACACAGGAATGCATCCAGGTGAGTTTTGAATATCTCCAGAGAGGAAGACTCCACAACCTCCCTGGGCAGCCTGTGCCAGTGCTCCATCACCCTCACAGTGAAAACAAATTTCCCTCATATTTATGTGAAACTTATGCCTCAACTTCCACCCCTTGCCCCTCGTCCTGTCACTGGGCACCACTGAGAAGATCCTGGCTCCATCCTCTTGGGACTCACCCTTTACACCTTTATAAACATTCAGGGTGCTTCGTTTCCATGGGGGGCATTATGACCGATGCAGCCAGGCAGAATCACAGAAAAGATTCAGTGGGAAGAGACCTCAAATATCATCCAGTCCAACCTTCAACCTTCAATCCTAAACCATATCCCTAAGCACCAGGTCCACATGCTGCTTAAGCATCTCCAGGGACGGTGACTCCACCACTGCCCTGGGCAGACCATTCCAATGTTTAAGAACCCTCTCTGTGAAGAGGTATTTCCTAGCATCCAGCCTGAACCTCCCCTGGTACAGCCTGAAATACTTTCCTCTAGTTATGTTGCTTGACAGCGAGGAGAAGAGGCTGCCCCCTCCTCGCTACAACCTCCCTTCAGGTAGTTGTAGAGAGCAATGAGGCCTCCCCTCAGCCTCCTCTTCAGAACAGTGGCTTCTCACATGAACTGAGATCCCATTTACAC
The DNA here is from genome assembly GCA_033816785.1 of Picus viridis. NCBI lineage: Eukaryota > Metazoa > Chordata > Aves > Piciformes > Picidae > Picus > Picus viridis. The sequence goes on from CM066592.1 coordinate 5,142,736, forward strand.
TCAGATGAATGCAAGAAAAGAATTGCCAGCAAAGGGGGACTAAGAATATTTCTGCACCGTGTTGGTATGATGCATGTGTCTCCCAAGTGATGGAAACCGAGTACAAAAGTGAGGAACTTCAGCAACCAGCGAGGAAAGGAGACAGCCTGCAATGACTTTTTAATGCCTTATATGGTCTTTTGTGTGTGTGTGGAATTGATGCTCACAGAAGGCAGCTATCATAAAAAGTTTGAAAGAAAAGGTGGCTATAGCAATGCTTTGTCTTTCCACTTGCTGGAAACAAAGCTGGGGAGGGGTTTGGAGCACAGCCCTATGAGGAGAGGCTGAGGGAGCTGGGGTTGCTTAGCCTGGAGAAGAGGAGGCTCAGGGGAGACCTTATTGCTGTCTACAACTACCTGAAGGGAGGTTGTAGACAGCAGGGGGTTGGTCTCTTCTCCCAGGCAACCAGCACCAGAACAAGAGGACACAGTCTCAAGCTGCATGAGTGGAGGTTCAGACTGGATGTTAGGAAGAAATTCTTCATAGAAAGAATGATTGGCCATTGGAATGTGCCGCCCAGGGAGGTGGTGGAGTCCCCATCACTGGAGGTGTTTAGGAGGAGACTTGATGGGGTGCTTGGTGCCATGGTTTAGTTGATTAGATGGTGCTGGATGATAGGTTGGACTCGATGATCCTGAAGGTCTCTTCCAACCTGGTTAATTCTACTCTACTCTACTCTACTCTACTCTACTCCACCCTACTCAACCCTACTCCATTCCAGAAAGATTTGGCCATCTCAAGATCTCAAAGCACTTTCCAAACCCAGGAAGGTCTTCACTGCATTAAGACAGTTAACTTTAGTCACATACCAGACCTATTGCAAATGTAAGGACACCAAGTGTCTTACACCTGCCCTTTAGGTGCTCTGAAATTGGAGCATTCTTGCTTGTCTTCTCCTAATGCAATAACCCACATGCACAGAGCTTGAATTCCTAACCCCTAGTGCTTCCCAAGCAGTCTCAAGCAGAGATCTGTGGTGTGAATAAAGAAGAAACATGCTTGTTTCTCCTGCCGCATGGAGGGGGATTGGAACACAAGCTTTAGGGAGTAAGAGGTTAAATCTTATTTCTACTCAATGTCCACAGAAAACAAACCCACTAGAGAATAGGTATTAAAAGTGTCTTCACAGACACAAGGAAAAATAAATAACAGAGAAACTCTGATGTGCAAAAGGAAACAACAGAAAACTGGATGGGCAGAGACACAACCTGGGTGTTCTAGATCCAGCTTAGTACCCACTTGGTTAATTTGTGTTGCTTCTCTTATTTAAGAGTAGGTTATTATGGTTTGACACTAACCTTTTCTTACTCAACTTTAAACAAGTCCAAATGAGCCTGATTTTAAATTCAGTGGATGTCTATACACCATCTTTCCCCAGTGTAAGTGGTGTAACCCCACCTCCCCTGCTACCGGTGGAGCTTTGTGTGTTGGCAACCCTTTAAAAACTGAATTAATATTCCAGCAGGAAGCAATTTCAAAGCATGCCCTCTTGCTTCCAGGAGTGCCCAAAACTATCAGATTTGGCTTTGAAAGCCTCAGCACTGTTGGTAGGATTCATGCCTACCAAGGCACATGCATATTGCTAATTGACTTTGGTAAGCTTCCTCCACAAGCCTCAATGTGCCTTATGAAATCACACATCCACTTCACTTCCAGCCTGCTTCCCAACACATTTGGCTTCCAGTGTGGCTTCTACTTTCCTCAGCCAGGATTCCAGAGTCCAGTATCCTCCCATCACACACCACTAGGATCAGAAGGAATTGCCTTTCCCTGCACTTCTGCAACTCAGAGGTAGTTTTACCAAAGTCTTGCTCCTTCAGAGTTTTGTCTCTCCTTAGAAAAGGTAGAGACACAAGGTAGAGAGCAAGCAGCCAGGAGACACCCATGATGCCACCTCAACATCCAGACCTTGCTCAGAAGAAACTACCATCAGTCTATGTCAGTGTTCAGCCATGCTGGAGTCAACTAATGAGAAGCAAAGTCCTGCTACTGCTGCCCTTCCCTCCCATGACCACACGATATTGCTACCAAGGGGCATCACCAGACCGGCATTTAAAGCCACCATGTTTCAACATGATCATAAAAAACTAGAGAAGAACTGAAGCCTGATGAAGATCCCTGTTCAATCCCTACTGAATCATTGCCTGTTTGACTGTTGGTGGGTTTGGAGCAGGGAAAAAACAAGGAGGAGATCACATTTAACTGGAGCCCCAGGAATTGTGCCCAGGCAGCCAAGAGGGCCAATGGCATCCTGGCCTGTATGAGGAACAGTGTGGCCAGCAGGAGCAGGGAGGTCATTCTGCCCCTGTACACTGCACTGGTCAGGCCACACCTTGAGTCCTGTGTCCAGTTCTGGGCCCCTCAGTTTAGGAAGGATGTTGAGTTGCTGGAAGGTGTCCAGGGAAGGGCAACAAGGTTGTTGAGGGGTTTGGAGCACAAGCCCTATGAAGAGAGGCTGAGGGAGCTGGGGCTGCTTAGCCTGGAGAAGAGGAGACTGAGGGGTGACCTTATTGCTCTCTACAACTACCTGAAGGGAGGTTGTAGCCAGGTGGGGGTTGGTCTCTTCTCCCAGGCAGCCAGCACCAGAACAAGAGGACACAGTCTCAAGCTGTGCCAGGGGAGGTTTAGACTGGATGTTAGGAAGAAGTTCTGTACAGAGAGAATGATTGGCCATTGGAATGGTCTGCCTGGGGAGGTGGTGGAGTCACCATCACTGGAGGTGTTCAGGAGGAGACTTGATGGGGTGCTTGGTGCCATGATCTAGTTATTTGGGTGGGTTGGATTGGTTGATAGGTTGAACGTGATGATCTTGAAGGTCTCTTCCAAGCTGGTTTATTGTATTGTGTTGTATTGTATTGAATGCAAAGCAGCTGTTTCCTTCAGTCTTTACCATATGGGGTGGCCAAGATGTTTCACTTAAGCCAGTTGTCTTGCCCCACCATACTCCCTTGTATGCTAAAATTGGCTTCCAAGGGCCAAGTCACCTTTATAATCCTTACTCATAACATCTTTTTATGCTTGTTCTGTCTAAACCCACAGTTTCGGGTACAACATCTGTCCTTGCCTGGTTTGGTTTTGCTTTCAGGTCACTCAGAGCAGTCCTTGGGCTACTCCAGCCCTGGGTACCCCAGGAACTGATCATAAACATCTCCAGCATAAGCAGGGGCTGCAGCTGGAGCTGTATCTGCTTGGCCTGAGCCCAGACTACAGGAAACTGCAGCCTGCCCCACAGCGATCATTTCCACCTTTGTCAGTTTTTGGCTCCAGCATCTATTTTGATAGATGCCAAGATCTGAAAGCTGTTAGTGAGCAAATGGAAGAGGGGAATGTCCACACTTTAACCCTTGCCTAGCAGCAACTTCAGCACACAGTGCAGTTTCCATGCACTGGGGTTGATACATCAACAAAGAAAAAAGAACAAAAAAACAAGGAAAACAGAACAACATGAAAAACCAAACCCCAGCAACCACCAAAAAACCATTAAAAACCAAACCAAACCCAACCCCAACCCAACAAAACCTAGGAGCTACTCCTACAGAAAAGCAATCACTAAGCCAGATTCCAGCGCTGATCTGTGAAGATGGAGGCAGAGGCCTCAGCCAGGTTGATTGTAACTCATTTTAGCACACCTTCCTTTCTGGAGTGGGACAGCTCTGTGCCAGCATTCCCCTTCCAGAGAACTTTGGCTAAGGCATAAATGCTGAATTTCCATCCTGCTCCCCTGACTCAGGAAACATCCTCGAGAGGGCAGCCCGAGCTCCTCTGCTTGCCACAGCTCTCTCCAAAGGAAAACACAACCCAGAGCACCAACACCGCAGCTCTTTGCAAAGAGCAGGGCCACAACAGTCACCACAATCCACACGCTGCACCCCAATAGCCCCTGCCAGCACACTGCTTCACACTGACCCTGTCCCTGCAGGAACAAGCACCCAGACAGCTCCATGTCCAGCACCAGCCAAACACACATCTGAGCTCCCTGCACACTTGCCAGAGCAGCACAAAGAAGTTTGACTGTGCCATGTCAAGAGGAGCCCAAGGGTTAAAGCTGGGCTTTACTGCTCTGCTGGCATTGCACCGAAAGCATTCCACCCCCAGCATTTCAAATTACTACAGATAAAGCAGTAAGGAAGATGCAAAAGTGGTTTAGAAAGTACCTGATAATTTCCCTCTAGACTTCCACTTCAGAGCAAAAATCTTCTTGCTTTGAAATAAATGGCTCTGGACAGGCAGAGGCAGAGGACACACAAAGCATCACTCTCCTAAATTCAGGTTTGAACTGCAAAAGGAAACAAACTCCTGAGGATTTACAACCCAGGCCCATCTCAGTGGCTTGGCATATTCCTCTTTGCACTCAAGCATCTTCTTACCTGCTCTTCCTCCAACACATTTCTACCTAGAGAGAAAACACACAAACAAACTTCATTGTGTGAGTTCTCATAGGGGTGTTGGTGTGGTGTTTTTCCCTAGCTGACACAGCTGCAACTTAGTTTGCTACAGAGCTAATCTAGAAAACACTGAAACAAGGGAATGACACTCAGGACCATAAAGTTAAAGAGAAAAACTGGGAAAGCAAGTGAAAAATACAATAAACCATACCTGGCTAGTAAGGGACATGCAGCAAATTCCATCTAAATTAAGCAGTGGTGGAAAGCAAAGGCAGGTGAGTTGATTCACACAGAATTTCTTCCCTGAGATCCTTCTCCAGATTGAATACATGGGATGGAGGGCTTGATGCAGAGGATGGATGTTAGGAGGTGTTTAAGACCAGGCTGGATGAGGCTCTGGCCAGCCTGATCTAGTGTGTCCCCCATGGCAGGGGGATTGGAACTAGATGATCCTTGTGGTCCCTTCCAACCCTGACTGATTCTATGATCCTGTGACTATAGCACAGGAGGTTCCACCTCAACATGAGGAGGAACTTCTTCACTGTGAGGTTCACAGAGCACTGGAACAGGCTGCCCAGAGAGGGAGTCTCCTTCTCTGGAGACTTTCAAGACCCATCTGGATGCATTCCTGTGCAACCTGAGCTAGATTCTATGGTCCTGCTCTGGCAGGGGTTTGGACTCAATGATCTCTGGAGGTCCCTTCCAACCCCTAGCATCCTGTTGATCCTGTGTGAGACTTTCAGCATCAGGACCAAGCCAAGGAACTGCCCTTAGCTCCTTTGCAGTTCATGGGAACTGGAAATTCTAGGGGCTTTGGTTTCCACAACATAAAGGAAAGTATAGGAAACATACAGAAAAGCCCAAAGAGGTTGTGCATCTTTGTACCTCACTGGCTGCTGAGCACCACACTGAAAACTTACTGAAAAACTATGGCTTGTCAGCAAAACAAAAGCAGGAAGCCACCTCTTCAGCATCCAGCTGCTGCCCGATCTAACGTGACTCCTGGAGCAGGTGATCACAAAGTTGTTGCTTGGCCCTGGCAGAAAAGTTTTGGCAGGCTCTTGACCCCTGTCCTCTGGCAAGCACTTGCTCCATACACTGGGAGCACACAAAGGACACACCTGCTGCATGTGACCTGTGTGAAGATCCCACAGTGGGGATGTCCATGGCTGCAGAAAGTGGAAAAGAGCAACTGTCACTCCTGAGAGCATTTGCATCACTGTCACCTCCCTGGCTTTGCCCTTCCTATTTGGCTCCTAAGTCAGAGCAACAGATTCATGAGATGACCGGCTGGCAGAAGCAAGGCTGGTTGATGCTGGGGTATCAGAGACCATTAGTGGGGTGGACCTTTTGGAGAGCAGACCTTCAGAGAGAAGTCATCTGCTCAAAACAGCACATGTGCATGAAACCTGCCAGCCAGCACGGGGCACAGGAGGCTCCCGGGGAGGAAAAGCAGCTCCACTCAAATAATGGTAATGAAACGATGCAAACAAGAACAGGGCTTAGTCACTTCTCTGAGTCTCATCCCTTTTTGTTTTTACAGATGTGCAGTTCATGGAATTGAGATGATTAGCTCATCAAAGCATCTGTCAAGAGGAGAGACAAACCAGCTCTTTACAAATGCATCCAAGTGACAAGACCTGTCAGATATGGGCTGCGGGAATCTCCCTGAGTCTTATTTTTGGATCTATTACAATCAGCCTCACCAGCTTCTTAGTTATCTTCAGCACATCAGTGGGGAAGGGAAAGAGAAATACATAAGAACTCCTCAAACATGGCAATCTGAAAATGGTGGGGGCTTGGTGAAGGATGTGTAGCCTTGCACTTTTATAGCACTTTCATTGAACAGGAGCTGTACAGCTTGGCCCTTGCTCCTGAAAGATTTAAATGACTTGCTGAATAGACTAGACTAGACCAGACCAGGTTGGGAAAGACCTTTGTGATCGAGTCCAACCTATCATCCAACACCACCTAATCAACTAAACCAAGCACCCCATCCAGTCTCCTCCTAAACACCTCCAATGGTGGTGACTCCACCACCTCCCTGGTGGGCCAATCTCTCTTCCAATGGCCAATCTCTCTTTCTGTGAAGAACTTCTTCCTAACATCCAGCCTAAACCTCCCCTGGTGCAGCTTGAGACTGTGTCCTCTTGTTCTGGTGCTGGCTGCCTGGGAGAAGAGACCAACCTCCACCTGGCTACTACCTCCCTTCAGGTAGCTGTGGACAGCAAGAAGGTCTCCCCTGAGCCTCCTCTTCTCCAGGCTAAGCAACCCCAGCTCCCTCAGCCTCTCCTCACAGGGCTGTGCTCCAAACCCCTCTCCAACTTTGTTGCCCTTCTCTGGACAACTTCCAGCAAGTCAACATCTTTCCTAAACTGAAGAGTCCAGAACTGGACACAGGACTCAAGGTGTGGCCTGACCAGTGCCGAGTACAGGGGCAGAATGACCTCCCTGCTCCTGCTGGCCACACTGTTCCTGATACAGGCCAGGAAGCCACTGGCCTTCTTGGCCGCCTGGGCACACTGCTGCCTCATGTTCAGCTGGCTGCCAACCAGTACCCCCAGGTCCCTTTCTTCCTGGTCACTCTCCAGCCACTCTGACCCCAGCCTGTAGCACTGCATGGATACAGAAAATGAGTTAGAATGTAAAATCAAGCAGTTCCAACTAGCTCATGACAGTGTGACAGCTCCTTGTACCCATGGAGACACTGTCTGGCCTTGAACAGCCATGAGCATGAGGCACCAGTGTGGGGAGAAGGCTAGGAACTTCCAAGGACTACTCGTTAGTCTTGCTGCCCACTCTGCTAGAGACTCAACAAAATAATCAGGTTTAGGAGGTGCACATCCCCGGTGTGCATATCCCCACAGCTCATGCCTTTGCATTTCATGTTTCTTAGTGGCTTCCCCAAGAGTTATTACATCATTACCATCTTCATGAAGCTTATTCTTGAGTGGCTTACTGGAAAATGACGACTTGTCATCAATTAGCATTAAATTAGTAGGATCTGATGGCAGAACAGCCCATCCTAATGGACTTTTTAGATGCAGCTCTGATGCTAGCACTGAATAGAGAATTTTAAGAGTGGTTCCTAAATAACTACAGGTCAAGCAGGTATTTTATGTAATGGATGCCAGGAGGGCTGACAGTCTGATTTACAACTGGAGTCCAAAGAGTTCCTTGCTTTCAAAAAGACAGTTTTTCTCCTTGTCTTATGATTTCCATTTGGAAAACCAAATACCCCTGCAATGCACACCTGGTTTTTCATTTGAGCTCTCCAGAAGGCTCTAGAGAGAGATCCTCACAGACAGCTGAGCACCTAAATATCCCAGGCCACTCCTGTCTCCGTCCTTCTTTAGAAGCCAATAAAATGAAGAATGATTTTGCTCTACTTTAGAGAGTCTGCATAAGTCTTCAGAAAAGGTGGAGCAGCTTGAATGTGTGCATGTGGATATAATCCTTCAGTCACGTTCTTTCTGCTCTGATTTGGATAGCTGTATCACATTGGGCAAATACAATACAATACAATGCACCAGGTTGAAAGAGACCTTCAGGATCATCGCGTCCAACCCATCAACCAATCCAACCCACCTAAACAACTAACCCATGGCACCAAGCACCCCATCAAGTCTCCTCCTGAACACCTCCAGTGAGACATCAGAACTTTCTGGGAGTTCCCTTCTGAGCCATCAGTTGATTCTGCTCCCTGGTCAATTCTGATATTGAGACCTCATCCTTTCCCGTAGTGGGGCCATACATGCACTTTGATGCACTGAAGGAGGAGGCCTAGCAGCCTGAGAGCTTACTCTGGTCCATGTAGAGCCACTAGAAAATTAATCTTGCTAACATCACATGGATAAGGATATCAAAACAGACACAACAGCCCAGGCAGCCAAAGGACCACAGGTGTCCTTCACCTCATTTGCCATTAATAAAGCATCTCCTGTTCTACTTCAACCCTAAGATTCTGCCCAGTCTCCAGTGCCAGAAATTGCTGCCTACTTCTTCTGGGATTATGATGCATCCCTTCCTCAGCCTCACAAATCCATTTCCTTCTCAGTGGCAGAGGATTACATTTCTTTCAGAGTCAGCGGAAACACCCCGTGCTCTTACAAATAACGTATTAGTATTAGGGCAAATTAATCTCTAATCTCATTCATCATTTGCTTCAGTCCTCTTGCTAGACAATACATCAGTCTTTTGACAGCACAGACTTACCATCTCTGAGAAAAAGCTTTGGCATCTGTTTGGTCACTGCAGCTCCAGCAGCATGGGAATACGGGGCATCAAGGGCAATCCTGACACTGTTCCTGGGCGCCAGCAGTCCACTTGTAATGACCTGAAGTGGCCCTCCCTGAACAGACAACAGCTCAGCCCCTGCAAAATCACTGATTTTCATGTGGCTTCCTGCTGGTAACCTTCCTCAGAGACCCAAGGCTTCCTCGCTGCAGGTTCATCTCTATCTCACTCACGCAAGTACTCCGTGTGCTCTCCTGAATGACCTGGGACCAGGCTTGTTCAACGTCTTTGTGACATGGACATTGAGTGCCCCCTCAGCGAGTTTGCTGGTGACACCAAGCTGTGTGGTGCAGCAGACATGCTGGAGGGAAGGGATCCATCCAGAGGGACCTTGACAGGCTGGAGAGGTGGGCACAAGCCAACCTCATGAGCTTCAACAAGACCAAGGGCAGGGTCCTGCATCTGGGTCGAGGCAATCCCAGGCACAAATCCAGGCTGGGCAGGGACTGGCTGGAGAGCAGCCCTGAGGAGAGAGACTTGGGGGTGCTGGTGGACGAGAAGCTCAACAGGAGCTCTCAGTGTGCACTTGCAGCCTGGAAAGCCAATCAGATCCTGGGCTGCATCAAGAGAAGTGTGACCAGCAGGTCAAGGGAGGTGATTCTCCCCCTCTAATCAGCCCTGGTGAGACCCCACCTGGAGTACTGTGTCCAGTTCTGGAGCCCCTATTACAAGAGGGATCTGGAGGTGCTGGAAGGTGTCCAGAGAAGGGCCATGAGGATGAGCAGAGGGCTGGAGCTCCTCTCCTATGAGGACAGACTGAAGGAGTAGGGGCTGTTCAGGCTGGACAAAAGAAGGCTCCGAGGTGACCTCATTGTGGCCTTCCAGGATCTGAAGGGGGCCTACAGGAAGGCTGGGGAGGGACTTCTCAGGCTATCAGGTAGTGATAGGACTAGAGGGAATGGAATGAAGCTGGAGGTGGGGAGATTCAGGCTGGACGTGAGGAGGAAGTTCTTCCCCATGAGAGTGGTGAAGCCCTGGAATGGGTTGTCCAGGGAGGTGGTTGAGGCCCCATCCCTAGAGGTGTTTAAGGCCAGGCTGGATGAGGCTCTGGCCGGCCTGATCTAGTGTGGGGTGTCCCTGCCCACAGCACTGGGGTTGGAACTAGATGATCCTTGTGGTCCCTTCCAACCCTGACTGATACTATGATACTAAGACTTTGCTTCCCACACTTCTCGTTGTCTGTGAAGTGGTGCAGGAGGGGCCTAAACAAGCTACCACCTCAGCTAGTGATAATGAGATAACTGAAACAAGCTGCTCCACAAATGTGACCATTATCTGGGAAATTAAACGAGATATTCCAAGTATCCACCTTGTCCAATGGCCAAGGCAGTTCTCTTACTCTGCATTGCTTTTATCTGGGAGAAAGAGGAACTGCTCACAGCCTCCCACAAACCAGAGCCTTCAACGGACGCGCCGCCGTTAAAATCATCTGGCTTTCCGCGCTTGCCGCAGCCGACACAGCATGCTAACTGCTGGCTGTTCAAAGACCAAGACATTCAGCTCCTGACACTGCTGGTGTTAATGACCAGTTAATAGGGACCACTTTTTGGAGGTTTGTCTTCTGGGGAGTGGAGATGGATAGTGTGTATCACGCAGGTGAGAACGGCTATCATGCATGTACTGCCTAGAAGTCCACTGCGGACAGCCAGGGGCTGCAGGGGTGCCTGCCTAAGGGTTCTGGGCCCCTCAGGTCAGGAAGGATGTTGACTTGCTGGAACGTGTCCAGAGAAGGGCAACAAAGTTGGTGAGGGGTTTGGAACACAAGCCCCATGAGGAGAGACTAAGGGAGCTGGGGTTGCTTAGCCTGGAGAAGAGGAGGCTCAGGGGAGACCTTATTGTTCTATTGTTCTCTACAACTACCTTAAGGGAGGTTGTAGCCAGGCAGAGGGTTGGTCTCTTCTCCCAGGCAACCAGCACCAGAACAAGAGGACACAGTCTCAAGCTGCACCAGGGGAGGTTCAGACTGGATGTTAGGAAGAAATTCTTTACAGAGAGAGTGATTGGCCATTGGAATGGGCTGCCCAGGGAGGTGGTGGAGTCACCATCATTGGAGGTGTTTAGGAGGAGACTTGATGGGGTTCTTGGTGCCATGGTTTAGTTGATTAGGTGGTGTTGGATGATGGGTTGGACTAGATGATCTTGAAGGTCTCTTCCAACCTGGTCTAGTCTAGTCTAGTATGCCACAACAAATTCAAAGGATAAAGCAGAAGAACAGTGTTCTGATAGGTGGGGGAAGGAGAAGAGCAATCAGGGCTTCATAACCAGTTGTTCCTGGGGTGTCTCTGAAGGGGGTGGAGGAGGAAATCAGCTTATCTAGCTCTTTCTTTTATCTTAATGCCCAAAACTCTAAGCCTCAGGAAATAAAAGTACTTAAGAAAAAGACTGTGGAAATCAGGAGTTGGTAGTTACTCTCTTGTTTTACCATGCAAAACACTGACAAAAAGCAAACTAATTTTCCTGTTGATCCCATTTCCTCTTCTGGACAGGAGAATACAAACATGCCCATTCCAAACCAGTTCTTCCCTTCCCTGACAAAGGCTGACTATTAAGTAGCGCCTGCTCTGCGGCCCCAGCTCTGCTCTGCGGCCCCAGCTCTGCTCTGCTCTGAGGTGTGCAGCAATTTGCAAGAGACAACACAAGCAGCTTTGTGAGCTTCCCATGGGGAAGAGGGACTCCTACAACACCAGTGTCCTGGGTGGCTGACATGTCCCCAGTCCTTGCCAGACCAGTCCGCTCTCTTCTCCTCAGTTCCTGGCATGCCCTGACTTGGGGTTGCTCAAACATATGAGATCCACAAAAGATCCATTCCCAGAGTAGGAGAGCAGTCTCACAGCAGAAACCATGTAGGAGACATGTTCAGTGAGCTCATGTCTAATGGTGCTTCAGCCTGCAGATGCTTGTCAGATGCTCTCACCACAGCACAGCAGCTCCAGGTGCTCTGTAGCTTATGCAAGAGTCTCAACAAACCACAAACAAGTGCCCAGACCATGAAATGCAGAGCAGGCCAGTGGTATTCCTAAGAAGCCAAAACCGCCTTCGAGGAAACATGCTGCTGGAGAAGCAGAAGGCACTGGGTACTCTCCCTGAGGATGCTTTGGCTCCAGCAAGGCCCATGCTCTCCATTCCTGATCAGTTATCCTCAGGATGGAGTAAAGATGCAGGCAAGGAGCACAGCACACTAACTCAGAGTCAGAAGCTGGCTGAGCTGAAGGAAATCCTCTGTGGCAGCAGTAGAGAGTAGGAGCTGCAAGCTCCAACTGACCATTGGAGGGCAAACTGCTCCAAGCATTGCTGCATGGCTCACCACCAGCATTGTTAACTTTGCTTGCAGTCAGCCTCCTTTCCTGAAAGATAATCCAGGCCTGCCATCCAAGGAGCTTTTATGGCCCGGAAATTTTGGAAGGGCTCTTATTTCAACCAGACAGAAGCACTGCAAAAGGCAGGGAGTGAAGCAGGACATGCTGGGAATGTCCTGCAGCCCCTGGGCCAGCACAGGAATTCCTCTTTTCCCCTATGGCAGAAACATTACTGCCTTCAGCATAACCCAGTGAAAGCAGGCTGCTAGGAAACGTGGGAGACAGTTAAAAATAGGATTGTGCTGATCCAGTGCTAACTCTTACCAGAGAAGGCAGAGATTTCTTGCTGGGTGCAGAGAGTCACTCTGGAGGGGATTGCTGGATGCAGCCATCACTACTGCTCTGCTTTTGTTTAGCAGTCTCTCCCCTCTGCTGCCTTCCATCTCCCCTGCTCCCTCTCACTTTCCTTCAAAGCTGGTTGACTTTGCTGCTACCACCACGACCCAGAATGGCCACTTTGGGGGCTGCCCTGTTTTCACTACTCTTTCTGTTTGGCCTGCAGTCCTGATGGCAACAAGCAGAATCAATGAATAAGGAGTGGAGACTAGCCCATAACCATAGTGAGGGGCAGGCTGCCAGAGCATGACCTGAAGATCTGTCTTCCTGCTTTGGCCAGGCAGCATTCTCATCTGCCTGCCTGCCTGTCTCCAATCCCTAATCTCATATCTTTTTAGAATTAAAAGGAGCAAGGTGTCTCCTTTTACTTATTGGCCAGTTTTAGGATGAAGATGAATTGAGCTTCATGTGCTTGAGCCAGTTCCTGTGTGCTTTATTTCTTTTTAGCACTCTGTACAGCCCACAGTGTACAGCAACACTCTAGCTGGAAAGTGGTGAGGATTATTAACATCAAGGAAAGAGAAATTGAAGAATAGAGTACCAGGACAGTTGGTGAGCTACTCACTACCCATCTGCAGACAGTACCTCCAGCAAGCACTCCTTACTGGTGCATAATGCCAGGGTGGAGAAAAGCATCTTTCATGTTGAAAAATGGCAGGTGGCCCCAGTACACCTCCTTCCACTAGAGAGAAGATAGGTCATGCTCAATAAGCAGTGAAGTGTTTGGAGTTTAGTTAAAGCATTGGGAAAGAGGTGGACTTTAATCTGCCTTCTCAAGCCAGCTGTCACTGCCACCTGAAAGCCCTCAGAGAAAATGAATGGAGTTGCTCTATTTCTCCTTTCCTTGAAGCATTGCAGAGCAACTGATGGGCAAACCTCATTCAAACACTGCTGCTCAAATGGATTGTCATGGAAATATAGTAGGTTGAAGTCAAAAGGCTTTGACAAAAAGCTTTTCAAGGCCAGAAAGAAACAAAGCTGGTCTCTGACTTACTGACTCACTATCATAACCAGAACAAAACAAACCAACCACCAAAAAACCCAACCCACAAAACTCTTGAAAACTGCCAAAAATTAACTCCATATCTACCAACACTTCTGCTTGCCTGGTAACAACTCACCCTGTCCACATACTAGGTAAGACCAAATAGTCCAGGCTGCCATTTATCTCCATGACTACACAGAGCTGGAGGTGCAAACCCGGTGATGCTTGCAGACCTGGCAATCTTCCCAGTGCCGTAAAGAGTTTTGCTTGAGTAAGCACCATGAGGGTCCAGCAAGCTCCAGTAAGCACCAGCTCAGCTTGGCTAGCGGAGACCTTGCCAGAGATGAGAGGAAAGGTACTCGTGCAGAGAGGCAGCCTGGCGAGAAGAGAAACCAGTTGGCATTCAGAGCAGGAGGGTGAGGAGGGACTGAGCGCCAGGCGCAAGGGCAGCTGCCCTGTGCTTGAGCTGCTGCTGGCTGGTGTGCAGCTCAAATCCATCTCTAAATCCTGACAGTGAAGAGCTCAGGGTGCTGCTAATCCTGTGCTCTCGCATCTGCACAGCTCCGTTACACAGCAGGGTCAGCTGCAGGCACTGGTGTGCACTTCAGTACCAGCGTTTGCCAAGGTGGTTTCGGCCTTTTTGGTCTGCACAGCCCATTTGTGCCTGAAAGGCTAAAGCCACATGACAGCCACACTCCTATTTTGTGAAGGAGCCCCAGAGTGCACATAAAGCATGATCCACAGCCTGAGGGGTGAGGGACAGGCTTTCTGGGGCTGGGCCCCCAGCCCACATTTGAAACCACCAAATCAGCCACCAGCTGTGAGCATGGCAAAGTCTGGCCACTGTACACAACCACAGATCACTTGGGCATTGTGCTTTCCAGGCCCAAGCAGCTGGCCACTGCCAGAGCTGATCAGCTAAGGAAGAGCTTCATCCTCACACTGCCCAGCACAGCAGGGATTCAGCAGCAAGCCCTGGCAAGCTGTTCACCTTCAGGAGCATGGTTTGCTGGGGATTCTGCAGCGTGGGGGACACCTTCTGCTCTAGCAGGAACAGGCAGCTGACAGCACCTGGTCCCAGACCACAGAATGCTTCCAGATCACTGCACAAATAATAGTAATATTCACAGAATTACAGGAAAGCCCTGCTTTTCTAGCTCAAATTTCAGGTTGAAAGGCAGTGTTAGTAACAGTCAAACACAAGCTCTATCGCTTTGATTAAAAAGCAACTGTCTAATCTCTGCCTGAACTCAGTCCTGGGTATTAATGCCTGATTAACTACCCCCTGCCAGGATTATTTTGCATCTTTGCATATTTTGGAGCTCCATGTTTCTGTTTATCACCACAGACAAGGAGCTGTTGAGACCAACTCTCTTTTTCCCTGGCAGTTGTCAAGCACCGTGTGTGAGTTCGCGGATGAGGGGAAGCTACAGCACATTTCCGGGGCATTTAGGGTGATCTGCACTTCTCGGGGAGCAAGCTGGGACAGGACATTCTCAAATCAAGGCAGGGTGTCACTGTATGTCTTAGCCCTTGTGGGAGACACCAGATGTCAGCTCCAGGAAATCAGCAAGTTACAACCTGTTTCAGCAGAAGTGGCTGGAAAACTGATTCCTCACACTGGGAACATTCAAGGCCTTTCATATGAAATGAAACAGGGTTTAGGTTTCAAGTTTTTCACCTTCCAGCACAACTCAAGCCTGTTGTGGAAAATACAAATCTCACTGTGGAAATGGTTTATGCATCAAATTCCTTCTAAGTCCAAGTGGGCTGGAAAAAACTTCCTCAACAGCCATAACTACCTGCCCTCTAAAAAGTTTACTCTGAGCAGCTGGATCTCCTAACTTACAAGCACCTGTCCACACTGAGGTCTAGCATCTTTCCCCTCTACCACTACCACCTCTCACACACCATTTGAGACCTCTGAGGACCGTTTGATACCTCCTCCTAGAAGAAGACATCAGCTCAATCTAGTGGAGCACAAAGTACACCAGCTTTTCCTGTTCTCTGGGCTGTGCCCCTAATTGTGCTGATGGTGATCCAAAGCTGCTGTTCTTCAAGAGCAGCCCATGCTGGGCTTCTCCCTCAGGCCAGCACAACTGTGATGCATTAACCCTGGCAAAGAGCAGCAGCTAGTCTGGACTGAGTAAGGACCTTAGGTGGAAGACAGTTAACACAGCCTCTTGGACACAAGACAGCAGGCTGACCAAGGTTTGTAGGCAAGAAGATTTGCTGTGAGCAGTATCTAGTGCTTTAGATGACCAGTGCTTCTACAAAGCCCTTCCTAGTCCTCCCATCCTCTGCATACTGCTAAGTACCCTGAACCAGGACATCATCTTGGCTGCAGCCAAGGCATTTCAGCGCAGAGCAACGCTAATTGGGCAGGTGGGATGGGGGGCAAGGAGAATGGGGCTCAGTCACTACCTCGATATCAAAGAGCAAAGAGAATATTTTTACGACAGTGCCCTTAAAAGCGAACAAAATGTCCCTGTTGAAGCAGGTAACTGGGACACAGTGCTGAAATGCAAAGCCCTGGAAGATATCCATGCTTGAGGGTGGCGGCGTGGAAAGCTTCATGCAACGGCTCAGCGACTAAGGAAATGAAGCAAAGAGCAAACCAGGTGATTCATGTAGAGCTCCCGCAGGTCCACACCAGGCTGGAGCCACCAGGAAAGGCTCACTCGTGTGCTAAGGCAACGCTGCCTACAGGATGCCCTGAGCCTACAGGATGCCCTGAGCCTACAGCTTTTTTTAATTCCTTCATTTTTGCACATGCCCAATTGCTGAGGACTTTGGTAGGGAAAAGGGATTTCTGCTCTCTGGAAGCCCATCTGCTGCCACTGATTATTTCCTGCAGTTGTCACAGTCATCTCATAATGAATTCCAGCATCAGTACCGCACTCATGGCTCTTCCCGTGGGGAACAAGCAGGGAAACCACCCTGGTTGAGAAAGCAGGCCTGCAGTACCCAAAGGACTTTGAAGACATGGGAAAGAGCAGAAGGTAGCTCCATGTTTCTTGAGGCTCTGGGAAACAAGATTTGCTACAGCAATACACCCCTCCTGCCTGACAACCTGGAGGCCCACTCTACAAAGCGCTGCTGGGACACTGCACACTTCCTGTCCAAAGCCGATTTCCCTCTGGGGTTCCTGGTTGGGCCAAGAAGTTGTGCTGGCTTGGTGCTCATACAGCCACTCTTGGCTGGCTAGAGAGTGCTATAGGACCTGGCAGAAGGGGTAAATCTGGTGACAGGTTTTCAAAAGCTCAAGAGCCCTTCTTCAGTGTAAGTGTGCCTCTAGCCACCTCCACCACTACCTCCTGCTCCAGCATCTACCTGAGCAACAAACTCCTGGAATAAAGAAGCTACCAAAAAAAGGTTAAAACTGACAAAATCAAACCAAACTCTGCTGCCATCTTAAAAGACAAGCCCTTATTTTTAGGCTTGGTTTCACTGCACCTTCCAGACTGCTTTGAATATAATCTCCTTCAGGTGTCTCTTTCTTCCCACCAGCTCTGTGACCTGGCTTTACACTCCCTGAGGAGCATCCAGCTGGTTTCCTGGCCAGTCAGGTCCTTCTGCAGGCTGGCCATGTCTCCCTTCCCCTTTACAATACAATACAATACCATACACCAGGTTGAAAGAGACCTTCAAGATCATCGCGTTCAATCTATCAACCAATCCAACCCACCTAAACAACTAAACCATGGCACCAAGCACCCCATCAAGCCTCCTCCTGAACACCTCCAATGAAGGTGACTCCACCACCTCCACGGGCAGCTGATTCCAATGGGCAATCACTCTCTCTGTATAGAACTTCTTCCTAACACCCAGCCTAAACCTGCCCTGGTGCAGCTTGAGACTGTGTCCTCTGCCTGGGAGAAGAGACCAGCCCCCACCTGGTTACAACCTCCCTTCAGGTAGTTGTAGAGAGCAATAAGGGTCACTGCCTTTTAGCCAGCTCAGAGGTTTCTCCCCAGGTGGGGGCTCCAGGGCTCTCTGGGACTGCAGAGCTTTTCCCCTCTCAGAGCCAGACCTAGAGCACACCCCGCCAGGACAGAATCACCCCAGACAGGGAGCAGACTACACATACCATTTGGCTGGAGAAGCCAACTTTCCCAAGGGAATTAGTCATTCCACTAGTGCACATGCTGTTCATGGAGCTGACTCAAAAGAGCAGAGAAAACAACACTGCACAGGTCTGTGCACAAACTTTCAAATGAACCATGCTCACATCTGGTTTCCACCTGGTCTGCATTCCCTCTCCTGCCTGCTGCACGCCTTCAGTGTCTGCACAGACTTTGCAAGGCTCTTGGCGAGTAAAACAGAGCTTTGCTCTTCCCTCTCCCCACATCAGCACTCAGCTCTACCAGCTCAAGCAGGGAGCTGCGGTTTGTCCCCAGCTCCTCTGTACCTGCCTGCTCCATCCCACATGCAGCAGTGACACACTGGTGGCAGATGACCTCTCCCTCTTTGAGCACTCCTAGAGATAGGGTGGCAAGCCCAAAAGTACAGACAGATTGAGGGCATCCAAAGCCCCATGGAAGGTGCATAGGCTGTGCCATCCTGCCCTGACACTTCATGCAGGAGGTACAACACTTTCTATTTCAATTTTGCTTTCTACAAGCATGGTGAATTAATAGAGTTTGCTGAAAAACATCAGGGAGAGACGCAGTGAAGGCCTCCTTCCAGCATGCACATACTGCTCCTTCGGGCTTTCTTTGGAGGGGCCCACGTGATGGAAGAAACATAGTAGGTTGTCCTAAGAACAGCACAGCCTCAGCCACAATTTGCCATGCAGAATACCAGCTGAAGATGTGATGCTACACAGGAGGAAGAACTTGACCACAACTGGCAGGAGAAGCACGTGCAGGGACAGTGGGAGAGCAAAATGGAGATTATAAGGGAAAGGTACGGGAGGCAGATGAGTATCATCAGTTTAACCACAGAAATGCCACCAGCTCTGATGGGCTTTGGGTTGTTTAAGAGGTGGTAAAACCAAACAGCACACGAGTTTGTTTTCTTTCCTTGCTCTCTTTCCACACAGCGCTGGTAAATTCAGCTCAGCTCATGCCAGCATACAACAGTGCAAGTGCCTGGCTTCCTTCTCATTTGCCGGCTTCCTTCTCAAGATTATACCTTTTTATTTCTCCACTTTTCCAGAACAAAGGCAGCACTGTTTTGTACCTGCACAGCTACTTAGTCATTGCTGAGCCAAGCCATAAAACCAAGTATGTCAGGAAAAAAAAGCACGAATAAAGGATTTGATTAGGGCAAGGGGAAGAGGGAAAGGGGAATAGATATGAGATTTGTGTTTCTGCCACACACAGTTATTAGAGGCAGTGGGGACACGTGGATTGCATTTGAAAAGTTCACAGTACAGCCCTTAATCGTGAAACTCTTGGCTGATGTGCATCAATATGAATTTAGGGACTTGGGTGGTATCAAGAAGATTCATACTCACTAGGAGTGCAGCTCCCAAGCTGGACTGCTTCCTAATTTCTTTACCTAATTTCTAACAAAATGCCATTCACAAAGCTAATACCCACCACACATTATGGTCCTGTTCAGCTGCTTAGGACTCGCTGCCTGTGGATCTCAGTGGGGCTCTGAGGCAGCAACTACAACGTTTTGGGCCTTTTATTTCTACAGGCTGATCGCTACTCACTTCGTGTAGAGAGAGCTTTCCAAATCAGAGCTGACCCGTTTCTGCCTGTGGCACTGAGGGCACCTCTTCCACTAATCTCGTGTGTCAGTGTGGTATGGGTGGTAATACTTGTCTCTGGGACAGCAGTTTAGGGATTTACTGAGTCCCACACATCGCGTCCTTTAATTCAGTGTCAACCAAGGATAAGCCAAGGACCTAGGGCAAAGTGTGATCCATCACAATTTCATGCTGGGTGGGTGCTGCATTGTTAGCAATGCAGCTCTGACTTTCAGATGAGAAACCAAGACTGAATTGCTGCCTGGCTGCCTGTGCTCCAGATCTGGGGAGAACGGTATAATCATGTTTTCTCGCTCCTGCCACCCAGCAGGACTTAATGTGGTTAAAATCAGTGGGGTGCAAAAAAATATAAAAAAAGGAAAAAAATCCTATATGTAGCCATAAAATCAGAAACACCACAAACAGAACTAGAGTGATGAGTATTTCTGTCAATAATGCCAAGAAGCTTTCATCACCCTGCCACAGAGGGCACAGAGGTGATGGGCAGTGACATTTACGCTGCAGCGATGACCACTCATCCTCTGCCCCCGTGCTGCCTCCCTCCCTGCTCCTAGGGCACCTCAGCTACAAACATCTTTCCACGTGGCTCTGGTTTGCTCCCCTGTAAGTGGCAGTGGCCTGGCTGTTGGTGGCATCAGGTGGCAGCTGCTGGGCACACACAGAGCACTGCCCATCCCACCCCGCATGGGCACTGTCCAGAGCTATTCACTGAGGTGTGCAGCACGCAGATACCTTTGTGGAGGGGTGGCTCTTTTCTGCAGCTTTGGACCTGACCTCTTGGCACCCTGCAGATTTCTGGGTGCAGAAAGGAAAGGGGAAGCAGGCTTGCCAACACTTTGAAAAGCTTCATCACCATTTCTACACCAGCAACGCCCTCCAGCTTTTGTGAGAACAGCCTGAAGGGTATCTGGTTGTTACTAAAGCCCGCATCTTTCCACAGTAAAACACAGTCGGCCCCTGGGCTCGTGTTAGGACTACAAAGCTTGTTTGTATACTGGGAGGCCAGGAAGAATTACCCCATCTGACTTCCTGTGCATCCCAGCCTATTCATTTTCACTCAGTTACCCTGTATTAAGCTTAATTACTCCAGTATTAAGATTAATGGCTTGTGTTGATTGCAGCCTACCTCAAAAGAGAGACTATTAAGGAGTTTGAGACAAAGCAGCCTCTGCTGGGGGTGGTTTGTCCCCAAGGCTCTCTGTCCCTGCTGCCAAAAACACAAGCCCCGTTGAATCTTTTTTCCCTTCACTTTACCAGTCAGGGATGATTGCCCTGAATTACCTCCTGAGGTTAAGGATCCCTTCGGTATCCGGTGTTTTCTCTCTGCAAAAGTACTTGGGCATAGAAGACAAATCACTTCTCATTTCTCTTTGCCTTGCTAAACAACTCTCTCGCTCTTAATGGCTACTTTTTCTAGCTCTCACCTCTCTTTTTGAAGGTCTGTGCTCTCCCTTCCCCAGGTTTCCAAACCAGCTGTTACAAAACCAGAAGCAGCACTGCATCTGCAGCTGGCAGCAAGGTGAGATCTTGGGATGCGGCAGCCTTCAGCATCACCCGAGTGAACGTTTGCTGCTCTACCCCACTTTAATCAACAGCAGAGCCTTTGCTAAACGAATCCACCTCCAGCAAAGGTGGGTAAAAATAAAACTGAGGCTGATAAAGAAAGAAAGAAAAAAGCCATACAGCTGGGTTCTTCTTCACTCTTGTAATGGAGGGACTTGGGAAGCCTTTCAGTAGAGGAACATAATCCTTTAGCATTCGCTGTAACCACTGTGGGCTGATATTACATAGGGAACATCTTGACACAGTTCAGAAACTGCCTCCAACATTGCTCCTGAAGTAGATTCACTGCTTTGCATCAGGGTAGACAAGTGCAGATACTATGTTAGTATAATTCTTAAGGTCCTGATTTCTTCTTCTGATGCAGTACTAAGCATGACATTGCCTGGTTCACATAACTCTTAATCCCCTTTCCTTTTGTGATCATGAACAGTTTGATGGTAGCTGATCTCCTAGCATGGCAGCCAGGCATCCCTGGGAAGGACCACAAACTGTCACACTGTAATATACTCAACTGCTGCAGTGGAAACTGCTGCCTTCCCTCCTTATTTCTGGAAACAGGATAAGGATTTAGGTTTCCATGGGCTGCTTTTGGCCTTTGGTCCAAGAACAACTAAATCTTCATTGAATGAAAAAGGATTTGTCTAGGTGATGTGATCTTCCTTGCTAGAGACTGCCAGCACAGACAGTTTGTCCTGGAGAGCTATCAGAGTGGGCCTAACCAAGCATTATCCTTTCTCTTCTCTGCTCCCTTGTGCCAGGACTAGGAAGTTACTTTAGATAGGCTGAACAGAAATAAACATCACCCATCCCTTTTTCTAATGCCACAATCCTTTCCTCTGAGCTTAGTCCTGGTGCTGTGCAGTCACAGCCCAGTTGACCAGGTTCCCTGGAGATGAGGTGTGCTTGAACCAGGTATGTCTAGGAAATGCAAAGTAATTTGCTTCATTTCCCCATAAGTGCTGACCATACAGCAACACATACTCCTGTCCCAAGCTGCTCCCTGGTTTGGGCCTTACGCGCTTGCTAAGCAGACAGCTCACGTGCCTTCCCACCTGCACCAGATCCTCTAAGGTATCTCCACTCAGATCTCAGCTCCTTTCTGTTAATGTTGCTGCTCAGCAGGACTTCATTCCCTGCCCTGAAAGATGGAGGCAAGGCAGCTTTCTTCTTCATACTCTGGTTTTTCGTTTGGGTGTTTGTTTTATTCCCTTTTTCGTTGCTGCCATTTGCTTCCCTTTTCAGACCAAGTTGAGCACCAAAGCAGCTAAGGTCACTGCAGTGGCACAAGAGACACATTTCAATCTGGGGAGCAAGCAAATACCTTGAAAGCATGTAGAAAAGAAAATGGATTGTCTTCCTCTGGGCTTTCCTACAGCTCTGTTGTGATGCTTCAGCCTGCCCAGCACAGACTCCTCAAGATTACTGAAGCCATGAGCTAATTGAGACCAGATTTATTGCAGTCCCTAATAAAGAACTGCAAAAGCAAACTAGCCTCAGACTTCATTAAAAGTCCTTGTTTAACCATTAAGCTTGCTTAACTCTGCTGCAGGACAAGATTGTCTGGAGCAGACAATCTCCTTCCCTTATCACTCAATCCTATTGCATTTTGATGTCAAAATAATGCTCTCATCCATGACAATGATGTCGTGTTCCCTGAAAGGCATGGCTCACAGCATTTGCTAGGTGGGTATCGTCACTGTCCTTCTGGGGTATTTATACTAAGGGTTACTGGAAAGAATTTCAGTATGAGGAATCAGCCTCCCTGCTGTCTCCTCTATCCAGCCAAAATGGTGCTATGCAGGGAGCAAAAGCAGCATCCCTGGATGATTGTATAAATGCAAGCTGCTCAGAGCTACAGCCCAAAAGGTTCACTGCCGGGGCAGGGGAGGGCAGTAGAGGAAGAGCCACCGCAGCCTGGTTCCTGCTCTCCTCCTGCTTGTCCTGACTCTCTTTTCTGCTCTCAGTCTGTCAAGAGCATCTGTAAGACCATAAATTAACTTTGGTGACATGCTTTGAGATCTCAGGATAGGAGTGGCTATAAAATCCCCAGAACTATTGATGTCTTCTATTATTTATTAATGCTGTTGTCATACACTTAGCTTGGAGCTCTTGAAGTATTTTGAACAACCAAGGAAACCACCATGCCTGGGCAGAGGCTCGAGCTCTGCAGCAAGGTGACCCTCGTGGGCTTCAGAAGGCTATTTTCATGGGCAGTTTTGTGTGACACAAAGCCAGAGGAGCAAAGTAAAGTGGAGGGAAAATGCCTCCTGAGATGCCTTGCCAGGTTTTGGCTGCAATGGCCTCCCAGAGCAGCGCGAGGATAAGGCACGGTAGGAAGCATTGCTACATAGCCGTGGCTCAAATGCAGTCCTGAGATGGAAAATCTGACTCCAGCCTCAGCTCTGCAGGGACAGGTTTGTCCCAGCTGGGAAAGGTCAGTGGGTCAGGAGGGCAGAGCTGCACCCACGACACCTCTGCCCCAGGCTGGACCTTCCCCAAAGGGAGACTCTGCAGCCAGGCAGAACCGTTTTTCTCTGCATTGTGTCTTTAATCGGAGCACAAAAGCCATTCCTTTAAGTGGGTTTAAATGGTTAAAGGCACTTGTTCCTCTGAAAAGAGAATGAAATTGCTATTGACACCTCCACAAAAGAGAGGCTTCTCAGGCACAGAGAGAAGCAGCGGCTGAGAAGCCTTCCTCACTTTGCACGCCTGCAATTAGATCTGCAGCCTCCCTCCTTTGCTCTCCTTATAGAAATAGGTGCCAGTACCTTCAAAGGAAGAGAAACCTAATGGCCCCATCGGTGGTTTGATGAATAATTAATTAATGCTGCTACATTAATCGGCAAGTTAACCAAGGCTGGAGAGAGACTGCCGAATGCAGAGAAGCATCTTTGGGCAGTCAGGTTGGGCACTGGGGCAGGGAGATGATCCACACCCACACTGCCATCAGGCAGAAAGCACAAATGAACAGACACTGGGACACTCCTCTTGCTCAGTGCCATACATTGGGGGACTTCTTAACGAGGACAGAAACCAGTGTGTACATCAGGCTGCCTTCACTCACCAACCGCACAGTGCAGGAGCCCCTGTGTTGCATGACCCCTCTGGGGCATCCAGCAGAGCTCAGAGCAGCCAGTCTGCTGTGGCTCCACTGCGGGAGGTCTCGCTGAGCAGCAGCAGGCTGTCCTTTGGCCCAGAGAAGCTCAGCTTCTCTTTGGCACGACCAGCAAGGTCAGTGTGCCCCATAAGGAGTCACATGAGCGCTGTGCGAAGGCACTTGCCACGGGAGGGAAGTCAGTTCTACCTCTGCTGCCTGAACAGGGGGTTGGCAATTTTAGCCAGCACTTTGGGTGCTTGGTTGGAGGTGCTCTTTAAGTGCCGGGCTTTCTGCAGTGCCTCCTACAATGGGCCATCACTGCTGTGCTGTAAGACAAATAAATAACATCACACACGACCCGCTGGTTGCGCTTGTGAAACATGAGGAAAGAAGGTAAGCGTGAAACCTGCTTCCAGACGTTGGCCTGATCGATATTTGTAAGAAAACAACAGCAAGGCCATGCCCATTGGAGCCTTCTCAGAGAAATGCTCAACGTGCCACTGAAAAATGCCATCTCTTCAGCTTCTATTTGGATTTAATCCTCCTCCATTCACCCTTTCCAAATCTAAAAGGGAAAAAAAAAAAAAAGGGGGGGGGTGGGGGAAGGAAAAAAGAAATCTTCCTGGCTGAAACATTTGGTTCTCGCTCAAGAATCTGGTCTGAATTTTACAAAGGTTTCCTGGAAGCAGAGATCAAGGGGCTGGTGTGGGGCTCAGAAAAAGCCCTCTGGCAGGATGAAGTGGAGAAAAGTGCCAGAACCTGAGACTGATACTTTGTCATTCGCTCGTTGGGAACACTGCACAGGACTGCTCCTGCTAATTGAAATCAGCAGTGACCAAAGCTCGTTTGCGGAGCCTGGGCTTTGGCCAAGTGTTTGTGTGCAGAGGAGGAAATGAGATCATAAAAGTCATGACTGGCCTCCAAACTCGGGGTGCGTAATTGCCTCTCACACCTTACTTCCCAGACTCTCCAAATATCACCTTTCCTAATAAAAGTCAGAGCGGAGCTCCTCACCTCAATTTTGAGCTGGCAGCCCATGGAAAGGACCCAAGAAAATCCCTGTGCTGGGATTGTCCCCGGTACAAGTGGATTAAAGCCGCTCTGCAGTTGGCCCCTGTCCAGCTGGATGCAGCTTTGACATATTTATGACATTCATGTGCAACATTTCTTCTCAGGTAAAAATCCATGCCACCATGAGCTTGCCTAAACCACATGTTGAGACCCACAGGATTAGTCAGGGCAAGGACTAGCGAACAGGGTAGAACAGGGTAGAACAGACCTTCAAGATCATCACATCCAAACTGTCATCCAACACTACCTAATCAACTAAACCATGCAAGCAAGCACCCCATCAAGTCTCCTCCTAAACACCTCCAGTGATGGTGACTCCACCACCTCCCTGGGCAGCCCATTCCAATGGCCAAACACTCTTTCTATGAAGAACTTCTTCCTCACATCCAGTCTGAACCTCCCCTGGCATAGCTTGAGACTGTGTCCTCTTGTTCTGGTGCTGGTTGCCTGGGAGAAGAGACCAACCTCTGCCTGGCTACAACTTCCCTTCAGGTAGTCATAGGCAGCAAGGAGGTCTCCCCTGAGCCTCCTCTTCTCCAGGCTAAGCAACCCCAGCTCCCTCAGCCTCTCCTCACAGGGCTGTGCTCCAGACCCCTCCCCAACTTTGTTGCCCTTCTCTGGACACGTTCCAGCAAGTCAACATCTTTCCTAAACTGAGGGGCCCAGAGCTGGACACAGGACTCAAGGTGTGGCCTAACCAGTGCAGTGTACAGGGGCAATGTAGTCCAGGGATGAGCAACCTTTCACTGCTGAGCCACCCTTCTGACCACAGATCCCAAGACATGGCTGAAACATCTCATGCCTGACACCTGACTCTCAAACAGGCTCCCCATGCCCATCTCAAACACCACGGGTGAACAAGGGGGCAGAGGCACCGTTTGGTTTTCCCCCCAAAAGCTGAGCTTGTCACGTTCTTTTATTGCTGAGGTAGGCAGGACCGGCGGTGGGTTGATGTGAGCAACACCACGGAATTGCTGCCTACTTAAATATATATATACACGGGGGGAAAAAATACCCAGTGCCTGCGGCAGATACTGCGATTGAAGTCACAATACGCCCACCGGCATGTCCACCCCCAGAGAGCTGTCGTCACAAGTGTCCCAGCACGACGACACCACGAGGTTAGAGCAGCATAATCGTGTAGCATCACTCCTACCCCAGAGCAATGCATCCACATGCCGAAGCTACCCCAAATACCAAGCCTGCATTACACCAGGTTTGCTGCAGAGTTTCTGAGCCGTGACCTAAGATGCCACAGCTTTCTCTCCACAACTAATGGAGTGCTTGTCTGGAACCCTCAGCAGCACCCACTGCTGAGAAAAGGTGTCCAAGGGAAAGAGCAGGAATGTCAAGCCAATGATTAAGACAACTCATCTCCTCTAATGGCATGTCATCTCATTTGTTTTCTTCTCAAAGGACAGAATGAAAGCCTGAATTAACTAATTCCCTCCAGTCATACACCAACTAATTGCACTGGCTTCCTTTCCCCAGCTCACTCCATCCATCTCACACCCATTTACTCCTAATGTGCCCTAAAAGTTGGCTTGTTTGCAAGGAGAGGTACAATCTCATTTCCTGAGGAAGGCTGCATCCTTTGGAGTGGCAATAGTTTGCCATAGCTGCCTCACAGCCTGATCTCATGGCTCTTGCCCCCAGAACACTCAATGCTAAAGCAGGAAACCCAGCAGTAGGGTCCCCATGGCCACGAACACTGTCTCCATTACAAAGGTCTGAACCTACACAGGAAGAACTCTCCTAGCTGACCATGACAGCCCACCTGAGCCCCACTTCTTTTCAGGGCACTGAGGGTGGATCAGAAGGGACAGTTTTGCATCCTCTTCCTTCTGTACACCCTCTCTGGCAACATCCCTCCCAGAGCTGCACATCCTGCTCCCAGTGCTGCCAGTGGCCACTTGCAGCCACGGCAGGTTGGAGATTTACACATCTGCTGGCTTGATGGGAGGAAACAGAGAGAGGAGGGGCTGTGGTAATTATTCTATATCTGGGGTTCCACCTAGGACTGGCCACTTCTACCCATAAAGCTGCCTTGCAAACAGCTCCAGCACAATACTGTTTGGGAGAACTGCACAGCACAGGTCTTGCTGACAGATTACAGGAATAATCAAGATCAAGGCATGAGCTGCAGGAGCCCTGCTGGGGCGGAGGCCAAGCACCAGGTAAACAGGAGAGAGTTGACATGAGCAGGGAGGAGAATTAATCCCACCATGAAAGTAAAATGTGGAGGAACCAGGCTGAAAAGGAAGGCACTGAGATTTCCCAAAGCAGAAAAGGAAAGGTGAGATGGAGGAACGGGATAGGAGAGCATGAAGTCAAACACAGGCCCACCAAGGAATGGCTCTTGGACCTGCTCTGTCCTAAGCTCTCACCTTTGGTATAGGCATTATTTGCCCAAAGGAAAAGCAAAAAAGGTCTTCATTAGAGGCTTTTCTAGGCTGGTAGCTGCCTCGTCCTGCTTACACCAAAGCCAGAAAGCACTCCTCCTCCTCATCCAAAATGCAGCAATGAAGAGAACAAACCCAAGACAAAGAGACACTGGGAGACAAAACAAGGAAAAAAGGATGAGGGCACCAACAAAACAGTCCTTGACTTTATCTCCCCACTTCAGACTGCCCTGCCAGAAGAAACACAATTCATTTCCTCCTCATCTCCTCTGCCTCTCCTAGTTCCTCTTGTAATACATAGGACCTGAACATAAAAAGGGATGGGTCTGAGTCAATGGCAACGTTAGGCTTGGAGAATCTGAGGTCAACCCCTGCATTTCTTCAACGGGACCAGATGAGAGCCAGCACGGAGTCTTTCAAAAGCCTCTCCTAAATGCACGCTTGGTAGGGTGCCCACTGGCAGGAAGTGGAGGTGGAGTAGCCTTGGTGCCAATATGCTCCCTGTCAAGCAGCTATGCTTTGCAAACCAGCATCTATCCTCTGTGACAGCTGCAGGATAGAAGGCATCAGCGTAGGTCCAAGGTATGAAACTCAGCAGGTCTTACCAAGAACAGCAGGGCCAGTAACCCAGCTGTCTGCAAAGTCAAGCTGAGGATTAAGAAATTCTCATTACTGCTATTTGCAGTGACATTTTTAAGAGTGTGACTCATTCAGGGTCACATGGGAAATACAGGAAAGACCTAGAAACAGGTCGAGGTGCCCTGACCCTCAGGGGCAGTTGCTAACTACTCAACCATGCCTGTGAGATTGGGCAAGGAAAAGTGAAGACCTCTGGAATTATAACGAGGTTTCACAACCTTCCAGCTCAGAGTTTGGAAAAGGAGAGTGACGTTATAGATGACTAAAAAACCCCCCACAAACAAACCAAAAACCCAGAAGAGAACCTCTCCCAGCCTTAGCGACAAGATTACCTGATGACAAAGAAGGGAGGTGCTAAAAAATAACCCAGGCAGGTGGCTCTTAAAAAAAATAATGATGAGACAGAAAAAGGAAAGAGGAAATGCAGCTGAAAGAAGAGCCTCTCTCATACTGGTGCCATTCTTGACATCTGAGCAAGTCATTTTAAAGAAGACTAAAATAATATTTACATACTGACAAACTGACTGGATTTTGAAGACAACTCTGTTAGATCATCTCCAGGGAACAAAAGAATGATGGGCCAATTAGCTGGGCTTGCAGAGAGCACTTTGCTTCTTTTTGTTATGATTCGCTACACACTTCTCGCCTGGATTGGGACTGCTCTTCAGACAGACCAAGCAACAGCTCTGGCCTCCAGATGTTTTCTCCTACTGAATGTTTGTGCTGTGGTGGTTCTGAGGCTGCAGCCAAGCACAGTAAACTCTCATCGTGAAGGTGAGCTCACCCTCAATGAATGCCAGCTCGGCTCCGCTTGAGAGCTCTCTGCTCACTGGTCTTACCCAGCCAACACAGGTTGTGCTTTACCCAACACCCTCTTGCTGAGTTAATTAGAAGAGAAAAAAAAAAAAAAAAAAAAAGAAAAGAAAGCTGACCCCAAAGTGTAGTGTAAAATCAAACCTTGGTTTGAGACTCAGACAGGTCTTTTCCTTCTTTCTTGTTTTCACACATTGGCTCATTTCCTGCTTCTGCCCAGAAATGCAAACTGACGCACAGCAAGGCTGGTTTAGGGGGTGGGATCTGTGACTTTGAACAGAGCTGCTGAAAATACACCAGTGGGCTGGGGAGGGCCATGTTTGCTCACTCCAAACTCCCTGCACCTAATGGTGCCCCCATGACCTAAGGTGCAGGCAGCTCTGCCTCAAAATGAATTGTTGGATGATGTCACTGATTTCACATATTTCACTATCAGGAAAGAGGTGGAAGAGAAGTGGAAAAGGGAGAGCAGTGAGAAAGTGAAGCAACTATTGGTCAGGAGCAGAGAAAGAGAGAGAAAGTTCCTGTATGCCAGGTAAGTCTCACAGTACTCCAAATAAACAGAGGGCATTCCCATCCATTTATTAGTGATCATTTTACATTCAAACATCAAACCTTTACATTTACATCAAACCTTATCTCAGGTTCAAACCTTCCTAAAGCTGCCTGCAAACCTGCAACCCTCACCACATGATTTATTCTGGATAACCTGCCTTTGCAATATGCTGTGTTCCTCCCTTGGTACTATGGAGATGCATAACTGACATGGATAAAGGAACAGGGGGCTTTATGGTTGCTCTAAAGACAGCATGGAGAGAAATGACCAAGTATAATCTTATTTTCAACACAGCCTAGTTCTCAAATCCACTGGGAAGGAGCTGCCAGATATTTTCCTGGTAAAGAAATATCACTAGCCTGAAGCTAGGTGTTGATTTAAGGCCACGTCTGTGTGGAGAGGTTATAAAGCTAAAGATGTGATGCTGGGGGAGGAAATGCAGGGGTGATTCAGAACAAAAGACTGCGTTCGAAGTACTCATTGCATGTGAGCCAAAACTTGCACTAGTGCTAGTAGAAGAACTTACAAGTTTCACATGAGTATCATGAACAAACATGCTGGGGTTGCTTTCTGGTTCTTCACAATTGAAGGTGATCATTAAAAAGCATTCAGGTCCAGAAGTTTCACAAGACTGCCTTACTTTTGACCAAACCCTTCTAGCTCCAAAGATTTTTCCCAGAAGCCTATTACTTATTAACTTACTTTTTTTTTTTCCTTTTTCTTGGTTCTTCAACTCTAGCTTTAACACTGATTCGTGGAGCAGAAAATACCATGTGATCTCACCAGAGATTTTCCACCCCCCCGAAATTAACTACAATTAAACAACCCTTTGGGTGCAAATCCTCTCAGCTGCTGACAACAGTTGCAAAAACTGGGACCAGTTTGTGAACAAATGACCATGTCTCACTGTAAGACCTTTTTGGGGAGGGACTAAGAGATCTTATGGCATGGAACAGAAAGCAACACCTTCGTTTTGTATGGCTTTGGGACCTTTTATGAATGTCTATCATGGCGGTATGAGCTGCAAGCAGGTTGTTGTGGGACACTCAATTCATGGAAATCAGTGTAGTTGCTTCAGCATCCATGGAACTAGATGGATTTACACCAACTGGATATTGAGCACAGGCTTTACAAATAAGTCTCTGAAGGACTTTGCTGCTATGAAGTGTGATGAATTTCAGTGATGCTTTTCCCAACAGGAAGAACATCCTAGTGAGTACTAAGCTGAACTAATGTTCTCATACGCAATGTGCACACCGAAGTGCCCAGAGAAGTCCATCACGTGCACCAGCTTAGCTGCAAGCACAACAAAGACGGCAAAGAAAGGAGAAAGTTGAAGATTGGGGACAACTCAACATACCCCTCAAAATGTGTTCCTACCACCAGGTACAATCTGTTCTCCTTCACTCACTGAATGCTGCTTTTGCTGGCAGAGGACAGGCTATAGAGGAGCAGAGTGCCTAAAGCCATGCACGCAGAGGAGTAAGGGACAAAAGAGCAGCTCCTAACCAGGAAATCATGAGTTGGATTTTCCTAAAATCCTGAGAGCATGGAAGTGCCCAGCACCCGCTGGGATGGCCTGGCACATCTGTCTCCAGGCCCCATTGTGTCTCCCTGGTCTTTTTCAGGTGGTTTATTTTTGAACAGTAATCCACAAAGCCTCTCTGAGGCCAGCCATGCTGGAGTATGGGTTCAGGGTGGCCAAGAGGAAGGGTCTTTCTCTTGTAGACATCCTGAATGCTTCTCCCACCTTTCCGCTGTCCACAGCACACTGCAGAGAGCTTTCCCAGGGAATTGTGCACTCAAGGAAAGGGAAACCAAGCAAACAGCAACAACAAAAAAACTTTGATCATGTCATTAGGGCGCAGCCTACAGTACTTCCTTATGCACAAACTGGGACAGGAAATACAGACGTGACTCCTGTGGGTCCTCTCCCTACATTATCATTTGAGAGGACAGGAACTTTGTGTCATAGCTAGCTAGAGATGCTCATGGCTTGCTAAGCTCTTTTCTACAACATATAAACAAACTGGCAGCCAAGAAGATTCTCTCTCTGGATTGTTTATATGCTTTTCCTTTGACCTGGTCACCTCTTTCCTGCACAACCGCTTGCTGTGGGAACGTATTCCCAAGCGCTCCTCTCCTGCTTTGATCATGCTTGATGCTCCTGCTTGAAAAACCCAAGACCTCTCACTCTCCTCTGATGTTGCTCAGAGGAGCAGAGAGAAAGAAGGAAAAGAGGAGCAGAGAGAAAGAAGGAAAAGAGGAGCAGAGAGAAAGAAGAAAAAGAGGAGCAGAGAGAAAGAAGAAAAAGAGGAGCAGAGAGAAAGAAGAAAAAGAGGAGCAGAGAGAAAGAAGAAAAAGAGGAGCAGAGAGAAAGAAGAAAAAGAGGAGCAGAGAGAAAGAAGAAAAAGAGGAGCAGAGAGAAAGAAGAAAAAGAGGAGCAGAGAGAAAGAAGAAAAAGAGGAGCAGAGAGAAAGAAGAAAAAGAGGAGCAGAGAGAAAGAAGAAAAAGAGGAGCAGAGAGAAAGAAGAAAAAGAGGAGCAGAGAGAAAGAAGAAAAAGAGGAGCAGAGAGAAAGAAGAAAAAGAGGAGCAGAGAGAAAGAAGAAAAAGAGGAGCAGAGAGAAAGAAGAAAAAGAGGAGCAGAGAGAAAGAAGAAAAAGAGGAGCAGAGAGAAAGAAGAAAAAGAGGAGCAGAGAGAAAGAAGAAAAAGAGGAGCAGAGAGAAAGAAGAAAAAGAGGAGCAGAGAGAAAGAAGAAAAAGAGGAGCAGAGAGAAAGAAGAAAAAGAAAAACAATCAAACAAAACAACAAAACCAGCAAGAATCCCACATCTGAAAGTCTTTAGTTAATAGCACAAACTGTGCCACACAATGGTAATGTACCTCAAGTCGCCTTAAGAGCCACTTTTTCATTGTGAAAAAAAAATCTGCCTTTGAAATATACAGAATACAGAATTAACCAGGTTGGAAAAGACCTTTGAGATCACCAAGTCCAACCTATCACCCAACACCATCTAATCAACTGAACAATGGCACTAAGTGCCTCATCCAGTCTCTTTTTAAACAATTCCAGTGATGGTGACTCCACCACCTCCCTGAGCAGCCCATTCCAGTGGCCAATCTCACCTTCAGATGCTGTATGTACTTATGCCCTTAGAGCTCCAGTTTCTGGCTAAGATTCCTTTACAGGCATTAGGAGAGAGGGCTGTGCATAGGTTGGTGCTCTTGCCTTCCCTGTCCCACTCTCTCCTTCACATCTCAGAAGACAATAACAACAAGGACTTCAAACACAAGGACTTCATGCAAACAGTGAGGGAGCAGACCTAAGCTGTGCCTCCCCACAGCCCTGGCTTTGGAAAATGCCACCAAACTGCACACCCAAGTGACAGCTGACACAGTAGGTGTCAAGGCGTGACCAAGTGGTGGGTGTTTGGGAGCTGGCTCAGCACCGGTAAGCAAAAGTCAGAGCCCGTGCAGATTCAGTTCCAAATGGAAGCAAAAGCTTCAGAAGTTCACAAAAAGCTAACGAAGACCCCAGAGTCTGCTTCCCGCAGTGATAGGCAAGCACAGGGGAAAGAAGGGGGTTTATTTAGCTGTCTGTTCACAGGATGGATCTGAACTAAGTCTGCACTGACCCGTCCCTCTGAGCCTGGTGGATACATACCTAGACCAGGCAGGTTATAAGGACAGTTTCATCCCAATCTGTTTTATGAAGCTCTCCTCTGACTTAATTTCTCATGCTCCCACCACTCCCAGCCTGCAGACCCCATGGCTGCCAAAAGTGGGGCTGTCAATGCCTAATTACCTTGGTGAGAACAAAGCAAATGGACAAGAGAAAAAAGAGTCCACAAAGGCAGAGATGTTGCACACACACAGAGGAAGCATTGCCTTCTCAGCAGAAAATAGAAGGTTCAGTCTCCAGCTGTCCCTGTAGACAGGGACAAGCCCCATGAAGAAGCCCTCAGGGCAACGTGGGGACAGGAGGGTGACAGACACTAACATCTGTAGTACTAGACCAGATGTCATATGGAAAAAGCTGCCCAGGCTGCTTTCTCTCCTGCTCATCCCACTTCCATCTTCTGGACCATTCATGTCATCAGAAAGAACAAGTTCTCAAAAGGGATGACCCTTCTGCACCCTGCAGCTCCCAGAAACAGGAGCCTCTGTCAAGGGCAGCCCTGTCCATGCAGCCTGGTCAGTCAAGGGGTTCTTTGCAGCCTGGGAGGGTGGTAGTCTGTACTAAAGGATTGGAAGCTTCCCATTCTGAGAGGGCGTTTGGCCCCACTGTTACTGTGATAGCAGGAGAAAGGTCCAACCTGCCCGTGGGTCAGGGCTGCCCCATGAAACTCCCCCGACGCATGTACCAGGACAAAGCCAACGACTCCTCTGTTTCACAAGTAATTAACTGGGCAGCCTCCCTCGAGCCTCTTCTATTGCTTCCTGGGCACATCCCTGAAATTAACCTCAGAGCTAATGAAGGCAATTATCAATGGCAGACATGGTTTGCTTGTAATTATTTTCCCTGGAAAGGTCACCCAAAGCAGCACATTGTGAAACCCAGCTAATTGCATTGTCTGCTCACAGCGCGGAGCCGGCTCCTGCGGGGCTCCACTGGGCTCAGAGGGAGCCTCATCTGCCATCACCCAACAATTGCAGCCTCCAGCTGGGGGAAAAAGCGGCTGTGAGAGAAGAGCCCACTGCCAAAGTCTCCCTGCCACCAACATTGCTCACAGATACAGGCTCTGACTGCTGGCTTATCCCTCTCCTTTCACATGTGGCCAGCCCGCCCAGCAGTCAAGGCAGAAGATTAGATGAACTTGCCAAGCTATCTGGGTGTCAGAGGGAAGCTGCTGGATGCTTCTCTTTGGAAATGGTTTTGTTTTCATACGACTCTTTTATTTTATAAATAAATAAATAAGTAAGTAAAGGGGGAGGGGAGAATTTTGGTTGGAAAAATCCATGCTCAGGGCACGGAGCGGGATGTGGTTGGTAGCGTCAACTATAGAAGAGCCCAGTGAGGATGCTGCCCCATTTCTGAATTAACACCAGGGTGGGGGCAATGGGAACAGAACTTCTGGGAGTTTTGAAAATTCTCTAGGAAAACAAGAAAAACACAGTCAAACCAAAACAAAAGAACTGCAGGGAGCAGGACAAAACCAGCACACGGTGCACTGTTTGTCTTTGGACAGAACATTTCTGACTGCTACGGCCAGTGATGTTCCCGAAGAGTTCACGCAGGTAACGGTCTCCGCTCTGTGCTGGACAATGGATCCACCCTGGTTTCTTTCCATGATTACCCTGGCAAGCTACAGCACATCCAGAGCTGCTCAGAGAAAGCCAGACAGCACCACCTTCTTGTATTTTCATACAGTAAAACCATAGAGCAACAGATCATGCCCTGTCTTCATCACCTGCACCCGACAGGATAAACAACTTCAGTGCCAAGACCTTGGTGTCTTTGATCCCATGGATCAGAGCCCACCATACTCCACCTTTCCCTATCAGTGAAGGTTTAAGAAGACAGCAAAAACTCCTAAAGGGACTCTCAACTCCTGTCCTTGTCATTTGGGATTAAAGAGGACAAAATATTTATGCCTACAAATGGATGCCATTTAAGACTCTGAGTAGGAAGTGATAACTGTGACTGCTTGTCACATAAGTGAGCTGAATCTTGAGGTTTGCTACCCCAGCTCCCAAAGCACAGTGGGATCTTTGGTGTTTACGATGAGCTTTGCTGAGCCCATCAGCATCAACACAACCAGGCTGCTGTGAGGCTCTGGTTTGTTTTTAAACACACCAACAGAACTTTTCTGGGATGTAAAGCAGATACAGTGTCCACCCTTCCATCAGGGACATAGAATCATAGAATTGTTAGGGTTGGAAGGAACCTCAAGGATCATCTACTTCCAACCCTCCTGCCATGGGCAGGGACACCTCACACTAGATCAGGTTGTTCAGAAGCCACATCCAAGCCTGGCCTTAAAAACCTCCAGGAATGGGGCTTCTACCACCTCCCTGGGCAACCTGTTCCAGTGTCTCACCACCCTCACGGTGAAGAACTTCTTCCTAACATCCAAGCTGAATCTACCCATTTCCATTTTTTTTTTTTTTCCCATCCCCCCTAGTCCTATCACTACCTGACACCCTAAAAGTCCCTTCCCAGCTTTCTTGTAGGCCCCCTTAAGGTACTGGAAGGCCACAATTGGGTCTCCTTGGAGCCTTCTCTTCTCTAGACTGAATAGCACCAACCCTTTCAGTCTGCCCTCATAGGAGAAGTGCTCCAGCCCTCTGCTCATCCTCATGGTCCTTCTCTGGACACATTCCAGCACGTCCAGATCTTTCTTGTAATAGAGGCTCCAGAACTGGACACAGTACTCCAGGTGGGGTCTCACCAGAGCAGAGTGGAGGGGGAGAATCACCTCCCTCAATCTGATGGCTATGTTTCTCTTGATGTAGCCCAGCATGTGGTTGGCTTTCTGGGCTGCAAGTGCACACACTGGTGGCTCATGTTGAGCTTCTCATCCACCAGCACCCCCAAGCCCTTTTCTTTAGGGCTGCTCTCAAGCCAGTTGCTGCCCAGCCTATATTGGTGCATGGGATTGCCCCAACCCAGATGCAGGATCCAAGATGGATAGCCAGCTGCTACACTGGATGATGAAGCTCGCTTTTATCAGAGGTTGTTTTGGAGAGATAACACATTAAAGCACTGGTAATTAACAAAATATACATGACCCATCAAAAGCAGATGCTGCATTTTTGCCACTGTCAGCTGGGTGTTAGCCCAGCTGGCATTTCCCCACCCCTTTCCTGTCCCCACTGTGGCTGGGGGTGCAGTGTGCCTGTGCTCCACTGCAGCACAGTCCATAATCACATTCACATGTCAGGTCACACCAGGCAGGAGATGATGTGTGTGACCACATTAAAGAAGGGAATTTTTCCTTTGAGATGTCTTTGTTGACTTTAATAAAGGCTCCCTCTGGGCTTTCACGCTTCAAAGGAAAAGGGGAGAGGGACCATCTTCACACATCCTAATTAACAACGTTTAATAATTGTTCTTGTGTGCTGCTTTGGTTCTGCGTCTTTTGCACAGCTCAAAGGAAGTAAGAAGTTTCTGAAAGGGCTTAGAGAACACCAGTGTTCTCCAGCCTCAATGAACCTCAGAAAGCCACGGTGCAGAGGTGGATGTACCAAAAGATTCACACACAGTCCTCTACGGACGTGGCACCGACAGCAGCGCACGAAGCAGCGTGGGTAACCAAATGTTGTCTTCTACAGAGTTTCTTAGGTTGGAGAATTAAGTTACTTTGGTGGCCTATAAAAGTACACAGAGCAGAGCAGTTGCTTATGTTGCTCTGTTTGGAGAGCCCTTTGGGAGGCTAGCAAGGAAGCACAACAGTTGGAGTGCTAGCCACACATGCCCCCCATCACCTGTGAGGTGCCTGCCATTCTGAAAACAGAATCTCAGCATCTCGATGAAATCAGGACCCTGTGTCCTGCAGTACAGTTCAGGAGAGACCAGGGAATGACAGGACCTCACAGGAATTCAGTGGAAAATAGGTTCATTGTGCTCTTGCTACTCTCAAATGATACTTGGAGCTCCAGCTTCAGTAGCAAACAGAATTTCTCCCAACCATGTGGCCACCGAAAGTAAAATATCAAAACCCCAATCTGCATCTGTAAAGACAGTGCAGCTCTCTGGCATGGAAGCCCTGTCTTAGGAGTTCCTGAGGAAAACCTGCCATCAGTGCAGAATTCAGCCCCCTCACAAGTACCACCTGCACACCAGGCTCTCACCAGCTCACACCAGTTCTTGACTCAGGGCATGGCATGTATTTAATGCGCTGAACTAGCATCCTAGGCCCTGATCGAACTCTCTTACTCATACAAGTCTAGGGTCTTGTACCTGAGATAGGCACCACAGGCTTCTCCTAAACAACACATTCGATATCTAGTGAGTTCTGAACACAGAGAGGACTTCTGGAAACCCACAGAGGATTTAAAGCTATTTGTCAAGCTTTGCAACTCTTCGTTTGCATGCAGGACTGTGGTGCTCACACATCCTCACACCAGTACCTCCATCCTCACAGCAATACAATACCTTCATCCTTGTAACAACATTCTCTGCACATCCATATTCTGCAAGGGCAGAGCCCAGTGCACAATCTCCCCATACAACACGAGTGGGTTACCTGGGCTGTTTGTCGCCATGCCACGTCTGCAATCACGTCCTGCTTCCCGAACCACAAAATTGTGTTTCTTCCCCCTGAAAACAACCATGGAAAACTTGAGCTAAATACAAAGATCTTACCCCCTTCAGCATGCTCAGCTAGAAGAAGCAGGGCTCTGCAATCCACAACGAGTCACACCTGGGTTTCCTGCCTTTTCCTGCAAGTGGTTCCACCTGAGTGGTTCCCATCACTACTGAGTGGTGGGAAGGTGGTGCTGGCATTTCACTTAGCAAGACAGCCTGTGCAGGACATCCCAGAGCTCACCCTGAGTGGGCATCTTTAAAATCCTGATATGAGGCCCCAGTCTTCCCTTGGCTGGAAACACTACAACGAGCATTTGAGCTACAGCCAAAAGCACAAGAGGTCCCAATGCCATTCACAAAATATTTAGGCAGAAAAGGACTGCAGTCCATTTACATTTCTAAGGGCAGCTTAGGCACTATTTTTGTCTCTGGCCTATAAAGACTATCAGCTCAGGCTGACATCATGAGCAGAAACAGGAGAACTGCCAAAGTTTCCCCAAGGGCTCTAGTCCTGAGTAGCAAAGCACAAGTATTGATGGGATGGAGAAGATACAGACAACCTGCCGTGCATGCGCTGCTTTTAAGCTCCTGCCCGTTATGGCCTTGGGTAAACTAATGCTACATTTGTTAACCAACATGAAATGCAGGAGGCTATAGGAACCACATGTTTTCCATCCATTCCATGTGCTCCATCAGCTTGATGGAGTTAGATGATGCAGACAGACAGTCTGAGATCTGGGTTAAATAAGTTGAACCGCTTTATTTTTCTCTTGGCATTGCAGTGTGCGCAACAAATTCTCACAGGGGAGAACATCTGGAGCACATTATTCACGAAGAGTGAAAGATGCTGTTGTGTTTGTGGAGGAACCAAGCACGCTTCTTGCAAGCATATGACACAAACCAGAGTGACAATTAATGGCATGCCAGCTTTCTTTAGAGGATATTAGTTCTACCTCATGTTAAAGAAAACCTTTGCCAGCTTCGCTGACAGCGCAGGTTTCCGAGCCGCCATTGCTCTAGCCCAGTAAGAGACATGAAAGAGAGCTTTTAAGTCTCACTCTAGTAGTTTTACATGCAGCAATGGGAATTCCTGCATACAGTAGCAAGATGTAACTGTTGTCAGATTGAGAGCATGGTAGGAATTGATGCTATGACTTCTCTCTACACATAGATATGTTTTTTTACCCAACAGCTTACTCCAAACCAGCGCAGAGACACAGCGTAGGTCAGCCAGAAATCTGTGGATTTGAGTCAAAATCTGCTGAGCTGAAGCAGCAAACAATAGAGTTTTCTATTCTTTAGTGGCCAGTGGCTCAGGCTTTTACACAGAGTGTGGAAGCCCTGCCTGGGTTGTGTCCCACCTCTCCTTGAGGGACCTTTAGCTCAGCTGTCCTGACTCCTGTAACCTAGCCCAGTTTTATGCTCTAGCTAAAACACCACATCCTCCAACAACCAACATGATGCTGGTCTGCATCCTGTGTGCAGGGTGTTTCTCTCCTGTAAGAACTCACCATGGGAAGCCAGGTGAAAAGGTGGACAGAGAAGTGGAAAGATAAGACTGCTTACCTAGAGGAGAGAGGGCAACAGCATGCATGATTAGAGATTGCATCTAACAAGTGCTGTAAGGGAATGAAGAACTTGAGGAATGACTCAAAGGAAGCATAAAATAGAAAGGAGGCCAAAAGATGACTGAGGCATGACAGACAGGTGACATTCCTCCTCCTGATTACACCATCACACAAGTAACCATGCCAGGCCACTTGGAAGAAGGTATGGGAAGATAGAGACCTGAAATGCAAGGTCAGTGCAAGAAAAGTACTTATTAAGACAGAACAAAAATCCTCCTTGTGCTCTTGACTGATGATACCAGTGTGTTTTGCACCTCCCAGGCAGAAATCCTGAATGAGAACCTTTCCAAGCTATAGGCTCCTGTTGCAGTGTGTATGTGCAGGTGTATCATAGTATCAGTCAGGGTTGGAAGGGACCACAAGGATCATCTAGTTCCAACCCCCTGCCATGGGCAGGGACACCCCACACTAGATCAGGTCGGCCAGAGCCTCACCCAGCCTGGTCTTAAACACCTCCAGGGACAGGGTCTCAACTACCCTCCTGGATAACCCATTCCAGGCCTTCACCACTCTCATGGTGAAGAACTTCCTCCTCACATCCAGCCTGACGTTTGCCATGTTATACCAACGTCAAAACCACCACGCTGCTGATATGTTTTAGCTCTTCAGGGTGCTACCTCTGTTTTCCTTTTCTCAGTTTGATAAATTCAAGTAATTTGTTCTTACCCACTCTTCCAGAAATGAGAAAATAGCTTCTAATAAGCTATGTCAAAAAGGCTGCTCCTTTTACCATGCTAACAGAAGAGCTACTTCAAGTTCAGAAAGAATGAACAAATAAATACGAGTTCTCAGACAGTAATGGCAGAGAAGTGCTTCCACTCTGTGTGTACATCAATTATTCCCTTCTATTTAAATCCATGACTAATTACCCTTGGAAGCAAAATAGCTAACATCCAGTTGAGTACAGGCATCCCTTTTAATGTAATCAAGAACTCATCTAGCTTGAAAATCATGGCAATTATCAATGAAGTGAAGGGCTGTATGGAGCTGAGCCCTGCGGCAGAAAACGCAGTGCACTGCGGGAAGGAGAGAAGGAAGGGGAGTGTCCTGTGTCCAGAGCGTGGACAAGATATGCACAACTTGTGACACAACTTTAGGAAGGCACTCAGGAGATTAGGGTTTGCTCCAGCCTCAGAGTCCCCGCTCCAATTTTCAGTTAAAATTAAGCATTTGGAGTGGTTTTTCGTTTGTTTGTTTTGGTGGCCCCAGGCGTTTCCTTCAGGAGGTAAACTGCATGTATTAGATATAAGGGCAACAAAGCTGGGGAGGGGTTTGGAGCATGAGCCCTGTGAGGAGAGGCTGAGGGAGCTGGGGTTGCTTAGCCTGGAGAAGAGGAGGCTCAGGGGAGACCTCCTTGCTGTCTTCAGCTACCTGAAGGGTGGTTGTAGCCAGGTGGGGGTTGGTCTCTTCTCCCAGGCAACCAGCACCAGAACAAGAGGACACAGTCTCAAGCTGCACCAGGGAGGTTTAGGCTGGATGTTAGGAAGAAGTTCTTCATAGAAAGAGTGACTGCCCATTGGAATGGGTTGCCCAGGGAGGTGGTGGTGGTGTCCCCCTCACTAGAGGTGTTTAGGAAGAGACTGGATGGGGTGCTTGGTGCCATGGTTTAGTTGATTAGATGGTGTTGGATAATAGGTTGGACTCAATGATCTCAAAGGTCTTTTCCAACCTGGTTAATTCTATTCTATAAAACCACAAGCCACCATCACTAAAAATGCCTCAGGATTAATTTTTTTCCTGGAGGAATATCTTCTGAATCCACTTTTCCTGCTTCTCAACACAACCTGGCTCATCACAAGACCTCTAAACTGACCTCTGGAGCTCAAGCTGATTCTTACATGGAGCTTTGTACACCCACACACATGGAGAAAGGCACACTGAGGAGAGGACTTCCACACTGTATCAGCTTTCTCAAGAGTTTTCCCCCTCTCTATGACAGTTAAAGTTGTCACACTACCTCACAGCGTTTCCATGTCTGCT
The DNA here is from genome assembly GCA_033816785.1 of Picus viridis. Classification (NCBI taxonomy): domain Eukaryota; kingdom Metazoa; phylum Chordata; class Aves; order Piciformes; family Picidae; genus Picus; species Picus viridis. The sequence goes on from CM066592.1 coordinate 5,183,856, forward strand.
CTTGAATGCAACTGACAAGTCATGTGCCCAGCAAAGCAGAGGGGAGCAGCCAGCCTTGCTGTAGGCAGTATTTGAAGATATTTGGCCATGGCTTCTGATATGCAAATGCAATTAGGCTTTTGGCTTGTGCAGTCCTATCCCAGCCTTGGCCTCCCTTGTTTCGCTGGTTAGAGACAGGATGGCTTTCAGAGAGAGGAGTATGGACAGGAGGGCTAGAACAGTTTTCACTGCCCAGTCCCACACAAAGTCATAAGAATCATAATGCTGGGAAGCACTTGGAGCATGCTGCCCAGAGAGGTTGTGGAGTCTTCCTCTCTGGAGGCTTGCAAAACCCACATGGATGCATTCCCGTGCAGCCTGCCCTAGGTGATGCTGCTTTAGCAGAGGGCTTGGAGCCAATGCTTTCTAGAGGTCCCCTCCAACTCCTAACATTCTGTTATTCATAAGGTGGGACTGAGGGTAATTTCTTCTTTTTAAAACTCTATGTTGTAAACACACCACATGTTTAACAGGAAACACACAGCTAAGGAAGACAAAAAAAGACAAGTGCTATGTGGAAAGCAAGGCCCTTTACCTCATCAAGCCCCTGCAAGAGCTGAACAGCATTAATAGCTTCTATTACTGACATTTTGGGTTAGTCCCTTTGGAGAACTAGATATGCTGCTAAAAAATGAAACAGAGATGTCCCTGGGTTTTTAAATCTCTCTTTACATTATGCATCTCCAAGCAAGACTTTAGAGACATGAGAAAAAGACACAACATTAAGAAACATGTATTTGTATGTGCACATATATATACAATACAACACAACACACCAGGTTGGAAGAGACCTTCAAGATCATCGTGTCCAACCCATCAACCAATCCAACCCACCTAAACAACTAACCCATGGCACCAAGCACCCCATCAAGTCTCCTCCTGAACACCTCCAATGAAGGTGACTCCACCACCTCCACGGGCAGCACATTCCAATGGGCAATCACTCTCTCTGTATAGAACTTTTTCCTAACATCCAGCCTAAACCTCCCCTGGTGCAGCCTGAGATTGTGTCCTCTTGTTCTGGTATTGGCCTGAGATTCTAGACTCTGTCTTCTAAAAAGTTTTCATTTCTTAGAAGTTTCAGTTTGCAATCAGAACTAATTTTCCTTAACTACCTCAGCTGTGACTTGTCCACACTTGAAGGGGAATCAAGGGTTGTTTTCTGACCAAATACCACACTAAAATCATACATTGCCTTGTTTGCAAATCTTCCTACAAGCAGACCACGTTCAGGGAAAAAAAAAATGACCTCTGAATCTCTAGGATAAAATTTGAAGCTTCATCCCAAGTGCACTACTGTAACAAGCAGTTACACACTTGCCAGCTAAGTTACTTAGCAGAACACAGAAGACCTTTTACTCTATAAATAAAACAAGTAAGAGACATGAGACACTGGAGTTTCAGAGTTTGCTCTAAATTCCTTCAGTCAGTGAAGGATAATTCTAAGACACAGGAAACCTTTGGCCTGTTCAGCAAGATGCAGCAGATTTTGCTTGCCAGTTTGTACATGTTTCAACAGCCTTCTGCCATGGTTTTATGTTTCAGGAACTTCAGGTTTAAACAAATTCAGGGTGCCACAGGGAAAACTAAAGCCGATGTAGAAGCAGCAAAGCCTGTTCACCTCCAAAAATCACTCCTGAGATTGTGAGCAGATGCAAAGATATGTTTGGAAAGAATAAGCAGGGATGTAAGGATAGGGGAAAGTGGATGAGAAGGTGGTTTTATGTTCGTTTCTTCATGCACACTCATGCAAGTCCTGACTAGGCAGACAGACCTCAGGCAGAAATGGATGCTCTCAATCCCTCTTCAGTTTGCCAGGCTGTCTGCTGGGCAGGACACTTTGCAAGTCTGTCACAGTCTCACAGAAGAGCTCATCCGAAATGAAGGGCAGGGAGGCAGCTCAGGAGATCATCTACTCCAACTCTATGCACCAAGAAGGCAGGACTGGGTGCCAAAATTCCCCCTGAAATCACAACAGCCACCAGGTGTAGTAGTTCTGCTAAACTGGTGTCATTGTGCCCAGCATCCATCCACGCTTCTTGACTAGGTTGCAATGCCCCAAGTGTGGCTCTGTGGGGACTCCCAGGGTGTCCAGCTCTGCTGGATCTCCACCTTGATGAATTAAAACAAAAATGAGCTTGGCTTTGGTGTTTTTGGTTTGTTTGTGTTTGTTTTGTTGTTTTCCTACACAGACCTTTGAGTGATTTTGCTGGGCTCTGATCACAGAAGTTAAGTTCCTTTTTGTCCCATGGGCATGGCTTGTTTCCCTCCCACAGAAGGAAAGAACAGCCTTAGGACATTTGAAGGGAGTGAGCTGCTCTTGCTCTTGGTTGAATACAGGTGGCAAACAAATGTACAGGCAGGAAAGAAGTACAGAGACAAGGAGGGAGCAAAGGGGAGAGGAAAAAAGGAGGAGAAACCAGCAGCAAGGCAAATTATGGGGGAAAAGTACTCTATGGATTGAGGAAGAAAGAAAAGGAACAAGATAAACAGAGGGCTGTGGCAGCTGTATGATGACAGGCACTGGGATTCGTGGACAGATACAAGACTCAGCAACAGTTCTGAACTGGAAGTTTACACAGGCTCATTTCTTTCCTGCATTCCCATTTTATAGGACTTGGACTCAGGACGAGGGAAAGCCACAGACTTTGTGTCTGCTCAGCCTGACCGGGACATCCTTTAAGAACCAGCCAAAACCCAAAAGTGCTTCGACGTGTGACTGAGGGCCACGAAGAGCTCATGCAAGAGAACAAATCTCAAGGGAGTGAGTGCTAGCTCGATCAGAAGGAGTCTCCTTGGCTTCTGGGATATTGGCCACAGGCACTGATGAGCTTGTGCAGAATTAGCCTACAAGCTTTAGCTCTGTCACCTGGGCAAGCTCTCTGCTATGGCCAGAGAGCAAAACAGCATTTATTTTACTTCATCCAGGTTTGTAGGAGAGCCTTCCTGGAGCAAATGAAACACTCACCTCCTTCTTTTCCCTCTTACTTTCCCCACACACACACCTTAAATGCCAATGCATGCCCTGCTGTTACCTGCACAAGCCAAAGCAAGGACATGAGCATTGCCCCAGGACTCAGAAGTGAATTTTGAGCCATTTTACTGCAGCAGTGAAACTGATAAGAGAGAAGTGGCTTGCAGCCAGCAGGATTTATACCTGCACAAGCAACACTCGGCACATTTCCAGTCCATCACCATGACTGCTCTGAGCTGTTATACGCCTATTCACAGGGAACGGAGACCTGAAATGCTGGATTTGCTTCTTTTCTTCATTAGTGGTTATTTTAACCTTCTCTCCCCAGAAATGGGCAAGTTCCACTACTGGCAGCTTAAGACACTGTTTATTGCCAAGATTTAAAAAAAAAAAAACACCCCAAAAATGTTCCCTTGCTATAGGCTTTTATTCAAAGCAGAGGGAAGAACATGGCTCAAGACTGCTAATGCAGCTGGCTGCTTTTATACAAAAACCAACCCAACCCTCTCCTCTAAGCTGCCTTTGAGGCCAAACAAAAGAAACAGCTAAAGTTTTTTTCCCCCCCCATATAAAGTGTCCTCTCACAAAACAGAAATTCCTCAATGGGAAGAGAGGAAGGTGAAAATCCTGGTGTGGGCAACTTCCCAGAAAGATGTCTTTAGTTTTCCCTTTAGTATAAACTAGCAATCTATTTCCACTGCGCTATCCCATGACAAGCTCGGAAGGTGTGGTTCCTACAGGTGGGACCTTCCTAGGCAGAGCATCACTGCACAGAGAGGCGACATGCAAAGCAAGCAGATGTTTGCAGCAAGCATTTCTTCGTGTCCTGGTTTGTGTGGATGAAGGGAAGTGGTTGCTTTTCCCCTAGGAGCCATCCTCCCCTCCCATGCTACCGTGCAGCCGCCGTATTGGGTTCCTTTCAGCAAGGGGGACCATCAGCTACAAAATTGGCTTCCCAGCTCTTAAGTCAACACACAATCTTATTCTTTTACATTTAATGGATTTAAAACAATTAGGTTCCCTTCTGGTCCCAAATGCATATGCATTGCCTAATGTATTCAGCCTAAATGAAACCAGCTCCAATTCCTGAAAATATTTACAAATGCACTTAATTTAAAACACGTGAAGAGTCTCAGAGAGGTCAATGAGGCTATGCTTGAATGTAACTGCTCTCTAGCAGCTCCCAGGCACATCTCTCCTCCCCTGTGCCCCAAGATGAGGGGTGGGAAAACTCACTTACAGCCAGTTTTGCCCCAGTAGAGCTTTGTCTGCAATGACAAAAAGGTAAATGGGAGGGGGAGGGAAGAACGGTGAAATGATTTATCCCAAGATCAGAAAGCAAGTCACTAACGCAGCCCAGGACCAGCCAGGCAGGGTCCAGTGGCTCCAGCATGCAAAGGAAGATCACCCCTCTCCCCAAAACAGTCTTAAGAAGAATTAAAGGCAAGGAAGACCTGACCAGATCATCGCAACAGCCTCCTCCAAGTAAGCACAAGCTAAAATTAGTGCCGGAGGACAGAGATCACGTCTCGCCAAGGAGCGGCTAAGCTGCCCTCACTGGAGGCACACAAAAGCAGGTCAGACAGATGTTTGCACCGGGTGACTCAGCACATCTGAATTTGTCAAGCTGTTTGATAACTTCGTACTCAAGCACATTTCTTCCCTCATAACAGAAACATCCCGGTTTCCAGTAAGAAGTGTTGCTGGCACCAGAGTACCCCACATGCTGTTCTCTGCACAGTGGAAAGCAGAGGAGTTTATCGCGTGGAAAGAAAAGATGTAGATGGGTGGCAGTCCACAGTGAGTTTCTCCTGGGTTTCCCCTTCCCTTCTTCCCCTCCTTAGAATGTGGTGGCTGTGCCCATGCAACATGGGGGAAGCAGGATCCTTTCTCTCCCCAGTCTCCCAGCTGCAAAGCAAATACACAGTGCCAGCACAGAGCTGAGCTGTTCTTCCACTGCTGGTGCTCTGCGGGGAGACAGGATCCGATTTACCCCAGAAGCTCTGTCGCTGTGTTTTGGCTCTACAGGGACACTCTTTAATCTGCATGAGGAATCCAAAGGACTTGAAACAATAAGAGAAAAGGAAATCATTGTTTTATAGACATGTACTGCAATCTCATTCTGTGAATATACTTAACATATGGTGAACATGATGGCCAAAGGCAGGCTCCCCTGGGTTAGTTTCTCAGAACTGGGCTGTCTTGTCCGTTCTTCAGGTTGAAAGATAGGAGAGGGGATGACTTCAAAAAGCTTCCTCACCTGCATGGAGAAGTGATTGTAGCTGGGGTTTAGAGCCATTGAAAACCTCATCTGTGCCAGGGTGATGATGCCAGGGATTTTGCGGGGCTTGGACAGGAAGAGCACTATGTGCACGACCGTATTTCTACTCTAGTCAAAGAGTTCAGAAACCTCTAGGGGAAAAAATGGCTTAAAAAAAGCCAAAAGGTACTAAGAGGCTCAAAATGCAGAGGCTGTATCCATCTATACCCTGGCCAGCAGGGGCTCTGGGCTTGCTGGGCCTTGAAGTCCCAGGACTGGGGTGTTCACAGCCATGCAGGTGAACAAAGTGCCTGTTGGACGCTCAGATTTGGTGAGCATCAGCTCAGATTCCTTTCACAAGTGGGGCCTGGGACTCCCTCCTCCTCCCTCTCTGCTTCTCTTCAGTAAAACAGCATCACTCTTTCTCCATTTCCAAAAGGGGCTCTTGCCAGGCTCTCTGCATCAGAGATCAGGAGCTGCTTTGAAAGGAGGAACCCGCAGTTTGACCTCTGCTCTGGTGAGAGACCTTTTGTGCCTCTGCAAAGCTCTTCACTCTGCACTGGCCCCACAGCCAGCAGAGGGAAACGCTGCAGGAAGCATGGTTTTATTCTGCTGCCCACAATCAGGAGCAGCAGTGTCCTCTGGTGCCTTCATTGTCCAAAGGTGTTTGAGTGTAAAGCGCGCACAGAATGGTGACTTTCCAGTGATGCCTCTTGAAAAAGCCCTTTGGTGTTCGCCAGCCCTGCTGGGAATGCAAGACCTCAGGTGTCCAGGCTTATCTTCCCACCAAACTCATTCATTTAACAACTAACTCTGATTACTCCTTGTAGTTAAAAGAAAGCCACCAAACAAAGGCTCAGTGGCTGCATGCTCCTCGACCATTCAGCACTGCTGGTGTGGGAAGCAGGTGTTTCGAGGTCTACATACCCACTCCTCTCTGAAGAGGCTGGAACAAGATACAGCCTTCAGAAATATCCACTGAAAGGAAAGAAAGACCCAGCAGAGCATTGCTTTGCAGGCTAAGGGCAGGAGAAGGGCTCAGCTAATTCATAGCATGAGCAGGCTAAGTGCTGCAAAATGCATTCCCATGGAAATTTCTGCAAATATGGAAACGAATCCAGCTGAGTGGAGCCTACATCCTGGGTTTATTTTTTTAAATGGGCTTTCTGCAAGCCCTTGGGGAGTGCACACCATTCACTGCCAGCATCTATGCTTGCTGGTACATGGGTGTTTGCAACTGAAACCGCTCCATCGCCCTGCAAGGACAATGGAAACAATCCAAGCATCTGTCCCATCAGCATCTCTCTGTCACCACGGCACTGGTAAGACTGGGAGTGCTTGGCTGGCTAAGGTGAGCTACAGCCACTCAATTCTGAAAACCCTCACCTGAAAAACTTTCTCCAGAATGCAAACTCTTGGCTGGGGTGGAGGTGTGGGGATGAATGCCACAAACTTGCAAAGGAAAGTTTTCAGTAGGGGCAAAAGATAATACTTGACATAGAAGTAACAAACTGCAGCTTGAAATCATTCAAGTGCAGGTCAAGATGTTTTTCCCTCATAAATGATCATAATTTGTATTTGTTATGTAGAGGTATTAAATCAAAGGCTAATTGTGGGGGGCAGGTGAGCTGGCACAGGCCAAAAAGCTCTGCTGTCCCAGGGCTCAGTCCGCCGAGCACTCAGTGCAGTGCTTGAGAGCAATGGGAGCTGGTGCAGATGCTCTGAAATCACGCTAGAATGTGATGCTGAGCTGCTTGCTCTCTGAAAATGTGCCCTGGCCACGTGGCAAACACACTGGGATTTTCTGCACCTTTTTTTTAACAACAACAAAAAGATAAAGTAATAAGAACCACAAATCTATTGTACCAGAAAACTGTAATTTCCTCTTCCTTTTTCTCACTCATCAGCCAAGCAGCAAACACGGGGCTAAAGCACTGGTCCAGCTCTACCAGTTTCTATGTTATAGCATCCCTCAGCATTTAACAAAGGCTCCTTGTCCTGCTCTTACCACACCTGGGATAGCTGGGCAGTGCCCACATCAGTGCCGGACGAGCCCAGCCCCGCGCCTGGGTCAGGGAAGAGCCACGTTCAGCTCGGAACGGCCCCGACAAAACTCTCAGCATTTTGGGCTGTTAGCTGCACCTCCAGCTATCAAGCCTGCAAGCTTTTGGGTGCAGTGGGGCCCGCGTGAAATGCATATTCTGTCCTAACCCAGCTATGTTGAGATAATAGCATCCCCCCACCCCCCTTTTTAATAAAGCTGCCAGTTTTAAAGATGCATCACAGTCATTTCTTAAAAGCTACAGGCCATCAGCGCTGCCTAAGTGCTCTTTACTCAGAGTATGGCACCAAGGGACCACAAAGAACTCACTTGCAGGCTAAAAATATTCCCACCTCATTATATACTCTGGTGGATTACTCAATAATTACACTTATTAGATCTGAAGGTAATTACCGTTTTACTGCTCAGGTGTCCCTTCTGTTAATACACGAAGTCAGCCACCCCAGCACTACCTATTCGTGATGCCCCCCATGCCAGCAGGTCTTCTGTACTCATCCCACCACACAAGCATGGCGTTCATGCCCCCAGCAGTCACTTCTAAACACCACCTTCTCCTCCTACTGCAGGTCAGCCATATACTGAAACCACTGGGACTGTTGGGAGACATCTGCCCAAGCCTTCCAACTCCAGGAGAGGGACATCTGCCAGAGAGGCATGCTGCCTGCAGCGAGCACGTCATACCACGTGTGATGCCTTCAGCGTGACACAGGTACAGCACAGCAGCAGCTCTGTGTGTGTAGGACAACCACTGTCTGTATTAGAGTGAGAAGGAGCCACTGTGCACCCATCTCATCATGAGGTTCTATCAGGACCACAACTCAGGAACCATGTCACCAAAACATCCCCACATGCCTGAACAATTTCAGGAGTTACTTGCAGCAGCAAGCTGCTGACTTGCAGTTGGACTTAGCATTTCTTTTACAAGTGGTGGCCAGATGAAGCCATTCCCACCTCCTGCATGTTTACTACCATGGCTATGCCGGAGCTGCCCCGTTGGCTACCAGCCAAAACTGCCTACAAGAGAGGGAACAGTTATGCCAGGGGCTTCACAGCTCCCCTGCCAGGAGAGCTGTAGAAACCACTCCTGGTGAGTGGCAGCAGTGTTTCTAGATGGCCCAGCAAGATCAGGAGCAAGAACCTGTCCATGACTTTAAGTGCCTTGGACCATTTTCAGCCCCAAGAGCTACCAGCTCAGAACATATTCCACCTTTCCACACAGAGCCATGATTTTGGTGTCTGCTTTTACTTTGGTCCTCTAAGAGCAGATAGAGGGAAAGGGCTGCCACAGTGCCAATGGAAAATATGCAGGAATGAGAGGTCAGCAGTACAGTCCCCTCGAAATCCCAAAGACATGTTAAAGGCTTTATTGTTTGGCATCTAATACTGGGGACTGCTTTGTCTCTTCTCTCTGCATTTAAAGCTACACTCACTTTGGGTTTTTTTGTCCAAGTCTGACCAGTTACCAAAAGGCATTTTTATTCTCTCTGCAGTCATTTCCAGGAAGAGTAATTAATTTATGTTAATTTGGGGAGAAAAGGCATAGCAGTGAACTTTTCAACTAATCCAGAGATAAATGGCAATGTATTAAAAAGGCACTGCTGATAAAAAGAGAAGACAAAGAAGTTGTGATCTTTCCACCATAAAGTATTCCTTATTGAAAGAAGCAAATTATTTTTGAGTAGTTTCAACCCAAATAATATAATAATCCAACCCCAAACAACAGTCCATTTTTCATCTGAGCTAAAATGCAACAGGCTTGTTCCTTCCAAGCCAGATTGGTGTTACTGGCAAACTAGAAGCAAGAAAATTCCCTTAACTCCAGCCTGGTCGTGCCATAGCTATGCATGGGAGATATTGAGGGGCTGGGTTGGATGCAGATGAGAAGGAAGGAGAGAAAATCAGAAGGATTTTACTTTCCACAGGGTATTTTACATTCCTGTTGCCTGTCTGAGATGATTTTGCCTCTTCCTTCCAAAGCAAAAATCTGTTTTCAGGAAATAATATGGGGTTATTTGGCAAAAGCTATTTCTTGCTCCAAAAATGTTTGGAGAGAACATTTTGATGTGTTGTATCCACACAGCAATATTCAGGGACCTGAGTGGTAAACATCAGCTGTTCCTCGTTGGCGGGAGGTTATCCAGCACTGAGGGGATAGCTTTCATTGTGTTTTGCTCTCAGCAGAGCGAAAAATGAAACATGGAAATCATTTCTTTAATGTCTTCCTCTAAAAATCGATGGCATTCAATCCAGTTCCAGTTGGACATCCCTTACTAATTTCTCCGAGCATGGCATCCCTGGTTTGGGTTGATGCCTGTAAAAGAAGAACCAGGACAACTTTCCCCTTTAGCAATTTTTCCTCCCCTGATTCAGATGGAGAAGAGGGATAGGAAGGGCACAGGTTTTGGACATATGAACCAAATTTCAACATTGGTAAAACATGGTCAAAATAAGCAATCCCAGATATTCACAGCTCCAGCACTCGGAGCCCCTCTGCTGGATCAGCAGCTGGTCTTCCCCTCAGTCCAAAGCCACCCTAGAAGGTGCTAGTTAGACACTTCCCACAGTGGTGTAGCTGCTCAGATGAGGAAGAAGTGTTCTATTACGCCAAAGCAAAATGACTGCAATGACTGGATGTACACAGGGAATGATGTAGAGCGTGGACAGGGCTACAGCCAGTTTACCGCAGGGAGAGCGAGAGAAGGAGAGCACTGGGAAGAAAAGCATTGCTTGGCAGGAAAAATTCAGTTTTACAAGCTATCTACCCCTCCTTTGCTGGTAACACCATGGTATCCACCTGCTACTTTAAATCTCACTTTCTGGGTTAACTTTCTTCCTGACAGCATGCATGGGAAATGGGGATGGAACAAGTGGGAGAGCTACTGAATCAGCCACACTGGGAAGGAACGGCACCAGCTGCCACCCAAACCCATCCCAGTCCAGCAATGGAGCAAAGCCTTCATTAATCACCATACACCAATGCAACCACTGTGGCAGTCAGCACAAATCTGCAGCATTTAAGGACAATCACAGATTTGAGTCACACAGATAACTCAATCCAGCAGAAAACACACCCCAGACTCAGGCTTTATAATACCCAAAGCAGGCACCTTCAGGGTTGTGCACACACACATGCACACTTGCTATTCAGCCCAGAAACTGAATGACAAATCTTAAGCTGACAGACTGTTTACAAGAGAAAATCAAACTCTGAAGTAATTGCTGGCAAATTATCATGAGGAACATTATCAAGCAGCAAGGCAAAACCCCTTCTGGAGAGGAAGATGTGATGCTCGCACTGGTGTCTCCTCGGGGATATGGTTTAAACCCCATTGCTGGCTGCATTTAGAGCAAGGGCTCAGGGCTGTGATTTCAAGGCTGCATTCACACAGTTATTTGTCAGGGGGTAACAGCTTGCTGGCAGCACTTGCTGTGCCCTCTCTCCAAAATCAAATTACCTTGTACAGATGGAAAATTACCTGAGAAATCAGCAGGCGTTTAACAAGGGACCGAGATGCTCAGAGGAGTTACGCGTACGGAGCCAACGTCTTCCCCGTGGAAACACCAGCGAGCAGGGACAGGTTGAGATCAAATTCATAAAATGCTCTCTGATATCTGCATGATCCTTCTAGACTTGCCAGCCTTGGCAGTCATGGTAGCAGGTCTCCAGAACATCAGGAGCTTTGCTGGCAGCAGGAATTATTTCGCATCCCTTACCCCCCAGTGCTAATGAGCACATCCAGCTCTTGCTGTCCCCTCTCTCAGCTGCGTCTCTGCTGCTTCCCCAGCCACAGCTTTCCAAAAGCTTTGGAGATGCTTGACATCTTCCCCAGCTCCTCACTCTACCATACATGATGGACATTCTTGAAGAAACTCAAAAGCTCTTATCAGTCACCCTACAAAGCAAGCCTGACTCCTCTAATCGAGACAAAGTACCACAATGAGCCAGCTGGGACGAAGAAGCCAGCACTGATCCTCCAAAACAGCTCATCCTCTCCCCTTCACATCACCCAGTTTCTACCAGATTTCAGCAAGGGTTTTTCAAAGTGGTCTGAAGGATCCTGGCAACCACTAACACTTCTACCACAGTCAGCTCACTGTCCTTTCCCACTGCATTTTCCACAGCACTGTACAGACCTGCCACGTTTTAGAGCTGTTTGCAAGGGTGGCAAACAGCTGAATTTGTTATTTATCTTAGGTTGTGTATATTTATTCAATATATTACATTATTAATTATATACTTGTATAATATCTCATTAATAACTACTAATAAAATTAATAAATATACTAAGTATTTATCTTTATTCTGGTGCAACAGAGTGGCAAACCCACAGCGCTAAGAAGCCAGATACTTCTCCAGAGCAAGGCAACAAGGCAACGCCACTGTGGGGCTTAGAAAACAGACTCCAGCCTTTCATGTTCAATCCACCAGACCACGGGGCTTCTGCACACTCTGCTGCCACAGGCAAGGGACAAAGGAAGGGGAATTATTCCCCCAATGACTCCAAGTTGTTGCAGCCTGGCTCCCTTGGCGAAGGAGCTGCAGAGTCATTTATGTAAAGGACTCATCAATGATTTATAATTTCTTCCACAGGGGAAAAAGAAAAAGCTGCTGCCAACAAGCAGCAGCTTCTCCCTGTAGTGAGGCAAGCACCAGGGCCAGTGCTCAGACCACTTTGCAGCCAGCAAGTCGGTGCCTGGGCGTACCAATCAATGCAGAGGCACTTAGAGGCATGGCCACAAACCCCTCTGAAGGCAAAAAGTCCTCTCCTCACCCTCCCTTGCCCTTCTGCTCTCCCAAGGAGCATGGAAGTGACTGTATAAAGAAGCCCATAAGCTGATATATCGGAATTATAGAGCTGTGGGTGCCCTGCTCTAGCTGCACTTGGCCATCCTGGTCACATGTTAGCATTTTTTAATATCCAGGAGCTCTGTTTTACCCAGAAATTGAGCTCAGAAACCAGCACGAAGAGAGAAGCCCTGTGCCTGCTGCAGCATGGCAGGAAGGCTCGAGAAGGATTTCCCTTCCCATGTGTTCTGCATAATTCCATGTGTGCCATGCCGGATAAAACCTCTGCTGCAAGGGTATTCCTGTATCTGCACCTCGGGAAGGTGCTGGGGAGCATCCAGGGTGAAGTGAACACACACTGATCCGAGTCACAACCCCACACAAAACATTCTTCTTAACTTGTATTTTCCTTGGAGCCAAAAAGGGCATTGAAAAAGAAACAAAGCAAGAAACACCACCACCAAGTCAACACACTTGCAGCAGCAAAGCAACATTGACATGGGGTGGAAGGTCCCAGTAAAAATCCTGAAGTGTCACGGAGAGGATACTTCAAAAGTGGTTGAAGTTGCATGTGGGCTGTGGGAGAATGAATTCTACTCGCCTGGGAAGACTGCTTTGGACAGGCTCTTCCATTTCTGGCATGGGGACTTGCTGGCACCTTATTCTCAAGTCCACTCACTCTTCACATTACTTTTTCCTGTAACAGATGCAACGTTCTTAGTCTCAGACACAGTGGAAGAACCTTAACAGATATAATGTGACATCCTGGCCACAGTCAACTTTCAGACTCCTTTGAAGTTCCCAGTCCCAGCCTATGCCTTAATGCAGAGCTCCACAGTGAGAAAAGCGTGTCCTGCTGACAGGAACACAACAAAACTCTTTCCTGCACCACAACAGCCAGACTGCTAAGCTGAAGAACATACAACACAAATGCCTCTTAATGCTAAAACAATAGTTACAGAGCACAAGTAGGCAGATAGAGGGTTCCTGACAAGGCCAACCAAAACCTCTGTATGCTGCTGGGAGCCTTCTGAGGTCTTAATGATCTCAAATAAAGAGTGCAGCCATTGAAAACCTATCACCAGCTCTCCTGGCAGCCTGCCTGCAGAAAGCAGGAGCTTGTAAAGAAGGTATTGAGCTCCAGCTGGCAGACACAAGCCAAACTCAAGCTCATTTGCAGGGAAAGTCGAGGGCAACATGGCTGGCTTCTGTGGTCAGGACAGAGAGAATCTTTCCCTTACTTTTAGATACACCAGCAGTGAAATTTGGTGTCTTCAGTCTGTAGATGAACAAAGTCCTCCTGGCCTCAGAGACTCTGGACAAAAGTGATGCAAGATGCCCACAGGGAGAGGTATTTCTTTGGGCACCCTCGGGAGTGTTGCAGTGGCAATAATGATGACCCAGCCATTTAAATTAGGACACAGATTTTTTTCCTCTAAGAAACGGGATGCTGTTTTTAGAGCATATAGGACAGCCACGGCAAACAGCAACATCTCTCCACAAGAGAAAAAAAAACTCACAAACCACCCCCCAAACCACGGGCAGGAAATGAAAGAGAATGCAGAGGAAAAACACCACCAAACGATCACATCTCTGCAGGGATTATACTGGGGAAAGCTAAAGAAGAACAAAGACCTTGAATCTTTCAAATACTGGGCCCGGCAGGACTTGCGAAGGCAGCGCTTCAGACCCCAGCGGCTCAGCTGCTGCTGGGCAAGACAGGACACCAGGGACCATGACCAAAGATAGGAGAGGAGGGGAAAGGAGAGGAGGCAAGAGGACCCATGAGACCCCCTCTTTATTTCTGGCTTTCTCTTTATTAATTCCAAACCCAGAATGGAGCCCAAAAGCAGCTGATGCCACAGGCTTATTACACTTGCCTGGATATTATTTCCACACACCACCGCCCCCCCCAAACTTTCTTTTCCTCTACTGCAGCTCCGTAGCACAGTTTTTGTTTTAGCTAATGAATCCCTGCCCACACAGGCGAGAGACTCCAAAACACCCACAGAGCAGAGGCAGGGGAAGGAAATGCCGGAATTGTTTGCTGAAATCTGGCAGAGGCTATTTCTTTTTCTGGGCTTTTTTCTCTTTGCGAGGGGCCAGAGGAACAGAGCGTTCCTACAGAGATCCTCAGAAGGGTGAGGTCAGAGACTGGCTTCTGCCACAAGGCCTCAGCGCCGGGAGGGAGTTCTCTTTGTTGTTTTTTTTTTGGTGGTTGTTTTTGGTCTTTTGCAATTACATAATGTCTTTTCCACTCCTCGAGTTGGTTGCTTCCAGATTGCTGGAGAGAGCTCTGGAATGACACGCTCCATGGCTTTAAAAAAAAAAAAAAAACCCAAAAAGCCACACAACACACTTCTGCTCCTATAAAACTGCAAACCCTCGTTTCCTGCCACAGTCTCCTATTGTAACAGATGGAGGAAAGGGAAGGGGGGGGGGAAGGTCTTTATTCCCCCTCCCCCCTTTTCATTTTTCCATATTATCCATGTGTTGGCAACGCACTGCTGTCACAGAGTGGTGGAAAGTTCATTTACGGGAAGCCTTCCGAAACTGGAGCAGCTCATAAAACTTTTAGTGCAGACCTGGTTAAAAAATAATGACATGAGAGCTGAAGGCTTTTCAGTTCTGTTGGGGAACGCATTTTCAGTCTACTTCTACACTTTGAGCAAATGATGATATTAAAGAGCTATTTTAATCATTAAAACAAACACACAAGCAAACACGCACGCAAAACAACCACCCCACCTCGGAGGGCAAAGAAGAGAGGTGACTTTCACAGTCTCAAGCTGTGCCAGGGGAGGTTTAGGCTGGATGTTTGGAAGAAGTTCTTCACAGAAAGAGAGACTGGCCATTGGAATGGGCTGCCTAGGGAGGGGGTGGAGTCCCCATCACTGGAGGTGTTTAGGCAGAGACGGGATGGGGCGCTCGGTGCCATGGTTTAGTTGATTAGATGGTGTTGGGCGACAGGTTGGACTCAATGATCTCAAAGGTCTTTTCCAACCTGGTTAATTCTATTCTGTTCTATTCTATAGAGCTTGAGAAGCGAGTGAAAGTTCTTGGATCTTGTGATCCAGGCCAGGCAATGAGAGGAGCCTCACCCTGTGTTGTCTAAACCCTTAACCTGCAGATGAGCTTCTTCGCAAGGCCTTCAGCTCACACTGACCAAAATTAAAGCAGCTATGAGGCAGCCTGGAAGCTTTCAGGAATGAAAATGGTACTTTCTATTTTTTGAATACAGACACAGATGAAGATGGTTTGGATGAAGAGGCAGAACCACAGGCACCCAAGGACTGATGAGCCCTTCATCAAATTGCGGCCTCCACCTGGCCACAGCCTAGGGAAAACCACTCGCATCCGGATCCACAGAATTACTTTGGCACCAGACCACTACTGCTTTGAAGGCTTCAAGTGACTTTTTCAGCCAGAAAAATGACTGTGTTCCCTAAAATAAAACTGTGTCCCCATCACATCAGAGGGACATGAGCACCTGTGGATCCAAAGGATCTAACAGCACAAGGAAGCATTTGCCCAAGAGAGTCTTCTCCCTGAATATCCTCCACCTCTGATCTTACCCCATCCCATGGCCTTTTTGTCTTCCTCTTGCTTTTGTGCAGATACATGGAAGCACGGAGTATATGGTCAATAAACAGGATTAACAATGAGAGTGCATTTGCCTGGTTTCAGTACCTGAACAGATGGAGTCACTTGGAGACTCTTGGACAAATCCACAAGTGACTTTGTAATAGCTGCAGGGAGTTGCACCCCTGGCTTAAATGGTTCAGCTGCTCAAAACACAACATGATCCATGACTCGGGGAGTCTCTCAGCCCAGCCCTTTGGGCAAGGAGCAAAATCAAACAACACTCTGGAAGGGACAGATCAAATAAGAACAGAAAACAAGAGCAAGTTGGTCACAAACAGCCCATTCTGCCTCCAATGACGGAGCAAAGGCATTTTCTACATAACTTGAACTGTATGAACAGGAAATCTGTGCACTAATGTATTCCCACAGCTACACACACGAGGGGTCTGTGTGCCTCTGGAGTGCCTACAATGAATCATTCATTGTCCTTCCTCAGGCTTTCCAGTAGGAAGAAGCTACGCATTTGACCTTATAAATAGCAATAGTTTTGCCTGGTAAGATGTGGCCAGGAGTAAACTAAACTAGGCCCTGCTGGCAGTTGAAAATACACCAGAGAAGTTAGGGGTTGCTGCTGCGCTGCCTAGTGCTGCATCAGCATTTCCATACGAAACTGCTATTTTCAATTCTGCTACAAATAAGGCAAGAAAGAAATTAGAGGACTCTGGTTCCGAAATAATTTTCCTTAAAAAAATAATAAATACTTAAGCTATGCTGCAACTTTTCATCTCCAACAGAGAAATTTAGAAGCGGACATCCTTGTCTTACAAGACCCTTGTTCCACGTGATCAAGAGGAGGACAGGAGTCCTCGTTATGCAAGCTTGCTCACCTACTTTCTCAACATGGTTGATTGAATATCTGTCCTATAAAGAAAGAGTGAGAGAACTGGGGCCTGGGGCTGTTTAGTCTGGAAAAGGCTGGATGGGGGGTCTTATCGATGTCTATTGACATCTGAGGTGTGGGTGTCTAGATGAAGGTACCAGGCTCTTTTCAATGGTGCCCAGTGATAGGACAAGGTACAATGGGTACAAGGTAGAACACAGGAGGTTCTACCTCAACACAGAACAGGCTGCCCAGAGGGGTTGTGGAATCTCTTCTGGAGACTTCCAGAACCCACCTGTGTGACCTATCCTAGGTCATCCTGCTTTGGCAAGGGAGTCAGACTTGATGAAGACCTCTAGAGGTCCCTTTCAACCCCTAACGTTCTGTGATCCGCAGCTTATGGAGGCCAGTAGGGCAAAAAGGGAAGAGAGAATGAAGGTGCCTGTCAGGAACAGTATCACAGTATCACAGTATGAACAAAGTTGGAAGAGACCTCGAAGATCATTGAGTCCAACCTGTAACCACAGACCTCACGACTAGACCATGGCACCAAGTGCCACATCCAGTCCCCTCTTGAACACCTCCAGGGATGGCAACTCCACCACCTCCCCAGGCAGCCCATTCCAATGGCAAATGACTCTCTTGGTGAAGAACTTTCTCCTCACCTCCAGCCTAACTTCCCCTGGCGCAGCTTGAGAACTTTTCTCTTTGAAAATACTTACTCTGGCAGTGGCAGCTACAATATCTACAAGCCCTTTTCACTGACAAAAGCAATAAATTGGACTTTTAGAAGGAATTAAGTCATTGCACACAAGTTGATTTTCAACGTCTGCCAGGAAAAAGTTAGCATGATGAGTCAATGGCTCAGGCCACCTGTCTGTAACTTATTTGCTCCTTCCCAGATTTTCTGTGCAACCCTGAAGACACTTGGAGAATGTTTTTGGCAAGTTAGTACACAACCTGTACTGTGGATGCCCAGATGCTGCAGGAAGTGGAACACATGTGTTATGACTGGCCTCATATTCCTGCTGGTAAACTGGGGATAAGTCTACAACTGCCTGCAACTACCTGAAGGGTGGTTGTGGCCAGGAGGGGGTTGGTCTCTTCTCCCAGGCAACCAGCACTGTACAAGAGGACACAGTCTCAAGCTGTGCCAGGGGAAGTTTAGGCTGGAGGTGAGGAGGAAGTTCTTCACAGAGAGAGTTGTTAGCCATTGGAATGTGCTGCCCAGAGGGGTGGTGGAGTCACCATCCCTGAAGGAGTTCAAGAGGGGATTGGACGTAGCACTTGATGCCATGGTTTAGTCATGAGGTCTGTGGTAATGGATTGGACTTGATGATCTTTGAGGTCTCTTCCAACCTTGGTGATTCCGTGAAAGCTTCCCATCTGACAGATATATCAGGAGCAGAGATACATCACTTGCAAATCCTACTCCTGTCAAGGCAATGCAGGTATACCAGAGACAGAAAGTTGACAACAAGCAAAAACTTCCCCCTCCCAGCTGACCAAATATTGTAGTCAGGAGAGAAAGAGGGACATGCCAGTAGACTTCAGCCACCCTTGCTGAGAGCTGCTGGGAAGGACAAGAGGATTGCAGGCTCTGAACCTAAAGATCTTGTGTTTCGTGTAATCTCATTGAAAACACTTTGATTTATGATCTCCATTAGCCCTGAACTGAAATCCCACATCTCAGATCTCCTGAAATTAAGCAATAATGAATAAGAAGCTGTGCTGTTGAGGCGCTTTACGGAGTGATTCATATTGAATAAGAGACTGTGTAGCCAATATATAGTTTGCCAGATTAACACATGCCTCGCTGGAGAGTAAATGCTTTTATTTGTGGCTGCTTTGGAAACATCACTGTGCTCAGTAATTAGCAAAGTGTGAGACTCATAAGATATTTAAAAAGAAAAAAAAAGGGGAAACAAGAGAAGAAAAACTTTGAGTATGAGCAGAGCCTGTGCCTTGTCCAAGCCTGAAGGAGAATGTAAAGATTTAATTACAGCTAATGAGAACATATTTCAAAGCTGCAAAGCTCTCCTCTTTTTTTTTTCCCCTGCAGCTTAATAATGCATAGAAGGAAACACTGAAGTGTGGTGCTCCCATGGGGGGCACACCGTGTTTCTCTGGGAACACAGTCAAAACCCAAAGCAAAGTGGAGAGCAATCCAGAGGCCAAAGGGGAAAGGCAAATCCTGCCATGAGATGGTCACTTCTTCTCCAGCTTCAGCACATTAAAATTCCTCTCGAGCTTTTCTGAGAGTTTATTACATTAGGCAAAGCCTGTGGTAAGCAGAGAACCTGAGAAATAGTCCTCCAAGGAGCCAACATGGCTTCCAGACCCATCCCTGCCAATTCTGTTTACTGATGAATTATTAAGGCAGTACTGATGACAGTTGCTGGTTTGGACAGGACTGAGGACCTCTGCAATTTGTAAGGGGCAGCCAGCCTGCTCTGAGTGCAGCCCGTAATAGGGTGTTCAGGCCCTTCTTGCATTCTGGCCTCGCCTGAACACCCGACTTGGGTTCCCTTTGACACTGACAGCGCTGCTGGCCTCAGTGCTGGGGTCCTGCAGGCAGTCACCATTAGCTGGATGCTTGAAGCCACACACATATGGAGAAGAGTAGCATCCTGACCAGCCATGAGCACATGATCCATCTTGGACAGAACAACAGCTAGCCTAAATTTTGCTCTGAGCCCCAAATCAAGTTCTAAGTCTTAAGGCCAAACCTTATTTCCTTCCCTCTTCCTTGTCTTCCTACTGCTCTTCCATTTTGGGTTTTCATGGTGTTTTCAAGTTAAGAACTCACAGCCTAATTTGGGGCCAAAAGAGATAAATGGAGATTTGCAAAGTTCTCCATCTAAGCTTTCAACTTACACAAGTGTTGACGTCAGAGCAGAGTCATTGCTCCCATTGAAACCTGTTTCAAACCCATTCCCATCATTTCCATAGATGTCAGAAACCCTTCTTGCTGGCAAACATGGGGTACACCAACACCTTTCCTGCTGAAAACCTGAGGTCACAGATAAATTCAGAGAGAGAGAGCACCAGGTGAGGGGTTGGAACTAGATGATCCTTGTGGTCCCTTCCAACCCTGACTGATTCTATGACCTGAGGTCTGGCTTGACCTTGAGAAACAGCACATCAGGTAGATCAGATATCCTCTTACATATCACAACCCTTTTGTTGTAAATGTGACCCCCACCGCTGATGTGCACCTCCCAGGTGTAGAGGAAAACATAAGCCACAATCAATATTTGTAAAGTTCCTAGAAGTCCTTGCAAAAAGGGCACTCTAAATTATACTGTGTGTCCACTATTGGAGGACTAAAATGGGTATGAAATGTCCCCATACAAAGAAGCCAGACGCTGCAGTAACTGAGACATGAATTACTCTCTACCTAGAAACTACCAGAGATGTATTTCTCCCACTGAACCTTCGCATGTAGCTCACCAAACCCCTGAATGAATTTGTTGCTTGCTGCTGCATTGTGCAAGCCCATTTCAATGAATGCTTTGCAAGACAGTGAACTTCAGATAGCTCACAGTCAAATTTAGACATTTGTTCCATCCTGAATAATTATAGAAGCCTCAGCTCTGCACGTGTTCCCCATTTTGGTAGCTGTGCACTAACAGCTTGCAATGCATCACAGGAAAAATGCCATGCAGAGTTCATGTTCAGAGAACTGAGCAAGCACATTTCGTTTCCTTAGAGAAAAATCACACAGTGACACCACTGTTGGAATGATCACAGAAAGAAAAAAGGCTACAGAAAAGGTGTGTGGGGGGGTGTGTTTAAAAATTAAAACTCCAAGCCCAAACCCACTCAGAACATTCATACAAAAGGCAAAAGTCATCACGCAGCTCTTTTGCCAACTGGTTTCCAGTTCCAGTGTACTGACTGAGGGGTGTTGAGTGAACAGAGGAAATTAGTTACATTTTTGAGGCTTTGACACAGCTCAAAGAATAGTTTTTATGACATCAACAAACAGTTTGATTCAGAATCTAAGTATAGAATTCTACTCACTAGCAAGTCTTTACTAGGGTAAAAAAGGTCATCCTGCAGGTGTACAGAACTTAAAACCCAATCAAACTGCCCCCACTATCCATAGTATCAGTCAGGGTTGGAAGGGACCACAAGGATCATCTAGTTCCAACCCCTGCCGTGGGCAGGGACACCCCACACTAGATCAGGCTGGCCAGAGCCTCGTCCAGCCTGGGCTTAAACACCTCCAGGGACGGGGCCTCAACCACCTCCCTGGACAACCCATTCCAGGGCTTCACCACTCTCATGGGGAAGAACTTCCTCCTCACGTCCAGCCTGAATCTCCCCACCTCCAGCTTCACCATTCCCCCTACTCCTATCGCTACCTGACAGCCTGAGAACGCCCTCCCCAGCCTTCCTGTAGGCCCCCTTCAGATCCTGGAAGGCCACAATGAGGTCACCTCTGAGCCTTCTCTTCTCCAGACTGAACAGCCCCAACTCCTTCAGTCTGTCCTCATAGGAGAGGAGCTCCAGCCCTCTGCTCATCCTCGTGGCCCTTCTCTGGACACCTTCCAGCACCTCCAGATCCCTCTTGTATGTAATAGGGGCTCCAGAACTGGATGCAGTACTCCAGGTGGGGTCTCACCAGAGCTGAGTAGAGGGGGAGAATCACCTCCCTTGACCTGCTGGCCACACTTCTCTTCTCTCACGTCTATTAGACTTGATGACTAAAGGTTGTTTGAATCCTTCTGCCTTTTGCTCAGTAAATCCATCCCTGAAGCATACTGTGCAGAGGATTCCTGTATGCATATTTTGGCACAGTCCATGTCATGCAGACATCAGGTGTTTGGCTGGAACAGCTGTTACTGGACCACTGCATGGCTAAAATTAGTGGACAACAACAATGGTGTCCAGCAGGCAAACCTGCTACCTAGGGGAGTCTACTTTTCCTTCCACAGAAAGCATAAGAACTGTAGCCTATAGATTCTCATGGACATGTTCCTGCTGTTGGCAGGGATACTCACACCAACTGTAGTGCCCTAGAAGAAGGACCTACATCAGTGTGGTCAGCCTGGTTCCTGTGCTGCTGTCAAGGTGGTGGTAGGAAGTCAGAGCAAAAGTGCACCCATCTGTGCAGACATGCTACACACCATGTGGCCCCTGGCATTGCAGGTACGATTTCAAACAGCACTGAAGATACCACCTCTGTCCTGCTGCTGGTATTCCAGCAGTGGTATGAGAGTGCTCTGGGGCTGCAACCCCACCAACCAATCGTGTCGGTAAATAGCACCAGAGCACATGCAGTGTAAACCCCAGGGTTTTAGGACCAGGACAAGTGTTCTGCAGACAACCATCTGTGTGCTGCTCTTTTTCAAGTCTTAGAGCAGAAGAGATTGCAAAGTCACAAATCACCTTCCAGTGTGACCCAGAAGCTGTACAGCATTACAGCAAAGTCACACACGAGCATCAAAAGACTCATTACATTAATGAATAGAATAGACCAAACCAGGTTGGAAGAGACCTTTGAGATCACTGAGTCTAACCTATCATCCAACGCTACCTAATGAACTAAACCATGGCACCAAGTGCCCCATGCAGTCTCTTCTTAAACACCTCCAGGGATGGTGACTCCACCACCTCCCTGGGCAGCACACACCAATGGGCAATCACTCTTTCTGTGAAGAACTTCTTCCTAACAGCCAGCCTAAACCTCCCCTGGTGGAGTTTGAGACTGTGTCCTCTTGTTCTGGCCAACATCTTTCCTAAACTGAGGGGACCAGAACTGGACACAGGACTCAAGCTGTGGCCTAACCAGTGCTGAGTCCAGGGGCAGAATGACCTCCCTGCTCCTGCTGGCCACACTATTCCTGATCCAGGCCAGGATGCCATTGGCCTTCTTGGCCACCTGGGTACACTGCTGGCTCATGTTCAGCCTACTATCAACCAGTACCCCCAGGTCCCTTTCTGCCCGGCGGCTCTCCAGCCACTCTGACCCCAACCTGTATCACTGCCTGGGGTTGTTGTGGCCACTGTGTAGAACCTGGCACTTAGATGTGTTAAACCTGGGTAGGGGGAATTTGTTCTGGGCTATATATGGCTCCATTGAGCATTTTGGAAAATCTCTGTAGAGCACCAAGAGGTACCTGTGGTTATGCACGAATCCTAGGAAGATCAATATCCACCATCAACCCTTAAACTGTACCAGATATAGCAATTCAGAGAGGCATCTCATGTACCCAGCTCTTGGGCCACCCTGTTAGGAGATGGCTGAAGAACCTGGAGTCAAAATGCAACAAACCCCAAGTTCATCAAAACTCAGGACAGGACTCACACTCTGAGTCCTCTTTAAATCCACAAAAGACAACTGGCTGGAGTTTTGCTCACTTGCTTGTTTTTCCTTAGGACAGATACATTTAAAAACAGTTTCCTCTTGCCAAGAAGTTGCTATTAAGATCCATGGGCAAAACCCTGCAATTTATTGGTGGTGTAAGACTATTTGCAAAAACAAAACAAAAACAGAAGAAAAACCACCCCAAAATTACATGAGAAAAACTGCATTCCAAAAGCCTCCCTGTGTGTCTTGCAGCCAGCTCAGTCCCAGTGCTGCCAGCAGTCCCTCAGCAAGCCTCTTCAGCCAAATCCAGCAATGGCTCCCATTCAGCTACCACTAAGGGCACACAATGGTTATCTACAGAGCTAATGGTCCATGAGCCCATCCTTGCAGCTAGGATGTTTTAACCACCCAGCTCCATCTTTTGCCAGCAAAGTTCAGTGGGAGACACTGTATGAAGCCTCAGTGTCCCAGCTCAGCAGAGGGGTGTGTGCTGGAGGGATGTATGTTTAAATATTGAAGAGCTTAGCAACAAATGCTAGGTACACAGAGCAGGTAAAACATTTAACAGCTTCTCTCTGTTTATTAGCCAAAGAAAATATTCAATGTGATGTACCCACAGCAAAAGATGCATTTTCCTGTTTGGAGCAGGCAGGAGCTCTTTATTCAACTGCAGCATTAACTTTGTTTTCTTTCCCAGCTGAGGAGAAAATAAATTGACATTGTACCAAACCAGTGCCCATAACCAGGCTGTCCCTGAAGGCAGAAGCTACCCCAAGTGAAGAACACACTTTGATTTGCCAACACTTTCCTGCTGCCCTCCAGTTTGTATTTCAGCAGCTCAGAAATAACCTATAAACCTCTCAGCTCAGCTTGTCATGGAAACACACTAAAACACGTTCTGCTCCAGGACCTTATTAGGTTGAGCAGGACTTGTCCTTGTCAGTCTGCTGCTCAGGTGTGAAAGTAATTATTCCTTTAGCACTATGTTCAGTTCCATTCTGCTCCTCATAATAAGCATTGGTGCTCATTAGCACAAAATGCAGTGTCTAAGAACTATCAATGCAGAGCAAAACATTCACAAAACCCACAGAGATAGTGAGTTTCAAATTCTTGTGTAAAGCTCCATTTCCCAAAGTTTCAGTGGGAGCTACAGCCACCTAGGTCTGGAAACTTTGGGGAAAATCCCTCTGGGTTTGCTATCCATAATGCCACCCCCAAGCACTCCAAACAGATGCTTTTATTTAGGCATTTAATCAAACAAAGTAAACAAACCAAATCCAAACAAAAGCACACAGAAAAAAAAACACAACCAACCAACAAACAAACCAGCCCACCCCACCAGACAGAACAAAAGCTTCATGTGGCTGCGTGGAGATGAAGGGGAGAACACCCTGCCATGAAGCTGGGGCAGTCTCTGCAGAGAGGGAAATACAGCTTTCAAATCTCTCTGCCCAAGGAGGGTCTCACTACCCAGCATCATACACCTCTTGGGCACGTGCTGTAGCCATGAACAAAGTGGTCCCACCATGGGCTGTTTTGAAAGGAGGAGGCCATGCCCTCTTCATATTTTGAGTTAGACATCTACAAACTGATCTCTGCTATGAGCATTTAGATGCTTTAGCCCTAATAAGGATAACATAAGAACAAAGGAGAACCTTTTTCTGAAGCCTTCACCAATGGTACATTTAGATGTCCCCATTGTGTATCCTGTTTGTGTGCTTCTTGTGCTGGAAGGCAACAATAAATGATGCTAGGGTTACAGCTTCCTGAGACTCCAGATCCTTCCAGTTGAGTGCTGCAAAGCTAAGGTCTCTTGTGCCTTAAAAGAAAACTGTTTGCAGATACAGATCAAAGACACCGTAGGCAACACAAGCACCTTGCACAGCATGACAGCTCACTTTGTCTTTCCACTGAAACGCCTTGAGAGACAGAGCAGCTGCAGTGTATCCTTCACACAGGCAGACATTGCACCACCAAGGCTCCCATCATATTTACTGCTATACTATTTCCTGAGGACTTCCTCCTTAAGGCTGGGACTGTCTTGCGCTGGGGGAAACTCCAGCAGCAGCTTCCCAACCATTTACTTCCACAAGAGTAGAATTATAGAATCATAAAATCAACAAGGTTGGAAAAGACCTCAGAGGTCATCAAGTCCAACCTGTCACCACAGACCTCATGCCTACTAGACCATGGCACCAAGTGCCATGTCCAGTCCCCTCTTGAACACCTCCAGGGATGGCGACTCCACCGCCTCCCTGGGCAGCACATTCCAATAGCTAACAACTCTCTCTGTGAAGAACTTTCTCCTCACCTCAAGCCTAAGCTTCCCCTGGTGCAGCAGTAGCAAAGTTGGGCCTGCTCAGAAGACAAAACACAGGACCATGTCTCTTAACAACACCTTGAAAACACTTTCTGTCAGCTACAGCACACATTTTCTGTGCATCAACCTATTGAAACTGTAGTAGACTCAGCTCAGCACTTGCCCTTGCCCACCAACCCTCCAGTGTATTTTGCAAGGTGCAAGCACAAACCCTGTTGACTCTTTGGTGTTAACAGCTGCCCCTTTCTTTACAAGCTGAGTTGTAGCTGCTGCTAATCAGTCACTCAGTAAAAGGACAGGTCTACGTGCTCTGAGGCTGGAGTGTGCATAATCAGCTTGCTGAACGGGAAGGTTAAACACAAGAGCGGAAGCGAACTCTGGATGCTCATCAGAGATACACTTGGTAATGGGGAGAATGTTTAGAAAGGAGATAAACACGATTGCAAAGAAGGACAGAGAGGGAGTCTGAAGAAAACCTCTTCCTATAGAGCCCTCCACTTGATGGAGTGCTACCTAAAGAGCTCACAACACAGGGGCTCTACTGATGCCATTCGCTTTACATCCAAAGCTATACACAATGCTTGTAGAGCTGCTTCTCACATTGAAACTAACCCAGAGCATTTGCACTGCACGAGAGCTGCAGGACCAGCATCTTCCAGCATGCTTGTGAGTGCTACCACAAGCTACTTCCCTGTTTTCTACCCCTTCCTTGACCCTCTTCTCTAGCAGGTCACTGCTTCTGCTGCAGTAAGTTTGGTCTCAAATTAACAAAAGCCATGGGATATGCAACGCCACGGCTGTGCTGTTAATGATGAACAACAGCAGCAGCCCTCAGGCTCCACGGGCAGGAAAACACCCACTCTTGATGAGCCCTGTTTAGAAGTGCTGCTGAGGAGTCAAAACATCAAAAATGAGAATGAAACAAAGGGAAAAAAAAAAAAAACCAAAACAACAAACCAAAAGCTGTTTCCCTTCTGGGCTCTGATTTCTTGGGTTTGTTTTTTGTTTGGGGGTTTTTGTTTGTTTGGGTGTGTGTGTGTGTTGTGTGTGATTTGTTTGGGGTTTGGGGTATTTTGTTATAAGCAAAATTAATGAAAGACTTTAGAAAATGAAGGTAAACTTAGAAAAAGGAAGTTAGGAAAAACATTGTTTTCATAACTTCTGATTGAAACAAATGTCTTACACTGAAAGACTCTCAGCCACAGCAAGGGGAAGGCAGAAGGTTCTTGGCTTTCAATCCTTTTTCTCTTGGAGCAAACAGGAAAGCAGTGTGAGCCATGCACATATGAACTCTGCCCAGCTCTAGTAATGGGACTCAAACAAAGTCAGGTTGTACTGAATGGTGGGATAGGAAAGAGGACAAGTGTTTCAATCTGATATATTTCAATGACTTTACCAGCCTAGAAGCTCTTCCTTTAACAGAGACCGTGTCTGGCACAACGTCTTTATCTGATCCTTTATCTGCACAGAGGAAAGAGTGCCAGGCCCATTGCTTCCTATGAGCAGACGTCACTGTGGTTAATCTATAACATCCCTCATTATGTCTTCAGATCTAACAAGGGGTGGACGTGATGCTTTACACGTCCATTCTCCTCTAACATCCACTCTGAAGGCTTCCACCAGCACCAGCCCCACCTTGAACCAATGCCATCTGCGATGCTCTGTGAGAAACACTGGCTTGCAGCAATTCCCGCTGCTTCCCACTTCAGCTGTAATCTAAATACTGGCTACAATAAACAGGTTATGGCTTATATCATCACTGCATTGCCCTGTCCTGAACCAGTTCTCACTGTGGGAAAGTCCCACTCAGTCAGAGAGTGAGCAAGGCCTTTGGGCTAGGAGGAAAAGTTCCAGCTACCAGCATCACTTGAGGGTAAGCAAAGGGGGAAACTCCAGAGAAGTGATGAAGATGCTTGGGTTGTGGTTTTGGATTTTTGGTGGTTGGGTTTGTTTGTTTGTTTGTTTGTTTTTAACAGAATGGGCTTGGTCCCAGAGGGAAGGGACAAAACATAGGGACCTTACAGAAAACTTAAAGTAGCTGCAATGGAAGAAACTGGTAACCCTCATCCAGAATCAAAATGGATCAGTTGTGGAGATATTGCTGGCTTGTGCAGCCCTTCATCTCCTAGATACCTCACCTGGGTGAGGATGTGTTGAAAGATAAAAGCCCCAAGCCAGAAGATCCTCTGGCAGCTCTCTGTGTAAGCATACAGAGTTTTACCTTCCTCTCCAGAGGTCCTGTTTCAGCTAATGGTACCATCTCCTAAGCCTGGACCTTCACTAGCCCCGGAAGAACAGAATACACACTGGACTCCCCTTCTGTTCTTATGGACTGAGCCATCCCTTGGGTTCCCAGCACTAGAGTACCCTGCACAACAGCTAGTTAGACTATAAAAGTACATGGAAATAAGGATTCTCCCATCTCCCTGCAAGCCAAGCTGCCTGGGCAAAGGAACAGATTCTGGCTTGTGTGGAAAAACAGACCCCTGACAAGGAAAACCTTCCCCAGCAAGGACTTTCAAGCCCAGCCACAGGTACCGAAGGTATTTGATTATTGCCAACTGCTCTTGTTCACTTTGTACACTCTCCTGAAGGCCCAAAGGATTGCTGAGCTGCCTTTAATCAAAACTGTAGCTCTTACATTGCAGGTGGCTAACAGCATACAGCAGCTTGCACTTGTGAATCTCAGAGGGGTTCAATGTGATTTTAACTGAAAGATGTTACAAGCTCACATCTCAACTGCACCATGTAGAAAAAGAAGTCTGAAGCACAGCTCCAATGGTACTCTCTATAGAGTTATTTTTATCTCTGCTATGTTAAAAGCACTACACCTGGCCAGCACCTTGACATCCTTCAGGAAAAGGATCTGGAACTGGGGGGGGGGGGGGGCAAATATCATATTTATCATCCCAGTCCATGGTTGAAATCCTCTATGGCACACAGCTGAACAGTTTCATGAGCTGTGTTACCTTTTACATTTGGACTTGAAGATCTTAAAGGTTTTTCCCAACCTTAATGATTCTATGATTTTATTGTAGGGGCTTACACCTGAAGCCATAACAGCAAAACCAAACCAAAGGGAGAGTCATCACAATGAACAGAGAGGTTCAATAGCTTGCTCCATAAGGTATTTCCTTGCTTTAATTACCTGTTAATCACTTTTTGTGCTGGATTAAACCTTCCTGGCCAGCCTTTTCAGCATTCTGCCATCCCACTGAATCCAAGTTTCCCATCCCTGTTGTTAAAAGTGGTTGGGAAGCACATCCCTTTGTGCTAATGGGTGCTGTTCACTCACATCCAGGATGCATCACAATAAGTTGAGCAGCCAGACTGCCTCCTTGCCCTCGGCTTCCCTCCTTCTCTCCTCTCCACCCAGTTTTACAGTTTGGTGATTCTGCATCCTGCAGCTCTCTAATTACAGAATGCATGACCAGCATTTATTGCACTAAACCAGCATGGCTTTTCAAGGCTGTGCCCATGGAGAGATGCCATGTTTTTTACAGGGCAGCTGTCGGGAGCAGGGAGGTCATTCTGCCCCTGTACACTGCACTGGTCAGGCCACATCTTGAGTCCTGTGACCAGTTCCGGGCCCCTCAGTTTAGGAAAGATGTTGAGTTGCTGGAATGTGTCCAGAGAAGGGCAACAAAGTTGATGAGGGGTTTGGAGCACAAGCCCTGTGAGGAGAGGCTGAGGGAGCTGGGGTTGCTTAGCCTGCAGAAGAGGAGGCTCAGGGGAGATGTTAGTGCTGTGTACAAGTACCTGAAGGGAGGTTGTAGCCAGGCAGGGGTTGGTCTCTTCTCCCAGGCAATCAGCACCAGAACAAGAGGACACAGTCTCAAGCTGCACCAGGGGAAGTTCAGACTGGATGTTAGGAAGAAATTCTTCAGAGAGAGTGATTGGCCATTGGAATGTGCTGCCCAAGGAGGTGGTGGAGTCACCCTCACTGGAGGTGTTTAGGAGGAGACTGGATGGGGTGCTTGGTTGCATGGTGTAGTTGATTAGGTGTTGGGATGAGAGGTTGGACGTGATGATCTTGAAGGTCTCTTCCAACCTGGTTTATTCTATTCTAATAGGAAAAAAGTTCCCATGAATCTAAAAAAAAAAAAAACCAAATAGAAACATTTTGCCAGGCCACCTATAACAGCTTCAGTTCAGGGACATTAATGGGAGTGACAGCAATACGTTAATCTAATAATCCTGCTGAGTGTAACACGTGGGGCATGTTCTGCCTTGCCACTCTTTTATCCCTGTAATTGGTGGATGACCCACTTATGGGCTGGGGATATTTTTCTTTTCTTTTCAGTGCAGTAACTAATTCTGTGAAATTCTGGAGCCTACTGCATTGTTTTCAAGTTAGTGAAATGTCTGCACATCTCTGTCCTTTAAATGCCAGACCAGAGGAGAGATTAAAACCAGACAAGTGTATTGCCCCTGCTTCTGTTGGTTGGTGCCTTTAAGGCATTCCCCCTCTTTCTTTTTTACTTAAATCCAGCAAAGGCAGGCTGCCATTTCCAAGAGATCTGAAAAATTACCAGATAGCAGTAGAGTGGTACCTAGGACTGTGATCTTCAAAAAAAATATACCCTTTTGGATGAAATACTTCGCTGGAGCCATTCTAAACAGTTGGAAATAAAGATCAAGTACACTTTGAAGTGCAGCATTACTTCAGGTGCTTTGTTTTGACAGTGTCAAACAGCTGACTTCTGATTCATTGAGGAAAGAGGGGATGAGGGGTGGAAGCAACTTCTTCAGGGAGAAGGTGAAACCACTGTGCCCAGCTCCTGTTACCTGCTGCAGCCTGGACTGAGTTGCTGGGTTAGTGTCAGATTCTGATCTCAATTATAGTGAGGCCTGTTCCCTGCTGTTGCTGTTTGTCCAATTCAGCAGGACTAACTAAAGTGAAGCACAGAAGTCAGGAAGAGCTGGCACTATCCAGAACCCCCAACCTACAGAGTAGTTCTTGCCTGCAATATTTTCACCTAGGACTCTGAAAAAGGACATCTAATTTGTACTCCTAGGCCTGCTTGCTGGCTTAGGCAGGACTTGCAGAAGATGACTTTACTTCCTGGAGCTTTTACATTCACCTCTTCCATTTCTCCATCACCACAGCCCTTTGCCTGACTGCTCTGCTAGGAGTCCAGTCTCTGCAAAGCAGGAGGCAACCTGTGACAGAACAGGAGGACACAGTCTCAAGCTGCACCAGGGGAGGTTTAGGCTGGATATTAGGAAGAAATTCTTCCCAGAAAGAGTGATTGGCCATTGGAATGGTCTGCCCAGGGAGGTGGTAGAGTCACCATCACTGAAGGTGTTTAGGAAGAGACTTGACGGGGTGCTTGGTGCCATGGTTTAGTTGATTGGATAGCGTTGGATGATAGGTTGGACTCAATGATCTCAAAGGTCTTTTCCAACCTGGTTAATTCTATTCTATGAATGTCTCTCAGTAGCAGCAGCAGCAGTGCTGAGCTCCAAACAGGTGTCAGTATATTGTCATTAATCATCAGGGTTCAACAGGTATTTCTCATTTTCTCTGCATTGATAACTTTTGGTGTCCCCACCCTGGCACCCAGCACACCCACTTGGAGAGCGTGATGCATTTTGGAGAAGCAAGGGCAGACCATTGCTGCAATTGAACTCGTGCTCCATGACAGACAACACAGAATTTTATTCATTCCCTAGGCTTACACTCAGTAGCCTCTTCACTGTAGTATGATGTGCTATTAAGTAAAGATAATGGTGAATGCAACCACGGGCAGAGAACAAACAGCTATTTGGAGATAAGGCAGGCAGCTAAATGGGTCCTTATGAGGCTACTGCTACTGATCCCAGGACTCGGATGCCCAATTATCTCCATCACAGGCCAGAGAGCTGGCCTGCAGCCTGTACTGGAGGGAGACAGATCTCTGGTTAGCTCACAGAGGTGGCTCTGATCCCTGCTGCAATGCCTACGACACAGAGCATGAATCCATTTGTGCTAACAAAGCAGTGAGCTCAGCAGCAGCACGAGCAGAGCCTGATTTACCACTCATCTGCAGCCCTTACACTGTCAACATGACTGCCTGAGCTCTCCCTCTTCACCACGACCCTCTTTCAGTTCTCTCTCCAGCCAAGCACACCCTTTTCCTCCTTGTCTCATCATTCAACCCAGGGTAACCTTAGTTTTCTATACATCCCTTCCCCTTTTCCTGAGCAAGTGGCAGCATGTGCTAGGGATGGTGCAGAGTCACTTCCCTGCTGACCAGGGACCTCCTGTAGGCACAGACTAGGATGCTAATTGCGGCTGCTCCCAGTGGGTACATGCTAAAAACAGAGAAGGGAACAAGGAAAGGGGCAGACAGCACAGAGACAACATAGTATTGCTTTGATCTTCCTTTTTGCTGACTAGCAAAAAGCAAAAATTTTCTACTGGGAGGACCGTTCAAGATGGTCTCAGAAATAATCCTGCCATAAGGACCATGTGGGTATGGATGCAGCAGAAGTGTCAGATCCATGCTCAGCATCTTCATTCCCGTCCCTGGGATCCCACCCAGCTGTCCAGGGCAGTGACATCTCTGACAGCACCAACAGCCCTTGCCACAGAGAAATCACAGCTCAGTTCACAGGCTTTTGTGAAGGCTGATGGCGGGGGGGCTCATTCATGCCTTTCCTTCACTGCAGGAGCTAACACTTCACCCTTGACATGATCCCTCAGCTGTTGGAGAGATGTTATTGCTCCATGGGACTACAAAATGGACTCATTGGCTCAGGTCAGTGTGCTAGGCCAAGGAGGTTTGCCCTAAGAGAGCAGAGGTTTAAGTCACCTTGTTCAAGCCACCCAGGGCTTAGGGACAGTCTTGCATGTGGAAGCACACATGCACAGGAGGTGGCTACCAGATCCTTCCCCATCACCCCAAGGTGATCTGCAAACTCAACCACGGAGCCTAAACTTCTCGCACTGCTAGCTTTCTCCCTTCTCTCCTCCTGATGTCAATTCCTGGTGCAATCCCAGAAATAACATGGCTAAATTCTCAGCTTGCTATTTTTGGCAGCTCCTCCCACCAAGGAAAGCAGGAGATTACACTGTGGGCTATTCAGGCAAGCTGGCACGCCTGCCACAAACACACTTTCTAGCCCATACAGCTCTAATGATAAATTGTGGCCAAGATGAACAGTTTTGACTTCAGAACATGTTTGGAAGAGCCAGTGCTGTCCTGGACAACTTACCTACACATTTAGAAGGTGTTTTTTGCTTATCAAGTATCTTTAATACCTAGAAAGAGAGCTATGTGGTGGGCACGATGACTGAGTGTGACTGGTGTGGGACAAAAGGCTCCCAGGTCTCCCAACACGTTAAACGCAAACCGCCTGGCACCACCACCTGCCTTGCAAAGATAAGTAGCTGGGTGATCACCTTTTAATCTGCCTGTCCTTAGCAAGAGGCAGATGTCAACTGGCAGAGAGGCCAAAGCAAACCAGGCTGTTCATGGACGCTAAGCCACAAAGCAACCTCCTGTATCTAGCCTGGCCCGTCCCAGAGACACGAGCTTCGAAATAACAAGGTGCAGCGTTTCCTCAGGTGGCCGCAGAGGCTGCGCGCCGCGGATGGTACACGACAGCATTCATGCCTGAGAAGGCAGCTTTGTGTTGTGGGAGGTGGTGAATGAAAGAACATCTTGTTACTCTGGGTTTACATGGCATTTACTACAGCATGGCACTGCTCCTAGGCGCTTGCCTCCAGTGATAACAATAATAGCCTCGGATTTTCCTTTTTCTTTCTTTCTTTTTTCCTCCTCCCCCCCCCCTTCTTAAATACACTGCCCACGTACAGCTCCAAGCAGTACAAAACTGAGAAACACACCAAAAACAGGCTGGCTTCAAGAAAATAAAAGAAATCAGCAGATTGGTTTAAATTTATAAATACTTCAGTGACCAAAAGTCTGAAGCGGTCCCAAGTTCAGGCAGGTTTATATGGAAAGTAGAGGGCGTCCTTCCCGCTTGTGCACAACAGATGGCTTGCACTCAGATGAATCCTGCCAGGCCTAAAGATGAATTGTCAAATCATCCCTTTCAGCGCAGTGAACATACAATTTGGTCCCAGGTGGTCTACATCTTTCTGGGCTCCTCAGTTTAAGAAGGACATTGAGATACTTGAACGTGTCCAGAGAAGGGCATCGAGGCTGGGGAGAGGTCTTGAGCACAAGCCCTACAAGGAGAGGCTGAGGGAGCTGGGGTTGTTTAGCCTGGAAAAGAGGAGGCTCAGGGGAGACCTTATTGTTCTCTACAACTACCTGAAGGAGATTGTAGCCTGGTGGGGTTTGGTCTCTTCTCCCAGGCACCCAGCACCAGAACAAGAGGACACAGTCTCAAGCTGCACCAGGGGAAGTTTAGGCTCAAGATGAGGAGAAAATTCCTCACAGAAAGAGTAATTGGCCATTGGAATGTGCTGCCCAGGGAGATGGTGGAGTCACCATGCCTGGAGATATTCAGGAAAAGACTGGATGTGGCACTTGGAGCCATGGTTTAGTTGTCATGAGGTGTTAGGTATTAGGTAAGAGGTTGGACTTGTTCTCTGAGGTCTTTTCCAACCTGGTTAATTCCATGTGTGTGATCTTTCCCAGCTGAAGGCTTGTTTAGGAAAAAAGACAAGGCAGGTCAGATCCTGCTCTAGTTCTGTATTTTCACAAACTCCTATACTGCTCAGACCAAAGAACATCATTTACCTGATCACAAAGATTCAGCCAGATATAGCATTTGGATCAGGAAAGTGGTGAGGGTGTCCCCAGAGGGGAGGCTGGACAACTCGCAGCTTTGATTCGGAAGCACATGAGATCATTGCCATTGGCATTACAGCCAGGATGAAGTGTGTAGCACCTCAAATCCTTGTACACACCAATGAATCCATGACTCTGCCTTCACAAGCCCTAACAGCACCACAGAGAGTAATTTAGGAAGTTTGAGATCTCCAGAGTCAAACAAACCAGGGACACGTAAGAGCATTAATCTGTGGGACACTGGGTTCTGCTATGGAGCTGAGTTGCCACCCTGGTCCCAGCATCATGGATTGCAGCCAAAACCCCAAGCAAGTAGAAAACACATGTCCTAGTCCAAGGCCCACTTCCTAGTCCAAGATCTACTTCCTAGTCCTGCCTTTGAGATTTTATACTTTCTGCCACGTGGTGAACTGCATGGTGGATGAAAGAGCAACCTTGTACTGGAGCCCAGCAAAATCCACCACAGATGTGTACATTTGGATAGCCAAGGGTACATCATTACTCAGAAAACAGCTGCTGAAGGGCTTCATAGGGCAGGCTGGGAGTGGAGGGGAATCTGCAGGTGGCAGTATCTAGCTCATGGGGTACTGAAGTGGAGAAACTTCACTTTCCAACGAAAATCAAAGTTTGGTTCATCTTCTTGACCAACAGCCATATGGTCCTCAAAACCTAATGCATGCCTCAACTACAGCAAAGATGTAGGAATGTCTATACCATGTCTAGACATAGATTAAGAGCCCTTCTCTGAAACAGATTTAAGCTGGTTATATCAGCCTCTATATAACCTAGCCTCAGCCTATATATTGCACCAGTTTTCTTCAGTGAGACAGCCAGTAAATAAAGTCCATGATGTCAGGGAATGGCAGAAGGGTTCTACCAGGCCAGACAGGTATGTCCAAAAGGCTGCAGACTTGACAATGTCAGTATGAAGAAAACCCAGATATTTGTGACTGTTCATGGGCCAGAAACTCACAGCACAGCCCTCCCAGTTAGATCTTCAGCTCAGCCTTTGCAGTGCTTTTGAAGATGCTGGATCACAACTACCGACTGGACTGCCAGCAAGTAATTCCCATCACTTTATAAAGCACATGAAGTTGCCCAGACAGGAGCACTCCTCTGTGCTGCAGCAGCTATAATCTTATGAACACCACACACAGATTTCTGCTAAGGCAGACTGCAAGGACTTCCATTTTAGTCCTCTGCCCATAATGTTCCTGAATTTTCTGAGCTGCAGCTTTTCACACTGCTTTCTCTGCCAGTGTTGGCTTTCATTATTTCTTTTAAATATAAACTTGGAGCAAAACCTCTTCAGATGTTTTAAGTTATGAATGTGTGAGGGGAAAAAAATATATATAGTTTCCTACATTAAAAGAAAGTTTTGTGTGCAAGTGCAAGGGAGACACACAGAAGGAAAGAAGCAGGGAATAGCTCAGAAATGGCAATACTTTGAAACCTGAAACTTGGCATGGTAACAGTTCCTGACAGAGTGTATGCTCTGCTCAGTTTAGAAGAAATTGTGGTTGTAAAATAAAGCTATGAACACTTGAGAGTACACCCCAGTGCACAGACAGCAGAGGACACTGCTTGGCTTTAGCTGTTAACCCATGCAGGTGGTACACAGAATCACCAAGGTTGGCAGAGACCTCAAAGATCATCAAGTCCAACCTGTCACCACAGACCTCATGATTAAACCATGGCACCAAGTGCCACGTCCAATCCCCTCTTGAACACCTCCAGGGACGGTGACTCCACCACCTCCCCAGGCAGCACATTCCAATGACGAATGACTCTCTTAATGAAGAGCTTTCTCCTCACCTCCAGCCTAAACTTCCCCTGGTGCAGCTTGAGACTGTGTCCTCTTGTTCTGGTGCTGGTTGCCTGGGAGAAGAGACCAACCCCCACCTGGCTACAACCACCCTTCAGGTAGCTGAAGAGAGCAATAAGGTCTCCCCTGAGCCTCCTCTTCTCCAGGCTAAGCAACCCCAGCTCCCTCAGCCTCTCCTCACAGGGCTGTGCTCCAGGCCTCTCCCCAGCCTCACTGCCCTTCTCTGGACACGTTCAAGCATCTCAATGTCCTTCTGAAATTGAGGAGCCCAGAACTGGACACAGGACTCAAGGTGTGGCCCAACCAGTGCAGAGTACAGGGGCACAATGACTTTCCCTCTCCTGCTGGCCACACTATTCTTGATGCAGACCAGGATGCCGTTGGCCTTCTTGGCCACCTGGGCACACTGCTGGCTCATGTTCAGGCAGCTGTCAATCAGCACCCCCAGGTCCCTCTCTGTTTGGCAGCTCTCAGCCACTCTGACCCAGCCTGTAGCTCTGCATGGGGTTGCTGTGGCCAAAGTGCAGCACCTGGCACTTGGACTTGTTGAATGTCATCCCGTTGGACTCTGCCCATCTGTCCAGCCTGTCAAGGTCCCTCTGCAGAGCCCTTCTACCCTCTAACAGATCAACACCTGCTCCCAACTTGGTGTCATCTGCAAATTTACTGATGACTGACTCAATCCCCTCATCCAGATCATCAATGAAGATATTGAACAGGATGGGGCCCAGCACTGATCCCCAGGGGAAAACCACTACTGACTGGCCTCCAGCTGGATGTGGCACCATTCACCACCACTCACTGGGCTCGGCCCTCCAGCCAGTTCCTAACCCAACACAGTGTTGCTGTCCAAGCCATGAGCTAACAGCTTAGCCAGCAGTTTGCTGTGGGGGATGGTGTCAAAGGCCTATGTGCTCATACCAGTCCCAGCAGTGCACATCTTGCTCACAGTGACCTTTCATCCTCTCACATCCCAGTTCTGCATTTTTCCTTCTCTTCTGTTACTGCTATTTCTGTTTGTTCTGTCTAGCAGAACTCCAAGTGAAGCACCCCCACACCAAGTGCTGGTAAGAGAATGAGCAGAAGTTAGTCAGGGTACTGACGTCAGTTAACATCCCAGTATGCCAGCAGCCGTTACTTTGACCTCCAAATAGCTGAGACTGTGCTCAACAGTCAGTGCTAGTCTCAGAATTCCACCCTTCACTTCTCACCCAACAGGTATGGTGGGGAAATATAAACACTGCCAACCCCAGCACAAGGCTGAGTACTGCACAGGTGCTTTCTGAGATGTTTGCCCACCAGCTGACAGCTCCCAGCACATAAACCCAGTATTTGCACAAGTGCTGACTCCAAGCAGTGCTGTTCATCCGTGGATCTCACAGCACCATCCTGAGGAAAGCTGGTAGGGAAAAAGAAAAAGTAGAGCTGTTCCTATTTTAGGCAAGATGAAGCACAGAGCAGGTCTGAGGTTTCAGTGCCGCTAAGCGCTGCCCATGATCCAGCCTCAAACTGTCCTGTCTTCCTCAGTCTCACACTGCACAAGCACTCAAGAGGCAGAAATAGTCGCACGAAGAGCTGGGAACAACGGCCCCTCCATTTCATGTTTCTATTCAAAGTGCACACATGATGTTTGAACAGCTAGCTGCAGCAGCACCTCACAGGGCTCTGGTAGCCTTCCTCCAATTTACCGCAGGGAGACTTCGCTTGACCAGCGAGCCTGGCTGGAAGGAGCCTCCCAGCCCTTGCCCTGCTTACTGACATCTCCAACAAAGGGTTCAATCTGTGTGATCCAGGAGAAGAGCTCTCTGTTTGCCTGCCTTTAAAAGCTAGGCTGGAGCAACCAAACCCATTTCACTCGGGAAATTGTGTCTGGACACAGAGACGTGCAGAGGCAAACACAGCAGCATGCCCCTGTAAACACCACATTTCCTTCCTCACACACACACACACACGCAAAAAAAAGTGGGGTGGTTTTGAACACCCTGTGTTCAAGAGAGACCTTTCATTTCAGTTATCCTGGGTCAAAGCAAATAACATCACATGGTACCTCAAGGTGGTTGCTTTTGGCTTTTTATACCTAGAAAACACTGAGGGCATTTTTATAGATCCAAGTAATGCCCAAACAGGCACTGGCATCACTTCGTATTACTTCCATCATCCTTCGTGCTTCAAGCATGGAAAATAAAAAACAAACCTCAGGCACTGGGGAATGACCTGAAATTCAAACTGAAGCAAACCTGTTCAGAAAGGGGGCAGGGGGAGGGGGAATCACGCATGCAAATTATTATGTCGTTTCCCAGCATGCTTTTAATTTCCCTTTCTTTTCTCTCTC
Organism: Picus viridis; assembly: GCA_033816785.1. Lineage (NCBI taxonomy): Eukaryota > Metazoa > Chordata > Aves > Piciformes > Picidae > Picus > Picus viridis. The sequence continues at coordinate 5,221,985 of CM066592.1, forward strand.
CTTCTGGGACAAGGGAGAATATATGAAAGCAAAAACCCCAAGAGAACCGTTGTGTTTTGAGAGTATTCTGAGGATAGCTTATTTAGAAAGGAAGTCAGGGAGGCAGCACAGAGAAGCCTGCTCTAATGAAGCTTCCAGTGCAGTTTTGTCAAAGTCAGGATATTTGCCTATCAGGAATTTTACAGGCATCCAAAGGGGAGTTAACTGAATATAGAACTTAAACACTGAAATCTGAGATACTGACCTTACATGGCATTTGAACAGACCTTAAGTACAAATACTGGGAGGACTTCAGGAACACTTTGTTGTGTCAAAGCAAGCGGGTAATACAGCTTCTCACATGCTGCCTTGTCTAGCTACAGAAACAACTGCGGCAGAGCTTCTCTGGCACCAGGATCTTGGCAGAGTCAAAGTGTGGTGGGTTGAAATTAACCCCCAGCATAAAATTGCCAGACCAGCTCAGAGAAAACCAAGTGAATCTGTATTTACAAGCAAAATCTACAGTCTAGAAATATGGAATGCCATTAATATGCACAGAATACACACTATTTACGTGTATTTACAATTACAAACACCACAAGAACTCCCCTGGACGAAACCAGGGGTCTACCGACAGCTTCCCCCTCCTTGCTCCCTTCCCCTGGACACAGGACAAGAGAGGAAAAGGAGAAAAAAAGCAGAGAGCACTCTTTGTTAATACCTAGCCACAACAAAGCAATGAAGCCAAGGGCAGCAAAGCCATCAGAGACCAGAGCTAGTATCTGCCAGAATGAAAGAAGCAAAACCAAAGTTAGTTTCTACATACTAACTTTGCTATCTGTCCAATGGTATTATCTAGACCTTATCATTCTTTGCCCTTTTGCATCCAAGGGTAATTTATTTACACTCTACTACTTTCTGTTCAAGCTCAGTGGAAAGTTTCCTAGGCACAGCCTAAAACTGCTACACAAAGGAAAGGCTTAAATGCTGACGTGGATAGTGAGAAGACACACTTCGGAACAAACAGCTTCAGGATCGTGGTGCTCCAGGGCTGAACCTAGGAGTTGCCAGCAGGAAGATACCTCCCTTGAAGAAAGCACAGGTGATGATCTCCTGGCTCATGCACTATAGAGGAAGCAGCCCATATCAAAGGCAGGATGTGAAAGAGGCAAATCCCTGGTGTTACCGAAGTCCCTCTTACCCCGTGTGATGAAAGGATCTGCAAACAAGACTAGGTTGCTGATACTTTCAGTCTTGCACTGACAATCCACTGAGTGTGGCTCCTGATTCTGAGCTACATGAGAGGGGAGTGGTGTAGGACTGCCTCAGCGTGACCATCAACGCATTCAAAGAAAGTGCACAAACTTAACACATATCCAAAGCAGGCTTAGACCCAGACTTCTCTTCCATGGGGAGCTGTGACTGGGTGATTCTGCAGGCGATTTCCTTGATTCTGATGAAGTCAGTAAGAGTCAGGTGGTCACCAGCAAGCTTGAAACGGGCAATACAGCCTTGAAGGAGGGATAAACATCAGGATTTCCCTTAAGAGGCTGGGACCACACAATGTCTCTTTTCTTCCACTAAGGACCAAACTTGCATACCTCTGCTCCGAGCATAATGAGAATCAGACAACTGAGACAATACCAGAGAGACAAGAACAGCCTGGATTCACACCATTCCAGCCAATGGGTGTTTTTGTCAGGAGAGCAGTATCTCAGACTCACAGTCCATTTGTTAGTCTCTCCTCTCCCACAGGAGCTATGCTGTGGGTGAAGCTGAGGAATTCACACCAGGTCTCTCACTCTCCCTGCTTCCCATCAGCAGAGTCCTTCTAAAGAGAAAAATCAGGCAACAACTGGTGACGTACGCACAAGCTTTCCTGCCAGCATAGCTCCGCAAGGCTGGGAGATGAAGAGGTGTGATCCTTCCCTGATGGAGCTGGGCTGGCAGCAGTCCCACCTGGAGATACGGTTAAAGCAGCAATGTCCTCCCCTCCCCCTTCCCCTAAGCACTGTATGTGAGCATCCACACAAAGCTGTCTGTTTTTCTCTACATTCCGACAGCGTGAAGCAAATCCATCTCCAGATGAGGAAGAATGTGGTGGCTGCGGCAGCCTTTGGTGTCCTGCTTTGGGCAGGTGTTCACACTATTGCCAAGACCTCCAATTTTCTGGAATAGATGAGTGCAACTCAGGATTATACAGTGACATGTCTCAAAGCAGCTAACTGGGAAGCCACAAGGAAGGGGAGTCAAAACACAAGTTTCAGAGGTCTAGTCACATGCATAAAACAAAGAGCCACTGCATTTTCAGGCCTTGTTAGTCTCAAGAGAATGCAGGCAGTAGATCTTACTTGTGGGGGGGACATGGTGGATGGATATGGAGGCAGAGCAGACAGAAATAAACACAGCTGAAAGAAATCCTGCTTTCTGACCAAGGGGATGTATTCATGGAACACGGTGTGTGCTATTTGCCCAGCTGAACACACACGGGCAGCAGGCAGCGCGACCCACAGCCGCAAAGGAGAAAGCTGCTGGCAGCAGCAGTCCATAAAATGGACATAAATAATTAGAGTTCTTCTCAAGAAGGTCAAGTTTTACCTGCTGCTTCTCTTCCTCTACTTAACAGCCAAGGATGACAGCTCAAAATGATTCAGGGTGAGTTTTGTCCTGGTACATCTCAGAGCAAGGAAGAAGGTTTGAAAAGAATCAGAGGCACCTATTTACTGCAGGCTTTGCTGGTTATTAAATGCGAGCTGAGCCTGGACCTCAGCAAGTGAAGGAGCTGGGACTGTTTAGCCTGGAGAAGAAGAGGCTCAGGGTAGACCTTACTGCTCTCTACAACTACCTGAAGGGTGGTTGTGGCCAGGAAGGGGTTGGTGTCTTCTCCCAGGCAACCAGCACCAGAACAAGAGGACACAGTCTCAAGCTGTGCCAGGGGAAGTTTAGGCTCAAGGTGAGGAGAAAGTTCTTCACAGAGAGAGTTGTTAGCTGTTGGAGTGTGCTGCCCAGGGAGGTGGTGGAGTCCCCATCCCTGGAGGTGTTCAAGAGGGGATTGGACGTGGCACTTGGTGCCATGGTTTAGTGGTCATGAGGTCTTGGGTGACAGGTTGGACTTGATGATTTTTGATGTCTCTCCCAACCTTGTTGATTCTATGATAAGTGCTGGAAGAGCAGCTTGCTGCATCCTCAAAGCAGCTTTCTGATGGGAAGCTGACACCTTGAAGAGTTCTAAAATATTGCTGCAATTTTCAAGTCCTGCCCCACAATATGATTGGTCCTCTGGAGAACTGAGCCACTGCATTACTCTAGCTGTGCTGCCCTATCCACTTCTCACAACAGGGGAAACCCTACAGCATTGTCTGCTGATAGGGGCTAAAAGGAAGGGTTTTTTTTTTTTCAGTGATTGAAGGCAAGTTTCAATATCCCTCCATTTGCTGCTACTACATGAGTGGTTGATCTGGAGTTTAGGTTAGGAGTGGCTGGAACACAATCATCAGTTCTTCAATGCTATGGACATGCCCAGACATTAGTCATAGCTGAGGTTGCTTAGCCTGGAGAAGAGGAGGCTCAGGGGAGACCTTACTGCTCTCTACAACTACCTGAAGGGAGGTTGTAGCCAGCTGGGGGTTGGTCTCTTCTCCCAGGCAACCAGCACCAGGACAAGAGGACACAGTCTCAAGCTGCACCAGGGGAGGTTTAGGCTGGATGTTAGGAAGAAATTCTTCACAGAAAGAGTGATTGGCCATTGGAATGTGATGCCCAGGGAGGTGGTGGAGTCCCCCTCACTAGGGGTGTTTGGGAAGAGACTGGATGGGGTGCTTGGTGCCATGGTTTAGTTGATTAGATGGTGTTGGGTGATAGGGTGGACTCAGTGATCTTGAAGGTCTTTTCCACCCTGGTTAATTCTGTACTCACATCACGCTCCCAGCGCAGGCAGCCCTATCTTCCACGCCTTAATGGAAATGCAGCACAGTAAGGAAGTCAGAAAACACCATGTAAGTAGAGGCGTCAAGGTTATTATGTCAGGATGTCTATTGAGAATCACCAAGTCACAGAATGATAGGGTTGGAAGTGACCTCTGGAGATCATCTGGTCCAACAGCCCTGCCAGAGCAGATTCACCTACAGCAGGTTGCACAGGATAGCATCCAGGCAGGTTTTGAATGACTCCAAAGATGGAGACTCCACCATCTCTCTGGCCATCCTGTTCCCAGTGCTCCAGCACCCTCACAGAAAAGAAGTTCCTTGTCATGTTTTGATGGAACATCCTATTTTCAAGTTTATGCTTGTTAGCTCTTGTCCTGTCACTGGGCACCACTGAAAAAAGACTGGCTCCATCATTCTGACACCTGCCCTTTAAGTACTTATAAGCATTGATAAGACCTACCCTTAGACTTCTCTAGCTACCACCCAGCTTTCCAGCCACTCTCCCCAAGGCTCGTAGCATTGCAGGGGGTAGTTGTGGCCCAAGTGAAGGACCTAACAGTTGGCCTTGTTAAACCTCATACAATTAACCTTGGCCCACCGATGCAGCCTGGTCAAGGCCTTCCTACCTTCAAGCAGGCCAACACTCCCCCCAGTGTAGTGCCATTTGCAAACTCCCTGATAGTGCACTCAGAGAGAATTGTCCCCAAAAGTTGTGACTGGCTGCCAACTAGGCTTCAGCTGCCATCACCACTGCTCTCTGGGCCCAGCCCTGCAGGCAGGTTTTAATTCATTTGAACAGGACTGGACCCAGGACTGACCCTTGGGGAGCACCACTTATTGCTGACCTCCAACAAGACCCTGTGCCACTACCACAACCCTCTGAGCTCTACCCTTCAGACAGTTCTCAATCAGTTTTTAGTGTAAAACCTCCTGGAAGTATCTGAATGATCACAGAGTCTCTCTTTCAAAGCAAAAGCCTCTTGTTCTCATAATTCTTACTTCAAGTAAAGAAACTTCTAGGGGAAAAAAAAAAATAAATGCAGCACTCAGGGTCTGGGTCTTCATCATTCACCTTCAAGCCTCCATGCTCCCCTAGAAGACAGCACCAAGAGAATACCTGTTCTTGCTGCAGGCCAACTCATAAGTGAAAATCCCCACAATTCCCCTCTAGCATGAAGACATCCATCAGAAGGAAAGTTATTTTAGATCTGACAGGCAGGCAGGGACAGAGCAGGATTGTTACATAAAGCAGCAGTGGGAGTAAACAGGAACATTACTTATAGGCAGTAATGCTTCCATCTCAAGGGACCCCCCCTTGTACCACACAGGCTCTGGGATACCTCCGAGTGATTAAATGCATAGATCAGCCTTTTGGCAGCTGTTCAAGATCTCATACCACACACCTGCCCTTTCTCCTGTATGCATTTTCTTTTTATGTGCACTTCTGCTGAGGCTATCTGTCTCCTTCCATGGAATTTTCACTTAGAACATGAGGGTCTTTTCCATCCGCAGCCAAAGGATGGAGAAGCAGACACATCTAGGCTACTAAAGAGCCTAGATAAAGGTTTCTCCACTTGAGTATGTTGTCCTGTTGTCACACAACCACCATTGCCGTGTTCTGCTTTGGAAGCACTCGGTATCCATTTGGCATTTTTCTCACAGAACTGTGCAGGGATAAATAACTTTTAGTGCCCGGTTATGACAGTCTCTTAAGATGAGAGACACTCCCATCAGCCAGCACTAACTCTTGTACTGATGGTTGTGACACAGACGCAGGAGAAATTCTCTGCCCTTCAGCTGAGTAGGCTGAGGATGGCCAAGAGGATGGGAGAGGAGACTGGTAGGACCAAAGGAAGGGTTAGTCCTTCCAAGAGAGAGACTGCCTGGGCATCAGTCTGCTGATGGAAGGTTGGGAATGACTGCCCTTGCAGATCTTGTGTTCCTCATCACATCCCTCCTTTTCCCCCCTCTTCAACTATTAAACTGTCTTTACCTTGGCCCAGGAGTTTTTCGCTCAGTTTTGCTCTTGCACTCCTCTCCTCCATCCCACTGCAGGAGGGACTGAGCAAATGGTGAGATAGAATAGAATAGAATAGAGAATAGAATAGAATAGAATAACCAAGGTTGAAAGAGACCTTGAAGATCGAGTCCAACCTGTAACCACAAACCTCACAACTAGACCATGGCACCAAGTGCCACATCCAGGCCCCTCTTGAACGCCTCCAGGGACGGCGACTCAACCACCTCCCCGGGCAGCCCATTCCAATGACGAATCACTCATTCAGAAGCTTTCTAGACATCAACCCTTGAGGTTTCAAAGGTAAAGCTATGCATTCAGGCCAATGGCATTTTGGATGGATTTGGAATCCCAAATCCTTCCCTCCTAGGTATCCAAATCTCTCAGAGAGAGCAGAGAAGCAGAGAAGGGACAAAGCATCCTGGGTCCATCAGTTTTCTGTGCCACTCTCAGCCATGCCCATCTCTGGGTTATGTTCAAGTGCTGAAACATTTCAGGCTGCTCAGACAAGGAGAGCTGTACTTTTTGGAGGCTGTCCAAACCATCCATTAGGCTTCTCTTAGTGAATAAATTGTTCTGTTTGATTCACAGGCTACACAGTTTTCTCTGACGAGAGTTAACCAGAAGGTAACCAGGAGAAGTGAAAAGTGCTGCACAAGCTCCAGTATCTGAAGGGGGCTACAAGAAGGCTGGGGAGGGACTTTTCAGGATAACAGGTAGTGATAGGAGTAGGGGGAATGGAATGAAGCTGGAGGTGGGGAGATTCAGGCTGGACGTGAGGAGGAAGTTCTTCACCACGAGAGTGCTGAAGCCCTGGAATGGGTTATCCAGGGAGGTGGTTGAGGCCCCGTCCCTGGAGGTGTCTAAGCCCAGGCTGGATGAGGCTCTGGCCAGCCTGATCTAGTGTGGGGTGTCCCTGCCCATGGCAGGGGGTTGGAACTAGATGATCCTTGTGGTCCCTTCCAACCCTGACTGATACTATGATACTAAGCAACTGGGACCAGTTTGATCAATAATGAAACAAACAGCATGCATTTTATTCCAATTCAAATATAAGTTAATTAAGTCCTGAAAAGTAGCTTTGTAGGGGCACAGAGACCACTTCTGCAGGTATCCCGCTACTCCCAAACCCTTCATTTCATACATGGTCTTCCCTATCATCCTGTGCAGCATTATCCTTACCCACATTTCCTCCACCAGCTTGTCAGCCACCAGATGATCGTCTCACACCTTCCCCACCTTTCTCTGCATGCACCAGGAGCTGGCAAACTCTCAATGTTCAGACCCACTGAGAGAGTTTCTGTACTTCCCACAGCACCTTTCCATTGCAATACCGCTACGGTGCTCCTCCAATCCAGTTCTGGAACACCAGCACTGCACAGAGCTTCATGCCTCTGAGATAAAAGCAGCAACACCTGCTCAGGTTCCCTCAGGAGCTGCTGCCTGACCAGCTTGGGTGTAAAGCTACTATCATCAACAGCTCCAGTTAAAATAACTGTAACTCTCTCAGTCATTCTATCACTGGAGGTATCAAATTGCATGAAGCTCCTGAGCAGGGTCCTCATCTCTCTTCTCTCTTGGCCTCACACAAGGCCCTCTTCTGCCTGGTGAGATGCAACCCAAGCCTGTCAACACTTAACCTTCCCTAAAGAATCTACAGCACAGGATGACAACAAGCATTTCGTTTGCAGTTCATTCAGAGAGTAGTAACAAATGTGGCCAAAGCAGCTGATCTTGCAGAGTGGGCATCACACCTTCTGCTTCATTGTTTTTCCATGGAAACTTGAAGAGGTTCTTAAGAGCCCAAGGTGGGATCACTCACATCTGCAAGCCCTCACTAGTAGGAGCTATGCATTAAGTGGAAAAGAAGAGAATTTGACCACCACCAGAAGAACTAGCTATTGTGAGGAGCTATTGAGCCCTCAAATGCAAGACCTCAAAAGCCAGCTTCACTTCAGTCAGGCAGATGCAGATTTTGAGGACTTCCATTCAAGGTACATCCTCTTCCCCTCCAGAATAACCAAATGCATGTCTGGCCTATCATCTGCAGAGCCAACACTACGCAAAAGCTCCCAGTGCTGACAAATGCGGTCTTCAATCATTGCTCAATCACCGTTTGCTCCGTTGCGCTGCCGTCTACTATAGCAGCAGTTAAAGACAGAGGCAGCCTTCAAAAGCAGATGAATCCGAAATTCACAACAGAGGCATTTGCACTCCGAGGTCTGGACGAGAGCATGAAATAACTGAACTTTGTTCCTGTGGCTTATTACATCATCTGGCCTCTCTTTGACTGAAAATATTTCTCTTCCTCATTCCAGCCCATCTGTTCTTCAGAAAACTCCTTCTTGTTATTTACTTGAAAAACAACTAACCGGAGGCAAAGAAGCTTCCCTCGCTCCTCCCAGCCGCCAGAAGGAAGCGTGTTCATCATTAAGCGCAGAGCATTGCCTGTGTCTGCCCCTGTGTGCACATGCATGCTCTGCCCCTGCATGCACATGCCTATTTTCAGCTGCACTGTCACCATCAGCCTAACATTTCCCTGCAAAGGTGGCCGTCTTGACCCAGAAAACACATCATTATTTCTAATTAGGAACTAAAGGAACAGAATTGTCAGAAGTGTCTCTCCGCAGGGTGGCCGTGCTGCGAGCCGACAGGACTTTTCCCTGCTGTCATGTTTCCTTTAGCTTTAATTTACTTTGGTGTGAAAACTGAGCCCAGTGAAACTCATCAGCTGGCAGGGAAAGGAAGAAGGGGGTTAGGTCAACAGTGCCGCTCTCAGCTCCCTGTGTGGGTTGGCAGAGGCATTTTGAGTCTTCTATGCAGATGACAAAGTGTACTCCTCCTACAGAGGTTCAGATCATTCAGCACCACCTCACCTCACCTGCCTGAGCTGTGTTCAGGCTGCTTCTGCTTTTCTTGCACTAGGAGACCCAGCTGAAGTGGGACCATTTATCACTGCAGCCCATGCCATTGGTATACATATTATTCCCACTAAGACAGTTGAGCACATCCACAAGAGGTATTCTCCTCCTCTTGCCATCTATAATGGGGCAATGACACACGCCTTTCATCCTTCCTTATTATAATCACTTTGGGGAAAAACCCCGCTAATTTACCATTTACCTGGAAAGTGTCTGTAATGAGTGAGTCTCCCGAGTTCATGGCCTCAGGATCCAAGTTTCACACCACAACAGCAGGAGCACGGAAAGAGCTTCATTGCATCATCCGCAGGCACAACACCCGCACGCCTGCCAGTCTGTTGGGACACAAACGCCCTGCAGAAATCCTAAATGACTCAAGGCTGAGCTCACTTGAAACAATGACTGCAAAACCACATGTGAGGGGGTGAAACCCCCTCCAACAACCACACTGATGAATTCTCAGAAATTGTCAGCTGAGGGGAAACACATTTGTGCTGTTTGACAGATGGCAATCACTTGGGCAAGGCAGCCCAGCGGCAGTTTTCTCCTCTAGAGCAGTAAGGAAGCAGAACAGACATCCAGGATACGCCTCCAAGGTGGTAGAACCCAGAAGAGAGCACACATTCAGGCTCAGCTCTTTACACCTTCCTTGGGAGCAGAATTACTTTTCCCAGGACAGAAAAGAGTGCGCTCTACAACTACCTGAAGGGTGGTTGTAGCCAGGAAGGGGTTGGCCTCTTCTCTCTAGCAACCAGCACCAGAACAAGAGGACACAGTCTCAAGCTGTGCCAGGGGAAGTTTAGGCTGGAGGTGAGGAGCAAGTTCTTCACAGAGAGAGTTGTTAGCCATTGGAGTGTGCTGCCCGGGGAGGTGGTGGAGTCACCGTCCCTGGAGGTGTTCAACAGGGGGACTGGACGTGGCACTTGGTGCCGTGGTCTAGCCATGAGGTCTGTGGTGACAGGTTGGACTCGATGATCGAGGTCTCTTCCAGCCTTGGCGATACTGTGATACTGAGAAGAGGTTGCATAACTTTGAGCAGTGACACTTGGTCAGGTTTGTCCTTTCAGTTGTGTCTCCAAGACAGAAAAGAAATTCTACCATGAGGGACATGACACTGCACAACAGCCCAAACTATCAGGGTTTCCAGGTTGGTTTGGAGAGGATCATTCATGCTTAGAACAGAATAAATAGAATAGAATTAACCAGGTTGGAAAAGACCTTTGAGATGGAGTCCAACCTATCATCCACCTCCATCCAATCAACTAAAGCATGGCACCATGCATTCCATCCAGTCTCTTCCTAAACACCTCCAGGGATGGGGACTCCAGCACCTCCCTGGCCAACCCATTCCAATGGGCAATCACTCACTCTGTGAAGAATTGCTTCCTAACATGCAGCCCAAACCTCCCCTGGTGCAGCTTGAGACTGTGTCCTCTTGTTCTGGTGCTGCTTGCCTGGGAGAAGAGACCAACCCCCACCTGGCTACAACCTCCCTTCAAGTAGTTGTAGGCAGCAAGAAGGTCTCCCCTGAGCCTCCTCTTCTCCAGGCTAAGCAACCCCAGCTCCCTCAGCCTCTCCTCATAGGCCTTGTGCTCCAAACCCCTCCCCAGCTTCACTGCTCTTTTCTGGACACCTTCCAGCAACTCAACACTTTTCCTAACCTGAGGAGCCCAGAACTGGACACAGGACTCAAGGTGTGGCCTAACCAGTGCTGAGTCCAGGGGCAGAATGACCTCCCTGCTCCTGCTGGCCACACTGTTCCTGATGCAGGCCAGGTTGCCATTGGCTTTCTTGGCCACCTGGGCACACTGCAGGCTCATGTTCAGCCTACTATCAACCAGTACCCCCAGGTCCCTTTCTGCCTGGCTGCTCTCCAGCCACTCTGGCCACAACAACCCCATGCAGTGCTACAGGCTGGGGTCAATGTGTAGAACCTGGCACTTGGGTGTGTTAAATCTCATGCCCTTGGACTCTGCCCATCTGTCCAGCCTGTCAAGGTCCCTCTGCTCACTGTACTCTTGATATCACTGTTAACATCTACATAATTTGGTCTCCTATCCACTTAGGTGATTACTGGGACCATTACTAGTTGTTTTACAAGGAACTCAAGTGATGCAAGACTACTTTGGTGCATAAAAAATTGCCTCTTTCTAGAAATGGGAGCTATTCATGTTCCTCTGGGTTGTAAATCACACTTGGTTACACTCAAAACAGAGAGGTTTCAGTGTAACTACTGAAAAGATTATGGTACATAGGACTATAAAAACCTGAGCAGCAGACCACTGAGGACTTGAAGCACTTGAAATCCATACAGGCATGGTACAGAAAGAAAGGGAAAGAAAACAGGGATTCAGAAAGTTGAGATCACTAGAACTCTGGAAGGAAGCGCTCTCCTGGGGTATGTGACCCACAAATAAGAAGCACAATCACGTTCAAACTTGAACCCTGTCCATCAAGAAAAGGGAAAATACCTTTGACTTTCATAATCTGAATGAGGTCACTGAAACAGCAGAGAGAGGCAAGCATGTCCACCTTCAAGCTGTCAGGCATCCAATTTTTCCCAGTTCAACACACCGAGCAAATCCTACCCGAACTGCTGGAGATCACAGGGCACAGAAGTGTCATGCTTCTGCAGAGAATATACCTTTGGCCACGGTTTTGTCAGCCTGGCTGTGAAAGGAACACCTTCCAGTTCACTCAGCACTTCACAAGCTGACATGCAAAGCCCTGAGGACCGCTTCAAGAGTCCAGTTTGACATAAGTGCTAACGACGCCGTTATCTGCTGGGATCGCTCCTCTGCGCGCACGTCTCCCAGGTGCGGAAGGAAACCTCACGAATGGCTCTTAGAAACAGAGAGACACCCCCCCCAAGCTTAAAGTCTGCATTCATGCTGAGAATGAAATGGGTTCATCATGTTCTGCTTTATCCACAGGGGTACAAAATGCATGTGGTTTGTCTTTCTTCTCTCCTCTCTTTTTGATGTTGTCAGAAGGCTCCATTATGCCCAAGGAGCACATCAGGCAGATAGTTACACTCAACCCCTTTAGCTCCATAAAGCAAGGCAGCTGGGCTCACAATAAATTTCTTCTCCCATAGAGAATGAAGCAGATTTTGCATTATTTCAGGGAGCAGGGTGTAAAGAAAGTACCTGCCTGCAGTCTGCAGGCACAGGCTGCAGCTTTGGGTTTGTTTCACAACAATTCAACGGCACAAAAGATCTAAGAACTGGGACTTGGCATTTTAAATCTGCCAATACGTCTGCTTTGCAGATACACTTATTTGCATGGAGAAGTTGCCATCCTTTCCAACCACAATCCATAAGAATTGCACTTGACTTAAACTGGAGGAAAGCAACCTGATAGTCAAGGAAAGTGCCCTTCTACAGATAAAGTTTGCATGTGTGACCTTGAGCCTGAAGTCTCTAACCCCTTCCTCACTTCTGGCATCAAAGCATTACACCGATTCGCCCAATTCACAACACCCTGCTGGAGGGTGTCCTGCCCTACGCAGCCAGCCCTCCAGCTTCCTGACCTGAGCACATAGCCCAGACCACAGGTAAGTAGAGCACAGCAGAAGAGGGTATTTTCTGCCTGCTTGTCTGCAGCTTCATCGTTCTGCTTGCCCCTGGATAGTGTTACTAAACACTGACTTTTTTTCCCCCCAAGCTTAGCCAGAATGGGCACAACTGATTTCCTGATGCCTTGGAACCTATCCAAACCATCCATTAGCCTCCAGTTCACAACCTGATACATCTTCCAAAAGGCTCACAGGCAATGCTACTGTTTCTAAAAAAAGAAGTTAACTCCAGGTAAATGAAAACAAGATTTACTGCTTGGGACAGGTTGCATGCAGTAACTAACTCAGAATTTATGAATTGTCATGTGTAAGACTTCATTCATCCGCAGAGATAAGAGGCCCTTGGACCACTCAGCACAGCAACTCTCCATTAAATCACTGTTATTTATGTGCATTGCTGAGGCAGCCCTGGGTGTGGATCACATTTCCACGGTGCTAGGCACTACCCAAACACCATGTCAGGTCGTCACAATCACATTACCCTGATAGTGCTGCTTGATATGGCCCTGAGTAGGGGCTCCAACCACCATCCCTCCTATACCTCCCCTGCCATCTGCTTCATTAGCAGGTGATGTAGAGCATTTGTAAGGCAGCCAGGCAGCTCGTTCTGAGTGAAAGGTTGGTGAGAGATCCTCAGTTTTAAGTCACCAGGTTGAATTCTTGGCATGGTGATCATCAAGGCATATGAGGCCACAGCAGAGCCCCAGAGATGTACTGCCATGCAAGACTGCCCCTCTTTGCTGCTCCCTCCAACTGGCTGCTGCAGGCTCTTCAAGGCCAAGCTTGCTGCTGTCCAACAGAAAACACCGCATCCAGATTTAAAACCTGCTCTTCCTCCCTCATCACAGAGCCACTGGTCTTATTCACAGACTCCTCACCAGCATCAGTCCTGAGGGGCAAGAGTTCCCAGGCCCTCACTGTCACTAACACAGATCTGCAGGAGCTCCTTCCTATTGCTATTCTGTTGCCACCATTGCTAAACTCCCTCAACCACCCAAAGCCTGTAATGCTGCACTGCCAAATGCAGGGTGGATTTCTCACCCATAGCAAGCTTGCCAGACCCTCGTGATTCACTATGCACACTGCTGCCTACGCTGAATGTCCTAAACACATCTTGCAGCAAGGGCTAGTAGCAGCACATCTCAGGCTTGATGTTAAACCAGAGCCTTAGGGCTTTGCTGCTTGAGATGCCTCAGTTTGTCCAACACCTACCATCTTTTAGCAGTTTCACACACAAGTTCCAGAACTATATTCTTAGTAACACTGCTGTGAAACGACCTCAAGGGACCAAGTGTCATAAACAACTGAACCACCACCACCACTCCCACTGTGTGCAGTCCACGAAGCTGAAGCATCTGCTTCTCAGCACTTGGAGCAGAGCTGACCCTTCAGAAACTTTCCACCCCAGGACCTGCTGGTAGTCTACAGTGGAGCAGAAAACTTTACTTAATGATTGCAGGGTTTTATATCATGGCCCCCCAAAAAGTGTATTCTGAATCCCCTACTGTATTTCCATACAAGGTATTGATTTTCTTTGGCATGGAGGGGTGTTAGCATGGGACAGAGACACCCCTATGAAAGAAAAGCTGTTTATGATCACCCAATACTGTGTCACGTTAATGATTGTTACCACCAAGAGCACCTAAAGATCAGGGCTGATTGTGGCGTGGTGTGTGTTTCACTTCCTCCCCTCCCCTTTTCTAGAGGCTCCAAACCCAGCTCAAGCAAACAGATATTTATGTGGTAGATGAAGCCACTCAATATGAAAATGGCTGCAAGCAAAAGAATTCTGAGTCAGCAGTGGGGGGGGGAAAAAAGCTTTTAGCAAACCCACACAAAGTGGAGAACGCAGGAGCGGTGCCACAGGGTGGCTAGTAGCATCTGTCTGAAAATGGCACCCAGGGATGCACAGGCAGGCTGAAATGCTTCCACAGCTACAGAATCACAGAAAACATCCCATTGGAAGAGACCTCAAAGATCATCCAGCCCAAACCTCAACCTAGCACTGAAGGGTCAGTGATAAACCATATAAACTACATCTCTAAGCACCAGGTCCACATGCTGCTTCAACACCTCCAGGGGTGGTGACTCCACCACTGTCCTGGGCAGACCATTCCAATATTTGAGAACCCTTTCAGTGTAGAAATATCTCCTAGCATCCAGTCTGAATCTTCCCTGGCACAGCTTGACAACAAGGAGAAGAGGAGTCTGCCCCCTCCTTGCTCCAGCCTCACATCAGGGAGTTGTAGAGAACAAAGAGGTCTCCCTTCAGCCTCCTCTCACCCAAAAAGGAGACCTCTCTGCATGCAGAGGACATCTGCCACCAATTCTGCTGCAGCAGGGACAGCAATGGCCCAAACTTCATCGAGGTTTGATTCAGACAAATAGATGCCAAACAAGTAACATTAGAACTGAATTCACATTTTTTCCCCCTGAGGCCAAGAACAGGGTTTATTCTGCCCCCGACTTCACACACAGAGCTATAGAAAATGCCACTTTAACTCATTTTCTGGACCTTTTTTATTGTGTGTGCAGCAGGTAATTCCTAAAAACCTCTTGGAGCCATCCAGTGTCTCATTGTAAAATAGTTTCACAGTTCACTTGGACTATAAAAAAAAAAAGTAATTTTTAAAGCTGAATTTCTATCTTACAGACAAAAAGTCAGAAATACCCAGAGGAAGCTTGAAGAAAACACTGGAAAGAAAACAAGAGCACACTTTTGAGCGGGGCAGGGGTTGAGTTGAATCTGCTACTGATGCTCAGTACTATGCTGCTGTCATGCCAGCTTCAAAACCGAAGTGCTGGCTGGAGCAAAGTGGGATGGGGCCTGAAGTTCAGACTGTAATGTAAGAGGCTTCCTGTTCCAGTTGCTGCTTCTGGATTTCTGGGTTTGGGGTGTGGGTCTTTTCTGCTGGGCTGGCTTCTGCATGCTTTCTCCAGACATGCCTGACTGGAAGCTTTGTGTTACAAACTTCTTTGCTCTGCCAGCCTCCTTACTCATGCCCTGATCATCTTTCTCCACTGCCCCCGTATCCTTCTCCCTCTCCCCACCTGGTCTTGTTTCTCTTTGCAGGGGCCTTTTCTTTGGAAATGACACAACTTCCCTTTGGGGGAGATGAGGAAGCAGGGTTTGGCTGCTGTGCCTGGGATCCCTCAGCATGGAGCGGTAGATGGGGAAAAGAAACCCAATCTAACTTCTTGTGCTCAATGGTCCCTCTGTGCCTGCGCTGCTTGTGGGGGCGGTGGTTAATCACACCGCCTTCAGCACCACTGCTCTGGCACTAAAGCATCACATCCTTCAGTAAACCTGGGGCTGCACCATGTTGTCCATATGGCCTTCTATATGCCACCCCCTGTGTGAGGGGCATGGATACTTTCTAGCCTGGAAGCACAAACAGGCAGTCCCCACCAAGAGCTCTTTTCTTATTCCAGAACCTCAATAAAAGAACATAAAGCAAACAAGAGTAGCTGAAGCCATGGGGAAGGGAATGTAGGAGGTGAATGCAGAGAGCACAGTTGAAAGACTGTAAGGAGGACTAAGGGGAAAATGTCTTATTGGGACAGGTTTTCTGTGGGATTGCAGGTGTTAGAGCAGCACTAGCATCAGAGGAAAGAGCACTCTTCAACCACCTTAAGGAAAGGGAAGAGTGATTATAAGCAGAGGATTCATTCCCTTCCCAACCTTTTTATTTTTAGGATTCATTACCATAGTGATGTGTCAGGCTCTCTCTCTCTCCAGGTTAAGGTCTTTCATCCTTTCTCCCAGGAAACCACCCTGTGCATCAACAGTGCTCAAGGCCACCTCTCCATCTGCCATGAATTCCCCTAGCTTTCTGCGAAGCTACAAGCACTACCAGCAGCAGTTCTGCTCGGCACACCCTCAAACTTTTCTTAATTTCCTCTGCTGCTACTCATGCTAAAGCCCCTTAGGACTAGAGCTCACAGATTGCCTTGGCTTGGAAGGGGCCCTCAAAGATCACCTTGTCCACCCCCACTGCAGTGGGAAGGGAGGGACACCTCCAACTAGAGCAGGCTGTCCAGGGCTCTTTCTTCAAAGTGTCTCACCTCTTCAAACACTTGAAGTACATCGAACCTTCCACTGTTTCAGCAAGCAGCATTTAGCTGTTGCAGCCACTCCTCCCACCCATCACATGCTCAGTCTGGTGCAGAGCCTCCAGCTCCTACAGGGTTTTGAACACTTAGGAGAAGCAAGCAGAAAGCCCTAAGATTTCAGAGGTGAGCCTGGGTCTGGCACAGGATGTAGGCAAAGAAACCAGTGGATCAACAGCCACTAGGGAACTTCAGCCAGGCTTCAAACATAAAACCCAATACTTCCTGTGTGGCTGAGGAGCACATGGCCTGAGGGACAGTGCCCTTTTATGTGCTCCCAGACACACTGTGTGCACTTGGGTCTCAAGAGACCAATAAGATTCATTCAGCAGGAGCAAAAAATAGGAGCAAAAAAAAATCAAATATCATGACATTTTCTCAACGTTTCTAGTCAAACAGAAAATTAAACAGGCTCAGTGTTGTTGCCAGAATGTTAATTTATGCACCTCTTGAGGGAATCGGGCACACACAGAAGGTCAGGTTTAACACTGTTATTAGCTGTCCCCTCCTTCCTCCAAGAATTCCTCATGGAGCCATTTCCCAATCAAAGGGAGACCGTTTAACATGGTGGGGAAAGGTGGATGAAGGGCTGGAGCTTCAAAGAGAAGAGGAAAGGGAGATCTCTCAAATCACTTGGTGACAGGCAAGCTAGGAGGGCAACATCTTCCCCCCATCCTCTCAACCCCTGCCCACTCATGCAATGGCTTCTGCCTGTGACAGTGTTGTGGATACACTATACCAGTGGAGTCTGGAAGGGTTTTCTGTTGTGACAGTGACACTAACATCTATTATCCTGTCCCTGTGAAACACATAGTAGAAGAATTTACCCTCTTCAAATATCAAAGACTGAATGAATAGATAAAAAGCTGACTCTGAATCCAAGTTCTAATAATGCGAGTTAAAGGGGCAGAGCTTTTCCTGTATTGTGCCCATTAAAGGACTGCAAGGGAGGGCAGGAGAGGTGGCTTAAAGACATTAACATACAAATAACAACATTTTTAGAGTAGGACCCTTGCCCCAGGCTTCTCAAAAGCAGGTTTTGCTCCATATCTGTACGTTGATATGTATGGGGACAGTCACACAGACCCTTTGGGCTGGAAGCCCTCTGGTGTCATACACAGCAGAACGCAGCTGGCAACGTAAAACCAGCGCTGGCTGCTCTGACAACAGGCAGAGGGGAGAGCTGGCTGCAGAAGGGCACGGGGAGCTGGGAACGAGTGCCAAACCATCCATCTCCTCTGGAGCCAAACACCAGCTGCAGCTCTGAACATGGATTTCCAAAACGACCAGCATTGTTAAAGGAAGGGGGAACCTTCCTCCTCTGAAGTCACACCGCACACAGTCCATGCCCACGGGGTTACCAGCTTGCTCTGCAAACAGCCGATGTGCACGTTTCCCACTGAGCTGTGGGAGCTCTGACCCAACTTGGGGTCGTATTTCCAAGTTCTCTGCTAACTGAAGGAGCTGGACAGGAAAAATGGGCTGACTGCAGATGGAATGTGAACCTGAAGCACTTGCTGGAACAAGCACTCACTACATTCAAAGACTCACAAGAGAATCGAATGCTGTCGTGATTTTTCACAAGTTTGAGTAAACAGCTGCATTGTGAACACCACAAAATCCCCCTGCTGAACCTGTATTTACCAGAACTGGGGAGTGTCTCTCTCTTGGAAGATCAAGCATCCTGACTCCTAACGGGTTAAACAGAGCTCCCTGGGAATGAATTGTACTTGTCACCAAATAGAATAGAATTAACCAGGTTGGAAAAAACCTTTGAGATCATCGAGTCCAACCTATCATCCAACACCATCTAATCAACTAAACCATGGCACCTATCACCCCATTCAGTCTCCTCCTAAACACCTCCAGGGATGGCGACTCCAGCACCTCCCTGGGCAGCCCATTCCAATGCCCAATCGCTCTTTCTATGAAGAATTTCTTCCTAGCATCCAGCCTAAACCTCCCCTGGTGCAGCTTGAGACTGTGTCCTCTTGTTCTGGTGCTGCTTGCCTGGGAAAAGAGACCAACCCCCACCTGGCTACAACCACCCTCCAGGTAGTTGTAGACAGCAGGAAGGTCTCCCTGAGCCTCCTCTTCTCCAGGCTAAGCAACCCCAGCTCCCTCAGTCACTCCTCATAGGGCTCATGCTCCAGACCCCTCACCAGCTTTGCTGCCCTTCTCTGGACACTTTCAGGAGGAGTTATTGACTCATTGAAGTCACTGAGTGCGACACTTGCAATTCTGTTCTAGGCAGCAAATTTGCAGAGCATAACTCCTGGTTTAATTAGGAAGACACCTGAATAGGAGCCAGGCTTTCCAGGTTTCTTGTGAGGAAATGCTTCCACACATGCAACAATAGAGGCCAGCTATACGAGGCATGATAGCAGGGGTGAAAGCAAACGTTAAGCCAAAGAGGCAGAAGGCACACCAGAGGAAAGGAGACCCAACTAGATGAACACTGCTGAAGTGGCAAAGGCCACAGAAAAGGCCATGAAAGACACCAGACTGCTTGTCTGACCAAGAGGTCAGTCCTATGAAGTGTATGCTTTCAGTGAAGTTTCCAGTGCAAGCTTTTGGAAAAGGGAAGTAAATTCTCTCTCTTTCTTCCACTTAGATATTTTTCCCCCCAAACCCAAAGGAACATAGCATAGCTAAGCCTTCTAGCTGTCAAAGTGTTGAGGTGGGTCAGCAGGGACATAAACAGAAAAGCAGGCTAGTAAGTTGTTCTCAGCTGGGACAAATGGAGTGGTTTGGGTTTGGGGTTTGTTTTCAGGTTAAGTGGGGTTAAAGTTTGGTTAAGAAACACATTCCAGTGTGATTTCACCACTGAAATGGAGCCATCCCAGGGGTGGAGTCCTGCAGCTGCTGGTAGCACACATGTATTTTGCTCAATAAATGCAAAGAAAGAATTATGCAAATGATCAGACAAAACGAGTGAGGATGCATCACAGTTTGGGTAGGACAGTGGAGGTGAAGCATTCCTTTTCTTGCTGCATGCACCAAAGAAATCAAAGGACTTTTGCATTCTCTGGGAATTTGTATTTTTTTCCAGCTGTACTGTTGTAAGTGGGAAAGAGAAGACACCTCTCTCACCAGAAAGGCAGAAGGCTGATGGTACCGGTGGATAGGAAACATCTCCCTGCAGCAGCAATCTGTCCTGCCATTCCCCTCCTTCACTTGCACACCTCTTCCTCACGGACCATGAAACACCACCTCACCAGGTGCCAATCAGAGATCCTGACTAGTGACTGGAAGCTCTGAGGAACATCACCATGTGCCAATATTCACCTGGCAGCAGCTGAGTCAAGAGAGATGCCCCTTCCCCTCACATCACCCAAGTGATGACTGAACAGCTGATAGCTGTACAGTGGTATCCACTACACATAGCAAGATGCCAGCTATTAATTTCTCACTTTTCCCCCAGCCTTCCCTCCTCTTTTCACCCTTCCTTACAGCAGGCTGAAGCCCCTTCACATCCTGCTGGCTTTATTCCAGCTGTCTTGACACAGCACAGTTTCTCCTATTTCTAATCATGCATTTCCTGGCATGATCCCCATTGGAAACCTCCAGTTCTGATAACATTCAATGACCTTTCCTTTATTATTTCCCCACAGCACTCTTCAGTCCCTGATAGGTTCTAAAATTGGGATTTGCCTTCCTGGAAAGCCAGACACTCAGGGTGAATGACTCATGAGCCTTGGCATGCGGCTTCAACGTCCCAGGACACAAAGGCAGTACCTTCCCCCACACACACACGCTGGATCTAACAGTAGGAAGTATTATTTTGCAGGGCTGTGCTCAGTAATTTCCTAGAAAAGCAACAAAAAAATGCCACATGTGTTTGTGTTTCCATGTGCATTCGGCACAAGGAAATCCACACAGGCCACATGTGGTTTAGAAATTGTAGGTGTTGGGAGCCTCGTGTCTGCATAATGTCTTGCTGCTGGTATGCAGTAAACATTCCACATCTTTAGGAGAAACTCCCACATAGCCAGAAGGAGGGTTTGTAAAACCCAAGATCCTAGCTTCAGTGCAAAAGCAAGAGCAGGGAATGAATCTTCCATCTGCAAAGGAAGCATCCAATTCCCCCCGATGATTTTGATACGCTGCCGGAGTGATTGTGCAACGGCACTCGCAGGCAGACCAAGAGAGAGGCTTGGCGACATGAACTCTGAAGAGAGAGAAAGATGCCTCAGAGTTGAGGCTCTGCCAATGACCAGGTCACACTGCAGAAGTCAATGGGGCCAGATTTCTTCCCAGCTTTACAGCTCACAATCAGAGCCTTGTTCAGAAAGCAAGGCAAAAAACAAACCAACAAACCAGCTCTTATCTCACTACCAGAAAAGTCCACGGATACAGCAGAGCACTCAGCTTGGAGCACGATGCTGAGCGGTTGCTAAATCACATCCCCCATGCTAGAAAAATCCCGGTGGGTACTGCCTCTGGGATAATTTTTTGCCTGTCACACTTGTGGCTTTATCCCTCTGCCATCCCCTCTGGGACGAGGATGGATGTCCCAGTGTAGCTTTGGCTTTCCCCCATTTTAAATATATATATATATATATTTGCTTAAAATCAAATAAAAAACACCCTAACAAACAAAAACCAAACCCCACAAAGAAACCTCCACCATGTAATGCTTCAATCAGAGAGACAATGGATGTGAAAAGCCTTTGAACCAGGGCAAGAATGTCTCCACTGAGTCAGTCCAAATGTTCGCTCAGATCTTCTGCTGAGGAAGAGCTCAGATTTTGATTCACCCAAATCGAGACTGCAAGGTTCGTGGGATCTCAAACATGCCAGGGGAAAAAAAACTTGAAGAAAAAAGAAAGCCTCTCCCAGCAGAAGAGCCTGCTTTTTGCAGTGAAGTGGCCAGTGCCATCTGCCACCCTGCAGGCAGGGTAGCCTCAGAGAGATCCACCCAACACATTCACATGCACTGAATGACTGAATCTTCCCACACGGCTTCACAGCGGAGCACCAGCAACTGCACGAGCTCTACTCCCTTTAGGGAAATAAATGTGCAGCGTGCTCCCAGCTCCATGCCACAGGCATCACATGTATAAAGAGTTCTGCGCACAGGCCAACACCTAAACGGCACCCACCTCATCCCCCATCCATCAGCTCCCAAAGGGCTGAACCCTGGACAAAGCTCCAGGAGCTCTGAAGCCACCGAAGATGAGGGAGGTGTCAGAGCTCCTCCAGCTTCCCCACGTGTGCAGGCAAACCAGACCAAAAGAGAGAGAGAAACCATGAAAATATCCACTCTAGCATTACTGGGGAAAACAAGCACCCACAATTCAACACACCTCTGGAGGAGGAGTCATGTGGAGAAACATTATTTGAGGATTGATAAGAAAAAAAGAAGAGCCATGAGGTCATTTATATTGATCCCAGGCTGAACGTTGTAGATTGATTAAAGGGAGGGGGAAGGGGAATAGGTATTGACAGCTCAATGTTGACTCTAAGCTGGTTATTAGAACAAAGCAGGCTGAGTGTGATCTTTAGAGGAAATAGCTTCTGATAGTGTCCTGGTGCTACGTTTCTGAGGTAACTGGACTCTAGCCAAACCATCTGGCTCTTCTGTATTTCATTCTAACAAAGAGGAATTTACAAAGCCTGGAAGAAAATCCTGTGTGCAAGAAACATAAGAGTCCTGCTCAGAAATGTGACATTCCAGGAGACATGTGATGTATTTTAGGAGGATTTGGAGTTAGGGGAAAGAAGGATTAAAAAACAACAAGAAATCATCCTGCAAAAAACCTGCTGATACCTGAGGAAAAAGCAGGCCCCAGCCCCTGCACTGTGATGCTGGAGAGGGGGTTGCATTATTTGATCCTATGTAGCAAGCAAGGACCTTACTGCTGAAATGGATAGCCTCTTTCCCCTGGGGAGAAGAGAAGAGCAGTCCCAGGGTCACATTTCTCAAGCCAGAGTCCTGGCTCAGTTAAGAAGACATCAGCTAAAGAGGGTAGCTTGCCTGCCTTCCCATCAAAACTGTTTAAACCAGAGCACAACGGTTTCCTCTGTAGGGACAGCCAGGTGAAACAGCCCTAAGCTGAACCACAGCCTGCTCACCTCCAGCCTGTTCAGCCACCAGGAAAAACCTCAGGTCTTCCTCAAAGTTCATGCACTTCCTCCCACTTGATTCATCACCTTTAATCTCAGCAGCTAAAGCAGAACTGGGGTCCTAGGGATGTCCATGGCGGGGAGCAAGAATGGAACTGTGTCCCTAGCATTTGTAGCAGTGTCAGCACAGGCAGAATCTGACTCTACCGTGGCAAACCTGCACTGAACATTTGGCAGGGAAAAGGGATAATTAGAGTTCTCAGCAGATGCTCCTAATCTGCTGTCCAAAACAGGTGGGAGCTTATTGACAAATTCCCTGAGTTCAGATGGGTGTCAGAGGAGTTTCTGTCTCAGGCTAGCCAAGTGTTCTGTCATGTCCTGCATAGCTGTGTAACACGATGGGCCTCCTCTTCACCAGCCAGGCACAGGAACAAACAATGGCACACAGTGAAGAGAGACTGACCACTGCCAGCTCCTGGGCATCCTGTGATATCTTATTTCCCTTTCAAGGCTCATCTGTTTTCATTCAGGTTCCAACCTGAACTGGGTTTGTGGCAGCTGTTCCCATGCAGAGAACAACCCATCCTTGTTGAAGTGACCCAGGACAGCTGTTCTGCAAGGTGAGAGGGGCTAATCCCAAAAAGCAAAGGCAAGAGCCTGCAGGACAGAGATGGCATAGAATCAAAGAATCAATAAGGTTGGAAAAGACTTCAAAGATCATCAAGTCCAACCTGTCACCCAACACCTCATGACTACTAAACCATGGCACCAAGTGCCATGTCCAGTCCCCTCTTGAACACCTCCAGGGATGGGGACTCCACCACCTCCCTGGGCAGCACATTCCAACAGCTAAGAACTCTCTCTGTGAAGAACTTTCTCCTCACCTCAAGCCTAAACCTCCCCTGGTACAGCCTGAAACTGTGTCCTCTTGTTCTGGTGCTGGTTGCTTGGAAGAAGAGACCAACCCCCACGTGGCTACAACCACCCTTCAGGTAGTTGTAGAGAGCAATAAGGTCTGCCCTGAGCCTCCTCTTCTCCAGGCTAAGCAACCCCAGCTCCCTCAGCCTCTCCTCACAGGGCTGTGCTCAAGGACTCTCCCCAGCCTCGTTGCCCTTCTCTGGACACGTTCAAGAGTCTCAATGCCCTTCTTAAATTGAGGGGCCCAGAACTGGACACAGGACTCAAGGTGTGACCTAACCAGTGCTGAGTAGAGGCATGACAGAGTCTGGGAGCTCCAAGAGAGCCACAAGCATTTGTCCTGAGGAGGAAGGCACAGAGAGAGCCCTTCTGGGCCCCTGTCTAGGAAAGTTACACAGTTGGGAGATCTCTATGTGCAAATAGAGACAATCATAACATTCTGAAAGAGCACCTTTCCTGGAGCACCTTCTTGGAGCTTTCAGTTTTCATCATCTTGGGAATCTGTCACTGAGCTGTGGACTCTCAGCGTTACACCAATGGGTTGGGTTAAGCAAACAGCTCCAAGCCCCTCATCAAGCTTCCTTTTGTTTTTTCTACTCTTCCAGCCACTCAGCAACATCAGGGATTACCCTCTGCTCCCAGCTGTTCTGGCAGCTAGGCAATGTGTCCTGCCAGCATCCAGCACCCTCTGTGTGAGCAGGAATGGCAAACTGCCAGAATCAAAAGAAATGTGAATTTTCTAAAGCACGTTATCAGAGTTAAAGCCAACGGACACTGAGCTACAGGGCCACATTCCTCCAGTGCCTCAGGCACCTCTGTACCATCACTGCTTAGGTGAAGCCATAGAAATAAGCATCACCACCTCTCCTCTTTCCCACGTCCCAGCTCATCACTTGGTTTTGATCTCAGCAAAACAACTCCTTCACTGCTCACTTTCGTCATGAACTCTGGACGAAATTGAATTTCTTCCACTTCACCTGAAGTGAGGGTCAGATTTCAAAGGCAAAACTTTCTGCCTTATCCAGAGGCTTTCTCTCTTGAAGAGTGGTCCCAAAGGTGCTGGAAGTAAATGAGTCAGCTTATCATTTTGCAGTTTTCCAGCTTTGGTTGTCCTAAAACTCTCTCTTTCCGCAAGTGAAAACATAAATGAAGACAGAAAGCTTTTTAGTTTTAGTGCAAAGTACAGATCGAAGCAGTCTAATGGAGGATTGGTGCCAAAAGGAGCTAGAATCATAGAATCAATAAGGTTGGAAAATACCTCAAGTCCAACCTGTCACCCAAGCCCTCATGACTACTAAACCATGGCACCAAGTGCCACGTCCAATCCCCTCTTGAACACCTCCAGGGACGGTGACCCCACCACCTCCCTGGGCAGCCCATTCCAATGGCTAACACCTCTCTCTGTGAAGAACTTTCTCCTCACCTCCAGCCTAAACCTCTCCGGCACAGCCTGAGACTGTGTCCTCTTGCTCTGAGCTGGTCCCCTCACTCCTGTTCCCCAGCTTATCCACTTCACCAGAGCTCTGGTGTTCAGCAGACCCTGCACTGAACCAGCTAACTCCTCAAATACAGCAAACTTGCCTCTGACAGGTTATCAAGGTGTATCTTCCCAGCACAAGGTCTGCCAAGCATCAGGACCTGTGACAGAGAGGAGATGGCAGGTGGAGGGAAGTCATTGTGCCCTTGTACTCAGCACTGGTTAGGCCACACCTTGAGTCCTGTGTCCAGTTCTGGGCCCCTCAATTTAAGAAGGGCATTGAGACTCTTGAACGTGTCCAGAGAAGGGCAACGAGGCTGGGGAGAGGCCTTGAGCACAGCCCTGTGAGGAGAGCCTGAGGGAACTGGGGTTGCTTAGCCTGGAGAAGAGGAGGCTCAGGGCAGACCTTATTGCTCTCTACAACTACCTGAAAGGAGGTTGTAGCCAGGAGGAGGTTGGTCTCTTCTCTCAGGCAACCAGCACCAGAACAAGAGGACACAGTCTCAAGCTGCACCAGGGGAGGTTCACACAGGATCACACAGATCCAGAGAGTTACCTTCCACTGAGAGGAAGCAGCTATCTCATTACAGTCAATCATGCCAAAACAAGCATCATTTTGCTCTTTCATTGCACTGCTGTGATTAGAAGATGAGTGGGACCAAAACAACATAACAGGCTCCTGAACTCAGCCAGAAATACAGGATATGGGAACTGATTGTAGAAAATTACTTTCTACAGATACTTCACACTGACTCTCAAAACTATTTTGGTCTGTGGTGGTTTCAACCACCCTGAAACTACTCTGGTGATGTGCTTTGGCAGAGGCAGGTCTAAGTGTCAGTATGCTGGATCTTCACTCATGTGTGCTCAGATTTTAGGAAACAACTACCTACGGAAACAGCCTATTCTGTATGTGGAATGATGGGGGGA
Source organism: Picus viridis (assembly GCA_033816785.1). NCBI lineage: Eukaryota > Metazoa > Chordata > Aves > Piciformes > Picidae > Picus > Picus viridis. Next base: position 5,247,909 of record CM066592.1, read on the forward strand.
GGGGGCATGGAAGTTATACAACTGTTCCACCTGGGGGAGGGAAAAAAAAAACAAAAAAACAAGAAAGAGACACACAGAGCTCAAAGGGCAAAGCATTCTACGTGCTGTGAAGTGTCCAGAGAAGGGCAACGAGGCTGGGGAGAGGCCTCGAGCACAAGCCTTGCAAGGAGAGGCTGAAGGAGCTGGGGTTGTTTAGCCTGGAGAAGAGGAGGCTGAGGGGAGACCTTCTTGCTGTCTACAACTACCTTGAAGGGTGGTCGTAGCCAGGAGGGAGGTTGGTCTCTTCTCCCAGGCAACCAGCACCAGAAAAAGAGGACACAGTCTCAAGCTGCGCCAGGGGAGGTTTAGGCTTGAGGTGAGGAGAAAGTTCTTTACAGAGAACTGTTGGAATGGGCTGCCCAGGGAGGTGATGGAGTCACCATCCCTGGAGGTGTTCAAGAGGGGATTGGATGTGGCACTTGGTGCCATGGTCTAGTCATGAGGTCTGTGGTAACAGGTTGGACTTGATGATCTTTGAGGTCTCTTTCAACCTTGGTGATTCTGTGGGATCAGTTTCTCCCTTTTCAGCTGGGGAACATACATCTCACAGGCATCTTGCTATCTGCAGGCAGCTGCCTCTGCTCTGAAGCAAGAGCAGCCACACACACATCAGTAAACTGACCTCCCTACTTCTTCTGGAGTCCAAAAACTCTGCTGTGGAGCATTTGCTCGAGGTTAGAATGGAGAGATTGTAGAAGAGAAGATGAGGAAATAGTGAAGGAAGTTATCTGTTAGGCAATACCCATCCCCACTGCGGCTGAAGGCAGGCAAAGGACTGCTCCCTTTGTACCTTCTGGTTGACCTCAGCAATGAGAACCTGCAGGACTGGACTCCCTTGTAACAAATGTCCCACTTCATCTTTTGGAAAACAGTCTCCAAACCATCTTATTCACCACTTACTCTGCAAATGAGCCTCAGCACATGTGCTGAGGAGTCTACCTGCAAACCAATAGAATGTAGCTTCCACTGTGGTTGGGACAATAGGGCATCTGCAAACCTCTCGTGCTCTGAGGCTGCAAGCTGAGCAAAAGATCAACACAGAAGCCAGGCAAGAAAAGAGGCTTGAGGCTGATGCTTGCCTCTGACTCTCCAAGACACCTGGGTGTCACTAAGACACCTGGCTTTTCACAGAAAGAAGTACAAGAAAAACATATCAGGAAAGATTACATGAGAAGTAAAAGTAACTGCAAGGAAAGTCCCCTCTTGGGTTTAGCCTTGCATGAGTAAGCTTCGTTTTCAAACAAAATGGGAGAGAACATTTCTGAAGCACTATATCCCACTTGGGCTTGCTCCCCAGGCTCCTGCCAGGCCATAGCCATCAGGTCCTGATAGCAGGACACAGCACTGAGAGCTGTTTCGGTTTGGTTCTCTATAACGCTACAGCTCCTCTGCCCCACAGGACCTGGATAAGCCACAACAAACTTAGGTTGGGCATCTGAAAATTGAAGGTGGCAAGTGTGGCTACACTTCACAGCCTAGGCAGAACATCTGCCACAGTAGTCACCTCTCTAATATTTCTCATTTTAGACCCAAGTCCACTTATGTTCCTCACAAGCCTGCTATTACCTCCATTTCCTTGTGTAAATTACAGGCAGGAGATAGAACCAACAGGCTGAGGTTGTACTGAACGTTGTTCCCACGCAGGGCAGAGAAGATTCCCACCACTGGGAACATCTGCTGTTATTTTGGAGTAGCTACAGAAGCATCTCTAATCCTTTCTGCACTGGTCACTTCAGAGCGAGGTAAAGGCAGGGATTATCCAGAGAGCAAGGCTAGGGGAAGCACCTTGCTAGTCCAGCTAGCACCACACTGGTGCTGTTAGCAGGTAAGGATCTGCTTACTCTTTGCCCTTTCTGCTCCAAGACAGGATTCTGGGGCTAAGCCCAAGCAAGTCGCAGTGAAGAGGTAGCAACGTCCCTGAAGAGGACCGTCTGCCACACGCCTGCAAGGGACTTCCCTTTCACAGGCTGAGCTGCACTGGCCAGAGATGGGAGGCCAATGCAGCTCTGGACCTTTTCTTAGTTCACTCAATTATACCTTTGAGCTTGGACCAAGACCTAAGGCAAAGCTTTCAGTCCCCTTCTCCACCTCTTCTTGGGTGGCCTCTGCAGGGTAACCCAAGCCCTGCAGCTGCACATATAACCCTGTCCAGTTACACTGGCTGATCTTCCACCTACTTAACTTTGAAGCCAGCTGTGCCCACTGAGATATGAAGCAGCAGAAAGACCATAGTATCAGTCAGGCTTGGAAGGGACCACAAGGATCATCTAGTTCCAACCCCCCTGCCATGGGCAGGGACACCCCACACTAGATCAGGCTGGACAGAGCCTCATCCAGCCTGGGCTTAAACACTTCCAGGGATGGAGCCCCAACCACCTTCCTGGACAACCCATTCCAGGGCTTCAGCACTCTCATGGGGAAGAGCTTCCTCCTTGCTTCCAGCCTGAATCTCCCCACCTCCAGCTTCATTCCATTCCCCCTAGTCTTATCACTACCTGATAGCCTGAGAAGTCCCTCCCCAGCCTTCTTGTAGGCCCCCTTCAGATACTGGAAGGCCACAATGAGGTCACCTCGGAGCCTTCCTGAACAGCCCCAACTCCTTCAGTCTGTCCTCACAGCAGAGGTGCTCCAGCCCTCTGCTCATCCTCATAGCCCTTCTCTGGACACCTTCCAGCACCTCCAGATCCCTCTTGTAATAGGGGCTCCAGAACTGGACCCATCTCTGAGTAGACACAGGAACATGCTCTACCTTTGCCTAGACCATGGCTGCCAACCAGCCTGGTCACACAGGTTGCCAGGAGCCCCCACACTGAGCCGTCCCCGGAACCTGCTGTGGATGTGCCATCAAAGACAGATAGGCAAAGAAATCTCCCATTCTAAACAAACCCATAATTCAACAAACGTGCTGAAATACTTTTGTTAAGCACTGAATGGAAAACAGGAAAAAAAAAGAAAAGAGGTTTTGAAATGCCTATTTTGACATTTCTGAAGTAATGAGTCACAAGGAATACTTTGTGGTGTTTATAAAAATCTTTAAACAAAGAGAGAGTATAAATAGACTTCAGGGGTTTATTTCAAGTGAGGATGGGGGGGGGGGATCTGCAAGTTGTTGGGTGGGATTTGGGGGAAGGGGAATTTTGAGTTTGTATCCAGGTTCAGAAAAAAAAAAAAAAACAGAGAGAGAGAGAGAGAAACTCCTGAATTTTTCCACAGATTAAAAACACTATCCCTGAGCATCTTGACTCACCACCTTCATTGGTTAGATTTCCCCCACTGAAACTCAGGGATCAAGCAAGCTCACAGCCATAGTCAGTTAATGAAGGTTGCAGAGGCTTGGAGTTAGGGAGGGGCAAAACAAAACAGAAACCAACCACCACCACCACCAAAAAAAGGGGGGGGGAGGGAGGAGGGAACATCACAACCACCAAACAAATAACTCTGCTTTTTGCTAAAGGTTGCAATCAATGCAGTTCCAATGGGAACGTTCTGGAATATTCAACCTTGCACTGGTCAAGAGCTTCTCCTCCCATGTAAAGTTCATGCAGCAGAGAAGCCAGTGAAGAGAATAGAATTAACCAGGTTGGAAAAGACCTTTGAGATGGAGTCCAACCTATCATCCACCTCCATCCAATCAACTAAAGCATGACACCATGCATTCCATCCAGTCTCTTCCTAAACACCTCCAGGGATGGGGACTCCACCACCTCCCTGGGCAGCACATTCCAATGGCCAATCACTCTTTCTGTGGAGAATTTCTTCCTAACATCCAGCCTAAACCTCCCCTGGTGCAGCTTGAGACTGTGTCCTCTTGTTCTGGTGCTGGTTGCCTGGGAGAAGAGACCAACCTCCACCTGGCTACAACCTCCCTTCAGGTAGTTGTAGACAGCAAGAAGGTCTCCCCTGAGCCTCCTCTTCTCCAGGCTAAGCAGCCCCAGCTCCCTCAGCCTCTCCTCATAGGGCTGTGCTCCAAACCCCTCCCCAGCTTTGTTGCCCTTCTCTGGACACCTTCCAGCAACTCAACATCAAACTGAGGGGCCCAGAACTGGACACAGGACTCAAGGTGTGGCCTAACCAGTGCTGAGTACAGGGGCAGAATGACCTCCCTGCTCCTGCTGGCCACACTATTCTTGATGCAGGCCAGGATGCCATTGGCCTTCTTGGCCACCTGGGCACACTGCAGGCTCATGTTCAGCCTACTGTCAACCAGTAACGGCTTACCAAGCTGACGTGCACTACACGAGAAGAACCTGCGAGGAGAAAACTCTCCCAGGCTTTTCCTGCAGGGACATGTGAGAGACAAGATGGACAGGTTTTGGTCTTGCCATTGCCCTCTTTGCAGAGAGGAGTTGCTATCTTCCTGCCTCCTCAGGGAGAGGGACAAGCCACCACCACCCTGCAGCAGTATATTAAGATGCAGCAGAGCCCACAGCTCTGGCTGTCCTTCAGCTGCTTCTCTTTGCAGTCAGATACTTCAACCTAAAGCCACTGACAAGATTTTGTCAGAGTGAAGGAGACTAGAAAAGTTAGGCTAAGGCTCCACATTACCACAGCCAGCTGGCCACCAGGGATTAAGAGGAGATTAACAGCAGATTGAGGTTGGTTCTCCTCCCACTCTCCTCTGCCCTGGTGAGGCCACATCTGGAATATTGCATCTGGTTTTGGGTTCCACAGTTCAAGAGGGACAAGGATCTACTCAAGAGAGTCCAGCAGAGAACTACCAGGATGATTGAGGGACTGAAGCATTGCCCTGTGAGGAGAGGCTGAGAGACCTGGGGCTGTTCAGTCCGGAAAAGAGAAGTTTGAGGGGGTGTTAATAAGTGTTTACAAATATCTGAGGGCTGAGTGTGAAGAGGGAAGGGACAGGCTCTGCTCAGGTGCACCCTGTGATAGGGCAAGGGGTGATGGATATAAACTACAGCACAGGAGGTTCCACCTCAACGTGAGGAGGAACTTCTTCACTGTAAGGGTCACAGAGCACTGGAGCAGGCTCCCCAGAGGTGTTGAAAGACTCCAGAGAAGTAGACTCCACCAGACCCATCTGGATGTGTTCCTGTGCAACCTGCACTAGATTCTATGATCCTGCTCTGGCGGGGTGGGGGCTGTGCATCTGGACTCGATCCTGAGGTCCCTTCCAACCCCTAACATCCTGTGATCCTGTGATCACAGGGTCACCACAGCATCCCTGGAGAGGCTCACTGACCTTCTGCCTGCCACAGGCTTTGCTTTTGTGCAAAAAGACACCCCCTTAGGGCACACTGCAACTTGGCTGGTGGAAATAAAGGCAAGAAATCAGCTACCTGTGGGAGGGATGGGGCGAGCTGCACATACAGATCCCCAGGCAGGTACCTCTGCTCCACACACAACCAGAGCTACCATTCTCAGGGTATTCTGAACAGTGTGTGGATATTAAAGCCCATTTGTGAAAATCAAAGCCAATCTGCCTGCAGGAGAAACCACATTATCTGTGGTGAGTTGAACTCCAGAGCTCAGTGATGCTCTCATGGGGGGAATGAAAGGATGCAGCTTTGGCTTCTTATCTCTTCCATGCGGTGATTATAAATCCAGCTGGCTCTATGGACATGAAGGGATGAAATCTCATCAGGACTATCAGCTGGGAACACAGATTTAGCTCCAGAGGAACAAGCCAGCATTTGGGCTGTACCAGCTCTAGACTTGGACTTATTTCAGCCAATCCCCCCGCCTCAACCAGTAGGAAGTGTCAGAGTCCAGCCCAGTGGAGAAAGCAAACATTTGATTAAAGCAATCCCAGGAATTGAGGCAAAAGGACAGCAGGGCAGGAAACACTGTTATCATCCAAGGAGAATGTGGCATTCTGCAATGTTTTCTGTCCAAGATCAGTGCAAAAAGTCTTAGTAAGTTTTTGGCAAACCAAGTGAACAAACCCCCAAACAACTCAAGATGATATTTTAAGCTTTCAATTCGTACAGGCCTCCCTCCCTAGTTTGCTCCTGAGTTTAGAGGATGAAGCAGCCTTTTTAGCTCAGTCCTGTTGTTTTCTCAGTGTTAAACAATACAAACCACACAGACAAATCAGTTTGAGTCCCCCAGGCATCCTCCTGCCAAGGGTCTGGCGTACAACTGCTGTCTACAACTACCTGAAGGGAGGTTGTAGCCAGGAGGGGGTTGGTCTCTTCTCCCAGGCAACCACCACCAGAACAAGAGGACACAGTCTCAAGCTGTGCCAGCAGAAGTTTAGGCTCAAGGTGAGGAGAAAGTTCTTCACAGAAGGAGTTGTTAGCCATTGGAATGTGCTGCCCAGGGAGGTGGTGGAGTCACCATCCCTGGAGGTGTTCAAGAGGGGACTGGATGTGGCACTTGGTGCCATGGGCTAGCAGTCATGAGGTGTCGGGTGACAGGTTGGACTTGATCTCTGAGGTCTCTTCCAACCCTATTGTTTCTATGATATGACCTGCATCCATTGGGGTCTGCCCTTCCTAACCAGGGACATTACTTCTGCACCCACCTCAGGGTAGAGTCTGATCTTCCCTCCCCCTGCTCAGCAAAAGGGATAACCAATTAGAAAAGCACTCACATGAAAACCAAGCAGGTTTCTGCTCAGCTGAAACCAGGCCAGTAAGATCTCTAACACAGCTGAAGATTAGTCCATAGATGCACATCTGCAGCTTTGCTGTTGCACCCTGATCCAGAGCCCCAGCAGCTAGTGGGACTAGAAGCCCATGGGAGCAGCCAAGAAATGTAACAAATTCCCAGACAAAAAAAGTGAAGTACAGTATTACCTGGAAGAAAAAGGTCCCATATGGGTCCCGAGTTACTTTTATACCCTCACATTAAACAAAGCTTTTGCATGTCTCTAGCCCCCACATTTCCACAAGATTTTGTGACAATCTTCAAGAGCAAGCCATGACACTCTCATGATTCCTCTCTATCTCCCATCTCTGCTAACAGGCTCAGGTTACTTCTGGGTGCAGCTCTGGATCAATAATTCCCCAGGAGAAGCCACAGTATTTCCATTTAGGGAAAGAACCCAAGGCATTCTGTGCTTCTTTAACAAAGGGAGGTAACCCTCCCACACTGCACTCAAGGAACTAGAATAAAAGCTGAACACAAGTGTGTGGGGTTTCCCCTCAAACAGCAGAACTCTAGCCTCCCCACCCCTGCTTCAGGAATTAAAACATTGGAGCTATGCCAAGAGGCCCCTGTGCAAGGGGTGCTGATGTCCCCAGTCACCAATTTAAACTTCTCTCAGAGAAGAAACACCAGGGGCTGGTGGTGCCAAGCTCTCCTGGTGTTAGCACAGTAGCTCAAGCAAACAAGGTAGAACAAGAAGCTGGCCAAAGGAGTAAGGGTAGGGGCATTGCCTGAGTAAATGCAGCAAGGGCAACATAAGGAGGCTGACTAGCAGCACAGAGAGGGGAGAGACCTGCAGGGACAAACCCATGTGAACACAAGGCATCCCAGCTCCATCATTTCAGGGACAGAGCACACATTCTGTAGAGTCATAAAATGCCTTTATTTGGAAGGGACCTTAAAGATCACCTTGTGTCAACCCCTGCCATGGGCAGGGACACTTTCCACTAGGTCAGGTTGCTGGAAGCCTCATCCAACCTGGTCTTAAACGCTTTCAGGTTGTAAGCGGCAAAACAGCAAGGAGTGAACGACAGGGAGTCATGGGTGTACCTTGGAGCCAAGTTTCTACCTTGGCTGGCAGGAAGAACTAAGACAGAAACTGGTGCTGCAAAGCCTTGGAGATCCACCAGTGTCTGAGCTGCGGACCAGCTGCCTGTGCAACACTGAGTGATGGCAGAGCTGTCAGTGAGATGGAGCAGGGGAGAGCTGCTTAGCAGGGGCATGTGGGGATAGCAGGACCAAGGCACTCTCAGAAACCCTTTGTTAAGGGGAGAAAAGAAATAAAATACAATCAGAGTTCAATCCTGTGCAGCAGTAAAGCCCTACATGTATTGCTGACCCTCCTGTTTGTGCTGTGACAGCCAGACTCACAGAGAGCAGCAGTGACAACCTGAAATCTCTGTCTAGAGAGGCAGCTCCACACTCAGCCAATGCTTGTGCTCTTTGCATTCAAGCCCCAGAGCTGTCCCTGTTACCGGAGTGATTGCTCCATAAAGACAACAAATTTTTCTGCATCAAAACCCCAGAGACAAAACTTAAACCTATTCACCCTAAAGATTAGTCACAGTATGACAAAAATAAATTCAAAGCTAGTGGCTGCTGAGGGCCCCAGCTCAGGGCTGCTAGGTCCCAGTAAGCTGCAGCAGTTGGAACAGAAAGTAGGAGATGAGAGTATTTGACCCAGAAATGTGTTTTAGTCTTTGTTGCACACAGTCCAGAACCCCATCCCTGCTCCAGCAGACCTGCAAGCAGGCCAAAAGACATTGCTGGCATCGACAGGACAGGAAAGGATACAGGTGCTTCAAAGGCTACAGTAACACCACCGGGGCTAAAATCCAGCATGCACCACACCACGATGCTGGACCAGGGCTCCTGACCTCTCCACAGGCCACAGCTGCCAGGATAGTCTTTCCCAAATGAGGTTTCCACCCTATTCATTTCGACACCGCAGCCCACGCCCTTTGGAAAAAGAGGGGGAGAAGCGTAGGAGGATCAAAGCTCTGCAAGCCCATAACACTTTGTTAGCTCCTTCCATCTGTCACGCAGCGCTGACTCACGGGGATGCAAGCCCCCTCGAGAGCCGCTGCCTTCTCCTTGCCGAGCAGGGCCCGCAGCAGCGGCTGCGGCCGGCCCCCGCCGGTTATTTGTTCCGTCTGAACGGGCTGCAGCTCCTCATTCACAAACCAGCCCCTGCGCCTTGAATCGGAGGGCGAGGAAGGAGGAGGGATGGAGGAGGATCTCGCTGCGCTTCTGTCAGCTCTTTCACGCTCCGCTCAGCGCCTTCTGCATCAATGGAGACCTCGGGAATCCTCGGGGGGCTTTTCCTGCCCAAATAGCAGGTAGCAGTAATAATCCCCAGCACATACAACCATCCAAAGCCATCTGCTGGAGCCAAGGACGTGACATGATGCTTTTGGAGAAAGAAAAGCACTTTGGGGGAGCAGGGAGGAGGAAGGGAAAGAGCTCGATTTCCCGCACACCTCTGAACAGGGCGGAACAGAGTGGGATTTTGCTAATGAAGTGGCTCAATCTGCTATCGCCAGGATGCAAAGGGAGGGCTCTGAAAGCCTGATTGCAGTCTGCCACTGGATAAACTCCATGAAATGCTGTGCTGTGGAAGGGCTCCCACACACTCACGGCCCTTCCCCTCGAAAGGCATTGCAACACCCTCCTGCTTTCTCCAGAGCTCTCAGATCCCTTCACAAAGGTACAGCTGGGGAAGATTTCAGCAGCTCTGGCTTCCAGTGTCAGTTAGGAAGCCCTACCAGAAGCATCTTAGAATGCTCAAGTTGATGTTGAGTGGACACTTACATTTAAAAGATGTGTGTCTATATATATAAAACTTTAAAAAGCCCAAACAAACCAACCAGACTCTACTCAATGGAATCAACTCAGGCATTCAAAACCACTCTTAAAATAACTCCTGGTTTTAGGAGGGCCTGACCTTGCTTCACTGAACTCCATCTCCTTGACTGAACACAGGCTCAAGCAAATCAAGAGAACCTTTTGTACCAAAGCCTCTCAAGACACCAGACTCAAGCAGGTCAGCCTGCCCTGGGCACACATCCCTCAGTTACATGGACGGGGGCATGCAGACACACGCTCCCATCTGTGTTTTTCATAGATGGCTTTTTGGCATAGCTGCAGCTCCACAGTGACTGATAAGCTTGTGCTGTCTTAGGACTTTGGTTAATGCACAGCTTTACTGAATGGCAACCACCCTGAAAACGTTCACACCTCTGTCCTACCAAAAAGTATCTAAACAGTTCACACTATGCAGCAGCAAGGAGAGAAAATGTTTGGCCAAGTCTCCACATGAGAGCTGGATAAAGATTCTCTGTTCCCAGGCTTCAAGCCAATGCCCTCCCCACTGGATCAAGCATGAGAATCTGGGTTTTGAGGCCCATCCATTCTTCCAGCAGAAAGCAAGCAAGCAAACGTGTGCAAACTGCCTATCCTCTAGACCTCGGAACAATGTTTTGAGCCATAAAGCAATTCAGAAGAAACATTTTAAACTGTCTCTGACCTGCAGTGCACCAGCCACAGTCTTGTCTCAGAAGAATAGCTGCTTGGCCTGAACATCAGAGTGGATTATTGTCCTGAGGGTGCAAAGTCAGAAAAGAGGCTGCTGTGTGTCAGTAAACAGATGGAGAGACGGCCCCAGAGGCTCAGATGGAGCCTGATGCTTTCTGGCTCTGAGAGGCCTTGTTCCAGGAGCAGGAGTGGCTCCAGAATGCTTTGTGAAAGGAAAAGATGCTGTCATGGACTCCAGCCTTGGAGACTAGAGTTAATTGATGGTGGGGAACAGAGTTGAGAAAGGGATAGGGATCTTTTCCCTACAAGCAGACCACTGGGAGCAAGCATGCCACAGGGTTCCGCTATGCAAGTTCAGTGTGAATCCAAGCTACCCACAATAGTCCCATGGGTGCTTAGGTGAAAGGAGAAAAGCAGCAATCACACTGAGCAATATCAGCTGTTCAGATTCAGCCACCATTTTTGGTATTGGAAGCTGCAGGCTCTCAGGGTGTTTCATTTGCTTCACAGAACTCAAACACATTTTAAAGACAGTTTCAGAGAAGAGAAATGTGAACCGCAGGTGCACTTGCAGGGACATCTCCACTTCTCAGAGTTCAGCTACACATTCACCTGCAAACGGTGCAGGTCTGCTTCCCTAACAAGGCTCCACTATCACTAGGCACAAAACATGCTGCACCAGGTCACTCTGTTGTCCTGAGAGAGCTGCAGCACACTGAGCATCCCCCACCTTTGCAAGCCAGGAATTCCTGAGCTGCCACAGCACGCTGACAAGCTTAGTGCTCCCTCTCCTCACCCTTCCTTCCACCACACGCTTCTTTGACAAGCAAGAAGTCTCAATCCCAGCACAAATGCACACAAATCAATTCCCCATCTCAGTTGCAAGAATCATTCTGGTACACCACCAGTGCAGGGAGCAAGATGAAGCAGAACCACACCCTGTATGCCAGGGCCTTCCCTTTCCCGAGGGAAGCAGAGGAAGGACAATGCCAGAAATCAGGCCATTTTTCTTTCCTCCTGGAAAAAAGCAATCAGAGCAAATCTGATAAGGGCTGCAGTTGCTCCTTCCAAACATGTTCCTGCAGCTCTCCTGTAGTTTTCCCTGCTTCTGTGCTACCCAAAGGTACAAACCAAACAAGAAAGGAGGCGGCAGCTTCTTCTGCAGTCACATCTATCAATGCTGCTAACCACGTAGTTAGCCAACTGCAAGTAGGAGATTGAAATAGAAGACCTCCAGTAGTCACTTTCCATCTGAGTAATTCTCTACTTCTATGGCATTCCAGAACTAAATCACAGCCAGTGTGAAACCAACAACCAGTCCTCACAGTTTTCATTTCACTTTTGACTACAATCATTAGTTAGGATTTTTCTGTAAGTTCTGGACTTCGTTTTGATCTTCAGGGTTTAATCCCAGCAAGAGTCAAGGGAAACCTGGCATAGACCTCTTAGTCATGAGGTCTGTGGTGATGGGCTGAACTTGATCTTTGAGGTCTCTTCCAACCTGGGTGATTCTGTAGTCTTGCAGCCAAACCCAAGGTCTTGAAAGAGGATTAAGTATTTCATTTGCCCTACATTCTCTTTGGACAGTACAGAAATGGAAGCCATATCCTCCAATGAAGTGTTTCATGGCCAAACCTTGCTTCTGAGGTATCTGGAAGCCTGTTAAGGTCAAGATTTCTGGGAGGATGCTTCCTTACTGTAGGTATAAAAGCAGGAAGCCAAAAGCCCAACTAGCTGGAACTGAACAAAGTTTTCTTCAAATCTTTTCTCCAACATGAGCAAATGCATGACCTCCAACCCTGGAGGAATCTCACGACTCCACTCTGGGAAAGTCACTGCTGGAATAGATGCTGCAGTTTTAGAAACAGAAGAACAGTGCAACGTTCTAGAGGTCTCCAGACAGAGATGATGCAGCCCCTAAGTTGCCAGGGATTTCTTTATTAATGGAATCATCTCCTTTACCTGGGGGAGGATGATCTCATCCACCTACCGCTTCTTGACAACTTGCGTCACGGTTCGAAATCGAGGGAGATCTCCGGGATGGCAGCGAGCTTCTCACAGAGCTGCTCTGACTGAATTCATGCTAAGCTGGTATTAATATCAGTCCCTTTATCTCCATTTCTGAAAAAGGCTCCAAGCATTAACAGCCTCAGTAGTGATTCATGGGTTTAAATTCCTAAACCTTTTGAGAACAGGAAATTAAAGCCAAGACGAACAATACCCACAGATTAAATATATTTAGCTGCTGTGTTTCTTGATGAGAAACTTGGAGAACTGTGTGGTGGTGCTTTTCATGTGGCTGCTCCATGTGGAAACGATGGCAGCTTGTGTCTGAAGTCAAAGTGGCAAACTAAGAGGGGGATGCAGGAAGACATTTTATTGTTTTCCTCGTGCTTTCTGCTCTCCAGCAGAGCTACTTCAAGGCAGCAGTTTCTCACCAGCCCACTCAGCACCAGATAAAAATCAGCTAAAGGAGCTGGCCCATATTATGCGATAGGGCACAAGCCACGAGGGAAGGAAATCACTTTTCTGTGGGCAAGTTCTTCCAGAAGGAAGGCTCTGGACACATTTGCAGAAGTAGGTCACGTTCGCTCTAGGCGGCCAGTTGCAGACAAAGGCTGGCCCCCACCACGTGCCACTGCAGCAGTTGCTCCCTAGGAGAGATCCAGCAAAAGCACGCAGCTCCCAGCAGCTCCCTCCTCCTTTGGGGCTGAGGCATCCTTTCCTGCATTTCATCCATGACTGTGTTGAGTCAGGAATCAAAACCATCCCTCAGAGTCCCGGTTCAATGCCCTGGCTGCTAGGTCCCTGCTCCTCTGCTCTCTCAGGGCTGCTTGTTGACAGCTGTTGCAGAGAGCCAAGGATCCCAGCTCTTTGTTTTTTCCTCCTTCGTTAGCTAAACAAACAATGACACCATATAAAATACCACCCGGCTCGTCTGTCTGGGAGACACAAACCCATGCAAAACTATCTTGGAGACAATTTTAGAAACAGGCTGTGCCTCTGCCAAACATGAGTGCTTGGATCAGTGTGGTGGCTGAGTGCTCAGCTCCAGTTCTTGGAGAGCCAGCAGCACACTGAGCCGAGCCGAGCCCACAGAGAGTGGCTCTGGCAAGGAGCTTGTGAGAACAGAGCGTGGTCATTGAGATACCAGGGAGCAGAGCTACAGTACTGCTGAGGCTTTCCATTAAAAAGCTGTTGATAACCAAAATATCTCCACCAAATAATTCTTTGGGAATTAATCTGAGTTACAGATATTACCTCAGGCTTAAACTCTGAGAAGATGAGACAGTGAGGATATTTAAGGATGAAGCTAAGCATCTGGATGGGAGACAGATCTCCCCACAACTTTCAGCACCAAATGTTTACACCTAAGCTGCCATGAGAGAGCAAGACTGCAGCAAACACATGAAGAAAGGGATCTGGGTGAAGAAATCCCTTCCCCACACACCCGCCAGCCACCCAGCAAATGGTCACCCCATGCACTCAGCCAGGGAGAAAGAAGTTATGGCTCCAGGACCCACTGGGTCATGGGCACATGCAAGCAGCAGATAGATCCCACTGGTATTTGGAGGAAAGAGGACTACACACTTCACTGATCTTTGGAGCAAGACTTTTATCTTTTTTTGTTCAATCTCCAGTAGTCACCAAGCTGCTGACCAAGAGTGAACAAAGTTGCTTAGACGAACTGAACATCACTCAATATAGGCTGCAAGGACTCCCCAGCTACAGAAAAGATCACAGTGCACAACGAGCAATCCCTTCCCAGAGACACAGGGTAGTCCCAGTTTTCACCATCAGGGTTGCTTGGGCCAACATCTCTCCCAGCCTCTGGTTAAAGGCAATCAGCTCTACCACCCACACAGATCCCCTGGGAAACTTCCCTATTTTTCTGACGTGTTTGGATCAGCTCTCTGAGGCTAAAAGCAAATGGCCTATCCAAGCTAAGCATGCATTTGTTCTGGCACGTGTGGTAGACTGCTTTGGCCCCTATGGAAGCGTTCGATGAGAGAAACCACCACCAGTATCCTCCTGGCACCGTGTGGCCCAAGGTAGCACAGTCACACCAGCTCACCCTGCAGAGTCTGCCTTAGCTGCTCATTGGGGACATCTGATGCCTGACGCAGAGCAGTGCACTGTTCAAGCCACCCCCACAGCTTAAAAATAGGATGAGCAACTTGCTGGGGAGCAGCAGCTTTCCTACAAGCAGAATCAATAATTCACACACTGAAGCAGATAACTTCAGTTAGTGTTCTCCTATGCCTAGGCCTACTTTCGGGAGTCTCAGGGAGAAGAGATGGGCCACAAGTGAGAAAATTAGACCTGCTATTTACATTTCAATTAAGCTCAAAGCTCTCTCTCTTCAGAATCAGCGAGCAGTTTTATTTGTCCCTGCTTAGTTTACTGAGCCTGAGAAAGCTCTTCTAGATTTGCTTCACATAACTCTGGGTCTCAGCATCTCTGCCTGGGGAAGGGAACACTCGGAGAGATGCTCAGAGAGTGTGTGACTGTCTTTTTAAAGGCAAAACCTTCCCTGCTGCCCCCTGCACTGTTAGCCAAGTGGGCACAATATCCCAGCATCTGCCTTGGAGACCTTCAAGAGAAGTGTAAGCATGCAGAAACACCTTGCTTTGTCCATGCTGCTCTCTGCTGAGCTGCATGACTCCTCCAAGTTACCCACTTCCACCCTCAGTTATGCTGACTCCAAAGGACTGTTGTGTGGCCTGAAACAGGGCTGTAGGTTCCTGATCCACACTGTAGTTGTAGTTTGCTGTGCTGGATTACATATAAACACCTCTTGTGATAAGAAAATGGTGGCAGGTTCCCCCTCACATGGATTCTCTTCCCTTGCAGAAACAGAGAGGCTGGAGCTCACCAGCCCCCAGCATCCTTTGCAGGTGAGGCAGAAAGACATAAGTGACATGAGTTAGAGCAGCCTGTTCAACTCTTTCATGCACTTATCTCAGGCAGCAGGCAGAAATCCTTCCAAGAAAAGCCACCCAGGAGCACAGAAGTTCAAGAGAAGGTGTCAGTCTGATGCAGTGACCCCACAGGCAGCAGCAGCTTTGGCCAGGGATGAAGTGGCTTCAAGTGCAGTCAGACTACCAGTACCCATCACCCTGCTGGAGCAGAGGAGGAGTTCTCTTCATCTCTTGACTGGAAGATGTGAGAACCACTGGGAACAAGGCTTCTCCTCAGTGCATTTCAGGAGAAACAAGAGTGAACGCCAGACCGGCAAGGACAGCGAGGCTGAGCTTCACTCTGGACACCCCAGGCCACAGCACCCCCAGCTGTAGGATCCAGATGAGAACATCTCTATAGCAAGAGCCTGGTGGTTATACGGAGCTGCTGGACCTGCCACACTGGTGGGTGAAAGGGACAGCTGTGTTCCTCCACCATAGCCTGAAGAGGCATCAAGTCCTACAAATCTGACCATTAACACCCAAATATGGCCAGCTGTCAGCTACTTTTGGAAGCTATTTTACTAACCTCTCCTCCTCGATACGTCTTTGCTTCTTAGATGGCAAACACTCCAGCTCTGCCTTCCACCTTCTCTAAAAGGACCCCAGGAAAGGAACCTTTCTATTATGAAGAGTCTGCAGACTAGAAGGATTCCTTTGCAGTCAGGATACTGCTATCTGGCCTCACCATTGCAACAACCTCCTGCTAGCCAAGGCATCTCATCTTGCATTATTAGCACAGTGCTCATGACATTGCTGAGCATCCCTTGCAGCACATGGCAACAGCTTTCACACACACAAGCCATTTCCTACTACCCTTGGCTTCCAGGAGGCTTCCTCCACAAAGTGCCAACATTTCAGAAGACCCACAGATGAACGGATGCTGGGAAACTCAGCTGCTGGGAACACCAGTTCACTCTTGCTGAAGGAATATGGAATATACTTGGGGTGCAGAAGAAGTCCAAACCTATGAATGCTGGAGGCTGCATTTTCTTTCTAATCCCCTGCAGCCCCTTATAGGTCCTAATGGCATTTGCTGCTTCTGCAGCTCCTCTAACAAAGCCATCTTCCACTGTCCAAAGCAAAAGCAGACAAAGTGGCTTCAGTCAAGCCACAGATTTAAAACAGACTGACTAACAACAGCATCTAGAAGCAGAACAGTCACTTTGAAAACAAGAACCAGGAAACCAGTTTCTTCTGGCTGATATTTCCACCATACTAGTTTCAGGTTTGAGCAGCTTGATCCTTAAAAACATCAGAACAAACAACACAGAAGTATTTAGAGTGTTAGAAAAAGCACAAGACAGAAACTTGCCCCATTTATCACTTAGCTCCAGCCTCCTGGCCAGCCACAAAGACCAACATTTTGAAGTGTAAGAAGAATTCCTTCATTCTCTCTGGGAAACCAGCATGAAGCACCCTGCTACAAAGCTGTAGTGTTTTCCTTCTAGTAACTTGCAAGGACAAATGTCAGGGCTGAGTATTTGTAGATAAAAGGGTGTTTCACAAAGCTTCACTTGGGAGAAGAGAGCTGGGTCAATGTCTCTTCAGCTGGCATCTCAGTGCTTTGCCACAGTCTTAATACTTCCAGGTTGGCCCATACACTTAAAAGTTCCTTTAAGTGACTTTCTCACCCCACCCCCCAACCAGAAGCATCTGATCTCCTTTTTGCCTCAGAAGGCAGCAAGTACAAACACAGCATTAGAGACACTGAAGAGAACTCAATATTCCATATCTCCTTTTCCAATCAGCCATACTGGATTCTCTTGTGTTCACGTAGTGTGGGTTTTATTTCCCATACCAAACACAAAAATATCTATTTATGAATAGAAAACCAACTTACACAATGAACTCTCTGATTCAGGTTGGGGTTCACTTTGCACATGTATAACTCAGCCCACAAGCACCACACTTCTTTTAGTACGATAAAGGTTTGCTCCTCGCACTCGCATCATCACCTGCAGCTCCTCAGCTCTCCTAGGAGGAAATTCAGCTGCTAATCAGGGCGCCTGCCTTCAAAAGCCCTGGTTAACATTAGTTTTCATTCCCTTTGGGATGTTGGAGGCCTCCCCATGCCTCCATGGCAGGACACTTGGAGCACACATGGATGGAAAAAAAAAAAAAACCCACTTGGTGCTAGATCCTCTGCTTCCCAGTGACTGTGCTCTTACCCTGAAATGAGGCAGAGAAATCAGGGAAGGTCAGGGAGTTTCACCAGACCAAAGCTGCTTGCACATCACTTTCAGGAGCTGAGTATAATTGAGGAAGCAGCTTTCTCCCAGCCACAGCTCTGTACCAAAGACCAAAGTTAAGGTAAAGGCAGTTTTCCCCTGACTGAGGAACAGGCCAGCACCTAGCAGTACTGCAGGTGTCCTTATGGACCAACAAGCTTGAAACAATAAGCACAGAACAACTCCATCAACTTCCACCTTCTTCTTCATCCCCTTCCATACCACCCATGCCAGCAGCGTCTCACAAACGTACATTTATTCCTCCTGTCCCCAGGCCACACCAATGGCTCTGTGCATGACCTGCTTCTACTTGGGAACAGCACAGAGGGGAGCATCTCTGCAGAGCACAGTTGCTCCACCAATCCTAGTGCCAGTGCATGTGCCCTGGGTTTTGGGATACCATCTCCTTCTCAAGCCTTAGTGCAAATTCAGCTCCTTTCCTCCCCAAAACACAAGTGGCACTGCCCACCTATTTGAAGTGTTACTGCCTCACAGATTGCTGTCCCAGAAACAAAGTGGTGAGACACAGCCAAGTCTGCATCTGCCTTGTGGAGCTGATTACATACAAAGATGCTTGACAGAGATTCACACACCCCAATGGCACAGCAGAGCTGCTGCCTGGCTCCAGCCCTTCCCTGACCCTCACTGCTGAGCAGTTTCAGCTGCCTCCCTTCTTCCAGGGACCACACCATTTTTTTATAAACTGGAGAGTGGACAACACCACCTCACTTACCTTGACTCTCCTGCCACCACATGTCCAAGCCACAGGTTCCTCAGGAGCTGGGGAAGGCAGCACTGACCACCAGCCAAACACTGACCACCTCCGTCTCTCCCACCCACTGCTTTGTACTTTACCCTTCAAACTGCTTCCAGGCCTTGTCCTAAATCAAAGCTCAACTCAGCTCAGGTGCCAAGAGTAACTCTCCGTCCCTTTCTAGGAGGTACTTCAGCTGCTGGGGTATCCCAGCTGTTCCTAATCTTCCCAGAGCCTCCCAGGCACTGTTTGCCAAATTTCCCAATACCCTGCTGATCACTCAGTCTCCTGCATCTTTCGGAGTTAACGCAAACTGCACGTCCCAGGACTCCTTTGCTGTAACAAGCAACAGCCAGCAGCAAGCCCCACACTTCAAGAACCCTGCATCAGGCCCCCTAGCAGAAGGACGCAGAATTAGTCCAAGGAGCTGAAACTAAAGCAAGGGTTTGCAAGATGAAGGCAACAAATAGCTCAAGTGGCTCTGAAACAGTGCCCATGGTAAGGCTGCCTTTCTCAGTGCCTGACCTAATCCAACTGTCCAGGCAGGACAAGGTCGAGTCACCAAAAACCTGCATTTTGCATAAAGATGATTTTTCATGTTTTCAGCTGGAAAATAGAAACAGAAAGCACCTGTTAGGCACACTTGAAGAAAGCCTGCCCTTTTGCCTGTTAAAGACATCTGAACTGCTTGCTTCTGACACTTTTCTAGGAAAAAGGAGGACTGCAGTTTGATGGCCTCTATTGTTTTTGTAATGCTCTTCCTCAGAAACCCAACTTTGGAGCTTTGTTTTAGTTTCAAGAGAAAAAAAAAAAGATAGGAAAACAAATCAGACATCCACTAATTTCTCACAAAAGAGAGAGAAAAAGAGAGCTTTGGCACCCAGAGGACAGAGAGTTATGCCAAGGCTGGGCTCTTCTGCGACCCTTCCTGTCCACCAGCAGCCATCAGAAGACTGCACATATTGGGGAGGTCTTCCCTGCTTCAGAGCAGGCCAAAGGTATGGGGTATTGGAGGTTGTGGTTCCTGATACTTGCAGTGTCCCTTAACTGCTGATGTAATGTGACCCCGATGGGAATTCAAAGGTCAGTCTGCCCAAATTCATGGGGAAAACACCCAACATTTCGTTCCTGATGCAAGAGCTGAGAGGGAGGTTTGACATCCACTTATCTCAAACCCAGCACTTCAGGCAGAGGGGAGGTTGGGTCAAGCCCTGTCTTCCATTCCACTTTTAACACTCACAAACACTTAGCAATCTCCTCCTCCAGTGACAACTCCCTCCTTGAGCAAGGACAAGGGCACTTGTAACGGCCTCTGCTTACTCCAGGAGGAGTTCATTGTGCTCTGGGCACCTTTCCACCTGCCTGCAGCGGATGTGCCGTGTGTACTGGACAGACATGCCTCTGGGCTCTTGCCCTTCCTTCAGCAATGTTTAAAGTATTTGGACTCTGCAGGTTTGTCAGAGGATTAAGGGAGCTGTGACTTCATTCAGGCAGGGGCTGGACTTGTCCCTTGAGCTTCACTCTGACTTCAAGTCCTGTGATTGTTTCACCTTTTCTTTCACGTCTCCAGAGGATTAACTTGACACAAAGCCACTGTGCTTTCCACTGGTCTGCCTGCTGTCTTCTATTGCCTGGTGCCAGCTCCTGCAGCAGCAGGCTCACATTTTGAGAGAAGAGAGGAGTGGTGCAATTCTGCTTCATGCAAAAGTTAGACAGAAACTAACCTTAAAACATTGAGGCAAACAGAAAAAACCCAAACTTGGCACATTTGGTACCAGCCAGTAGGGAGGGGTTTGTATGTTGATTTGCTCCCATCCGAGGCAGCAGCATCTTCTACTGCCAGTGGTGCTTTGAACAGATATTGCAAAGCACAAAGCAGACAAGGCAGAGCTTCCCTAGCCATGCCTGCTGGCAGGAGAGGTTGGCTCACTTTGCCACCAGCTCCCTGCACCTCCCTTGCCAGGCAGGAATGTGTGATCTGCAAGGCCATTTGACACTGGGCCGCAGTCGGGGCTCACCGCGGAGGTTCTTCAGCATCCTCATATGTTAGACAGGATGGCAGCACACAAAAAGGACCAGCCAGGAGCAACTGGTGTTTAAACAGGGGGAAAAAAATAATCTAACATTTACCTGAATTTAGGAAACTTCAAAAATGTGCCTGGCATTGAGGAGTGATGACAATCCACCAGGATTTGCGTAGAGCCACCGGGAGAGGTGAGAACAGGCTCTAAATACAATCCTACATGACTGAATTTTAAGCACTCCAGTTGGATCCTTTCGGTGTTACAGTGACAATCTTGGCATCATCACTCCTACAGTTGTCTGCAATTAACAGTTGCCACATTCGAGCCTCCTTGTGTTCGTTAACATCCAGGTCCTGCCTGACTCCCTGCCAGGGCTGAAAACGAGACAGCAGAGTAGGCCAGGAGCTGCTTTTCAGGAAGGACTTTGCTGACTCCTTTCCCACCGTTCCTGACCGTCCCAAATTTCTTTCCAGGCTGAATAATGTCTTATCCACTTGCTCGAGTTTTCTTTGACAGCACTGTCAATGCTCTCAGGAATAACAGCAGTAGGTTAGACAGCAATGTTATCCTGGCATCTTTGCACAGCCTCATCTCTATGGCTGTGAGGGAACAGGCATTTCATAGTGCTGCAGCCCCTAGGAATCTTTAGTGTCTTCAAATGGAAATTAGAAGGAGCTGGGGTTGCTTAGCTTGGAGAAGAGGAGGCTCAGGACAGACCTTATTGCTCTCTACAACTCCCTGAAGGGAGGTTGTAGCCAGGTGGGGGTTGGTCTCTTCTCCCAGGCAACCAGCACCAGAACAAGAGGACACAGTCTCAAGCTGTGCTAGGGGAGGTTCAGTATGGATGTTAGGAAGAAATTCTTCACAGAGTGATTGCCCATTGGAATGTGCTGCCCAGGGAGGTGGTGGAGTCGCCATCACTGGAGGTGTTCAGGAGGAGACTTGATGAGGTGCTTGGTGCCATGGTTTAGTTAATTAGGTGGTGTTGGATGATAGGTTGGACTCGATGATCCTGAAGGTCTCTTCCAACCTGGTCTATTCTATTCTATTCTATTCTATTTTATTCTATTCTATTCTATCCTATCCTATCCTATCCTATCCTATCCTATCCTATCCTATCCTATCCTATCCTATCCTATCCTATCCTATCCTATCCACCAAGAAAAGCCAGGCAGGGCAAGATGCTGACATTGCAATTCATTACTTTGAATTGATGTAAAGAACAAGCAGAACCTGATTCCACACCATATCCAAGACCTGGGTGACAAACTGGTCTGACTCAGCTAATCAGTTAGCTCAACAGGAGCCACCAGTGTGCACTTGCAGCCCAGAAAGCAAATCACATCCTGGGCTGCATCAAGAGAAGCACAGCCAGCAGGACAAGGGAGGTGATTCTCCCCTCTACTCAGCTCTGGTGAGACCCCACCTGGAGTACTGTGTCCAGTTCTGGAGCCCCTATTACAGGAAGGATCTGGAGGCACTGGAAGGTGTCCAGAGAAGGGCCACAAGGATGAGCAGAGGGCTGGAGCTCCTCTTTCTATGAGGACAGACTGAGGGAGTTGGGGATGCTCAGTCTGCAGAAGAGAAGGCTCTGAGGAGACCTTATTGTGGCCTTCCAGTATCTGAAGGGGGCCTCAAGAAAGCTGGGGAGGGAGTTTTTAGGGTGTCAGGTAGGCATAGGACTTGGGGGAATGAAAAAAAAATAGAAATGGGTAGATTTGGATTGGATGTCAGGAAGAAGTTCTTCCCCATGAGGGTGGTGAGACATGGGAACAGGTTGCCCAGGGAGGTGGTAGAAGCCTCCTCCCTGCAGGTTTCTAAGGCCAGGCTGGATGTGGCTCTGAGCAACCTGATCTAGTGTGAGGTGTCCCTGCCCATGGCAGGGGGGTTGGAAGTAGATGATCCTTGAGGTCCCTTCCAACCCTCACAATTCTATGATTCTAATCCACACCAGCCCAGTGGAAGCTTCATGCTAACCACAAAATTCGTTCAGTTCTTGACTAGATCACCTCAACTCGTTGACAGCTGAATAATTCTCTTAGTGGTAACCATGGGGAATAAAATCACAGAGTCACTGAGGTCAGAAGAGTGCTATGTAGATCGTCTAGCCCAAAGCTCCTCTCAGACAAGGTCACACAGGGCAGGTTGCTCAGGATCATGTCCAGTCAAGTTGTGAATATCGTCAAGGGCAGAGACGCTCGCGCTGCTCCTCGTAGGCAGGTTTTCATCCCAAATGGTTACAGTTATGCAAAAAGAAAGAATATTCATTACTTGGGTCACTCTTTTCACCAATTATATGATTTCACAAAGCTGTACCTGAAGCCTGCAGGTGCAGGTGCACAAAATCCATCTGTGCGCAGCCAACTCATAGCTCAGAGTTCCCTGAGATCCAACAGCCCATTTCATGAATCCATGCTGGAAAAGCGAGAATCCTATTGTGCCAATTTTATGCAGCCTATCCAGTCATTCCTTCCTTCTTTTATTTCATTTGTCTGGCAAATTAAAATTATAGAATTAAAAACCAGCAGCTGCAATTCACAGGCCAATATCCTCAGTGGATGACTCACCCTCTTGTGGGTTTTTCTGGGTTGTCTTCCTGAGGAAATGAAAACAAGCTACTGTCTTTCCCCCCCCCTCATTTCCTTACACAGCACGCTGTTGTCCTGCTCAGATGCTGCTGTGCATCTCTGTGGGTCCTCTCTGTGTCATGCTACATCAGCTGCCTGATCTTCTGGAGTCCAAAAGAAGTATCAGTGGTGTCATATCATGCCTGCTTCTGTTGCTGGTGTGGTAGAAGTGAGGAGGGTGAAAATACCCAGGAGATGCGCAGAGACCGAAATGAGAGTGAGGTAGAGAAGTGAAAGATAGCATGGCCCTAGGAAAGGGAGGCCACACCACACAATAACTGATTACAGCCAAGTGCTGGCTGATTTTTAGTGGAAGATCACTGGGCACACCCCACACTGTGTGTTACATGGCCTTGCAAGACCATGAGAAAGGGAAATAAGGAAGCTAAGCCACGATTGCAAAGTCTCAGTTCAATTTGCTTGATAAGACGCTTCCTCGTGGTGCCCTGCCTTCCAGATGGCACACAGCACACCAACAGCAGGCAGCTGAGGAGAGCAGCAAAAAGCCTGACCCTCTGAAAGTCACTGTGAGGTGAGGGTGAAGAGCACAGCCAGGGGCTAAGGCAAATTCTCATTCCCTGGATCAGGACAGCCAAATGGATGGGACAATGGAGACGTAAACCCCATGAAATCATGTCCAGATCTGGGTCCCTCAGTTCAGGAAAGATGTTGAGTTGCTGCAAGGTGTCCAGAGAAGAGCAGCAAAGCTGGGGAGGGGTTTGGAGCACAGCCCTGTGAGGAGAGGCTGAGGGAGCTGGGGTTGCTTAGCCTGGAGAAGAGGAGGCTCAGGGAGACCTTCTTGCTGCCTACAACTACCTGAAGGGAGGTTGTAGACAGCAGGGGGTTGGTCTCTTCTCCCAGGCAACCAGCACCAGAACAAGAGGACACAGTCTCAAGCTGCACCAGGGGAGGTTTATGCTGGATGTCAGGAAGAAGTTCTTCATAGAGAGAGTGATTGCCCATTGGAATGGGCTGCCTGGGGAGGTGGTGGAGTCACCATCCCTGGAGGTGTTTAGGAGGAGACTTGATGGGGTGCTTGGTGCCATGGTTTAGTTGTTTAGGTGGGTTGATGGGTTGATGGGTTGGATGCGATGATCTTGAAGGTCTCTTTCAAGCTGGTGCATTGTATTGTATTATTGGTGCCATGGTTTAGTTGATTAGATGGTGTTGGATGATAGGTTGGACTCAATGATCTCAAAGGTCTCTTCCAACCTGGTTTATTCCATTCCATTCCATTCTATTCCATTCCATTCCATTCCATTCCATTCCATTCCATTCCATTCCATTCCATTCCATTCCATTCCATTCCATTCCATTCCATTCCAATTCTATTCTGACCAGCTGACCAGAAGAATTGGAGAAGCCACAAAGCTGAGAAATGAGTAGACAATGCTGGGAATTAAGAGCTTTTTCCTGCTGGAAGAAGCTGGTTTGCCCTAGAGGTTCTCCTGCACTCTGATAGAGGTTTTGATGTGCATCAGATTGAGTCCTGGTATCTGAGAGCTAATACAGGGTTGGCCCTCTGAGCTTAGCATGCTGGTCACGAAAGGAGCTGCTCCCTCACTGCTGACAGACACTGAGCCTTGCTGGTGTTCCATATATTTAAGTGCTTTTGGGACTTCTGCTCTAAAATGCTTCCTTTTAATTTCCATTTAATTTCCTTAAAATTGTCACTGGAGCTGTTGATATCTCTGACACGTGTCAAATGCATCCTTTCCTCTGCTGTCTCTTTCTCCCCCACTATGCAGTACATAGAAAGAGTTTTAAAAAGGTTTTTGGCTCAGCACTTCACTATCCTCCTCCACACTGTTTTTTTTCTCTTTTGAGCATTCAAGCCCATGTTTTTCGTTGGGTTTTTGGTTTGGTTTGGTTTTAACTAAAGCCCCCTAACACAGCGCACCTAATTAAATAGGTAATTGTTTCATGTAGTTTCCCCAGAGAATTAGATTGGCCACAGCAACCCCAGGCAGTGCTACAGGCTGGGGTCAGCGTGGCTGGAGAGCAGCCAGGCACAAAGGGACCTGGGGGAGCTGGTCGATGGTAGGCTGAACATGAGCCTGCAGTGTGCCCAGGCAGCCAAGAGGGCCAATGGCATCCTGGCCTGTATGAGGAACAGTGTGGCCAGCAGGAGCAGGGAGGTCATTCTCTCCCTGTACACTGCACTGGTTAGGCCACACCTTGAGTCCTGTGTCCAGTTCTGGGCCCCTCAGGTTGGGAAAGATGTTGACTTGCTGGAAGGTGTCCAGAGAAGGGCAACAAAGCTGGGGAGGGGTCTGGAGCACAGCCCTGTGAGGAGAGGCTGAGGGAGCTGGGGTTGCTTAGCCTGGAGAAGAGGAGGCTCAGGGCAGACCTCCTTGCTGTCTACAACTACCTGAAGGGAGGTTGTAGCCAGGTGGAGGTTGGTCTCTTCTCCTAGGCAACCAGCACCAGAACAAGAGGACACAGTCTCAAGCTGCATTTCAAACTACCATTAAGAGTCCTGGGCAGCGCACTACCACTGGAAAAGCTCCATTTGCCAGAGGCAAAGGCTCAGTCTTACAAAGCACAGACTGAATGAGTCCAGTCCTTCAGGTTAAGTTTTATTTGAGTCTGGCAGGAAACTCCTTTCCCCCAGCCACTGCCCAGCTTCCACTGGGGCATAAAGAGCAGAAAGCAAAACGATTTGCAATCACATCTTTGAAATGTGCAAACAAAGCTACCTTGGAGCGAGTTCACATCCCTTCAGATCTAGCTTTTCAGCAACAACCTAGCAAGTATGTTCCCTGGCAGGAATGTTTGCTGAGCCAATAAATCACATTTTTTAGCCTTTTGTTCAAAGTAGCACTGAACTATGTAGTGGTGAGTATTTACCTCTCCAACCTGATCATCAGAGCTACCCTCATCCACTTGGAGATTAGGAACATACCACACAGCTGATGTGTCCAAACACCGAAACTTCCAATCCAAGCAACAGATTCGAAGATTGTGTTTGCACACCCTGAAAAGTCCCCAGTACCTGCACCACCACTAACCCTACAAATCAACTGCAAAGCCCTGGGGCACTCCAAGTAGGTGAAGAAAGGAGGAAATAGCTCCAAACTAGATGTATTTCTATCCAGGTTCACTCATGTTTTTATGCTGCCTCAGCCCAGCTGACAGAATCACAGAATCACCAAGGTTGGAAGAGACCTCAAAGATCATCAAGTCCAACCTGTCACCACAGACCTCATGACTAAACCATGGCACCTAGCACCCCATCCAGTCTCTTCCTAAACACCTCCAGGGATGGTGACTCCACCACCTCACTGGGCAGCACATTCCAATGGCCAATCACTCTCTCTGTGAAGAATTTCTTCCTAACATCCAGCCTAAACCTCCCCTGGCACAGCTTGAGACTGTGTCCTCTTGTTCTGGTGCTGGTTGCCTGGGAGAAGAGACCAGCCCCTTCCTGGCTACAACCTCCCTTCAGGTAGTTGTAGAGAGCAATAAGGTCTCCTCTGAGCCTCCAAACAGTGGCTCCATTTCTGTTACAACCTGCTTCTTCCCAGCTTCCCAGGCTCTTGTTCCACCAGAAGCCAATTACTGCCAGTGACACTGAGACACATTTAAAGCATCACACCTAATCCCTTCCCATCTTTCCCACACTACCCCAGTCTAACTGATGTTGAGATATTACACTCTTCCAGCTACAAGCACTTTGGGAAGAGACTGCCTGGATTTTGAGGGCTTTGATCTTTCCAGGCACCTAAGTTCCATGGGCATCCTACAGCTTAGCTTCATTTTGGTGCCTGAGTGCCTTGTGCTGGAGTACTAAGCCTGGGGTGTTCACCACCACCTTTGCTGCCCAGAAGGACCTTTCCAGTCCCAAGCACTTGCCCATGCACAGAGCCACAGCCCTGAGTAACACAGGTGAGTCCACTCACACCTCCCACCCACAGAGGTCAGTGACCTCATCTCACAGCTCTGCCTGACCCCATGAAAAGCAAGGGGTTGCTCTTTTTCTGTTCAAGGCCATGGGGTGAGTCAGATTGACTACTGCATGCAATTCTTGACCCCACAAGTTAAAAAGTATGCAAAGGTCCTTGAATGCATCCAGAGGGAAGCAATAAAACCAGAAGGAATGTCCTCCCAGGAGTAGCTAAGTACTCTGGTTTTCTTTAATCTGCAAAAGAAAAGGAGGCTGAGTAGCAACCTCATTGCTCTCTGCAGCTTCCTGACAAGGGGAAATGGAAAGGGAGGTGCTGATCTCTTCTCTCTGGGATCCAGTGATGACAGTATGGGAATGGTTCACAGCTGTGCCAGGGGAGGTTTATTCTGGGCATTTGGAAGCATTTCTTTATGAGAGGGTGGTCAAACACTGGGACAGGCTTCCTAGAGAAGGTGGCAGATGCCTGTCAGTGTTTAAGAGGCATTTGGACAATGCCCTTAATGACATGTTTTCACTTGACCAGCCCCAAACTGGTCAGGCAGTTGGACTAGATGATTGCTGTAGATAGGCACCTTTCAACTGAAGTAGTCTAGTCTAGCCTAGCCTACTACGCATTTCCTGATCTAGCCAGCCACAGGCACTTGCAGCCCATTCACAAATTCAGCAAGCAGCCCCTGCCAGCAGGATTACCAAACAGTGCCAAACATTGTATACACAAGAAATCTAAAAGCAATGCTTGGTTTCTTTAAAGTATGGGTTTGTTTCTCTTTATTCCCCTTTAACGTTTGGAGCCTTAAAGGACTGCATTCAGTAGGTTCTTTCAGCAACTGTGATGTGCTGTTGAAGAGACAATCCCTTGATCCAGGACCTCAGGCTTTCAATGAAGCTCAAGGTAACACTGGGACTGACTGCTGTAACCCCGGTACGTATCTCATCAGCAGCACTTGTCAAGAAATTAATCACTTCCAGATGATGTTTCATGGGATCCTGAAGTAGCTTCCCAACAGGTAAAAAGCTGTGAGAGAACAACAGGCTTCACTTCTACATCTGCCACACCACTTCCAAGTGACTCCCAGAAATGTAGTCTGCTTTCCAAAGTCTGGAGCCCAGTACATCAGGCAGCCCTGGGAGCCAGGAGACTCAGGCTCTTGACTTGCCCATTGACTCATTCATCAGCACTCAGCAAGTCATTGGAAATGATTGACTTAATCCCCCTGCAGAATGGGCTGTGGGGGTCATTCCTCTACAGACCAGGAGCTCTCTATGACCAGCAGCTGGGACCAGACCATGATTCCTTGCTGGCAGTGTTGTTCTCATAGCAGAACCACAGCACAGACAACATTTGCAACACCATACAAACGTGGCAGATGCCACAAGGAGGTCAGGGAGCAGAAAGACAATGTGAATTCTTGGTGCTGACGTTTCTTGTGAATTCACCTGGAATTTATTTTTAAGGCTACCTGCTAGATGGTCTTGGCTTGCTCCTTCCTGTGGTACAATAGCTGTGAAGAAGCCTCTGCTGGATTCTTCCCCTCTCATCCTGGGTGAAAAACCAGCGTTGTATCCTGATTCATAGGACATAGGAAACCTGGGCTTGTATCTCAGTTAGTTCCCAATGTCCCAGCTACATCCTTCCAAGGAGCAAAGCAGGGATTTTTGTGACAGGAGGCAATGGCAACGCAGCCAAAGCAGGACCCAGAAACGATGCTGATTTGAAACAAGATGCAGATGAGACAATCAAGGGAGAGAGCAGCGCAGGTGAAGAGGGAAACAGAATCAACATAATTTAACACGACC
Organism: Picus viridis; assembly: GCA_033816785.1. Classification (NCBI taxonomy): domain Eukaryota; kingdom Metazoa; phylum Chordata; class Aves; order Piciformes; family Picidae; genus Picus; species Picus viridis. The sequence continues at coordinate 5,276,392 of CM066592.1, forward strand.
TGCCGCACATGCTGTGCCATCCATGACCCTCACTTTTTGGTTCCAGCCCATCTGCAATGGCCAGGGCCTTGCCACAATGCCTGGACAGCAGTGCCCTGGGCTATTACTGTGCCATATGGAAGCACTGTATTTTCCTGACAGTGTTCTGTGTGATTGTTGCTTCCTCCGTTGGCAGCTCCGATCTGCTAGAACGTTAATGAGGAACTAACGAAGAGTGCCAGGCTAATGCAGAAGCACTAATGAAGATTAATCTCTCCCTGGAGAGGATGACATGCCTTCTCAGAGGCCTAGTGCACTGCAACAGCATTTGGAGGGTCAAAAGTGGGTCAGTGAAAGCTAATTAATAGCAAATCTCTCTCTTGTTCTTAATTACAGAGCGGCACATAGGGATTTCAAATAAGCTGCTTGGTCCATTCTAGGCACTGCATTCCCAAGTTAAGGACCCGTAAGTCATGCAGGAATTTAGTGGCATTCAGGTCTCTCACTGGGAAACAAGCAGAGCCAGGGAGCAGCAGGGGCTTAATTCCCTGATACCAACTAGAAGTCTTGGGTTTGGAAGCTGCATTAGATGAGCTTCCGTACAACACTGCATGGGACCTCAGTAGGCTTCTCACTAGGGCAGCAAGTGACTCCTGAGCAGAGATTTCAGGTTAGGCTGAGATTTCTCTCTTAACAACAAGCTCCTGGCACCCTCCTGGCAGCCTTTGGAGTTAGTTCTCCTACAGTGCAATTCCCTGATACACAGTCTGTTGCCAAAGGATGCTAGATTTGTACATAACTTCAAGGCATGGCCCTCACAAGTCTGCCAGAGGGTCTCATCAAGGACTGTCACCTACACAGATGTTACTACTGGCCTGGAAAGATCCCAAGGACAGCAGCAGCACAGGAAGAACCTACAACACTGGAGAGGCTTGCCATTTGGAAATCTGCTGCTCACTTCCACCGTGGCCTCAAGTCACTTCAGCCCCTTCACCTTGATTCCTGGCCCGCCCCGTGAAGGCGTGGTGGTGGCAGAGAGAGCAGCACCTCAGGTAGTGCTCCTGTCTCTGCTGCTTGTGTGTCTGCACTGCCTCATGCAACAGCCTTTGCCAGGCCTTTGACACATGACCACCACAACCATTTCATAGAGTCATAGAATTGTTAGGGTTGGAAGGGACCTCAAAGATCATCTAGTTTTGCCTTCATCTATCAGTGTTGTGACCTTGCCATAGAAGGCCACCAGGTTTGTCAGGCAGGATTTGCCCTTGGTGAAGCTGTGCTGATTATACCAAATCACCTCTTCACTATTCTTCTGCCTCAGCAGTGTCTCCAGGAGGATCTGCTCCATGTTCTTACTGGGCACAGAAATGAGGCTGACTGGCCTATAGTTCCCTGGGTCATCCCTCTTTCCCCTTTTGAAAATGGACTTCCCCAGACTGCCAGGACTCTTGGACTACAATAGAGAGATGAAGATGCTTCCATTCCTCCTTTGCCTACTCTGGGCAAACCCACTTCATAAGAAAAAAAGAGCAAACAATTGCCTTGGGTTGCCTCTGTGCTAAGAGGGTGATCTGCAGGAGAAAGTGCCAAGCTTTGCTGCTCTAGATGAGCCATGAAGCAGCAAGAACTTAGGATTCCTCTCTTGCCTGGCTGGAGCCCAAGTGGAAGCAAATCCTCTGCAGCCAGGACTGTCCTGCCAGCTCCACAATCTCACAGAGGGAAAACATGCTGGGGCTAAAGAAAAATCAATGACTTTGCACATATCTTTGCAAGGCTGTATTCAGAGGGGTGGCTGGCACTGAAATTGCCCTACTTACCACAAAAGCAGTGACGGTGCCACCACCACAGCAGGGGACAGGCTGACTCCAGGCCTTGTTTCAGCCCTTGTATTCTAATTGGAGCAGGCTGTGCTGTCAGCAAGAAAACAGGATCCTTTACAAGATCAGAGATTACATCTCCCACTATGCTTTCATAGGTAAGCCAACAGCTCCACAATTGCATTTAACTCTTGTTTGGCTGACATCCACAGCACCAGTCCATGCACAGTGCCCACAGAAGGGAAGAAAGGCTGGGAGACTGGAAATGGATAGTCTGGAAAGATTTACAGTGGCTGCTGCAGCTGGGGACACAGCAGCACGTTCTGCTGGAAGCACCAAGGGTCTGGGTGAGCACTTCCAACATGCAGCTCAGCTTTGAGATATGTGCAAGCTGCTGCTGGATGAACAAGAGTCACTCTGTGCATTAGCAGAGGAAACAGAAACCATCCTAACGCCTGTCTGGCCTCTCACAGGGGAATAACTGCCTGCCCTCTCACGTTTTGTGCTGCACAGCACCACTGCTCATACATTCAGATGTTCTCTTCAACTGGCTTTGGCAAGGACCATGGAACAGAGCTGCCACCCATAGAACACACCGCAGGCATCCTGCTACTGGGACTAGAGGGCTCTTCCCACTCCCACCCTTCAGCGAGCATCTTATGTCTTTCTGCTGAGCTCCAGCTTGGGTGGAGGCCTGGAGTGGGCACTAGCAGGAGCTGGTTCAGGCTGTAGGTCTCTGTCTAGAGATGTTCTGTCCCTCTGCCCACGCAGCCAGGGGAAATGCTGCTCACTTAACATCTGAATGAAACACCCTGGGTATTGTGCTATGTTGAGCATTCAAGTGAAGTACATCCCCACCTCCCACTGATAGCAGAAGGACTTAGACACCCAGTTCTGCAAGGCTCCTTTGAAAACCCCGGATTTCAGTGCTCAGAGGTCTCCTCTAATTAGCCAAATAATTGCCCATGTCATGTCTGTGCTCTTAAATGACTGTCAGTAGAGCTAACTTACACTGATTCACCTCCTTCTGACTCACAGTCATTTTTCTGCACTATTTCCAGCACTGGAAGTTGAAATAATGATGCATATTTTCCATACATTCACGAAAGAATCCATAAACATCACAAAGGCATGACTTCATGTCCAGCCATGACAGGTTCTCATAACTTCTCAACCAAACAAAACCAACCAGATCTATTCTGAACTGTAGGCCCAACTGAGCCAAGTTTGGAGAACTATTAATCCAGGGAATTCTTCTTTCCCCCCCATTTTTTAGGCAAAATCCCAGCACTGTAAAAACTTTGAAGACTACCAGGTTCAAAGCCAAAGCATTTCCTCTTTGCTACAGAATGAGCCCTCTTGGCTGGTCTTGGCTTGCGCCTCCACACTGTGAAGAAGGGGAGCTCAGAAGGCTGAAAAAGCACTCCTGGCTCTAGTGCTTCACTGGTTTGGGGTTTACAACTGCCCAACAGCTGGTGCTAGCTATGACATGGACATGGCACCAAACAGCTCTCAACAAGGCCAATGTGAGCCATCTCCAGCTGTGGCACAAGGGTCTGAGCCCCTCACAGTTATTCTTTCTAGTATTGTCCACACTTCATCCTGGTGGCCTAACCTCTCACAGCTCACAGAGGGTCACATATCTGTAACACTCTAGTGCTTCAGCAGGGATGCTTTGCAAAATGGAAAGCAGCAGGGGTTGCTTTCAGTTTCCCATTGTAACCATCATCTTAGGTGTATCTCTAGACTCGTGTTAAGCACTGGAGGGACCTGTCATCTTCAGGTGCTTGATCCCAAGGCCGCTGAAATTGCAGGAAGATGGCACATACGGAAGCCAAGGTACTGGGAGAGGGCACCAGCAAAGCAAACCATCTATCCCAGGATACATGGCTACAGAAGATGCACCAATAGAGATAAAAAGGCTAACTTGGGTCTCAAGCCAGAGCAATGCCCCCGGATTTAGCTGAATGAAGAGTCAGAGAAACTTTTGCCAGAGCCTGACTCTGAGTCACTCTCCAAACTCCGAATCACTTGCTTTCAGCTCAACCACCAGCTCCAGCTAAGAGCAAAATGACCGTAGCTCCCCATGTGTAGTTCCCCCAGGGAAATGCTGGTTGGCTGCAAAACCACCTTAGAGCCTTCCCACAAGAGAGGAACTGAGAGTGCCTGGGGTGTGCCGGCTCTGCTGGGTGGTGTGGTGGGAAGCAGCAGGGTCCTGCAAGAACAGCTGGCCCTGGGGCAGGATGGCTTTTGATTTTCCAATTTGGTATTATGCATGCTGAAGAGAAAGCCTCAATCTCCACAGAAATCCAGGGGATGTGGGTTCTGCTTTAGGCCCCTTAGGCATGCTAACCCTCACAACAGTCAGTACTAGCAGACAAATGGTTTACTGGGAAGGGAGGAAGGGTTTGTGCTAAGTAGCTCTCTCTTCCTTGTCCCATGGCAGGGGAAGCTGGGCTGGGGTTAGTGCTCACGTGAGACTGGGACCATCAAGTGGTTCAGCTCAAGACAAGCTGTGGCAAAGCTGTTGTATAACTACTCTATCTCCAGCTTTCACTGTCTCACATTTTCTCTAGTCCTTACAAGTACAGCAATTGGATGATCATGGCTGGGAGCAGATGGGAAGCTGCATAAAGTCTCCAAGTCCCAGCCTTGAAGTGCACTGTAAACAAGCCACACCCTGGGTGGAATGGACTGCTGGAGCTACTGATATCTTTTTAGCAGCACATGCAGGCAGCGGTCTGCCTGCTGCTGCGTTGTAGTACAGGACCATCCTACATCTTCCTGACTGACTTCCAGCTAGTGCCCTATAATCTGCCTAAATATCAGTTATTATCCCAGCCACTTCAGAGATTTCTACCAGCTGTGCTCTGCTAGAGGCATGTACCATGGCCACCAACTTGACCCAAAGATCAGGTCATCCTTGTTTATTGAGGGTTTGCCTGGGCCACCCCCACTGGGGATCTTGTGGGTCTCACCTGTGGAGCTGCAACAAGCCTTCTTTGCCTTTCAAAAAGGCACAGTGCTAAAGAGACTACTTTTGTGACCTACTTACATGCCAGAGACTCAGCTCCTCTGAAAAAAATAGGACAATTAGAGTAAAATTTAATTGCTGTGACTTTGCAAATAGCTTTGTGTCATGTTAAACACTGAGCACTAAGCCAGATCAAGGAACATAAGGCAAAACCATGCTATGCCTGTCCTAGGTCTGCAGTCATGTAACCAGGGAGACTGGACTGGTGAGCAGGGATGAGGATGGCGTGAGGCTGGGATTCAGAACTGTGTTTGGCAGCCATTGGCAATGCAGTCAACACTTCAGCTCCTTGGAAAGAGCAGAGGCCAAGGCTTGAAGTCTGTGGCAGAGTTGGGCAGAGTCAGTGCTCCATTAACTTCTTTCAGGTCAGGATCGAGCCCTGCCCAAAGCAGGTGACATCAAGGAAATTGAAGAGAGGACAGAGGTGGCCCATAATGTGTGACTTCATGGCTGCAACCCAAAACTGTATGGCTGTGCTTGGAGGACTGCACCCATCCCTGAGATGAGTCTCACTGTGCCAGGGCTGAACCCTTGGCTCTCCACATGGCTCATTGTGGAGCTCGTCACTTGTCAGCCATCAGGCCGTGGTGCTGCTGTGACACAATCTCAGTGACCTGAAAAAGTTTCTCTCTCTCTTCAATGTAACACAGACACAGCCCATGGCCAGACATGGCTGCCTGCATTGATGTGATGTTGAGTCCCTGTGGTTCTTCACTTGGCACTGCAAGAATAAACAAAACCCAAACCATTGCTGAGTGTGTCTGACAGATGCATAAATCATATCACTTTCCTCCAAGTCAGTAGAATAATTCCAGGTGATGCCAGCTCAACACCTGAAGCTCAGACTCCCCCTCCCTGCTACACGCCTAGGCAAAGCCTCCCAGCAGGCAAAAAGCTCCAGCCATTCCCTAAGCCCCAGGGTAGTAACTGAACTCCTTGCAGATGGCTTGTCAAGCAGGGGCAAGACTGCCTGTGTGCTTTTATGTATTTACTTAATTGGGCTTTACTGCAGTGCTTAAATAGAGTTTGGAGGTGATTTCCCAAGAGCATCTAAGAGGTTGGAAGATCCCAGCCCTGCCGCTCACCTTGGCTCAGGCTCCTAACGTGCAGAGTGGTCACTAGAAGCTGCTACCAAGGCAGCTTGAAATTCTGCCTTCATTTCCTCAGCTTTCTAGGGGTCATTATAGGAGATCTGTGAGGGGAAATGAATGTTTGCAAGACACATAATTAAATGGAATAAATAACAATTAGTGAAATGAAAGGATAAGTATTAAACTGATTAAAAGCTATCCAAGCTGAACAGAATTAACAACAAACGAAACCCAGCTACAAGCCTCATGAGCAATTGCTTCAAAACTGTTCTTAACTCATCCTTTGAATAACAAAACAAAACAAAACCCCTACTAAACACCTTGAAATGAAAGTAGAGTTGTTGGTGTGTGCTTTTCTTAAACTAAAATGCCTGTTAAGAAAAAAGAAATCAAATAGGGCCTCGTAAGGATTCGTTTAAGTGGTGCATGGAAAATAAGCCAGAGCTCCTACTGCCCCACAGTATGCACCATAATAAATCACCAACTGCTTTTGTGCCCATTCATAAGCAAGTCCTCTCTCTCCCCTTGCCTCCTGGACACTGTGTGCTCATCCAGCCCTAAGGACAGCCTAGTGCAATTTAACCAAATTCACACCTTCCGCTTCATAATGGGAGATCTCTGCATCAACCGTCCGTGTGGGTAAGGAGGGCTCGGTAATGGTCTCTCCCATTTCTTGGCTCTCATTAGCATTTTGTTCTCTCCCTGATGGCATCTCCCAGAGCTGAATATAGAATATAGAACAGAATATAGAATAAACCAGGCTGGAAGAGACCTTCGAGATCATCGCGTCCAACCTATCATCCAACACTGCCGAATCAACTGAACCATGGCACCAAGCACCCCATCCAGTCTCCTCCTGAACACCTCCAATGGTGGTGACTCCACCACCTCCCCAGGCAGCACATTCCAATGGCAAATCACTTTTTCTGTGAAGAATTTCTTCCTAACATCCAGCCTAAACCTCCCCTGGTGAAGCTTGAGACTGTGTCCTCTTGTCCTGGTGCTGGTTGCCTGGGGGAAGAGACCAGCCCCCACCTGGCTACAACCTCCCTTCAGGTAGCTGTAGACAGCAGTAAGGTCTCTGAGCCTCCTCTTCTCCAGGCTAAGCAACCCCAGCTCCCTCAGCCTCTCCTCATAGGGCTGTGCTCCAAACCCTTCCCCAGCTTTGCTGCCCTTCTCTGGACACCTTCCAGCAAGTCAACATCTTTCCTAAACTGAGGGGCCCAGAACTGGACGCAGGACTCAAGGTGTGGCCTGACCAGTGTAGTGTAACGGGGCAGAATGACCTCCCTGCTCCTGCTGGCTACACTGTTCCTGATCCAGGCCAGGATGCCATTGGCCCTCTTGGCCACCTGGGCACACTGCAGGCTCATGTTCAGCCTACCATCGACCAGTAACCCCAGGTCCCTCTCTGTTTGGCAGCTCTCAACCACTCTGACCCCAGCCTGTAGCTCTGCATGGGGTTGCTGTGGCCAAAGTGCAGCACCTGGCACTTGGACTTGTTGTATGTCATCCCGTTGGACTCTGCCCATCTGTCCAGCCTGTCAAGGTCCCTCTGCAGAGCCCTTCTACCCTCCAGCAGAACAATACCTGCATCCAGCTTGGTGTCATCTGCAAACTTACTGATGATGGACTCAATGCCCTCATCCAGATCATCAATAAAGATGTTAAAGAGCATGGGGCCCAGCACCGCTCCCTGGGGGACACCGCTAGTGACTGGCCGCCAGCTGGCTGTGGCACCATTCACCACCACTCTCTGGGCTCGGCCCTCCAGCCAGTTCCTAACCCAGCTCCTGTGTGTACTGGGAGCACGTGGCGCCTTGTGGCCAGGCCACCGCTGATGCTCTTTTAGGTGCAAAGGCCTCAGTTTAGCACAAATCCAATTTTAAATGCAGAAGCAGGCTCTGAAAAATAAAAAAGCAACCCATCAAGGTACCAGACTGTGTGATGGATATTAGCCTGCTCTTAAGTGTCTTGCTGAAACAGGGCCATGGCCTATTGATTACAGACAATATCCTGATGACGTCGTTTTCTCAGAAATCACGCCGGTGTCTGTCTCTTGGCCAAGGTTATCTAACACTTACAGCAACGTGGAGCCTCACAGGAGTCACCCACAGTCTGTGGACAGTCCCACCGTCAGCCTGTGGATCTGTCCCCACTCCCTCAGCCTGACAGCACACTTTTGTATGCCCCCTGGGTCCAGCACAGCAGATCCGTAGGGCTGGCAACACCTTGTCCTGCCGCGGGCAACTGTGAGCAAGGAATAGCTGTGCTAATTGCAGGCTGACTGTGCAGAGGTTTATAGCTCTGCCTAACCATTCAAGTCAGCAAATGAGACTTAATTAATAAAAATTAATTAGCTAGCATTAATCAAGTCAAATCAATTAGCAAACACTATAATAACAGTTGTACAGTGAGGGCGCAAAGGAAAGTCTGTGCAAGACCCAGACTACTGCTCTGGTGCCATTCCCACTGCCTGTATTTAATGCCACTGCCCTCTTAATATTCAGGGCCAGTTTCCTGCATGGAGTGAATCTGGAGCCTGCCGCCTTGGTGCCTGCCAAGCACCGGGCACAGCTCTGCCCTCACCATCACAGGCAGAGCCATGGACAGAAGAAACAGCTCTCAGGCAAGAGACCAGGCTTTTCTCTGCAGTGTGCTGCAAAGAGCTGACCCAACTAGAGGTAAGGCCAGCTTGCTGCATCCCCATCCCTTCATCCCCTCAGCCAGCCCTAGGAATATACACAGCCAGAATATACAAATCTCATTCACCTTGAGTACCTTCACATACTCCTAACAAGCCCGTGGCCTCTTCATCTTGCTGCAGCATAGCCATGAGCTGCAGAACTGTGCTTATAGCACCTTGCAAATGGAGACAAAGTGTTTTGGAAAATGGGATCTCAGCAGTCTGGACCACTACACCACATCCAGTTCTGGGGGATGGAAGTTTGATGACAACAGCTCACTTCTGGTGTGTGAGCCTTGGTAGCCAGAGCACACAATGTGAGCAAGGCAGAATATTAGGGCCATACTGAGTTATAAATGCTGCTGCAGGGGTCTACCCACAGACTGTCCATTCCACATCACACTGGCAGGAGTTGTTTTTATTGATATCTGCTGTTTTCATCAACATCTGCTGTTTCCACCATTGCATAAAGAAACAAAGAAGGACATGTTCAAAAACATTACCCAGGCCAGGTCCTGGGAAGCTGCACTCCATGTGTCAGTGTACCCATCCTCAAGCACCTGAGCCATATGCTGCTACACCTACTCAAAGCACAGGAGATTTTCCCTCACCTCTCTCTGGAGTCTTTTCCCCAAATCTATCTTGAAGCCACACAGCTTTCTGTCACCCCCGCACATGAGCCAATTTCCAGGGTGGGGTTTCATCTGCAATACACAGGGGACGGCATTCTCCTGCCTCTGCCCCAGGAGTGGTACTGACTTCCCCCGGAGCTAACCCCAGGAGATCCAAGCACCTGGGCAGACAAGGCATTTGGCCACCCATCCCCTTTTCAGAAGCAACACTCTTCCCCATTCACATGTCAGAGCTGCCCTGAACTGAAGCTGGTTCAGGCTCAGCAGCCAAGCCCTGGCACGGCGGTCTGCCATTCCGCTGGGCAGCACTGAAGTTACTGATGCAGGAGAGCAGTCAGGTGTGACGTCGAAGAAAGGAGAAAATGTGCTTCTAGCTTTTCCATAACAGTTAATCATTAAAACCCTTCATGGCCACAGAAGGTGCTGGCCTCCTCACAAGCTCCCCTTATCAGCCATAATTATTTCCTGATCGGCTCTCTCCTAACTACCTGGCAGGCTTGAGCACAACACCCTTGGATCACCTGACTGCATTTATTGCCCTATATTCCCAGCCAAATAGGCCTCTGCTGTGTCAGCTGCAATATCTACAGCATGTTATTTTTCCCAGCCCATGCCCACATATAAAAGTTGTTCTGTCCTCTGCCTTCTCCTTTATACCATCCTTCTTTCTATGACAAAGCAAAACAGAGCACCCACCTAAACATGCCAGCACTCCTTTCTCCTGCTCTCCTCCAAAGGCAACAGGTCCTCTTGTGCAGAGCCCAGGGGGTTACTGCTGCCATCTCCCTAATTCTGCTTCATTTTAATTCTATGGATACTGCCTAGATAACCAAATTAATGCATTTCTATTTATACCTCTTTCCTTTTCTATTTCCTGACAAAGACTAGCTCACCTCCCGAGAGGAGAGAGAGACTAATCCAAGTGACAGACCTAAACGTGTCACCCACATGATGTGCTGTTTGCCAGGTCTGAGCCCACTTCCTGGGAAGGAGAGTACAGAGCTATCAACTTAACTCTGTTATTGAACAAAAATGCAGAGAATAACCCTGCCCAGCCAAGGCTGCTCTGAACAGATGAAGTAAAATCCTGAAGTCCTGTGTGAGTGAAGCCAATGGAATTTTCCAGGAGGGCTTGTACTTGGGTAAATAAAATCAACTTATACAAATAAAAGCAAGAACTGGAAATCCAGTCCTGCTGCAGCTCTGATTAGCAGGTAGAATAGCATAGAATAGCATAGAACAGACTAGCATAGCATAGGATAGGATAGGATAGGATAGGATAGGATAGGATAGGATAGGATAGGATAGGATAGGATAGGATAGGATAGGATGGGATAGGATGGGATAGGATAGGATAGGATAGGATGGGATAGGATGGGATAGGATGGGATAGGATGGGATAGGATGGGATAGGATGGGATAGGATGGGATAGGATGGGATAGGATAGGATAGGATAGGATAGGATAGGATAGGATAGGATAGGATAGGATAGGATAGGATAGGATAGAATTAACCAGGTTGGAAAAGACCTTTGAGATCAAGTCCAACCTATCTTTGAACACCATCTAATCAACAAAACCATGGCACCAAGCACCCCATCCAGTCTCCTTCTAAACACCTCCAATGATGGTGACTCCACCACCTCCCTGGGCAGCCCATTCCAAAGGCCAATCTCTCTTTCTGTGAAGAACTTCTTCCTAACATCCAGCCCTGGCACAGCTTGAGACTGTGTCCTCTTGTTCTGGTGGTGGTTGCCTGGGAGAAGAGACCAAACCCCACCTGGCTACAACCTCCCTTCAGGTAGTTGTAGACAGCAAATAAGGTAGGAAGTCTCTTGTTCCCAGTGAAGTAGAAGAAGCTGTATAGCACATACCTATGAGTACACGTGCTGCACAACAAGGGCATTATGTCAAAACACACACAACAGGGGGTGGAGGTTTCCAGACACAGAGGGAAAGAGTTGAGAAATGGGAAGGTGGCATTTCAGGATCACACTCATTGTCTCAGTGAGACAATAACTTACACAAAGGGGGATTTCATCTTCAGTGCTTCCGTTTCTCCCTAAGCTGTTTCAGGGACGTTCAAACCCACAAAAGGAACAGGGGATGTACAAGGAATAACCTCAGGGCCAGATGACACTGCTCTTCCTTAACAGCACCCGGTTCTGCTACACGGCTGACTCCGCATGCAGGAGACTGCAAAGTCATTTTGAAACACTGGCAATCTACAACTCAGCCCATTGCTTCCTCTTCCTTTCTAGCACAGCATCTACATAAACCAGCCAGTAAGAGAGTTCTCAAATGTGACCAAGAATTTGGAAATGTTCTGCTCTGCTTGTCTTGCTCACTGCAGTCAGGGCAGAGGAAGCAGCTGTGCACCAAAGGGACACCAGCCACACTTCAAGAGCACAAATAATACACTGGAGAAGTAGAAAATAAGAACTGCACATGCAGTTCTCCACTCTTTCCCAGGCAGAAATGGACCTGGGGGTACTGGTTGATAGTAGGCTGAACATAAGCCAGCAGGGTGTCCAGGGGGCCAAGAAAGCCAATGGCATCCTGGCCTGCATCAGGAACAGTGTGGCCAGCAGGAGCAGGGAGGTCATTCTGCCCCTGTATTCAGCACTGGTCAGGCCACACCTTGAGTACTGTGTCCAGCTCTGGGCTCCTCAGGTTAGGAAAGATGTTGAGTTGCTGGAATGTGTCCAGAGAAGGGCAACAAAGCTGGGGAGGGTTCTGGAACACAGCCCTGTGAGGAGAGGCTGTGCTTAGCCTGGACAAGAGGAGACCTTCTTGCTGTCTACAACTACCTGAAGGGATGTTGTAGCCGGGTGCAGGTTGGGCTCTTCTCCTAGGCAACCAGCACCAGAACAAGAGGACACAGTCTCAAGCTGTGCCAGGGGAGGTTTATGCTGGATGTTAGGAAGAAATTCTTCACAGAAAGAGAGATTGGCCTTTGGAATGGGCTGCCCAGGGAGGTGGTGGAGTCACCATCACTGGGGGTGTTTAGGAGGAGACTTGATGGGGTGCTTGGTGCCATGGTTTAGTTGATTAGATGGTGTTGGATAATAGGTTGGACTTGATGATCTTTGAGGTCTTTTCCAACCTGGTTGATTCTATTCTATTCTATTCTATTCTATTCTATTCTATTCTATTCTATTCTATTCTATTCTATCCTATTCTATTCTTGTTGCATTCCTTCAGCATCAATTTTTTAGCATTAAAAAGATATCCAGATTTTAAATTACAATTAAATATGCCACAATAAGTAGTGCTGCAGCTTAGTGCCAGCTGTCTGTCCACCAGTAATACTGGAGCAATACTCTCTTACAAGGAGAGGCTGAGAAACCTGGGGCTCTTCAGCCTGGAAAAGAGAAGAGTGAAAGGGGATCTTATCAATGCATAGGAATAACTGAAGGGTGGAGGTCATGAGGATGGGGCTGGGCTCTTTGTGGTAGTCAGTGATAGGACAAGGGGCAGTGGGTACAAACAAGAACACAGGAGATTTCATTTGAACTCAAGGAGAAGCTTCTTTACTTTGAGGGTGACAGAGCACAGGCACAGGCTGCCCAGAGAGGCTGTGGAGTCTCCTTCTCTGAAGAGTTTCAGAATCCACCAGGATGTGATCCTGTGCAACATGATTTAGGCATACCCATGTCAGCAGAGGGGTTTGACTACATGATCTCCAGGGGCCCCTCCCAGCCCCTACCATTCTATGATTCTATGAGCAGCTCCTGCTTCGCTGCTGTTTTGCCGTGTGCCCTCATCCTTAACTAAAGAGGGCTCTGTCTGAGCGAGCCCAGAGCTCGTTTCCCATGGTGCATGCAGCCTTCAGCCTCTCTGCCAAGACAGCAAACACCAGAAGCAATTATGGAAGTCACTCAGTGATGTGATCTCCCATCCATGGGGCATGCAAATCAAACCGCCCCAGCAGGAGTGGAGTGGGGGAGCCACCAGAGAGCAGAACTCATCTCACTTTTCTCTGCACAGCACACCTCACTCTTTCCTTATAACAGCACCACAGCTTGACCTATTGCATTGACCTATCTAATGCAACATGCCCACTGCAATCAGCAGCCATGAAAATTAACAGCACCGCTCTCTCAATCTTTAATGCGGTTTGACAGACTTTAATTAAACCTGAAGAGGGGCAAACTAGCCAGTGATGAAGGTATGCAGGGGGAGGGAGTGCTACCTGCACTGCAGTTGTGCCTTGTGTCATCCTCCTAAAATTCTACTACCAGAGGAGCTTGAACAGCTTTAGAGGGTATCTTGGCACTACCAGGCCACCCATGGCAAGCTACAGCTGTGTAATTTAAGCCGTGCCATTCTTTCATTTAAACTCAGCTGCCTGCTTAATTAACATAGATGGTGTGGAATAGTCTCCTGTGGGTTCAAAAAGGATGCCACTTCCTAGGTTTTCAGTGGATTTCTGTGCAAAGTTCCCCCTGAAGACAGATTTAGGACCCTGGTCTTTAGCCAATACTTGCATCTTCTTGTTCAGACTTACTGAGCTGTTGCTGGGGCATGTTCCCAGTGCTGCAGTTTCTGGTTCAGTGCAGGTGTAGGTGGGAGCTTGCTGGCTTTTGCCAGCTTAGAGCCAGTGCCTGCAAGCCCCAGGGTGTATGGGCCCCTTCACCACCATCAAGCTTCATCTTGCCCATCCACTACTCAGCCTAGTCTAACCACAGGGAGGGAGGCAGAGAATTGTCTCTTGGAAGGCAGGAAATATTTCATGGAACTGGAAAACAGTTGTCAGTATTTTTCTGAAGGAGGTTTTTGTTCTCAGGTAAGATTGCTTTCCTAAAATCCAAGCGAATCACAAGAAATTTTGCCTGGGAGAGCAGAGGTGTGGCAAAAGCTGGGCTTTGGTTAGCCAAACCTGTGCATTTTGCTTAGGTTACCCCTTTACCCTGCCAGAAGCCCCACAACATCCTGATGAACATGCCTGCCTTGGGGACACCATCCCTATCAAAAATCCCCAGCTTCCAACAGGAAAAAAATATACAATTAAAAGGCTTCTAATTTGCTTTGCATTCTAAACTGAGCCAAGAGACAGAGCTAGTGACTGAATCACACCACAGTGCATCTCCTGGACTAGGGCAAATCTTTGCCTTCTGCTCACGTATGTGCCCCAAAGATACTTCCAGGCGTTCCTCCTCCTGCTCTACTGAAGCTGCAGCTCCCAAGCCCTCTGCACCCCGTGCTAAGCTGCCAGGACTGCTTGCTCCCAGGAGGGGATCCCCACCACTGGCACAGACAGATGCCATCAGTCACATCCATTTCCCATGGCACAGCCAATCTGTCAGCCCCAGTGACAGCTCTGTGCTGTGATGGCTCTCAGCGCAGCCAGCACCTGGAGCACAGACAATGCTGCTGGAAGCAGACAGAGCTCTGGGTCTGCCTTTGCACCTCTAAAGCCCCAGTGGTCACTCTCTTATGAATAAATGGCTTCCACTCCACTTTTGGGGTCCATTTTTTCCATTTTCCCATGGCTGGCTCATTCCCATCACAAAACCCAAACCAGCCAGCCCTGACTACTTGACACATGTGAGAGCTCACATGCAAAGCCCCTGAACTCTGGCTCCCAGAGAGAGCACTGGAAAGCAAAACCAGGGAAACAAGCTGCATTAATATGATTTATCTTTCACACAGGGGCTCCACCCTCTCTTTCAAGACGATGCTTTCATATAATGAGAAACAGGGCATTCCCACTCCTCATGCACAATCCCTCTCTTATTTCCTATGCAATGAGGAATTAAGACATGAGACATTCTCAACCACTTACCACAAGAGCCGTCTCTGGCTTTGACTCTGATAATCCAGCTTGACTGATCTTTCTCTGGCAGTGGCACTGGCGTCAGCTGAAGTGATAGATGGCCTTTACAGCCCAAACAGGCTTTGGGATAGCTGGTTGAAGATTAAATTCCTAAAACTTTCAGTTTATGCTTCCTCAAGTTACTAAGACACAGGATGTTCATGGATACTCTTTTTCCCCTTCATTGTTGGCTCAGAAACAGGAGCAAAATAAAGAGGGTGAGACTCTCAAGTAGCTATGTTGCATCTATTGCTAGAGGAAAGCAAATTTTGTGCCCAGATTTGCTACCATCCCAAATTCCTGATGACAATGACTCATGCATTTTCTGTCCTTCCTATTTTCTCTCCTTAGATCAGTTTTCACTCCTTGTCTCCCAGGTCAGGTGTGATAGGAATGAATGGTATTGCCTACAGAGAGAAAATGAAGGTAGAGACATGGGAAGAACAATAGCTGAGCTGCCACAAAAGGCAAAATGCCATCAGTATAGTCTCTGTGCATCCTAGGAAGATGCAGACTACTGACTTCAGGCAGTTCTTAGAGACACCACAGTTGTCAGGTCACAATTCCAGCTAAACTCATACTCTGCCAAGTCTTTCTCAAGTTATCTCTGAGGATCGGTGGTGACCCAGGCAATGGAACAACAGCTGAAACTTTAAAAGCAGTCAGATTGATCATTAAGATGATCACCCAAAACTACTAATAACCTACTGATTCATGGCTGCCAGAAGGAAAGTTTCACTACAGGCAGTTAATGTTTTTCTTCTTCAGCTTTCAGAGGTGCTTTTGTGAAGATTTTACTGTTTAAACAACTAGAGCTTAATGAATACTCAAACCATTGTCTCATTGTAAGCTCTCAGGACAGCCAGTGATGGCTGAGGTTGAAGATAACTTAGAAAAGGACCCAATAGCAAGAGGTGAGCCCCAAGGTTCTTACTGATTAGCACAATTGCCTGGTGCCATTCAGAGCTTAAATATGTGACCAAGTTACTGCAAAATAAATGTAAATGCACTTCAGATGACCCCCAGCAACTGGCTGTGTACACAGACTTAACCCTCAGCAAAGACAGAGCGATCCAAGTGACGCAGAGATGCATGTACATAGAAAGCAGTAAACATAGACAAGAGCCAAGCTGAGCACAGCCTCCAACACCCTTCAAAATCAAAACCCCCAAAATAAAATTGTTTGTTTGGTCCTTTCATGCTGACACAGACCTAGAGCCATTTCTAGGGCAGAGACTGAGAGGGTAAACCAAGATGTTTCTGTCTGACATGTGTAATTTATACTTAACATCTTGGAGGTATAAATCTGCGTTGGCCCTCCTGGAGTTCAAGAGGCAGGAGACCCTGAGCACAAGCACACAGCACAACTAAGCTGTGTCTCAACGCCTGAGAAATGTTGGGACTGACACACAGTTGTGTTTTATCAAGGAATGTGACATCCAACCTGCTTTCTCATTACAAAAGCAGCAGGACCACATTTTTGGGAAGAAGTCAGTTTCGACTTTCCGTGCTTGAGGATTTTTCCAGCCACCATACAACCATAAATTAAACAGAGGGACCAGGGTGAATTCAGGTGAAGACTGACTCAGGATTTCTGAGGCAGCATCAAGTGCAAATGAGATCTTTGAGATAAATTAGTGACTAACTCCAAGTGAAACTGACAGATGCACTGACAGATGCACTCTGTGTCACAGGGCAGTCATCCTTCTAGTTTTAGAGGTGATTCTTCCTGGAGATCAGAAGTTAAAAAGTGGCAGCTTCCACCACAGGAGTGATCTGCAACTGTTTCTTCCCAATACCTAAGGGAGGCAACCCATTAAGTGTGGTCACACCATGCGTCCTGCTGCCTCTGGCAATTTCAGCTGAATAGGAACAAGAGGAGCCACTAACAGACCGTGGTTCTATGAACTCTGGGAAAACTAGGGGTCAAACAGAGCAGAAAGTCTCTGTTGGTGCTTCTGCTAGGGAAAAGGCTGAGAAATCGAGCTCTCCTTCAACACTAAAGAATGTCCAGAAGGACACGGTAAAAAGCAGGCCTGACTTCTGCTTGTTTCTTCCCCCATTATGACACACCCTGACATTCTTCAAGCAGTTGAGTTCCTGTCTTGTAGGATGCTTCCTGCTCTTGACCCCTCACTTTTCCTCATTGGATGAAGTGCCTGAAACCCTCTCAAGACAGTTTGTTCCTGTAAATGCTTTGTGACTCCTCCAGCTTCCTGGAGTGCTCTTAGCTCTCACCTTTGGGATCTCTTTGGAGGCAGGCTGGGAGGATGCCCAGCTGACAGTCCACTTCCCTGTCACACTAGGGGATCTGATTCAAAGTCTGGTAATGCAGGAATCCGAGTCCTGATTTCAGTAGGCCTGCAGAACGACTCATGCCATTCTTAAACCTTTGCTCACAGTGAGTAGCAGCTGAGTCTCTTAATCATCACAGAGAAGAAAGGAGAGGGATGGGAAAATGACTGCCTCCCAGCTCTCTTACTGAGACTTTAGACTCAGTGGGGGCCGGTTCTCCCTCAACTTTCTACATTGTTCCTTTGAAGCCTACTGCTCTTAGATGCTGTTGAAACCAAGGTACTGGTAGTCTTAGTGGGAAAGTTATTATGGTCTTCCCCAAGCAACCAAGGAAACTGCAGATAAGGCAAGTGAGAATCTTTCCCATATCTCTTACGAAATGACCCTCTGGGACTGGAAATACTGAGACAGCTTAACAGTAGGGTAGAGTACCAGCACAATACCAAAGCTTCTAAAACAGAAGTTCCCCAGATTTCCCAGTCCTCTCTTGTTGTTCAAAGACTCCTCCTCCATCAAAGCTCAAACCCTCACAGGACCAGCAGATCATGTGAGAGGCATCAGAGGATTATTAACTTGAAAGAAAGGGATGGAAAGTGTGTCAAGCACGCCCAATCTTTGAACTGGATACTTTAACATTGCATTGCAAAATAAAAGACAACTGCACATTCATTTCTCTTTAGAAAGAACACACTGCACAAAGCCACAAAAGTTACATGACCTTCATATGAAGGAGAACAGAAAGACCAATCTTGACTTGTTGTAAATTGACTTGGAAAGGCAACAAAGTGATGCCAGTTTTCACCAGCTGAAGACACAACCAAATGTCTGTGGTACACTGAAGACAAAACTGTGATGCCTGTTCATTGCAAATGCTGTTATCATGTGTTAATCACTAAGAACTTTCTTTCCAGAGTGGATTATGGTGCTAACAGAAGTCCAGGAATTTGGCCTGTTATGAAGACTATGCCTTCCTCTAAAGTGTACAGTGGATGGTGGGTTCTATTAACATCATCTGGCTGCAGGAAAGCCTACAGTCTCAGAGCTGTTTCTGTCTGGTAGCTCGTGTTTACCTGCAACATCAGCTTTCCTGTGTCTTCTCCACACCCCTGTCCAAAAGCACAATAACATTTTTCAGGTTGACACTGACTGGTCTGGCAGCATTGAGCAATGCAAGAGCGATCCATGCCTTGTCCCCATTCTGGCATCTCATGGCATCAACATCTCTGAACTGAAGGCTGCTGTCAGTGTGACCTTAAAGGATAATGACAATGGCCATCAGCCTAGAGGCCATGGCACAGTCAATGTTTGTGTTTTCTTTTCAGGTTCATTGTCTTCTAAAAAGTGAAAGAGGATGCTCAGGATTTTCTACAGCAACACAGAGACCTGAGAAGGGAGCTTCCTATTTGTAGAAACCCCCCTGCTGCTCCTCTTGTGGAGCAGATGGCAAAGAAACTAATGGTGAATATCTGTGCCAGTCCTTATCACTGGCATCTCTGTAACACCCCAGAACTTGGTGGCACCACCATTGAGGTCATATCCAGCAATTTCCACTCTAAAACCCTTGCAGAACTTTATATCAGAGATGCTAATGTTAGTCTCATATTCACTGACAGAGAAATGAAGATACAACCCCTGAGAAATGTCACCAGTATTCAACTGGCCAGCAGTCAAAACAGGAATAAAGATGAAAGCTCAAGCATGGAGACATCTCACTTGTCAGCCATCTACCTGAGACAATGTAGAGCTAGGGCTTCCAAAAAAAAACCAAAACAAGCTGACAAACTTAAGCAGAATGAGCACAGGAAACCATCTAACAACACTGACAAGAAAACCGAGCTAAACCACACCACCACCAACACCCACCCCCCCAAAAGAAAAGCAAAAATCCCAAAGGAACCAGCTCAGCTAAACAAACAAACCAACCCAAAAGCCAACACACACACACCCCATCCACATGAATGCCAGCTACATCTCCTATTCAATTAGTAAACTGGCAAGAAAGTGGTGCTGACCTATGGAAAGCTACAAGGAGGACTGCATCTCTCCTATGAAGAAAGACTGAGAGAGCTGGGACTGTTTAGTATGGAGAAGACTGAGAGGGGATCTTATCCACATCTATAAATATCTGAGGGGTGGGTGTCAAGAAGACTATGCCAGGCTCTTTTCAGTGGTGTCCAATGATAGGACAAAGAACAATGGGTACAAGCTAGAACACAGCAGGTTTGACCTCAACACAAGGAGGCACTTTTTTACCATGAGGGTGACAGAGCACTGGAACAGAAAGGTTGTGGAGTCTCCTTCTCTGGAGACTTTCAAAATCCACTTGAATGTGTGACCTGCCCTAGGTGATGCTGCTTCTAGCTGGGGGGTTAGAGTCAATGATCTCTGTAGGTCCCTTCCAACCCCTAACATCCTGTGATTCTGAGACCTGGTCTCCTACAATGGCACATGAGAGAGTTCCAATTCTCTCTAGTTTTGATAAAGAAATTGTAAGCAAGGAGATGTTTTGTAACCAGAATTACCCCCACACAAACATTCAGCAAGACAGTCATCACAGTATCACAGTACTATCACAGTATAACCAAGGTTGGAAGAGACCCCAAGGATCATCAAGTCCAACCTGTCCCAACAGACCTTACAACTAGACCATGGCACCAAGTGCCATGTCATAACATCAAATGGAAACAGATTCATAGTTTTTGTATACTACAAGCAACTAGGACAGCTGCTTGCACTTAGAGAAGCACTGGGTGTGGTGGGACAGAGGACCTCCTGTCCCTAATTCTTAGGTGTACTGAAGGTTGACTAAGGCAGGATGCTGTATTACACAGACCCCATCAAAACAGCATTTCAAAATGGCTTTTTTCCCCCTTACAACTGAAAAAGCAAGTCTCATACAGGAGTTTGGCTAACCTTATGAAAAAGATCTTGGTCTGTTTGACAAAGTCAGCTCCTGACAGTCTGACCTTCAAGGGCAAGGCAGCTCTGCTCTTACGGTGCTGACGTGGATACTTGCTGCTCTCCAAGCTAGGAGAGCATGTGTCTTTCCAAGTGTCTGACCTCTGCTCCCTCTTTTCTCGCTGCACTTCATGGTTGGGTTCAGAGGTCTTTATTCCTTCATTTCCCTTACAAATGCCTCAAGTATTTTATGAGCACATGGCACCTGATGAGAATTTTTTGATGAAAATCCACCACCTATGCAGACATCATGGTTTATTAGAGAGCTGCCAGCCGTTGGAATGTGCTGCCCAGGGAGGTGGTGGAGTCACCATCCCTGCAGGTGTTCAAGAGGGGACTGGACGTGGCACTTGGTGCCATGGTTTAGTAGTCATGAGGTCTTGAGTGAGGGGTTAGACTTGATGATCTTTGAGGTCTTTTCCAACCTTATTGATTCTATGATTACCCTGAAGTATAAGTACTTGTGGTGTGGGCTGGAAACAGCTGCTTACCTTGCCAGCTGAAGTCCACAGCATGGAATGGTGTTCCACCTCTCTGAGCACAGGCACTGCATGCATCTTCATATCTGTAGCACCAACAGGCAGCTATCAAATTTTGGATAGCATCTTATTGGGTGTCCTTCAAGTATCACTTGCTCCCTCCCAGAGACGCCTAAAACATAGATAAGAGACTAAAGCTAAGAGGTATGTTCTCTGATGCACGTGTGCTCACCCCACTGCTCAGCTACAATTACCCATTTATTTTATTATGGGATGAATTTTCAGGTTTTGCCAACCATTTCCATAAGGTAAAGGAAGCAGCTTGGAAAATGAGTCCCACACCATTGTGTCATCCTGTCGCTTTCCACGGTGGTCGTCTGGAAGTAGCCTACTTAGTGGCACTGTGGTTAAGGGACCTGCCAGCTGGTCCCTCTGGTTTCCATCTTCAGACAGGCAGGCTGGTGTTAGCACTGGCTGCAGAGGGACCCTCACAGTAACTTACTGTGCTCCTTAAAAGGAAAGATCCTGAAAGCATCTCTATAAGTAAACATTCCACACAAAGCATTTTAACACATTCTCCACGGAAAGATGACTTCCTGGCACGTTCTGTTCCAATACAGATCAGTATTATACCACAAAAACAGGAAGAAAATGGGTATCTTCTCTGTAGGAGTTCAGCAAGAATGGAGGCAAAGCCATTTCAGCCTGCACTTCCAGAAGAATATGAGTCTCAAAGTCCAATACTGGACTCAACTTTGTTGATTTCAGCTTTGTGTTTGTCCATTTCCGTCAGCTCCAATGGAGCCATTCCCAAGTTATTGCTTGCTCTGTAGTTTACAAGTTTGATAGCAGCAGACCGAAAGAAAACAAGGCCATTACCTTGTTACAAAAAACAGGCTGAGCCCCTTCTGGGTACTGAGATGCTAAATTTCCCAAACTGCAGTAGAGTTCATAGGTTGGCAGATCTGCAGTTAGGCTGTTCCCTGCACAAATCTTGACTCCAACATCTGCACAAGAACACTGGGTGCTCTATACAGCTCTGACACAACCTTTGCCGCCAGAGACCTCAACAGCCAAGTCCCAGCAGCTGGGAACACTCCTCAGTGGTCAGAGTACCCTAGGAAGGTCCTTTTTGTGTTTCCACAGCAGGATCAGCAGGGAAGTAAAACCCTGTAGCTTCACCTTCAGAGGCACGTGCTGTAGCACACAGGGCATCCATGGTCTAGAAGGCTCTTTTAAGGCAAACCCAGTAACTCACATCTAATGAGGTGAGCAAGGTGTGAAGCTTGGAGGGCTCTGTAAAACACAAAGGTGGAAGACAGATCCTGGGTAGAGGACAGATCCTGGAAGAGCTGTAAAGTGCAGACCTGGCTACAAGTAACTTTAGCTTGTGCATACCTTTGTTACACACCAAAAGTCCTTATACACTTGAGGAGGAATGTCCAACTCCAGAGAGAGCTCACAGTGGTTGAACCTTTGCACCTCTGCCCCAGAGAGCTGAACTCAGATGCCTCCAAAGCAGAAGATGGAGGCTTGGCTGGGTGGATACCACATTGACAGTCTAACCCCTGCACAGGGGACAGTGAGATGAGCAGCAGCAAGTGGCACTCTACAAAACAAACCTTTTACCTCTACCTGCTGGTCCTCCTTCCTGGTCTCATCCGGACTCACGCCAGCAGGGATTTGTATGCGTGTGTGGAAAATGTGCTCCTGTGTGGAGCAGGGTGGCTTTCCCAACAGCAAGGCTTCTCTCACCTACCCTACACAAGACCCATGCACACTGACAGAACACCTTAGTGCTCACTCTATAGAAATTAAGTCAGCTACAAACAGTACTACAGTCCCATGACAGCCTAGGCCCTCCCAGTTCCCAAAGGCCGTGAACCCAAGAGCTGCCAGCCTGTCTCACATCCACATCTGGCCTCTCTGCTCACCAGGTTTGGCCTTGGTTTCTAAGTCATCACATCCTGGAAGTAACCTTCTCACCAAAGAAACCCAGCTGATTTCCAAAGACAACACAAGAAGAAGCTAGATCAGAAAAAGGTGGCAGGCATGAAAGGAGGGGAAAAATAATGAAAGAAAAAACCCCAACCAACCAGAAGAAGAAAGTGAGACGTGGAACAGGGCAATCTTTCACTCACCGCTCCTGTCATGTTCTCACACACTGCTCTCTGCAGCCCCCACATCAACACAGAGCAGAGCAATCAGGCTGCTGTTTCACACAGCACTCAAGCACACACATGGGAAGAGAACTGGGCTAAGTCTGTAGCCAGGTGCCTTGCAGTCAGACCTTCCCCATCTGTGGTAGTTTAGGCTGGGTGCCTTCTGCTGCTGCCACATAAGATACACCTCCGGTGTCCTGAGGGTCCAGCCCAGAGGGTGGACACAGGAAGCTGCGTATTTCATCCCCATAATGTCCTGCTCCCTATAAATCCATCTGCAAGGTCTCATTCTTTCTCTTTCTTCCCTTGCTGCTCCCGTGGGAGATGCTCCCTATCTGGTAATGGAAGGGGAGTTATCTCAAGGCCTCTTGGGCCTGGCTAGGTCTAATGCCAAGAGGAGAAGGGGAAAGGGCAATCTCAGGTCTGGCCAGCTAAGATTAGCCTAACAGTGGAGGGGGAAGAAAGAGCCCTGGGGGTTTTGGATGTACCCTCAGGTAGGGAGAAGGGGAGTGCTGGGAAGTTTCTGGGTATGCTATAAGGGACGCTGTATGCTTTGGGATCTCTTTTGTCACTGTGCTTGTAGCTTCTGTAAAACACTCACTGTTTTTCCAGTTAAATTTCCATCACCTCTGCAATCCATTTGTGTGAGTCTCACTCATCATTTTTCTGCCCTGGTGGGAGGCAAGGGAGGATCTGCCTTCAAACTGCCTCACCATCTTACCTGCCTTCTTCTGTACAACCCAATCAGGGGGCAGGGGCTCAGATGCCCACCATAACTAAGTCCTCCTTTTATTGGGTCCTTCAGCATGGTCATAATAAACTCAATGACTAATGGACATGTTGCTCAACTGAGATCATGAACCAGTTTGTAAAGAATTCACCCAAAGTCCCAATCTTGCTTTGCAAAAAGGAATGTGACATCCAAGAGGAGAATCATTAGCAGCATGGCCTCTTCATTCTTGCACTCCTGGTTTCTCCAAGTCAACAGAATCCTTTGAGTGTGAGCAAAAATGACAGAATCAGACCTAAGGTGTTAAATGTCTTCCTTGCTCATGAGGTCATTGAAAACTTTACATTCCCAAGTGTCTCACTATTTACAGAATTTCTCCAAGCAAATGCTTCAGATGAATGGGAGCAATGCACTTTAAAAATAACAATCACAGTCCTTGGTGGCTATGGAGAAGTTCCTCTGAAGACCATGCTCAGAGGAAACACAGCAGTGAGCGGTACAGAAATAGGCTGTATCTTAGTTGCATTTTCTCAGTGCATCTGCACAGAAGGCTGATATAGAGGCAGAGATAGCAAATCACATCTGCCAGACAATACATTAAGAACGGTCTTTCCCATGCAGCCACCACCGGAAAGTGCCAGGGAGACAGAATCTCTGAATGAAACAGTTCCCAAACAGAGCTGCCCAAAGCAGTGTTTACTTTAGGGTATTTTTTTAATGGATAACATGCAGTAACCTCATAGAGTCAGAGATTAATCATGGCACAGATGCTATGCCTCCCTGTTAAGATAAGATGTTTGCTAAAGGGTAAACCACAAAGCTACCTTCACTTGGTCAGGGTTCTTCCCATCTGCTTTCAGATTAATATTGAAGTACAACTTCTTTCCCAGCTCAGAGAGCACTGTGTTCTTCTCTCTATATAAACATCACAGATTCACCTACAAAAGAGAAGGGAGCTTTATCATACTCCGAGTTTTGTGTTTAAAGTCCCAGGCTACATACTCATCTCCTCCTTTGTTTCCGAACTCAGATCTGCCAGTGCAACTCTCAGTGGACAACACATCTTTTGCAGTCTCACAGCCAGGACAACGCTCTGCTCAATGTGAGTGAAGGTGACGTGTCCTGTACTCTTCCTCCCAAGTTTTCTGTTGCTAATAAACAGACTGTGACTCACTGAGGCACTCACATTTACATTCCTGTAATTTCCATTTTTACTTCACTCATTCAAAGCCAGCCCGTCGTGGCTTGCTCAGCTTCTGTTTGCCAAATACTCACTGCCTGGCCTCATACAGCAGTCAGAGTATGATTGAATACAAAAGGAGATCTAGCCAGGATGGTGTAAGAATAGAGCAGCTTCCATAGCTGACAAAGAGCAAAGTGAAGAACTCCCAGTAAAGAAAGGATCTGAAATACTAGTGCCTCTTCACTACTAGTAGCACAGGCTCAAAAGGTAAAAAGCAAAAGCTCAAGCCCAACAAGGGCAATCAGAAAGAAGAGCCCAAGCTGAGTAGCCAGCCTGAGGCTTCCCACAAAAAACAGCCAGCTTGTCATCACATCAGTGCATTATCAAAAGCAGCTCACACAGTTTCTCTCTGAGCTGCAAAGGAACAGTGCTATTTATTTTGGCTAGTTATGAGGCACCACATAGATATGACTTTAACTATCTTCATATCAGATAATGGCCTCTCACATTAGCCACCTCATCAGCATCTGGGGGAAGAAGCAGCGTGCAAGCACAGATGGTTCTTCGATGTTCATCTCCTGCATCTAGATTATCCTCTGTGCAACCACAGAGCTCTGAGCCATGCCCATACCAGCATCCTGCAAAGACACAACCACTGCTCTGCCCAGCTAGGGACAGGGAGCAGCCACCCAGCAGGCTGCCTGAGCTGGGCAGTGGATTTGGTACCGAATGCGCCACAAGGTCTAACTTAATGTTGCAGCTTTCCTCACCCAACCACTCCTGGCTTTCCTCTCCCCATTGAAATGCCCCAAGAGAACCTTGTTTAGAAGATCAGAGTCCTGGAACTCCTTGCAGACACATCCCTCAATGAAGATGCTCAGGAGCATTGCTGAGTCTACATGCAGACACAGAAACAACAACAGTGCTAGAATACCTGCTCTTGAAGAAAAAATTAGCTCCAAAGTGATGAGGAACAAGAGAGGCCATAGATTCTGTTCATGCAGAAGCTGGAAATACTAAAGAAATTGTAGCCAAGAAACTGTGTTTTGAAGGAATCTTTGTGGAGCAGAAACAGCCTAGATAACAACATCCTCAGCTTGGTTTGATTTTTCTAGGACCCTGAGGAGTTATACTCTTAACTGATGAAGATTAACTGATGAACTGGGTTTTCTGTGTGCTATAGGTTTCCAGAAGAACATTGCCTACATTTCTGAGGCTCTTAGCATTTCAACATTTTCTACAGCAATATTTATCTGCTGCCTGGCTTCCTAATCTATATGGCAGTCATGAAGCAGGTTCTCTAACATCCATTTACAATTTCACCAGAGTAAACACACCAGAAGCTGCTTAATGTTCTCTCTCTCCCTATCATACACTCTCAGCTATATTTCACATTACAGTCAATGTTGTGTTTACATAATGTATACTTTATGTAACAGATTATGTTACTCTACTCCTGGTACAGCCTGCCCAGGACCTTTCAGCATCCAGCTCTGCTCTCCAGTGCATGCAGCCTGGCTAAGTTTTAGCTCCTTTTGTTGCAATTTTCCAAAACAGGCAACTACCTCAAACTGATTTTAAAGCCATTTCTAAGATTACATCTAAGAAAATGGATGGGAATTGCAGCCCCTAACCCCTTCTCCCATGCAATGAAAACTGACAGCCATTGCACTGACAGATGCTCACATCCCTGTCATTTGGAATGAGATTTGTGTCTTGGGATTAGCAGGAGGCTGGCCTGAGGTGCACAGCTGTAGCAGGTTGCCCTTTCCCTGCCTTCCTTATTCCTCCTGTTGAATATTTTAAGTTTTCACTTCCAAATGAGACAGAAGAGAGGAAATAGAATCCATCCCAATGATCAGCTGATAAAGCTTGGGATTTTTAGAAAGGACTGGGTAGGCCATACCTTTAGTACTGTGTCCAGTTCTGGGCCCCTCAATTTAAGAAGGACATTGAGACGCTTGAATGTATCCAGAGAAGGGCAACAAGGCTGGGGAGAGGCCTCGAGCACAAGCCCTACGAGGAGAGGCTGAGGGAGCTGGGGTTGTTTAGCCTGGAGAAGAGGAGGCTCAGGGCAGACCTTATTGCTGTCTGCTTCTACCTGAAGGGTGGTTGTAGCCAGGAGGGGCTGGTCTCTTCTCCCAGGCAAAAGGACACAATCTCAAGCTGTGCCAGGGGAGATTTAGGCTCGAGGTGAGGAGAAAGTTCTTCACAGAGAGAGTTGTTAGCCATTGGAATGTGCTGCCCAGGGAGGTGGTGGAGTCACCATCCCTGGAGGTGTTCAAGAGGGGATTGGATGTGGCACTTGGTGCCATGGCTTAGTAGTCATGAGGTGTTGGGTGACAGGTTGGACTTGATGATCTTTGAGGCCTTTTCCAATCTCATTGATTCTGTGATTCTATGACCGAATCCGTTCTAGAAATGCACCCCACACATTGATGTCATTCTCTTTCTTCAGGAGCTGTACCTGTAAAGGACAGGAATCACAGAATGGTTTGATTTGGAAGGGACCATTAAAGACCATCTCTTCCAACCCTCCTGCCATGGGGAGAAAGACCTTCCAGTAGATCAGGTTGCTCCAAAACTCAGATGAACAAATAAATCTAATAAAGCATTTGCTAAGCCAAACCTCTCCTATATGTTTGTACACTGCTCTGCAGATGCACCTCCGTTCTGACCTGACTTATTAGCCATTCCCCGTCCCGTTTCTAGCAGTGCCAGCTGTGCACTGCTTAGCTCAACTAAATATTAAAGAAATAAAAAAGACAAGAGAGAAGAAAAGAAACACCCTCACCCCCTAGACCCTAGGAGTTGTTAATACCAATTTTAAGCTGTGACCTAAGATCTGAACCTAGATATCCAGAGGATATTCACCTTTTAAGCTACAGTTTCCAGCTCGCTGCTTAGGGCTCATTCCTTAACGCAAATACAATTTGATGGTATCTGGTGCATAAATCAAAGATGTGGCTAAAGTCTCAGTCAACTCTTCTCAGAATAAATGTTGCCATTTAAAATGTGGCAATCAAGCTTGTAAAGGGGAGAAATGTCACTTGCAACCCAAGTGATTCTCTTAACAAGCTGGGTTCCTGCTTTGGTTTTCTCGTTTGATAAAGCCACTTATCTGACTGTATGAAAGGTCATAAGTAGTTGTTGGAACAGTGGAAAGTCCACACAAGGCTCTTTTGCCATCCTGCAACTTTTGTTTGAACTTTTAGTTGAATCACTATTTCAGTTCCTGGAGCTGAGTCATTTCACCTGCCTTGCACACAGACACACACAAAGCAGTTCTGCACTGTGGAGCAGGCACAGAGCGAGCAAGCAGCGAGGATGACCAGAAGGCTGAAGCTCCTCTCCCATGAGGGCAGACTGAGGGAGTGGAGGCTGTTCAGTCTGGAGAAGAGAAGGCTCTGAGGAGACCTTATTGTGGCCTTCCCATATCTTAAGGGGGCCTACAAGAAAGCTGGGGAGTGAATTCAATAGAATTCTATTCAGTAGAATAGAATTAACCAGGCTGGAAGAGACCTTTGAGATCATCAAGTCCAACCTATCACCCAACACCATCTAATCAACTAAACCATGGCACCAAGCACCCCATCCAGTCTCTTCCTAAACACCTCCAGTGATGGTGACTCCACCACCTCCCCGGGCAGCCCATTCCAATGGCCAATGAATTCTATGAAGAATTTCTTCCTAACATCCAGCCTAAACCTCCCCTGGTGCGGCTTGAGACTGTGTCCTCTTGTTCTGGTGCTGGTTGCCTGGGAGAAGAGACCAAGCCCCACCTGGCTACAACCTGCCTTCAGGTAGTTATAGACAGCAATAAGGTTTCCTCTGAGCCTCCTCTTCTCCAGGCTAAGCAACTCCAGCTCCCTCAGCCTCTCCTCATAGGGCTGTGCTCCAAACCCCTCAGAAGGTGATGATAGGACTAGGAGGTAATGGGAAAAAATAGAAATTAGTAGAATCAGATTGGATGTTAGGAAGAAGTTCTGCCCCGTGAGGGTGGTGAGACACTGGAACAGGTTGCCCAGGGAGGTGATGGAAGCCTCGTCCCTAGAGGTGTTTAAGGCCAGGCTGGATGTGGCTCTGGGCAACTTGATCTAGTGTGAGGTGTCCCTGCCCATGGCAGGGGGGTTGGAACTAGATGATCCTTGAGGTCCCTTCCAGCCCTAACAGTGCTGTGATTCTGTGCTTTTACAGGAGTGTCTGTTTCCTTGCGTGTGCAAGTGCAGTGAGCGGCTCTGCTCATCTCAAGGTGCCCATGCACAGCTCTGGGTGAGAGAACTGCATTCCTCATCACACCTCACACGACAGGCAAAACCCAGGCCTTCACCTCCATCCTGCTGCACAGAAGGAGCCTCAGAGAAGTGACCTAGCATAAGATCCATTTCTAGAAGGAGAAGGGTTTAGACAGGCCTAAGAGCTTTCACAGGTGTACAGATTCAGCGCCAGTCTTTTGTGCTAAACTCGTGTGCTTGTGGCGCATCTGTGAATGCCTTTGCACAGCTCAGGTAATTAATTAATTAAAAGAGGTATCAGTTCTCTGAAGGCTGTCTCTACAGCTGGCTTTGTATGGCATGCCTGTGCCATTTGTTGAAATCTCCTAAGACCTTGTAAACCACAAGCATTACTAAAATACTTTTTCCCACTCACGCTCCCTCCCCCTTCTTTATTTCAAGTCTGTGTAAAACCTTTTGCTAAAGATCCAGATTCTCCCACTGAAACCAAGTGCTACTTGTCTGGAAATAGATCTTCTCTCTGCCTCAAAAAGCACCCAGAGCAGATGGCCAGAGACAAGACACTCTTATCACAAGCTCACACTGTCTCTCTGATTACACATCAGAGGAACAGTCGAAGGGAAGCATGAACTATTACAGGCTTCTATATTGAAGAGGCCAACATCTGGCTGAAGGGGAGAATAATTCATGTCAGTACTGGGGATGGCAAATGGGATCTGAGTTTGAAAGCTCTTAATGCTCAGCTCCAGTGCCAGGCCAGAGCAAAAGAAATTGCTCCCAGAAAATGCTCTTTGGGAGAGCTGTCAGAAACAGGGGAGCCATGGAAAACTCTGCAAATCTTCCCTAAAGAAGCGGGAGGGGGGAAGCCTTTTAAAAGTCCAAGAACTGCAGCCCTCCTTTCAGAGGATGCAGGGCTGCTGGCATCAAGCTTTATTTTTACAGAGAGTGAATCATTTCTCACTGGAAGGGAGCTGGGATCATTCTGCTCTCCGTATCTCTGCCACCAGCAACGCTAAAAGTACAAAACGCCCCAAAGTCAGCCACGGTTGTGCTGTCAGCTCTGGACCTTTCTACACCATTTCCATGCATCTTGCATCTACTGACGAAGAGCAGGAGCAAATGCTGACACCTTGCACACCAGCCTGTTCAAGAGTGCAGGGCTGGGCCCACCCTCTACTCACACATTGAAAGAAAAATGCTCTTGCTTCTCCATTTATCCTCAGTAGTAAATATTTGACTTTTCCTCCTGTTCTGATAAAGAATGGCAGCCTATAATTATAGCTAATACCAGAAAGGTTGCTGTGCTGTCACTCACTCCTGCTCTCAGCAATGCTTGAGAACTCCAGGACTCTCTAATTGCCTTTGCTGCTCTGAACGAGCTGCCTAGCTCACGCCCAGCTCAGGAAGTCATGTAGTTGTGACTCTTTTCCCTCTGAAGAGGACGGTGTGCGAGCCAGAAAGCAGCAGCAGATCCTTTTCCATAGCCCCTTTGCCTTTTTCACGTTTTCATTTACAATAATGGTTCGAGAATGTATGTTGCACAAGTTTATCTCCCAAATCACAGCTCCAGAGCGAGCCAGTAATGAGTCTTTCATTTTAATTGATTATTTACATATAGTTTAACATCCACCTCCTCCGGAAGAGAAATTATCTTGCAACACATGAAGATAGCTGTGCTAATTACCATTTCAGTTGCCATGAAACAGTCCTCAAATGTGGTCCCTCCCATCTTGTTATAAACAAGGTCCTGGGGTGTGGTTTGCTCACCAAGGAGCGGTATCTCCACAGCTTAACTAACAGTGTATGTTTTCACATAGGGTAGGGTTGTGCAACCACATGCCTCCAGCTGTTGTAGAGGCCAGAACTGGGGTTTGCACCAACTTAGACAAAATCACAGAGGAAAAACTCCATTGGATATCGCCTGCAGCTCTGGAAACCATTAACTGACTGTCTGCTGCACGAGAGAGGTGTGTTCAGGGAGGCATTGCTCTGACCCAGTCTCATCCTGGATCTGGTTGCGCAGCTGGAATTTGGGAAAGGGGCTACGGTCTCACCTCCTTTGGCCACTGCAACAAGGCAGCTGGAAGCTGGACTTCCTACCAGGTTTGATCTGGCAGCAGACTGCTGGGGTGGCCTGTTCATTCTCATCCTCACTTCGATGATAAGTGTTTTGTCTAGGGGAAAAAGAAAAGGCACTCTGTAATTCTGTTGCAACTTCTTTGAAACAGCTACAGTTTGGTTGAACATGGAGGCTCAGGACTCACCTTTCATCTGGTTTACACCAGATAATATTTCATTCAGTGGCATAGGAATCTCATCTCATTTCCCTTGGCAATGTTGCTCTTTTGTGTCTTCTCTCTAACTAGGTGATAACTTGATATTCAAATGTATAAGGCTACTCTGTATATTAACTTTGATTCCCAGTCAATTTCAGCTTGGCATGATCTAGAAGAAGAATTTGTCTGGTATCATGGAAATGAAACCAGGGCCAAATACGTGTCTCCAGGAAGACAAGGCACATGATCCTGTCAGTATTTTCACCTGCCCAGTAAAACAATGGAAAGAGAGATGACCTCAAACCCATTATTGATATAAACCCCTTCCTCCAAATGCAAAAGCAGGTTTCTCTTCACCATGCATCAATCCTGGCCTCCAGCAGAAGAACCAAAGTCCTGCCTTGGAGCTAACAGTAACACCAAGTCTTGTTTCCAGAGAAAGAATAGAATAGAATAGAATAGAATAGAATAGAATAGAATAGAATAGAATAGAATAGACCAGACCAGGTTGGAAAAGACCTCAAAGATCATTGTGTCCAACCCATCATCCAACACCACCTAATCAACTAAACCATGGCACCGAGCACCCTATCCAGTCTCCTCCTGAACATCTCCAATGATGGTGACTCCACCACCTCCCTGGGCAGCCCATTCCAATGGCCAATCTCTCTCTCTATGAAGAATTTCTTCCTAACATCCAGCCTGAACCTCTCCTGGTGCAGCTTGAGACTGTGTCCTCTTGTTCTGGTGCTGCTTGCCTGGGAGAAGAGACTAGCCCCCACTCAGGTAGCTGTAGAGAGCAAGAAGGTCTCCCCTCAGCCTCCTCTTCTCCAGGCTAAGCAACCCCAGCTCCCTCAGCCTCTCCTCATAGGGCTGTGCTCCAAACCCCTCACCAACTTTGTTGCCCTTCTCTGGACACATTCCAGCAACTCAACATCTTTCCTAAACTGAGGGGTCCAGAACTGGACACAGGACTCAAGGTGTGGCCTGACCAGTGCAGTGTACAGGGGCAGAATGACCTCCCTGCTCCTGCTGGCCACACTGTTTCTGATGCAGGCCAGGACAAGGATCTGCTAATAATGCCTAGTAATGTCCAAGTAATATCCCAGTAGTGTCCATTTAAAAGAGCAAAGCTATTTTGTTCAACTCTGAGCTCATATTTTTGTTTTGTTCTTCTCACAGAGGAGATTTGGAAAGTCAAACACTTGAGCTGACCCAAAACACTGACACTGTTTGTTAGCAAACAAGAGGTCTAGAACCAACTATCCCTAACAGCAAGCCAGGATGCACTTGTCATGAGAAGGTTAAAAAAAGAGTGCTGCCTGGGCTAGAGGGACTGCTGGCCAAGATACAGAGGGCTCTTGTACCTCTGCTAGCATTTGTGCTGACACACAGAGGTTTTGCTGCAGAACTTTGCTCAGTGGAGATAAACCACAACGCTGTCCGTGCCCAGCACTCAGGCTCCGGCGTGCGTTGCCCTTCTTTTTGTCCCTCGTGTTTATAAAGATTTATATAATGAGTTTTGTTGGATCACTTCAGCACTGAGTTATGTCCTGCAATAACTGTGAAATCCCTGTGTGCCAGGATAGACATAACAGAGAAATCACTGCAAAGGGCCTGTGATCTATTTTGCCCAGTGCCCTGTGCACCACAAACAGTGTAACTACGCCAAGCCCGAGGGAGTTTCTGCTTGGAGGAATTTTTCCAGCAAGTTTCACCTCAGTGAGGGGGAAAAAAAATAACAGAAAAAAATTATAATCCTCCCCTACACCACCATCCCTCAAGAAAAACCAAACCAAAACATGTGGCTTAAGGCCAGCACAGGGCTCTCCCAACCTTCCAGCTAAAGATTAAAATATTTTAAAAGCAAGCAGCTATTTGGTTTCTGCATTTCTCCATCACCTTCCAGGCAGATAATGAAGCAAAAGTATGGAAGGACTGCAGATACAAGTGCTACAGGCTTCTCCTTACATCTGTCCTTCATAGTCATTTGCTTCCTCCTCCCCACACACCCTTTTTAAAGATAAAAATCCTACCTTCAAAGCTACCTCTTGAAACCATCACCAACTGCCTCATTGTTTTTATTTTTCTAGACAAATTCTCAGGTTTCAACCCACTGCCTTTAGATGCAGGTGAGTCAACTCCCAGATGTAAAACACCTTCAGGGGGTGGGAGGACCTTTGAGTCTTCTAAACAGGGTTCAAGGAACAAGGACAAGGAACTGGACTGTGGATTGCATCAAAAGCCAGTGCTATGAGCGATCTGGTCATGAAGCAAAAGCAAAGACCTGGCCCTATGGGAGGTCTCTGACCCAAGCTGGGTTAGGTACCCTAAAGAAACCCTTCCAGTGCCTTTTCTCTTCTACTTGGTGCCATGGTTTAGTCATGAGGTCTGTGGTGACAGGCTGGACTTGATGATCTTTGTGGTCTTTTCCAAGCCTGGTGATTCTGTGAATGGTGAGGACAGCGATGCTGTAGTTACCCTAGAGCTTGATCCTGAAACCCAGAACTCATTCACTTCACAAAGATCTTAAGAGTCAGGATCATTAATAACTGAGCAACCAGAGCTGTGCTGTACATCTCCAGTAGATGCTGCATGAGATGAACACATCCCACAAACACCTGGCTGCAGTCCATTTTGGTTGTACAAAGAGGGTTGCTGTTTTCAATGGTCTTTTCCAGCCTGATCAATTCAATTCAATTCAATTCAATTCAATTCAATTCAATTCAATTCAATTCAATTCAATTCAATTCAATTCAATTCAATTCAATTCAAT
Source organism: Picus viridis (assembly GCA_033816785.1). Classification (NCBI taxonomy): domain Eukaryota; kingdom Metazoa; phylum Chordata; class Aves; order Piciformes; family Picidae; genus Picus; species Picus viridis. Next base: position 5,310,543 of record CM066592.1, read on the forward strand.
TCAATTCAATTCAATTCAATTCAGTCCTATCCTATCCTATCCTATCCTATCCTATCTATCCTATCCTATCCTATCCTATCCTATCCTATCCCTATTCCTATTCCTATTCCTATTTCTATTCTATTCCCAACCTCCCTTTCTTGCACAGTGTGAGCTCTTCCTGCTCCAGAGGTAGCCCCTGCCAAGCCACAAGCACAGAGCCATCAGCCTGAAGTGCACAGTGACCACAGAGGAGCTGATAATCATGTGCTACAGGATTTGGTCACTTGTGTATTGACTAGCCACCAGCTCTGCATTTGTATTCAAGATGGAGTCAGGGTCCCACATGAACAGCAGCATCTCCTAAAATGGGCTTTCAAGAAAAACTTCACCATGACATCCTGAATCTGTTCAAATCAGCAAAGCCCACTGATGCCAGCTGGGGGTCAGTTCATACCTGTTGGGGGCAGGACCATCTGCTGTTAAACTCAGAGCTCTCTGGGTCTGCATGTGAACCAGGCTGATTGTGCCCAAACTACTAAGTGCTTCTAGAAGGCTGATGGGCTGATATTGATTGGGGTGATGTGGCTGCCAACAGAGAGGGTACAGAGAGTATTTCAAAGCCCAATTTTGTTGCAACACTAAGCTATGCTGTCCTGCAAAGGCCTCAGAAAAAGGCTGTGATCAGACCTTTGTTAAAGTTGGAATCAGTCCCCCTAGAAGTACTGCCAAAAAGGCCTTCATGAGGCTTCCTTCTTAAGTAGGTCTTGCTGCTCTTGCCTTCACTTCCTGTTGTGCAGCATTGCCTCTTCTCCAAATTGTATGGACTTCCTTGTACTCCTCTCATCTCTCTAGCAGCCCCCAGTACCCCAGCCTCCTCCCTCCTCTCCATCCCCACCACCACCTCAGGGTAAGGACAGACCTCTGGCATAGACCACAAACACTCGAGCCCCATGGGTACCAGCTTGCCTCCCTCGACATTGCTGGCATCTGGGGACTGCTGGCACAGGCTCTAGGGCATGTCCATCACATGCAGTGATGCTTTCCTGAGGTTTCCTGAGGACTGATTCTTTGCTGTTGTCTTAAAGGACAGAAGTACAACTGAGATCTCCTTGAGGCTGACCCTAGAAGGTCTATAATAATACAAGTTTACATTCTCTTCTTCTTACAGGATCCCCTGGCCCTTCACAAACTGCACATGAATAACAGAACAAGGCAATAAAACATGCAGACATCAACTGAAATCTCTATTGCTAAAATTTCAGTACCCAAGTACTTCCCACTAATAGTCTACAGTGTAAACCAGCACTACAAAACAAAAATAGGAGTAAAAACAGGAGGGCATGGGAGCAGAGTGGGCCAAGTCCCTCATGGTGTAATCAGGTGCAAAGCAAATCAGGCAGTGGCTTCACACCTCTTTACATAGTCCAGCTCTGACCTAGCTTCTCAGGGTGCATCAAATCAGCCTCCACTTTGTGGAAAAGAGGAGGAATGCTCCAGTCTCTGAGGCTCAGCAAATTCTGGCCCTGCCTAATTCTGTGGGAAACAGCTTCCCAGTTGGGACCACTGGCTGCCAGCTTTCCACACAGTCTTGGGCGCTGTCAGATGGTGCAATATCTTAACTAAGCTGGATGGAGAGGTCCCAAAGGTACCGAGTATCACATGAATACACCAAATATAGTCCTCTATTAAAGAATCCTTTGCTGTAATGCAAAGAGGTCCTTGGTCTCAGAAGGGAGCAGTTACTGTGCAGCCTTTCATCTAGGCAGACACAACAAAAGAAAGGACCTAGATAATCATTGTGGAAAAGCAGAGTTCGAAACTAAACTACCCAAGCATCTGATTGCACCACTGGCATTCCCCTGTGTACCTTGATGAAGCCTCTCCCTCGTTCAGATAGAGAAAAGGCTGCTGTGAGAATCACAGCCCAGGTCACAGCAGATCACTTGGCACTGTAAAAAAGCCTGTATTCAATTGTCCGGCGCTCGTGTGAGCCTTCTGGGCCAGCTTCCTAAGCGTGACAGCAACACTTGGCATGTAAAACTGATTCTGGAAATATTTTTTTAATGTCTTTATATGAGCACTTTGCATTTCAAAAGGCAGAAGGCTGATGAGGGCAGGGAAATGAGGGACTAACCTATCCCAGCGGAGGCACAGAGAACGAGGTTAGCAAATGCCTGTGCTGCTGCTGTTGCTGCAGCGTTGTTGGAGCCGCAGCGGTCTAAGGATGGTTAAGCAATTAACATCTCCCTAAACTTTAGCAGCTTCTATTTCAGACCCAAAAAACACCTCTGGGGCCACTTCTTGTCAGCTTCATTCCCAGCTGTAGCAGCTGGTTTATTCTGAGATATTCTTCCCAGAAACCTTGTCTTACTGGCACTATTAGAGACAGGTACCTGTTGCACTACTCCAGCGTCTTGCACCTCATGGACAGGTTTTACCACAAAACTCAGATTGTCATCCTGGACAGCTTCTCACGGATAGTTATACAAGCAGAAGGGCAGCCAATCAGGGCAATGAACTTCCAGCTGGATTGTAACACAGCTGAGGCTGCTCCATCAGGACAAGGACATCACCTCCAACAGGAATGAGGTGTTTACCAGTGCTAGCTCCTCCTCCGGTCCTGTGTACAAACATTTAGAGTAGAGTAGAGTAGAGTAGAGCAGAGTAGAGCAGAGTAGAGCAGAGTAGAGCAGAGTAGAATAGAATAGAACAGAACAGACCAGGTTGGAAGAGACCTTCGAGATCATTGTGTCCAACCTATCATCCAACACCACCTAATCAACTAAACCATGGCACCAAGCACCCCATCCAGTCTCTTTCTAAACACCTCCAGGGATGGCGACTCCACCACCTCCCCGGGCAGCCCATTCCGATGGGCAATCACTCTCTCTGTGTAGAATTTCTTCCTAACCTCCAGCCTAAACCTCCCCTGGTGCAGCTTGAGACTGTGTCCTCTTGTTCTGGTGCTGCTTGCCTGGGAGAAGTGACCAACCCCCACCTGGCTACAACCTCCCTTCAGGTAGTTGTAGACAGCAATAAGGTCTCCCCTGAGCCTCCTCTTCTCCAGGCTAAGCAGCCCCAGCTCCCTCAGCCTCTCCTCACAGGGCTGTGCTCCAGACCCCTCCCCAGCTTTGTTGCCCTTCTCTGGACACGTTCCAGCAACTCAACATCAAACTGAGGGGCCCAGAACTGGACACAGGACTCAAGGTGTGGCCTAACCAGTGCTGAGTCCAGGGGCAGAATGACCTCCCTGCTCCTGCTGGCCACACTGTTCCTGATGCAGGCCAGGATGCCATTGGCCCTCTTGGCCGCCTGGGCACACTGCTGCCTCATGTTCAGCCTACCATCAACCAGTACCCCCAGGTCCCTTTCTGCCTGGCTGCTCTCAGCCACTCTGACCCCAGCCTGTAGATTTTTTGGTAGATTTGAGATTTCATTATAAGGTCTGAGAATGGGGATCATGTCACTAAGTGACAAACCCAGTTCCACTCATGTAGCTGGAAAGAAAAAAGGAAAATCCCTTATAACCAGACTTTTTGGTTGCTCGAGGCTTTCAGCACTGCAGGCCTCAATTAAGAGCTGTCAAGCAGAGGCACACCAGTTTGCTCTGCTTTTCAACTGAGCTGTGCATACCACACTGTCAATGCTTTGACTCAAAGCTATTTGTGGGGAAAGGGATGGCAGGCAGAGTCTGTGGGATGAACACGCATTCTTGCCCTTCTCCAGCCTGTCTCCAAAGCCGTTCAGAAGGACTTCAGGAGATTAGCCCTTCAGGCAGAGGGGAATTTTAGATATCCTTCTTTGATCCCACAGAGACACACAGCACCAGTTTCTATCAACTGGTAGTCAGCAGAAGCTAATGTCAGGCCTCAGCAGGCAGCCCTGTGACCTTCCCTTTAAAGATTTATCAGCTTTACACCATAACACTGATACCAGCCAGCTTTTAAAGCAGCCTCCAAGTGCCCAGGCGTAAGCCTGCTCACAAATACCCTGACTAAGCCAAGAACAGGATTCATTCCTTATTACTAATAAGGGAAACAGAACAAAAATGAAGCTGCTGTAAATAAACCAAAGTGAAGGCCAATTTCTGCCCTCAGATCTGTGTGAGCTGGAAGGGCTCATTCAGGGAAGACAAGATAATTGAGTCTGAGGAACAGTGCCAAGGATGGGGCTGCATACCTGCCTCTGCACTTCACTCTCCCCCAGGACTACCAGCAAGGCAAATTCTGCTTATTTCTTGTGTAACCAAATGGACTCTGGACTAGGCTGCAGTCAAACAGGGACAGCCACAGCCAGTCCAGACACATCTGTGCCAGTGGTACAGGAGCTAGAACAGATACCCATAAGCAGGCTGCTAGCTGCAGTGACACAGGATCAGGGCATAAAAAGTTGTTACAGGTGAGTGTTTCAACAAGGGGTAAACTCCTGTGCTAGCAGCTCTGCCGACATGGGTAGGCAGAGCTCTGTGGATACAGGTGCCTCTGCCAGTAGCTGGTGCTAACAGTTTGGCTCTAAATGGCTTTAACCATATCAGTATCCACTACAGTTCACACTGGAGCAAGATAACTTGAGGTTTCTCAATGCATCTTTCAGGCCACAGTGATGTGAAGCCTTTAGGGAAAGAATGAAGTATATACCTGAAGCATAAAGTATACACATAAAGCAATGGACTCATTTACTCCAAAATCTCCTCTTGTCACAGCTTCTTTCTGTCCATTAGGTTTCATTGCACAGCTGCACTGCCCTTTGGTTTGTCAGCCTTCTTTTCCCTTTATTAAGAACAAAACATTCAAACCCTGCAGCTAATTCAGAGGAGGAGACCACAACTATTTTGCATGTGCTCTGCACCAAAACACCATATAGCCTCACAATGTTGTCATTTAGGAAAACACCTTTCCACATTGCCAGGTACAGAAGGATCAGTTGAGGCCATGGTGATATAACTCAGCTCTTATTTTGCTCCTCCTGGCACCATTGTGCTTCTCAGCATTTCCCTCCTTAATGAATTACACCTCACAGAACCCCAGCCTGGCATTTAGCTACCCCAAAGCCCAAGTCAACACAGGAGTGGGGTTGGCTTTAATCCATCTTGATGCTTTTACTAGTTCAGGACTATGAGAGGCTGTACCTATCTCAGGGCAATGTAGAGAACACCTCCCCCAGTTCAAGCAACAGAAAACAAAGCAAATTTTGCCAGCACCAGCAAGGGACTATGTGCAGGGATGACATCTGGACTTCCAGGGAAAGCTCCCAGGAGTTTGTTATGAGAGGACTGTGCCCTTCCTCTGCTTTATTCAGCCAGGACTGGATGCTTCAGCCACACTGTAAGGCAGACTCACCCCATTACATCCCTGGGGAAACTCATTTTCCTGCGAGTTCAAGTTCACTGCAGCTGAAGGGAGTTGTGCAAAAGGAGCCTGTTAAAATGTAACCAGTCATCGGATGTACCAGTTAATCATCCACTTTGTAGCTTGTCCTCTTTGATAATAATTTTCCATGGTTGCTGAATTAAAGCTTAACTGGTCATTTGCTTTGAAAATGACCTTGTCTGACAGGGAGTGTAGAAGAGGAAACAACAGTAACATGACCTTCTTGTGTAAATTCTAGATGGGGACAGATGGGGAGGCAAAGGCAGCCTGAGCAGTGGATTTTCTCTAAGTGCCCTACCAGTGTGGTTTATTAGACACAAATGAAGCATTCTGGGGAAAGCACAGAAACTTTACAGCTGTTATACTTGGCTGATGAAGTGCCAGCAGGGACAGATGCCTTTCTGCTCAGCCATCCTGAGCACAGCACTAGGATGCTGTTCAAGAAAGAACTGCAGGGAGAAGAGGGTTTCAGTGTCAGCAAAGATAGGACAAGCTGAACACTTTCTTCCTGTATTTACTGACCTGCCTTGATGAAATATGATGGAAATATAATAAAGAAGTATTTTTAAAATCCAAACAACAGGCAGGAGAGCTTCTAAATAGACAGTGAGGGCAAGAAAGCTCCTCAGAGCAGTCAGGATCAGTAGAAACTAAAGGTTACAACACTGCTTTTCTGCTTGCCTCACTATGTTAGCACACTTTCACTACCCAGTATGCTGTAACTCCATGACCACATACAGGACTATTTCAGCCTGCTAATCATGGGATGGAAATTAATCCCAGCTTTTCCTAGACAGACAACCAACATCACAAAGCAAAGGACATGGATAAGACACAAACATCACCCAATGTGAGAACCTCAGCTTGCTGGAGAACCCATGCAGCTGGAATCCACTCAAACGAGATGCTGGTCACACACATGGACATCAGAATCAGAGAATTAATAAGGTTGGAAAATACCTCACAGATCATCAAGTCCAACCTGTCACCCAACACCTTATGATGACTAAACCATGGCACCAAGTGCCACATCCAATCCCCTCTTCCTAAACAGCTCCAGGGACGGTGATTCCACCACCTCTCTGGGAAGCACATTCCAATGGCTAACAACTCTCTCGATGAAGAACTTTCTCCTCACCTCCAGCCCAAACTTCCCCTGGCACAGCTTGAGACTGTGTCCTCTTGTTCTGGTGCTGGTTGCCTGGGAGAAGAGACCTTCAGGTAGCTGTTGACAGCAATAAGGTCTGCCCTGAGCCTCCTCTTCTCCAGGCTAAACAACCCCAGCTCCTTCAGCCTCTCCTCGCAGGGCTTGTGCTTGAGGCCTCTCCCCAGCCTCTTTGCCCTTCTCTGGACATGTTCAAGAGTCTCAATGTCCTTCTTAAATTGAAGGGCTCAGAACTGGACACAGTACTCAAGAATTCTTTGGGATGGGACAAGAGTGGGACACAATTTATTACTAGATTTAAGGAACTCAGTCACACAGTAATGTGGATAAGTAACTAGACAGCTCGTTAAAACAGAAAAACATCTTAGCATGAGTCCTCTGTTTTCCAAAGTGCCTTCCTTGAGACTTAGAACTCTGTTGACTAGGAGCAAAATTTAAGCTTACTATCTCTGAAAATGTCTCAGTGCAATGAGATATCAACAAGATGAAGAAACATCCATTCATTTATGTGATTGTTTATCCCATGGCCTAAGAGGAAATGAAATTTAAGTTGGTCAAAACCGTAAGGAGAGTTAAACATCTAAGGGAATACTTCAGTAATTTTCTTTATTGTTATTAAAGTTTTCAAGCAAACCACACTGAAATCGAATCTTTTAGAAACTCCTCATAAATCAAGAGCTCCAAAATCAGAAGGCCCTTTCTCCCTCTACTTGTGGCTGCTGCTGTTCTTGGTTATACTAGACTCCTGCAGTGTGCAGTTTTGGAAGAAACCTCCTGGCAGAGCTGCTGAATTGAAGTCTCTGAGCTCCCTGGAGCTCTGCTTCAAGCCAGTTTCCCTGGGCAAATTTGCCCAACAGCTGGAAATCTGGTGTGTGCAGATCCACTCAGCTATTTTGCCCAGAAATACGTAGTCAGATCGCCTAGTCAGTAAGGTTTTGCTCTTTTGGAGACTGTCCATGAGGAAACTTGGAGCTGCTCTTCAGACAATGCAAAATGCCTGAAACACCTTCAGCAACCTCAGTTTCACGGGATACTTACCAACCAATTCCAATGACACTACTTGCAGACACAGCCTGAGATCACACAAGGGGAAAAACTCACAGGAAAGAGGAAAAGAGAATGCTTGGAATAGTCTTTCAGCTCTGAGGCACAGAAAAATTGCCAGTGCCACGAAGAGCACAAAGATGCTGTTTACATTCAGTGCCCAACTTCAGCAAGCAATTTTGCACTAAGTTTCCCTGCTGCTCTGGCTGCATTGTGATGTTAGCAGGTGTCTGCTAACATCAATCACAGGTTATTACATTTTTCCCTTCCACCTTCAGGTGTAAGAGGCACAATGCATCACTCTACACCAGGAGAGGAAGAAGATGCTGCCTAATTTCCCACAGGATGCCATATTTATCCTGTAAGTGTGGATTAACTGGATAACTTGCTAGCTTTGTGTCGAGGCTTGTGGTGACTAATCCCAGCTAGTGAGGATTAACAATGTTTGCTGTGGGAAATGTGCCAGAATTTTCAATTATATCATGTCTCACAAAGAGGCTGCAATGGTTCCACGTGAGCACAACTGTGTTCTTGCCACAGCACAGTGGTTATGTCCTTCCTATTTTTTAATGGCACAGACTGGAGCAAGCTCCAGCAGAAACATCACGTGGAACGACAGCAGCAGCAGAGCCTGCTCTTCTCTCAGAATAAGGTGAAATGAGGAGACAGATCAAGTGTGCAGCCAGGAAGTCCTGAAGTTATACCTTAAGAAGCTACGGTTCAGTGTGCATCATGTGCTGCTCTCGTAGGTCAAGACACTCACACATTTTCCCCAAGAAGGAAGAACCAGAAGGCCAGGCATGGCAACCTTGAGAAGTGGTGTTGAAGATGCAAGCTCCAAGCATCTCTCAAGCCACTTTCACAGTTGTGAATGACCACATGACTAGGGCCCTCAACATTGTTAAGGCCAAAAGCAGAAAGAGGTAAAAAGTGCTAAGGTAGAGTGACCATGGTGGCTGGTGCAAAAGCCATCTGCAAAACTGCAGGAAGGTTCAGAGCAAAGCTTGTCCTCTACTAGTGTCCTCAAAGCATCTGTCCCAGGACTCTTCTACTGCATGCCCAGGCACTTAGAATCATAGAATTGTTAGGGTTGGATGGGACCTCAAGGATCATCTTGTTCCAACCCCCTGACATGTGCAGGGACCCCTCACACTAGATCAGGTTGCTCAGAGCCACGCTTGCCCTGCCTCACAGGGAGCAGAGCACACATAACAGAGGAGACAATATCCAGTGTGCTATAAGGAGGGAGCAGGAGAGACAAACAGTGCTGCCTGCACCTGGCTTAGGTCCCTGCAAAAATGAGGGATTGGCAAAATGAAAATGGAGTTAGAGCAGCTTCTGCCTGAGCCTTGCATCAGACTGGCTTTTTCTTCTGTCCCACTCTGACCTCCAAGAGTGGCATACCTCCCCTTGCCCATCCTCCCTAACTAACTCACACAGTAGTTTGCATTTAGTGACAGTTGGGATGTTCCTTACAAGCAGCCCCGTCCCCTTGCCAGGAGAGTCTGCAAACCTTTTGCCCAATTCTTGCATCCTGGTGCACTCCTAACAGCACAAAAACTACCATGACCACCGTGCTCTTCACTGGACTTGCAAGCGACCAGCAGCTTACTCCAGGCTCTTACAAAAGCCAGGCTTTCCTACAAACTTTCCTTGGGATTCATATAGACCTGACAAAGCACAGATGTTTGCCACCAACACAGACAAGAGGTGGGAGAAGAAAGAAGAGGAGGATCCTCAGGGAAAGAGAAGGAAGGAAGGAGAGGAAGGGGAGGGAGGAGAGGGAGGAGAGGGAGGAGAGGGAGGAGAGGGAGGAGAGGGAGGAGAGGGAGGAAGGAGAGGGAGGGGAGGGAGGGAGGGAGGGAGGAAGGGAGGAAGGGAGGGAGGGAGGGAGGGAGGGAGGGAGGGAGGGAGGGAGGGAGGGAGAAAGAGAGAGAGAAAGAGGGAAAGAAAGAGGGAAAGAAAGAAAGAAAGAGGGAAAGAAAGAAAGAAAGAGGAAAGAAAGAAAGAAAGAGGGAAAGAAAGAAAGAAAGAAAGAAAGAAAGAAAGAAAGAAAGAAAGAAAGAAAGAAAGAAAGAAAGAAAGAAAGAAAGAAAGAAAGAAAGAAAGAGGGAAAGAAAGAAAGAAAGAAAGAAAGAGGGAAAGAAAGAAAGAAAGAAAGAAAGAGGGAAAGAAAGAAAGAAAGAAAGAGGGAAAGAAAGAAAGAAAGAAAGAGGGAAAGAAAGAAAGAAAGAAAGAGGGAAAGAAAGAAAGAAAGAAAGAGGGAAAGAAAGAAAGAAAGAAAGAGGGAAAGAAAGAAAGAAAGAAAGAGGGAAAGAAAGAAAGAAAGAAAGAGGGAAAGAAAGAAAGAGGGAAAGAAAGAAAGAGGGAAAGAAAGAAAGAAAGAGGGAAAGAAAGAAAGAAAGAGGGAAAGAAAGAAAGAGGGAAAGAAAGAAAGAGGGAAAGAAAGAAAGAGGGAAAAGGGAAAGAGGGAAAGAGGGAAAGAGAGAAAGAGAGAAAGAGAGAAAGAAAGAGAGAAAGAAAGAGAGAAAGAGAGAAAGAAAGAAAGAAAGAAAGAAAGAGAAAGAAAGAAAGAAAGAAAGAAAGAAAGAAAGAAAGAAAGAAAGAAAGAAGGAAAGAAGGAAAGAAAGAAAGAAAGAAAGAAAGAAAGAAAGAAAGAAAGAAAGAAAGAAAGAAAGAAAGAAAGAAAGAAAGAAAGAAAGAAAGAAAGAAAGAAAGAAAGAAAGAAAGAAAGAAAGAAAGAAAGAAAGAAAGAAAGAAAGAAGGAAAGAAGGAAAGAAGGAAAGAAGGAAAGAAGGAAAGAAAGCTTTGTAATCAGCCCTCAGAGGTTTCAGTCAAACACAAGATTGTAATGAAAATGCTAAGTGGATCACATTTTACAGACATAAATTGCACGCACCAGGTGCTCAGAAGTTACACTACCTAAAACCACTTCAACTTATTTTGCACCAAGCCCATGCTTTCCTAGAAGCAGGTGGGAAAGAATATATTCATCTCCCTTGTTTCGCTCACTTCCTTCTGTAAGGTTCACACCGTGGTAGGATAGTTGTGAAACACCAACAGCTTCTCCTTTTACTTATGCACAATGCTGGCTGCTCCCACTCACTCAGGCTGTATTTTGTAAACAGCAAATGCACTTGAGCAGCACTGTTTTTTTCCAAAGCTTTCTCAGTGCTGCTGATGTAAAACTTCATATTGATCTACTAAAATCACACTCAGGTCTAAGTACCTTCTAAAAGGCAGTTTTCCTTTCCATGGCAATGGCTGTGGCCTTTCCCCTGTACTTTTCACCACCATTACAAAACTGCCTTCTTTGCCCAGACCTACTACACCACATTTCTGACCAAGTTAGAGCTGGGTTTGCAAATATTTGGCTTGTGATGAGCCAAACACACTGGAAAACATTCCCTAGACCTTGTCTCTTTTCTTATTTTCCAGATTTGAAGCTCTAACCATTCAGGCACTTTCTGTCCAGAGAGATATGAGCTGTTTAACTCATGCACCTGCCTACCAGGTTGGTTTCACACTCACCTTTCTTGTACTCAGATGAACATTTTAGCAATGTCAGATGTTATTTAAAATCTTGTCCTGTGCAGTACAAGCATTATCTGAACGGATTTTGGTAAGACCTCTCTATGAATTGTCTGTGTCTTTCAGACCCTTGATATCTCCAAGTACTGATTTGGGGGATTTCTTAGTATAGGATTTCATTGCTGCTTCTGTTCAGTCACAATCACAGAATCACAGGGCTGGAAGGGTCCTCGAGAGATCATCCCCACAAGGAGAGGCTGAGGGAGCTGGGGTTGCTTAGCCTGGAGAAGAGGAGGCTCAGGGAGACCTTAGTGCTCTCTACAACTACCTGAAGGGAGGTTGTAGCCAGGAGGGGGTTGGTCTCTTCTCTCAGGCAACCAGCACCAGAACAAGAGGACACAGTCTCATGCTGTGCCAGGGGAAGTTTAGGTTTGAGGTGAGGAGAAAGTTCTTCACTGAGAGAATCGTTCGCCATTGGAATGTGCTTCCCAGAGAGGTGGTGGAATCACCATCCCTGGAGCTGTTTAGGAAGAGGGGATTGGATGTGGCACTCGGTGCCATGGTTTAGTCATCATGAGGTGTTGGGTGACAGGTTGGACTTGATGACCTCTGAGGTCTTTTCCAACCTCGATGATTCTACGATTCTATGATCTAGACTGACCCCCCTGCCAGGATCACCTATACCAGATCACATCATCATCATCATCATCACTGGGGCACTGGGCTTCTCAGGCAAGAACTGAATGCCTTATTATTTTATCTTTTTTGGCACTAGAGTGGTTAGCAGCTGACATGATAGCTTTAAGTGAGCTATGTCAATTGTTACGTCAATATTCCACTTTTCCACTGGGTTGGTTATTTTGTTGCTTTTCAAGTCTGACGTTTCAATTCATAGAATCTTAGAATCAACAAGGTTGGAAAAGACCTCAAAGATCATCAAGTCCAACCTGTCACCACAGACCTCATGACTAAACCATGGCACCAAGTGCCACATCCAATCCCCTCTTGAACACCTCCAGGGATGGTGACTCCACCACCTCCCTGGGCAGCACATTCCAATGGCTAACAACTCTGTGAAGAACTTTCACCTCACCTCCAGCCTAAACTTCCCCTGGCACAGCTTGAGACTGTGTCCTCTTGTTCTGGTGCTGGTTGCCTGGCAGAAGAGACCTAGCCCCACCTGGCTACAACCTCCCTTCAGGTAGCTGTAGACAGCACTAAGGTCTCCCCTGAGCCTCCTCTTCTCCAGGCTAAACAATCCCAACTCCTTTTGTCCAACACACTCCACTCTCCAATTTGTTTATCTGTTTAATAAACCATTTTTACTTGCATTCATTGTGCATGGAATCTATGCCAGAAGCACTAGCTGTAAATTTGAGAGCTGTTACTTAGCTAGTGTAAATATCATCAGTCATAATTACCAAGTTTTTGCAATATACCTTTAGTGTCAGTGCTGACACCATTTAAAACAGGAATCAGCTGGTGTTGGTACAGCATCTTCTCATTTGAAGAGAGATTTCATAGATATTTTCTGGATTACAGATGTTTTGAAGAAATTAGTCTTTGAACTCTAGACTGCCCAACTGGACTATTTCTTAATTACAACAAAGAGCAGGCTGTTTCTCTCAGCTAAGACTACCAAGAATGTAGTTGCTCTCTTCAGGATTGCTTTGACAAGCAGATGGCCTGTGGTATTTTCTTCAATGTGGAGCATATAATGGTTGGAAATGGAGCTGGTTCAATGTCAGGACTGCCTTCTTGTCCACGTCCATGGCAGAGTGAGGTAGAGGCAGCAGACTGGCCCTGGCTTCTCTTCTGTTCTTCTTGTGTGCAACTTTTGAGCAAAAGAGGTATGCCATCAAAACTTTTGGAGACTGCAGCTTTAAGGAATAGGATTTAAATAGTTACCATGGCTATTTAAGGACATTTTTTCATTAGTTTCTGTCAAAACCATGTGTCATTGCCCTTTTTATGACAACACTCTTCAGAAAAGGCAAGAGGATTACTCAGAGGCAGGTCCTGACCAGTCTAGCGGTGTATAAGCAGGCAAGTGGGATGGAGGGACAGACACTTGGCTGCTTTTGGGATAGGAAAGCATCATCTTGGTTGTCTTAGGAAGAAACACCACAAGCACAGCCTGCAACCACCTCACTCCAGGCTATGACTTGCCCTTCTCAGAGCACAACAGGACGGGGTGTGGGCAGCGCTGAGCAGAGATCCTGCGGGAGGATGTGAGCTCTTTGGGAAGCGGAGTCTGTGAGAAGAGAAGACCTTGAAGTCTTCCTCTGACAGCTTTCACCCATATCTCCAGCCTTTAAAAAATCCTGTTCAAGGGAGAAATACCACAGCCAGTGTGTCTGAAAAATGTTGCTTCTGTGAAGGTCAGTCAAGTCCAACCAAAAGGTCTCTTTCAACTTCAGTGGTGGCTGGACTGGGTCCTTAAGCTGATGCAGATCAAGGCAACAAGAACCAATAGAACAAACTAAGATGTCAGCATTGCTGTTGAACTGTAAATAGACTTTTAATGATTTGGACAACACTATTGTTAATTATGGCATAATAACCACCCAAAAGACATGTGCCTATATTTCCTGCACTTTGATACAGGACAGCATTTAGATCATGGCCCTGCTTCCTGTAAGCATATAGCAAAGCGTGTAGAAGAGCACTGCCGCGACTCAGTGACTGTTTGTGTCAAACTGCCTAGGTAAGGGCTGGCTTTTCAAGAAGGATCCAACAAAAACAAAAAGCCATACACCAAATATTGGGGAAATCAGTGTATTTAGAAATTGGATTACAACATCCCTGTCAGAAATATCTAGAACTGGAAGACAGTCAGGGGAATTGCAACACCAGTTCTACCAAGTAACCTCTCCAAACTCACTTTGATGATCTAGTCAAATGTTTTAGGCTGCAGATCAAACCCAACTCTTATTTTTGGCAGAAGTGGTTTTATGGAGAAAAAAAAATAAATCAGGAGTCAGGGAGTTGGGGTCTTGCTTCTGCAGATCAGCAAGCAGGTTTTCATCATAATAACCACCACAGCTACAGGGTAGTGAGCACATGTAGCACTGGCATTGCTTTCCCCTCTGCACAGAACTCTGTGCAGGAGCGAGCACTGTGCCTGGAATCACAGAATGTTAGGGGCTGGGAGTGACCTCCAGAGATCATTGAGTTCAACCCCACTGCCAAAGCAGGATCACCCAGAGCAGGCCACACAGGGATGGGAGACTTCAGCAGAACACATTTGCCTTGACAGTCTCATGCAATTTTACATTTTTTTTTTCTCCCTTTCATAGTGCTGCCAGAAAGACTTCATTTGTGTTTAAACTGCACATATATAATATATGTATGTATATACTCTCACAACTACAGGTCCCTGGTGCCTCTGCGTGCCTTAAAGCATCCACATCAGTCAGCACAGCAAGTTTCTACAGCCATGGCTCAGAAAGAATGACTTCCTACCAGACAAAAAAGCCTGCCTGTGGCAGCTCTGCAGCTTCTGCCAGCTGGAAGGAAGATACATCCTAAAAGATATCTCCTAAAGATATCCACCCTCTCAACTCTGTCAGGACACTCTTTCTGCAAGAACTTTCTTCAGTGGTTATCACAAAAAGGAAAATACTAACAATGCAGAACTTTGACACAAACCTTCAAGGGATAACACTGCCTCATGGGGCAGACACTACTCTGCTCCAAAACCAAACACATAGCTTAGCTTTCTCCTCTCCCTGAAACAGCTAGAATGGGAGCATTATGTATCTTCACTCTGACCTCCTCAAGCAGCACAATTCAAGAGATGAGCTTGCTTCAACAGGAACTTGAGCCTGGATGCTTGCAGAGCATCACAGAACAAACCTTGCACCAATTGTCCCACTAAATGGCAATACTCCGCTGACCATGTGAATGACTGAACACTTTAAAGGGTGTGGGGAGCTCAAAATCTGGAATTTGACTGTTGTGAGGGCTGGGAACCTGTCAGGAGAGTTTAATTTCCATGAGGTTAACATTTCTCACACAGAAGAGTTGGAACTGCCCAAAAGTTAACAGAGAAATTGATTGTTCAAGGTACAGGGACAGAGTGGTAGGAATGGGGCCTGGAAAAAGCAAGGGTCCTTGCCTTGCCGGGAAGACAGGATACTGCCCTCAGGGTTTACCACAGTGCCTTATGCACTCAGGTCTAGTATTCCCAGAGTATATCAGCACTATCCCACTGGGATTTAATAACTCTTGAGATCAGGAATACATTGCAGTGTGGGGCAGCCTATGACAGTGACAGTATGATTTCTCTGTAGCATGCCCCTGGCCCTGCTGTGGAAAACCAAGGACTTACAAAAGAGAAGAGAAAAATGACACTTTTTCAGTGCTCTCCTACAATCTTGCAGATAAGACCATTTGCAGCTTTTCTCACAGATGAATTAACTACCTCATGCAGTACATCTCCTGTCACTCACTCTGAAAAACAGGCAGAAGAAACAGAAGATAGTGGACTATGTGTGAAAGGGTATGGAAGCATCAGGGTCAAGAATGGGGGAGGGCTGAGGAACAGGGCTTCACAGCCCAGGGCTCTGTTCTGGTGTCATGGATTCACACTGGGGCCTTGGGCAACACAGATTGCTCCGTCCCCAGTTAAGGTCAGATAGAGCTGTATATATGACCCATGTCAGAAGCAAAACACTTTAAACAAAGCATGGGAGAAAGACTGACTTGTCTGCAAAGCAGCCACAACACCATTTCCAAGATACTGAGTACCTCAGATGAATGGGGTTCTATCTCTGTATACACTTAATTATCTCATTTAGTCCTAACAGAAACAGCAAGAGGCATAAATAACTTTATGGCAACATATCAAATGGGACAAGACAGCTAAACAGTTTCCCTCTCCATTACTGCTAATTCTGTTTCATTCCCCTTCCTCTGGAGTGAATTTTGGGGGTGAAAGAACATAGGTAGAATGGGAACTCCTCTGAGAGAAGAGAGGAGTCACAGCCTCATGGGGGTATTCTCTTGCAGATGGCTCATTGGCCATGGACTACTTTAAATTTGCCATAGAATCACCCGGGTTAGAAGGGACCTCTAAAGGTCATCTAGTCCAATCCCCCTGCAGTGAGCAAGGACATCCCTCAGCACCTTTTTTTGATAAGATACATTAACAGAATAAGCTGCTAGCAATGCAGCAGGAAGCAGAGCACATGACACTAACCACTGAAGTCAAATACCACTCACTGGAAGCAAGGCAAACTTCTCACCATGAGGAAATGGGGCACAGGCTCAATTAGGAAGGCTGGTCCAGCCCAGGCCAGGGAGACTGAAAGAAAAGGTCACACCCTGACTGTGAAAAGGGAAAGGAGACAAGGACTCTGTGCAGACCACGACTTTGGAGAAAGACCAGGTCTTCCATGACCAGGATGTGGATGGTGTTCCCAAGACGGCTGTTGCACAGCTTCTGAGCATGAGTTCGGTGCAGCCCTTCAACAACACAACCTTACCTTTTCTTTCAGGCTCCCAGTCAAAGGGGCAGCACATTGCCTGGGAATTAAAAGGGAGAAGAAATAATCCAAGCATCTTCCCAGACTGCTTGCTCTGAGTGAGGACCTGTCATCTTTTAGGGTAAAACAGGGGCTCCATCTGTTCCCCAAGCATAAGGGGACAAATTCTGACCTTGTCAGCAAATCATGCAGGACCTCTAACTCCCTATGCTCTTCCTAGTCATCAGAGATCTGGTATAGGTGATCCTGCCCTGGCAGGGGGTTGGACTAGATGATCTTTCGAGGTCCCTTCCGGCCCTTAACATTCCGTGATTCTGTGAAAGGCAGAAGAACTTCAAGAGGTTCATTCAGCCCCTGAAAGTCTAGGCTGACTGCAGAAAGCAAGCATTGTGGCCAAAGGAAGAACATGCATCCAGCACAGTTACATGCTGAAGATCAGGTGATGAGAACCTCCCAAGAAGAGGCTTAAAATTCCTTCTCACCTCAGAGAAGGGCAGCGAAACTGGGCAGAGGCCGTGGTGGGCTGATTTGACTACCGGTTGCTCCTGCTAAACACAGCTGTTCCAAAGCTGCCACAAAGTATTTTCATTGTAAAATACTGAGCAGAAATAGCTGCTGGCAGACTTAACAGGAGAATAAAAAACCTGGGGAAGTACTAAAAGCTACAGTATGTCTCTAGTGAGAAGCAGAGCTTTCTCTCTTTCTAAATCAAGTTCAACCTGCCAAAACTTTTGTTGGTCTGCTACTTTAAAAGGATAAATGGTGGAAGTTTTTAATCACAGAACAGTGGTTTGGGAGATGGAATTGCACAGACTTTCCAGAGCCAGTCAGGTCTCTGTCTGGTCTACAGCAGGGTACTATGTTAGGAGAAGGCAGGATATTTCTGGTCAGTACTGTGGGGCTCAGCGAGATGCTCTCCGAGCTGAGGGGAGCACAGCACAGCTGTGACTGTCAAAACGGCTTTGTTTCCTACACATGCCACAGAGAGATGAGAGATGTTTATTAATATCATCATGTGAAATAAACTGTGTGAAATTATTAAGGCAAACTAGAAATTCTAGTCCTGGCACGGACTTTAATTCTGAAATCAATATTTATCTCTGTGTGACAGAAAAGAAAAGATTGGTGGACTGTAAGAAAAGGGAGATGAAGGTTCAAGACAAATTCCATTCCCCTGTTGCAGACCAATTACAATCAAGATACCAACAGCTTGGAAAGCATGCAAGGAAAAGTGGAGGGAAAAAATAGGAACTTAACATAAGAATTTCAGAGCATCCTGTCCTGTTCTCAGCTACTCAAAAATAGATGATACAAACTCCATTTCCACACCCAGATGTGTTACACTGTTGACAGGGCTCTTCTTATCTGCCTGTTGGCCACCTATGCATGGCATGACCAGTTCCTCCTAATCTCTCTATCGATGCCTGCACCAGGATGGGCCATCTGGGGAGACTATCAGAAGTAAAAGCTCAGGATGGATGGTGCATTCACAGCCTTTTTCCTCATAAATCCTGGTGGCCCAGGCAATAGCAAGAGTTTTGCCTACTGACTTCATAGGCATGTGGGGTGAATACAGATACCAGCTAAGTAGGAGCAAAGATATCTTTCCAAATTATTAATGCCTTGCAGTTATGTACAGTGAACTCCAAGAGAGCCCCTGCACAGTGGCAGCAGCAGTTCCGGCAGTGGCAGTGTCATTTAAGCCACGCATTATTGGCAGGCTGGCAGAGAGGGGGCAGTGCCAGTAGGAAGTCAAGCCTGAAAATGATGAAGCACCTTTAGATCTGTGTCAGTCTCAGACCAGAAACATTGTCTCTTTCAGGATGCACCAGAAACTACCGAGTCAGCAGGTGAAGGAAGCGGATGAGGGACAAGAGTCCGCTTGAATTTTGCCATAACTCCTGTGCCATCTGCATTTTACGGCCTGTCAGTGTGACTGCAACCTTGCAAAGCAGCAAGGAAGAGTCCTGTCCCATCATCTGTCCACTCAGAATGAGTCCCAAGCCCAAAAGGTCTGGCCAGGCTCGCAGACCCCCTGTGAACAGGTCAGTCAACATGGAGGCAAGGGAGATGTTTCTATGACAGATGGGCGCAGCAGAATTCCGTCAGGAACTTACTCATCTGCTCCAGTTCCATAACACAACCTGCCTGCTCAAAAGCCTGTGGAAAATCCGGGATGACTGGGCAAAGGCTGCACATGCTGCATGACTCACAGCCACGCCGCCTGTGCTGCTCTCCATTTTCTCAAGCCCTCATATCCTGGGAAACTGGCAAAAAAAGCTGATTCCAAATATTAAAGAGAAGAAGGGTGAAACAAGCTAGTGCACATCCAGCCTACACAACTGGCCCGTTACATTCAACAGGAGTCTTTCTCTGGCTTCAGCAGCTTCATTACTATTAGGCCAGAGCGAAGGAAAGGGGAAGGAAGATCATCAGCTTCTTGAATTCATACAGTTAAGAGGAGTTTTGATCTAGCCATGCTCTCTGATGCTAAAGAGCGATCAACTTCTGTTCTGTATACAGTACAATGCAGCATGTCACTCCTGAACACTGGCTGCAGAGCAGTAGAACCATGAGAACCATTCAGCTTGAAATACAGCTTCCCCACAGCACACTCAACACCATTCAACTGTGTGCCTAAATTGACAGACATGAGCAACCTCACCAAAAGTGGGTTGGAAGCTGCCCACCAACTATGACGGATCGAGGCTCAAAGGGCAAACTGAGCCCTGCACAGAAAGCACAACTCTGGTTTGCCCTGGGGCTACCGAAATTCTTCTCCCAGCTGAAGCTGCACATCTCCCAGCTGAAGCTGCACATCTCCCAGCTGAAGCTGCACATCTCCTAGCTCCCTTTCCACTGCAAATTCCAAGGAGTAACTTGAATGATGTGCATGTCTGGGGATAAGCCAGATAAGGGGAACAGGAAGAGAAGAAAACACAGGGCAAGCCCACTTTGTACAAGAGCACAACACAGCATTGGGATGGTGCTGCTGGCAAGCTGGATTGCCCTGTCCACACATGCTGAGAAATGCAGAAAATGCATAATGAACAAAAAAGTACTAAATGTAAAAACCCTGACAGCAAAATGGAAGGGTTTGGTTTTTTCCACTGGGTTTGTTTTGGTTTGTTTTTCATTCTGCTGGTCTGTGACCATCCCAAGTGATTCACTGGCACATGTGAAGTAGGCTGGTAAGGGCACAGTGCTACATGTAAATCTAAGGCAAGCAGAAGGCAGTGGAAGAGAGGACTGTCCTTCCAGCACAGCCCTTGCAGGGAAAAGAAAGGATCAGGATTTGTTACCGTTCATGGGTTGTACATTTTGGGGCAGCTGAAGTAATCCCTGGAATGACAAGAAGAATTTAAACAATGACAACTACTTAGCCTTCAAAGGGCCAGCTTAGAGGGGTGGTAGACAGTTACATCCTGTAACAAAGAACGCTCCCCACTACAGCTTACTGAGGTTTGCACAGTCTGGGAAACCTGTCTCCAGCCCCCGAGACAGGTAGAAAGGCACACCCATGTAACACAGCCACTCACAATACTCAATCCAAGGGCCATGTGTACTTCCAGCCCCCTTTTGTCCCCTACACAACTTAAGACAGCCACATTCTCTTCACCTCCCCAAGAGCAGGATGGAGGAGGTGATGCTGCACTATGCGTTCCTGGGGTCCTGCCTGTATTGCCCCTTGCTCTGGTCACCGTGCCACCAGCTGCAGGGGACAGACCTCAGCAACAGTACCCTGCAGTGGAGCACTGAAAGGAGCCAGAAGACAGACCCAGAGAGGCCTGGCACTTACTGGATTGCCATTTTTTCCAAGAACTTGTTAAAGCCACAAATAAAATTACGTTTTAAATGGGTGGGTTGGTGGGTTGGTTGGTTGGTTTCTTTGGGTTTTTTTGTGCCAGAATGGGAGGAGGAGAGAAGAGAACAAACAAAAGCCACTCTTCATAAAAAAGGGAATCATATGTCCACAACTTGAAACTCGGTTTTATGAGCACTTTCAGGATAGGAAATTCATTAAATGTTATCCTTTACCACAAAGGTCTCAATTTCTACAAAGTTTTCTAGTAAAAACACTTTCATGGAAACATTTGTGGCCAGCCTCCCACTCCTAGGACATGCACCTTTGAGGCCTGGAAACAAGACATGGTTGTAGGGAACACTGGCAGATTTTTCACTTTAGTAAGCAACAGTTATGCTTAAGGACCTTTCTCTCACACAGTTGGAAATGCTCTAGTTCACATTTGATTTCTGCTAGCACAGACTTTCCTGACTTCATGGGAAAAAGCTGAGGCTGATATTTGACTGTACCTCTGCCACTCCAGGTTCAGAACCGAGTCTTGCCTCATGCATAATTTTACCATTTCGCCACTCCAGCCAAGCCCCAGGCCTCATCCTACCAATATCCTGTCTCTGTAGAGCTATTAACCATTCCCTATTGCTGTGGGCCTTCTGTGTTCATCAACAGCTGTGACTCACTACCATTATTCTTCTGCTCTTCAACACCCTCCCAATGTCTGTCCTCAGAGGCATCTGAAAGGAGCCACGGACACACACAGGCATCATGATCAAATTCATGTCAGGACAGAAAGGACAAAGTCAGAGGTATGAGAAAATGGGATTATCTGCTTGGCTGCTGCTTGCTCTGAAAAAAGCTGCAAAGTCCAGGACAGTAAAATTTCCACTGAGCTTGCATTTTCTGTGATGTAACACTCACAGCCTGGAAACTGGACAGTCACACTTTCTAGGAAACACATCTAGAAGCAAGATCTCGACAAGATCCAAACTGCAAACTGCATATGAGATCCCTGGCTCTGGCCAGACTGATCTAGTGTGGGGTGTCCCTGCCCATGGCAGGGGGGGTGGAACTAGATGATCCTTGTGGTCCCTTTCCAACCCTGACTGATTCTATGATTGGTAAGACTGATCTAGCCTAGAAGCCTTTGCCAGGGCTGTAACAGTCGTGGAGCCTTGCAGACGGCAGGCCAAAGGCGTAAGGACACGTTGTGCAGTGGAGGAGGAAGGGGTGGCTTGTCCAGGTAGCACTTGTTTTGTTCAACAGTAAACATTCACAAGGCAATGGTTTTACTTTTCTTTTGGGTTATTTCTTTTGGGTTATTTTTTTAATACTTATGACCATGCTGCAGGGGAGCCCCCACAGAGCAGGCTCTCAGAGCAAAGGAAGCTCCCCTCCCTTAAGCTTTCAGAAACTCTCCAGCCTCTAGTAAGCAGGACACGCTAGCAAAACCAGGGGCCACAACGTTATTTCCACCAGTCCCCTGGGTCCCTGCCACACCTTTCCCAGTAGGTAGTAAACATCCCTGCAACCCAAAATCCATTCATAGCTCACAGAACACAGATCCTCCAAGTATCTTAGAACAGAATAGAATAAACCAGGTTGGAAGAGACCTTCAAGATCATGGTGTCCAACCTATCATCCAACACCATCTAATCAACTAAACCATGGCACCAAGTGCCCCATCAAGTCTCCTCCTGAACACCTCCAATGATGGTGACTCCACCACCTCCCTGGGCAGCACATTCCAATGGGCAATCACTCTCTCTGTGAAGAACTTCTTCCTAACATCCAGTCCGAACCTCCCCTGGCGCAACTTGAGACTGTGTCCTCTTGTTCTGGTGCTGGTTGCCTGGGAGAAGAGACCAGCCCCGGCCTGTCTACAGCCTCCTTCAGGTAGTCGTAGAGAGCAATAAGGTCTCCCCTATCACAAAACACCTTGGGATATCCCCCAGCTGAGCATGGCCACATGGAGCCAGTGTTTTGAGCATGTTTTGGGAAGAGTTTGCTAGCATTAGGCTGGCATCAACCCAACTGCCAAGTCATCCAGGGCAGCTGCCCACCAGTGCCAGCCCTGAGGACTCATTTCCCCACCAATAATGTCTACAGTGTTTGGTCCCCTCGGTGTTTACCTTAATCCTAGCCATTTCTGCTAATCCAGGGAAGGCATGGAAGACTCTTACAACTATCATGTTGATCAGCACAAGCTCAGCAATAGCTTCTTTGCAACTCCCTGCCTGGCACAATCCTCTTCTTATCTGTGGGCCCTTGCCAAACAGGGCACTGCTGGCTCTCTCAGGCTAGCCTTTGCCTGCACCACCTACCTCTCTGTTTATGTTACTTTCTCAACACACTTGTAAATATGATAAAGGTTAATCTGGTACAAAAGGTAAATAGGGTTACACAAAGCTGGATTTAGCAATTTAGTTTTATTGGCCACTAAGGAAGGCAATTCTTCGATGCAGGTAATGAGGAGATAGCCAAGCCAGATAAAGGATCTGTGCAATATAAACATCCTCCCAAAAGCCTGCTCCCCGCTTGCATAAGCACTGTAATCATGAAAGCAATTCTTAATGGAGCCACTTGGCAGAGGCTCTGGTACAGCAAGCTGTGAGCCTCTCCCTAGCTGATGGACCTGCTCCAAGAGCATGTTACTACAGTGCTGCAATGGGGGAGGAGAAAGGGCAGGAGGGGCGAAGAGATTGAAGGCTGGTTCAAGACGGCAAGTAGCAGCTCTGGAGCAGGGCCAGATCTTCTCTAACATGTTACCTGTATGGTTTGGAGCAGGTCAATTATCCTTCTGTGCTCAACTCTGTAAATTCAGCTTGATTTTCCCTTTGTGTCCAATCTTTCATAGGTAAACTCGTACAATGAAAGCTGTTTCTTACATATAGGTAAGTGCTGATGGCTGCAAGTGCTACTGTCACTCAGCAACCTGCAACAATATTCCTGCTAATAAGCAAATTCTCATTTTTCCTGACCTTCCAGTATTTGTCCTTTGCCTTGAAGGAGGAAAAATAAAACAAATCAAGAGTTTCCTACCTTCTTTCAGCCCCCTGTACCAACAGCTGGAATAATCCACAAGGCTGAACAGGAAACCTCTCACACCCTGTCTTTTGGACTGTTTGATTTATCCTTTGCTATCAAATTTAAGGCGTCCCCAAGGAGCACAGAAGTGCCAGATCTGTCTTGTCTCTCAGCAAAGAGATCTGGAGTGTTTCACACCTCCCTGCTGCACAGCCTCCCATCAAGGCAACAGCTTAGCCACCACACGGCGGGATCCAGGTTCAGTCTGTGCCCGGTTTTGGTTTCCCAGCAGTCCCAGGACTAATACACTCAAGGCAGGGGGAAGTCTCTGGAGAGTGCCTGTCACTACATTTTGTATGATAGGTTAAAGAAGAAAGTAAAGTCCACTTTATCCCCAAAATCACTAACAAGATGGGTCTAGCACTCGCTTCTTTTGACATGGTTTTCATACCGGGGCAAAAGGGGCCTCGTTCCCACAATGAGCAGTTACCAGGTGTAGGGCTGAAGCACAGCCTGGTCATTCACTCAGATACTCATTAAGCTGATTTCCACTGCATTCAGAATTTCTCCTCATCTGCACTCATTTAGCTTTCAGCAGGAATCACCATCAGATGGGTGTAAGAATTTTCCCTATCCCATGCACCCTAAATAATTGCTGCTAAATCACCATGGTGGGAGCACCAGTGTGATCTTCTGAGAAGAATTACTAGAATTGTTTTCTATCCATGGCTTGCCACTGATGAACTTCAGACGAGTAACTGCCCTTTCTGTGACTTTTCTGCCCTCTGTGAAACAATGAAATGTACTTTTGCAAAGCAGTTGAAGATCTATGAACAGAAAGTGCTACATGAGAGTTTGGGGTTATTGTGCAGAGCAAGACCCACACCGGTCTACATACCTGGCCAGTCACCAGCTGGGTCGGGGTGGGGTAGTGGTTTTATGTTGAGTCCTGTGTCCAGTTCTGGGCCCCTCAGTTTAAGAAAGATATTGAGTTGCTGGAACATGTCCAGAGAAGGGCAACAAAGCTGGGGAGGGGTTTGGAGTACTGCCCTGTGAGGAGAGGCTGAGGGAGCTGGGGTTGCTCAGCCTGGAGAAGAGGAGGCTCAGAGGAGACCTTATTGCTCTCTACAACTACCTGAAATGAGGTTGTAGCCAGGAGGGGGTTGGTCTCTTCTCCCAGGCAACCAGCACCAGAACAAGAGGACACAGTCTCAAGCTGCACCAGGGGAGGTTTAGGCTGGGTGTTAGGAAGAAATTCTTCACAGAGAGAGTGATTGCCCATTGGAATGGGCTGCCCAGGTAGATGGTGGAGTCACCATCACTGGAAGTGCTTAAGAAGAGGCTTGATGGGGAGTTTGGTGCCATGGTTTAGTTGATTAGATGGTGTTGGGTGATAGGTTGGACTTGATGATCTCAAAGGTCTCTTCCAACCTGGTTAATTATGTATTATGAATTATCTCCAGCTGGCAGGGAGAATCCATTCAAACTGACTGTGCTTCTGGACTTGGGGATTTTTTCAGCAGGCAAGTTAAGAGTGACCTTTTGCAGAAGCCTGAACTGTAACTGTAGCAATTCTGGGCCTTTGCTTTCAACACGGAGCTTGATCTTAAGCCTCCTGAAGCTAATACAACTGTTCGCGTTGGCATAATAAATTATCCAGCAAGAATTTATTCACTTATGCAGCCCCACTGAGACCACAAAGAAGATGTTGGACCTTTCCAGGACTGGAGCCTATTGGAAGACTGCAGTTTTATTTTCCATTCCAAAAAGTCTCAATACCTTTACAATACAATACAATACAATACAATACAACACAACACACCAGGTTGGAAGAGACCTTCAAGATCATTGTGTCCAACCCATCAACCAATCCAACCCACCTAAACAACTAAACCATGGCACCAAGCACCCCATCAAGTCTCCTCCTGAACACCTCCAATGAAGGTGACTCCACCACCTCCCTGGGCAGACCATTCCAATGGCCAATCACTCTCTCTGTATAGAACTTCTTCCTAACCTCCAGCCTAAACCTGCCCTGGTGCAGCCTGAGACTGTGTCCTCTTGTTCTGGTACTGGCTGCCTGGGAGAAGAGACCAACTTCTGCCTGGCTACAACCTCCCTTCAGGTAGTTGTAGAGAGCAAGAAGGTCACCCCTCAGCCTCCTCTTCTCCAGGCTAAGCAACCCCAGCTCCCTCAGCCTTTCCTCATAGGGCTGCGCTCCAAACCCCTCACCAACTTCGTTGCCCGTCTGCCCCGGCGGCTCATCTTCCGGCACATTGGCACAGCCTGTTCCTGCACCTTCAAGAGTTCTTCCTTGAAGTAGGTCCAGCTCTCCTGGACCCCTTTATGTTTAAGGGCTGTATCCCAAGGAACCTTCTGAGTTAGTTCCTTTATCAGCAGCTACATTTGAGCCAGGACACTGGGCTAAGGCAGTCACTTCAATTTATACACTGCAAGGATTTACTAGCAAAGGCCATTGCTCAGATATCTTTGTGGTGCAAAACCTCCTCAAATGTCCTTGTTTGTCTCATTCAGCATTTTGCAAACCATTCTCAAGTGACAATAGCTCACAGGCTGTGAACAAGCTGCCGTCTCCTCACTGCAGATAAGAGGAAGGCTGCCAGAACCTTGGAGCTTGGTTTGGTTTTGGATTGTTTTTTGGGGGGTTTGTTTTGGGGTTTTTTTGTTAGTTTTAGTTTTGATATAGAGCTGTGTCTCTTCCATACTTAATCAGCATCTTAAAGTAGAGCTGACCTCCCTTCTTTCATTTTCTTATACCTGGAAGTACCTGACTTATTACCATATTCAGCTTCAAATCATCCTTCCCATCCCTTTGACTTCCCTTCCCATCTTTGACTGCAGAAGAAGTAACCCTATCTGAAGTCACAGTCATTTCCAGCTTCAGGAGCAGAGCTGGTTTAAACTGACTGACCTCCACCGAGATTTAGGAAGCTATCTTGATATTTATTTCTTCTTCTAAAACCAAAAGATCTGTTCCTTTAGGTGATATAAAATAATACCTGACACAAGGAAAATCTTATCACGTATGTTACTTAACCAAGGGAGCAAAGGAGCAGCCCGAGCCTTCTTCTGAGGGATCAAATAGCAAGTGTTCTCCTGCTGATAATGAAGGCTAACTTAAGTCACCACAACTAATGCACAGTGCAGGCTTAACACTTGTTTATCTGGACAAACAATTATGAAATGTCCTTTTGTCCCTGTGGGTGCTGTGCAGGCAAGAGTCATGACTTCCTGGGTGACTTTAAAGGGCCACTGTTTAGGTACCTATTCATTGATCAGGAAATAAAAGACGTGTTGGGCAGACCCGAACCAAGCTCAAGGACCCTGGGTTCTTTCTGATTTCCTTCATGGGACAGACTCCAGTGTGACCCAGCTGGAGTTCTGGAGTGTGATTTTGCAGAAGTGGCAGGGTGAAGCAAGAAAGTGATGTTTTCCTAAAGCATTCAGTTCCCTAAAGGCAAAGTGCAATCAGGCACACAGGAGCCCTAAGTGCTTTTTGAAAACAGAACTTGGGAGTCTAAAAAATTTAAACACTTCTGTAATTTTTGCACCTGATTCTGAACTGGGGGCTTGAAACCAACCTGCCACTTCCCTCACTTAGAAATTATTAATAATAGCAGTGGATTGTGTTGTGTTCTAGACCAGCTGCATACAGATACAACGTTCATCTCTCAGCATCTTGCCAGGTAATGATCACAGAATCACAGAATCACCAAGGCTGGAAAAGACCTCAGAGATCATCAAGTCCAACCTGTCACCCAAGACCTCATGACTAAACCATGGCACCAAGTGCCACATCCAATCCCCTCTTGAACACCTCCAGGGATGGTGACTCCACCACCTCCCTGGGCAGCACATTCCAATGATGAACGACTCTCTCTGTGAAGAACTTCCTCCTCACCTTGAGCCTAAACTTCCCCTGGCACAGCTTGAGACTGTGTCCTCTTGTTCTGGTGTTGGTTGCCTGGGAGAAGAACCTTCAGGTAGTTGTAGGGAGCAATAAGGTCTCCCCTGAGCCTCCTCTTCTCCAGGATAAACAATCCCAGCTCCCTCAGCCTCTCCTCACAGGGCTGTGCTCGAGGCCTCTCCCCAGCCTCGTTGCCCTTCTCTGGACACGTTCAAGAGTCTCAATGTCCTTCTTCAATTGAGGGGCCCAGAACTGGACACAGGACTCAAGGTGTGGCCTAACCAGTGCTGAGTACAGGGGCACAATGACTTCCCTGCTCCTGCTGGCCACACTATTCTTGATGCAGGCCAGGATGCCATTGGCCTTCTTGGCCACCTGGGCACACTGCTGGCTCATGTTCAGCCGGCTGTCAACCAGCACCCCTAGGGGATGATTTCATCCCCTTTTCTGGAAAGGGGAAAACAGCCTGCTTGCAGACCCCCATTCCAGGCATTAAGCTCAACTGTGTAACCCCTAGTCATGGAGCCAGAGCAAAGGCCCCCAACGTTGCTACAAATGGACACATTTGCCTACTCTTCCAGGCTGATGGTGCCCTATTATCTGGGTGGTCCAGGGTGGCTCTGTTCTGGTCACAGTCTCTGCTGAACATCTGAGAAGACACTACCGTGGGAATTTGCTCCCTATCAGAGAGAAGGAAAGAAAAATCCAAAGTCAGAACAATCTGGCATCTTAACAGGTTTTTTTTTTGTGGGGGGGGGAAGCCAGGACAGATCAGGGACAACCACATTGTTACAGCCTTCCTGATGTGGTCACGAGAGTGCCATAACTTACACCCTGCATCTGTTTCAGTGCAGAAGCCCTCTCACAGAGACTTCTCTTTCAGCCACTGCTCAGATAAGGAGGCCTTTGAAATTTATTGTGCATATAAGAAATTGTATATGTAAGTAAACAGAGCTGGTGAAATACAGCAGTGACTTACAAAACCTTTGCAACATACCTGCACATGGAAAAGCCTTTATCTGAAGGCTCTTGCTCTGCTAACTCATACCTCTGCTTTCAAACACACTGTTCACTGAACTGATGCTGTGGCCTTCACCTTTTTCTAACACAGAAGATGAAGAGAGACCTGCTTATGAGGAGATTCAGGAGCACAGGCTTTGCTAGAGGACAAGGCTGATTAAGGCTTTCAGAATAGGACCCAGTACCAGGGCAAAAAAGTATCACAAATGGCTTCAACCACAACCTACAAAACTGCTAATTACCAGCAGATGCCAATGACATCAAGAGCTTACCAGGGTTCAGCAAACAATTTGACAAATTCTCAGAAAAGCCCATTGGAAGCTATTAAGCACAGGACACAGCTACACTGGAGAGGAGAGCACATTCCAGAAGGAAATGTCACCACACACTTGATTTATACACTGTAGCCAAGGTCAAGAGCCAGTACAGCACTAGATGGGTCTCTCGTCCGGCTCAGTGTATCCAGGATTCTCTTTTAAGAAGGAAACAAGAGGGGACAAGAGGCAACAAGACTCAAAGTACAGCCTGCAAGACCGCAGTGCACTGCTCATACCATCCAACAGTGGCTGGAAAGCTCCTTCAGAAAGCTCCCTTGGCTCTTTACACAGGAATGAAGGGGTAAAGAGAGACCAGTTCCACAGTTGAGTTCCACAGCTGCCATCACAGACAGTCAGCCTGTCAGCATTCCTATCTTCTTTCAGCATCCCCACATGGAAAACCAGCTGATGGTAGTCACATCACTGTTTGCCTGTCTCAGATCTGGTCAACAGCAAGCCAAGCCAGACCCCTGAAACAAGAGTATAGGAATGGCTCTCAAACTCAGTGCCATCCACTACCTTGCCCCAGGCTACATCAGTTATAGCTGCATCTTCCCAGTCTACCTAATCTGTTCCTTGACAAGCTCCAGTGATACCACACCAGGTCATCTGCTCCACTGCTGAAAACCCCAAATCCACAGCAGCTGACAAATGTATCTGTGCCAGGTTAATACGGCCTCAAAAGCATCGCTTGCTACCATGGACCAAACAGACACTAAATGTTTTGCCTTTTTAAGGTTTATTCCAGTTCACAGCAACTGAGAAATTATACATTTCCCACACAAACACACACACACACCCCTTTTGTCTCAGCCTTATCCAAGACATTGTGCAGGTGGGAAAAATTAACCACACAAGGTCAAGTTACATCAGGTTTAAGGACATCCTCCATATCAAACCAAAAAATCTATGGAGACAGAGCACTTCTCCCAAGGCAGGCAATTTATTGTAGCTGTGCTTTTCATTAGGAAAGTGGAAGATGATGAAGAAATGCCCTTCACTTTAGATATGCATCTCACCATAAATAGACTGCCTAATTAAACCACTTGTTTCTAAAGGGGAACTAGAGAGATCTGGCTTGTTCATAAAAACAAACCAGCTACAATAAAAGTTCTGAGACTTGCTATTGTCAGGACAACCTGCCAGCTCTTCCCCTCAAGCCCAGTCCTTTCTGGAGCCGATAGCAACAGCAGAGCTGCTTTAGCAGCTCGGTTTCAGCCACCACTGAGACTTCACTCAGGGCCAATGGACCTAGCCAGGCAATGTCCCTTTCTTTATTGCTGAGCAGTGCAGCTGCATAATCGTGGTGATTCATTAAAATAATAAACTCTACATAATAAAAGCATTAAATACTCAGTATATGCTGGCAGAAGTACAATGGCTGTTAAATGAGATCCTGATAAAGATTATGTCACGTAGCCTGTTTTCAGGAGTACAACACTATCCAAGGTGACTGTCCTCCAGGTTTTTGATTACTGTAATCTTATTTTTGAGCAAGAAGTGCTGGTACAGATTGAGAAATGAGTAATAGGCCCTTATCACATCAATTAGCTCTCTTTCAGGCAGTGCTAACTTTGATAAGATGCCTTGTGATAGCACGTCATGCAGAGGGACGAGAACAGCAAGTGACTACGTGGAACTCTGCGTGTGTGACAGGGAGCAGACCCCAGCTTCACGGGCTGCCCTGGACCTGTGAACTGTTGGCAAAGGCTTTACACGGGGAAAACAGCTTACACAAGCCACTCGGAAGTGAAGACACCATCCAGGCTGGCTGTTTCATCTTTTCAGCCAAGGACATAGATGATCCCTGGGGGCCTTTCCAACCTGGCACCCTCTGATTCTGTGAAATATTCTAGCAGAGACTTGAAACAGGCATCATAAAGGACAGAGGACTGGCAAAACCCAACCGGAGATAGGGCTTCTAACCACAACAGGAGAACACACCCAACAGCCCAAATCCAGGCAGCTGTATTGCTTTACCAAGTTTGTGTTCCTGCTCTTCCACATCCACAGCTCAGCCCTAGTCTGCTGAACTCATGAAGTCATAGTTCAGTTTCACATTTGCTTTCACTGGATGCTTTCTGAAGGCTTCAGCTCATAATGCAAATGACCATGTGACAGCTGCACTACTGCTGCACTGCTGTCTCGGCCCCAAAATTGCAAGGGAGAAGCACTGAGAAAGCAGCAGGCACCTCACATGCTACAATCTCAATCCAAAATCTTGTACTTGAGTACAGACCAAAGTCTTCCCTCCCAAGGGAGGGCTGAAGAATCACTGAAATATGCTGAAGATGCACAGAAACAGCCCTGTCATCACACCCAGCCTTGGCGCTAATCTACTGCCCTTTCTTATCAGGGAGACAGATAGCAGGTTGCGGGTGTGTTTGGTAGCCCAGGCCACTGATGAAAAGCAAAGAGCCCAGGCTCCAGCCCAGCTGTGATGGGCACACACATACAAATCCACAGCCCACATGTAGTGGGTTGGGTGTGAGACATGTCTGTCCTGCTTTCGGCCATGCCTGTGCCAGGTGGCCTGCAGTGGAGTGGGAGCGGTCCTCATGCCTGCCTGACTCAAGACCCAGAGTCACTCATCCTTTTATCTTCCTTTTACGCTTTCCCTCATCTGCCTTCTGCCCTGAGTTCCCGGTAGTGTGATGCTACGTCACAGGATGAGCCATCTCTGTTGCAACAGGCTTGGCTCACCCGCTCCTCTCAGCTGAGGGTCATCGGTCCCTTCACTTATCATCTTATCAGCATGACACACTTTCGTCCTTCTTTTTTCCCCCTTCTTTCTCCTTCCTGCTGTTTATTACTGGAAATTGGTTTGATAAGAACTAGTGAGTCATGAAACCTCCAATAAAAACTCGTGAAGCCAAGAGACTCAAAGCTCATGGCACTTGCAGCTTTCCTGCATGAGGGGAGATGTGGGGCTCTCCTTTCCCTTGCAGTGAAGCTGCTTCTAAAAGCTCATGCTGGAGGGGAGTGGGGTCTGCATAGTCAAGTACAATACACCTGGAAGTCTGAGGTGCAGAGGCCTACAGCACTGCAACACATTCTAGTTACACATTCTAGTTAACCACAAGTAAGCTGGTAGAAATGGACAAGGGAGGAATGGCCATGTTTCACCTACCTTCTGAAACTGAAGCAGTAGTTGATCCTTTACCTCTGCTCAAAAAAAATCTAAGCACGCCATTCAGAATGCATTTGGAGGGGAAAAGAAAACCAAACAAAACCCCTCCCCCACCAAAACCCAACAAGCAAAACAAGACAAAACAACCCCAAACACTAAATCCAACAAGAGCAACCAGAGGTAAATCCGGTGAGAAACCCATCTCCCTTCTGCATCCCAGCCCAGTAAAATATCTTATTGCTACTTGACCCTATCAACTTCTTCTCAACTTCCAAGTGCTTCCACAGTTCCTAACGCTTGCCTGGGACCAGTGAAGGCTGCCTGCCCTACCACACTGAAAGCCACTTTTGCAAAAGGCCTGCAAAGCTTTGCCTTTGGCATGTTACAGCTGACATGAGATTTACTGCAGCTGCAGCAGCACTGGGTATAAATCTGCTATTTGGTGGCTGTAGATTTTGCCCAGAACCCTCAGATGACAGGAAGTCTTACACTGGCCTGACAGTTTGTTTCAGCAGTCATTTCTCCAGGGCATGGTTTTAATATATCTTCATTGTTGGTCAAATACCATACTGGCCAGAGCACTCTGGCAGGAAAAATCTTCTCCCATAAAACCATAAGCCTGAGTCAAAGATGGAAAAGGCTTGTGTGCCCATAGAAGTTGCTCTTTTGAGATGCCTAACCCATCTCAAGAGACATTAAAAACACTGAAGGGCTAAGAGTAGGAAGCTCAGAAGAATAGACTGCATTCTATAACCTGCTGCTCTCAGCCATCCTGAAGACACAATGCTTTTAAGAAAGCAAAAGAAAACAGCTGAGCAATGGATTTCATTACTGTTATCAATGCTGAATGGAACTTTTCTCCCCTGGTAGTTTGACAGGCAAATCAATGGCAAAGCCTGGCTGCCCACTAATCCCGGTGGCAAGCACCATGGAGCTCACTTTCCCAAACCCTGTGGATACCATCTTACAACCTGAGGCTTAAGATTTGATTGCCCTTACCTGAACCTGCACTCTATTTGTATCAATAATATTGCTTGGATGTAAAAATCACCCCAATGACTTCCCA
This sequence comes from Picus viridis, assembly GCA_033816785.1. Taxonomy (NCBI): domain Eukaryota; kingdom Metazoa; phylum Chordata; class Aves; order Piciformes; family Picidae; genus Picus; species Picus viridis. The sequence continues at coordinate 5,343,410 of CM066592.1, forward strand.
TAGTGCAGGATTCTACTCAGCCCTGAGACTCTGAAGAGGCATTTCAGACACCCAGCTCTAAGATTGTTAGCAATGTGAAGAAACATTTCTTGGCCTAAAATCTTAACATACATTCCAAGTGTGATGCCACAGGATCATTTTTCCATGCAAACATCATTTAATGAGACCATTTCTGATGCTCAGTCTTTCAGCAGGACCCTTGCAGTATTCATTTGTTCTCAGAGCCATATTGTTATGTAAAAAGGAGCAGCTATCACTGCTGCACAGAGGATCACTTTAAAAATGGATCCTGTACTCTCACATGCCAAAACACAAATGAAAGCCAGTTTCTCTTCATTTACTCAAACAATTACTTCTACTGAAAATATTCTGAGGATAGAAATGTGCTGATCTGTGGCTTGCCAGGCCCCTGAAACAAGCAGTGATGCAAAATTCTGGAAAAGAGGGAAAGTAGCTGAAACCCAAGAGCTCCAGCAGCCAACAGAATAAGGCCTGATGTCACACAGACAACCAGAAAGCTGAAACTCAAAACCAAACTCAAGTGGAAATTAACAGGAATCACAGAATCAATAAGGTTGGAAAAGACCTCAAAGATCATCAGGTCCAACCTGTCACCCAAGACCTCATGACTACTAAACCATGGCACCAAGTGCCACATCCAATCTCCTCTTGAACACCTCCAGGGACTCCACCACCCCCTGGGCAGCCCATTCCAATGGCCAACAACTCTCACTGTGAAGAACTTTTCTCATCAGCTTCCCTCAACACAGGGATAGACACGGAGAAAGAAGTACAACAGCTAACATCGCAACCATTGTAGCAAATCAGTTATCTGCATCCCATCTGCACCCCATAATATGTATTTTAAAACAAACAAAACACCCCAAACAAAACAAACAAACAAACAAAACCCAAACAAACAAAAACCACAAACAAACCAACCCTGAAGAGCAACAGATGGAGGTCAGCAGGAGCAGAAACAGACTTCTCAAGCATTGCTTTTACCAGAGAGACACTGCCCCAAGCAGGGAGATCATAGAATCAACAAGGTGGGAAGAGACCTCAAAGATCGTCAAGTCCAACCTGTCACCCAACACCTCGTGACTACTAAACCATGGCACCAAGTGCCACGTCCAATCCCCTCTTGAACACCTCCAGATGGCAAATCCATTTCCTGTTGGCTGTCTGGGGTTAGACAGGTAACACAACAGCACAGCTGTGGGTTAAACCAAAACCGAACCCCTTCGTTCCTGCCCACACCACCTCCCACCTTTCTCCATTTCCAGATGGACTCTTACAGGCCACAAAAAAAAGAGAGGCCCCTTGCTAGACATACAACTAACTTCTAACACAGTGTTTTTGTAACTCTCCTCTTGAAAACAGTCAATTATATATTGCTGTCATAAATTCAGCCCACTAACAGCTGGGACAGATTTACAGGGGATGTGTCCCTTTTTTTTATGACTATCTATTATTCATGGTGTGTTAGCCCTTACAATGTGTTTAGTCAAGGAAAAACAAATTAGATAAGATATCCTCTGGTTGATTATTGACAGATACTTGGCAGCTTGTGTCTCTGGGACTGCCTAGTCACAAACAAAATGAATCCAGCCTCTAAAAGCGCTGATTTGATAACTTGACCATGTCAGGCTGCAAAATGATACGGTCTGAATCGGACAGGGTGAACCATTTGCAACAAACACTGTGGATTTGTCTCTTAAATCTCAGGCAAAAGTTTGTCACAGGAGCTGCCAGCCTAGGAAGTGTGTGGCAAACACACCCTCAGAATGAGGCATGGCAAGAGCTACTGACCCAGAAACTTCCTCCACAGGAAAGCAGTGCCTGCTCTGGAGATAGCACATCCGCCTGGAAGAGGGGTTTGGGTGACAAGTGGGTGTTCCAGGACACTATGTCAGGTGTCAGTCAATCACAGGTGTCCTTGTGGCTGGGGAGAGACTTCTCAGGCTATCAGGTAGTGATAGGACTAGGGGGAATAGAATGAAGCTGGAGGTGGGGAGATTCAGGCTGGACGTGAGGAAGGAGTTCTTCACTGTGAGAGTGGTGAGGCCCTGGAATGGGTTGTCCAGGGAGGTGGTTGAGGCCCCATCCCTGGAGGTGTTTAAGACCAGGCTGGAGGAGGCTCTGGCCAGCCTGATCTAGTGTGGGGTGTCCCTGCCCATGGCAGGGGTTGGAACTAGATGATCCTTGTGGTCCCTTCCAACCCTGACTGATACTATGATACAAGAAGCCATTCTCACTTTGGCCCAAAGAACACACTTGCTGCTGGAGCTGCCTAGACAGTTAAGGTGAGCACATTTAGCTAAGCTGTAGACAATACCAATCAGTGCCTAGCAGGCATGGTTTGCACCATGCTTGGTTTCAGAAGACATGGATATCAACTGAAATGCCACAAAAGAGAACAATACTACCTGGAGGGTGATTGTAGCCAGGTGAGGGTTGGTCTCTTCTCCCAGGCAACCAGCATCAGAACAAGAGGACACAGTCTCAAGCTGCACCAGGGGAAGCTTAGGCTCGAGGTGAGAAGACCGTTCTTCACAGAGAGAGTTGTTAGCCATTGGAATGTGCTGCCCAGGGAGGTAGTGGAGTCGCTGTCCCTGGAACTGTTCAAGAGGGGACTGGACAAGGCACTTGGTGCCATGGTTTAGTAGTCATGAGGTCTGGGGTGACAGGTTGGACTTGATGATCTTTGAGGTCTCTTCCAACCTTATTGAGTCTATGATTCTATGAAAAGCCAAGAAGCCTCAGGCTGTTCAACATGCTGACATCCCCAGAGACATCACTTTTCTTTCAAAGCAAACCAGAAGATGCCAGGGCATGACACTCAGCTGTGCTCCTCATCAGCACTTGAAGCTTGGTTTCTCCCCAAGTTGTGCCTCTTGAGCTTCCCCAATTTTGAGTAGAAGGCAGCTTCCAAGGGGCAGGGGGAACTGCCAGCAGCATTGCTGACACCATGTCATCTTGCCAGTACCATCCCTTAAAAAGAGTTAGGTTCTTCAGTTCACTCACACACACAGTCATTAAAGCACTAGCCAAATGTTTTTACCTTGCTTCTGTCCTACTGGCATTGTTCAGGAATGACATCCCTGTTGCACATTAAGCATCTATAAAGCCTGACCCTAAAACCACATCATGCAAGGACTGTATTTCAGAGACTGAGCTTCCCAAAAGAGGAGAGCTGGAGAGAAACCTGTAGAAATGCATCTCCCCTCAGTTTGGTTTACTTCTCCCCAAGCCACCAGTGCTCATTCAGGTGTGTGAACACCAAGACAAGCTTTACAGAAGTAATTTCTTTAAAACTAGACATTTGTATTGTGCTCTGAGCTGAGAATCTCTGCCAGCAACACGCAAGAGGGTTTTTGGTCAGCTGGGCAGGCTCCTGCTGCTGGGAATTACAAGTGCTGATTTCAAGCACTGGGTTTATTTTAATCTTGGTCAAGTCACTTCATCCCTCCAGAGCTCTTCTTTGCAGACTTGTCTGTTGTTGACTATTAGGTAGAGATGAACCTAGGCCAATTAAATAACAGTTCTTTAATTAGCTTTTCCTTCCGTGCAGCCATGTGAAAGACTGTTTGCTTGCACAGCAGAAACAGCAAGATCCAAGGTGAATGTGTTTTATTACGGCTCTTGGTCAGTTCATCATGCTCACAATTCCCTCACTTAGAAACAGCAAGACAATCACAGGCTGGAGAGAGCTTCTCAGAAGAGCTTCCCTTCTAGTTATAACCTGAAGTGTTGTTTTAACTCTCATTCATCATTTGTTTGCTTTGCCTGTTGGCTAGGTACCTCACCCCACCCCTTCATATGACTTCTTCCTTTGGTTAACTCCATGCATGACTTGACTTCTAAACTGCAAGAGGTCACCTGACACACAGCCCTGACAAACATTAACTCTGCAAGCACCCTGGTTCCACCAGGACACCAGCTGCTCATGCAGTCTGACTCATGAGTTGCCAGCCTAGGTCATCACACCTGGCACATTCGTGTACTGTGCTGCTAACTGCTCTTCCTACTCCATTCAAAGGAGCCATGTGGCTTTTGGAGGAAAGACAAACTATTAGCCACATGTTCATCACTGCCTTCAAGTGTAGTAGAGAAACCAGGAATCCCCCCTCCCAACCATTTAACAATACCCCTGAAAGCCCAACTTGGTTTCTGTTTGTCTTTACTAGGCATTAGGGGCCAAAGCCCAGATTAAACAACGAATAGGTTACCGCACTCGGCACTATTATCATCGTGGGGGCTGTGTGGCCTCTGGAGATACCCACAGGCAGCATGCCCTGACCTCAGAGGAGAGCCAGAACTCAGAGGGCTCTGTATCTGCCCCTGCCTGCCAAGGAAGAGCCCCCACCGCAGGTAAGACGTCTGTGCTGCAGCAGCCACAGAAAGCACAGCTGGGCAGCCAGATCGCAGCAGAATTGCTGCGACCATCAGGAGTAAATAACATCCAGCTCACTTTGTGCATGGGCGGGAGAGACTCATCTTCACTCCTGCTAAGACCTTCTGAAGGTGCTAATTGCTCTCTAGGAAACCACATTCCCCAAACTCCAGTTATTTCAAGACACATGGCTCAGCTCTCTTTCATCTCTGGTTGTGATACCAAGTAGGTGAAACTGCAGCAGGGAAAACAAAAAGCCAGAGAAGGTCTTGTGTTGTGTGACGGGAGGCAGTGACGCATATCAAACGGAGGACTTCTAAAGCTCTTATCCAGCTCGGGGGCAGGTGACGAAGTGTCTCCTCAGAGAAAGCCGATAGCCTTGAGAGACAAAGGGCCCCAGAGAGCCAGGAACGCTCTGCTCCTCCCGCCTGCCTTCATGAAAGCTTTGGGCCAGCTCCCAAAGAGCCATGTCTCAGCGCTGAGGCGGCTGCCAGGGTGCTAGATAAGCGAGCTGCGTCTGCAAAGCCTTTCCCTCCACTCTCCCACCCCGCGCCTGCCTGTCACACCAGCACATTAAACTTTCTTGCTTCCCGTCCTTTGTTTTTTCTTCTCTTGCATGTCTTCCTCCATCACTACAGCTCCCAGGTACAGAGGCTTCACTGAAGCACCACAGCTTCGAGGCCTTGGAAACAGTTCAGAAAGCACCACTGCTGCCAGTCTTAGCCTTAGTTTCACTCAGGACATGAAACGGCCACGGCTTGCAGGGAAGGCATAGGTGTCACAAGGCAGATAACTAGCTTCAGGCAGAGACTTGTGAAACAGCAGACAGGAGTCATGCTGCAAATTTGGACAGGAAGGAGGCAGATGTACCAGACCCTACCAGAGCCCTGGGGAAGACTGGCAGCTAGACTGCTCTTACTCATACTGCAGTTCATCTGGGAGAGAGCTTCCTATTGCACAATCATCATTGCCACATTTTCAAGCACCTTACCCCATACCTTAATAACCTGCCTTTCTGAAAGCACCAGGAGTATAAAATAATTTACCAAATTGTCTTTATCAATACCCTGACCAAAGAGCTCTTAAGTGTGTGATTTGGCCTGGAATGGGGTCAGGATAGCAAAAAGGCAATGCAGTAAGAGATAAGAAAGTAAACAATACTTTTATCCTACCCAGTTCCTCCTTAGGAAACTCACCATTTTCTACTGCAACCCAGGTGAGAAAGGACACATACAAGCAAAATCCCAGGTGACAAGCTTTGAACTCAAGCTTGCCGTGAGCAGAGGGAAGATTACAAAGGATGCACTCTCTGATGTCTGTGCCAGATCACCGCTTCCTAATCACCTCTCACCAGGGTGCACTTCTCTCTCAGGCACACATCGAGGTGTGCCAGCACAGCTGGCAGGCAATGCACCGGCAAGACTTTTGTGCCCTGGCAAAGCCATGTGCAGATACAGTGCATTCCTGCTTCAGTCCCCGGCTCTGATACCCAGCCGGTACCTTCGGCAGCCTCAGGCTCCGTTCTCCTCTCTGGCTGCTGACTTTCTTTGCTTGCAGGCAGCAGCTCTGTAAAAACTCGAGTAACTTAAATAAAGCCTGTGACAGGGTCTGCTGATGTTCTGATGCCTCATGTGGGACCACAGTGTCTGTCACCTCTGCTTTCCTACCCAGGTCAGAGCTGCTGACAGAGGTGGGGCCGATTCCCACTCAGAGGTGCAGACAGGGGAAGGTAAATTTCAAGGCTAACAGAGCTGGTTGCCCAGAACTGGCTTACACTATGTGCTACATTTCAGCTCCTGATCTGAAGCACCACACATAGAGGCTTAAATGGTGAGAAGCATGTCTGCTGCAGATCTGTCTGCTACCAGCACTGAGAATTTGGTTTGACTGAAACATCAACTGTCCTTAACCAGCAAAGCCTGCCCTGCCACAGACAGCTTTGAGCAGCCAGAACACAATATTCCCTTGAAACAAGAGGCCTTTTGGACTCTGCTATTTGTTCATAAGCAGCTTCACTGTTTGGGCAGCAAAGATGTAGCTTGCTTTGCCTTGAAACAAAGAGAAAAACCACCACAGCACTGTTTTGCACCAACATGTGAGAGTACCTAAAATCAGCTTCCAAACATGGAGAAGTCTTGTTGAAGTCTATGGTCCTCAGCTCCTCAACAGTTCTCCCTGCTTGACAGAGTGAATCTTTCTCAAGGGCTCCAGAAAGCCTGTGGGCCCCGTTGCAAGACAAGCAAGAGGACATCCAAGCAGTTACAGGAGCAGCAGCTTTCTCCTCTTCCTGAACCCTGGAGAGAGTACTTCAAAGAAAGCTGCTTAAAGCCTCCAAACTAGCAAGCCCCCTCATTAAAAGGGAACTGCTGCTCCACCAGATACTGCTGCCATGCTCCTGGCAAGCACTGGTTGCAGCGTTGCCAGTACTTAGCTAGTGATAATTAGCAACTTTATTAGACAGATCACACTTCTGATGCATTTTACAGCAGAGAGAGAAAGATAACTGCCCAAAGCCCATGTACTTTGGACTTAAAAGGAGCCACCCTAGAAGGCCAGCTGTATAAGGTAACTCTAGATGCTAAGTTTTATAACAGAGGTATTCCTGATGGGGATACCTACAAGCCCTTTCCATCAATTGCTTCATTAGTGTCTTGCAGGGAGAGTTCTGGGCACTCAAACAGTAAAACCTACGAAATGCACCCTGCTGGCAGGTGAAATCGCTGGCCAGAATCTGCTCCCTTTGCATTTGCTTCCAGGCTTGAAGCTGTGCCCTAAAGGAACCACAAAGCAATCATTCTTCAAAGTGAACCTCGACAGGGGACAGGATTGGTTTGGCTTTCCTTGTTGCTTTCCAAAGTCCCAGAAAAGACAGGATATTATTTGTCTATGGAAATCTCATATGCAGTGACATCTGCAGAAAATAACCAAGCCAGCACTGATAAAAGAAAAGCCAACAAAACAGTTCTAAGAGTTGCATGCTCCTGAAAAACTATTTTTCTTGAGTGTAAACAATACTTAGGGAACATGAACATTGAAAGAATCAGGTTACATTACAGATCTGTGATTGCCCAGCTTTACACACACACACACACACACACACACACACACACACGCCAGCCTTTTGAGTTACAGCTCAGATTCTGGAGCACTCCCCCAAAACTGTGAAACTTCCAAGTCTCAAAGCTCCTGACTTTCATTCTTGCACCCAATTGAAGCCCTTCACAGAATTTTCTGACCAGTTAGCCCAGCAGCTCAAAATGAACATGGATACAACTGAGTAGTTTTAATGGAACTTGAGGAGCTCATAGAAGAGCAGATTGGTGGGTGGGGTTTTAACCTTAAAGTCTGAGGGCTTCTTTGAATCCAAAATGAAAGCAAAAATGCTATGGTTGTAAACCCCCATAAGATGTTTGAAGTGATTTGAAGGCCTCCGTATAAGCCAAAGTCTTTGAGTTTCTAAGGGCCACAAGGATGATCAGAGGGCTGGAGGACCTCTCCTATGAGGACAGACTGAGAGAGCTGGGGATGTTCAGGCTGGAGAAAAGAAGGCTCCAAGGTGGCCTAATTGTGGCCTTCCAGTATCTGAAGGATGTCAGGTAGTGATAGGAGTAGGGGGAATGGAATGAAGCTGGAGATGGGGAGATTCAGGCTGGACATGAGGAGGAAGTTCTTCACCATGAGAGTGGTGAAGCCCTGGAATGGGTTGTCCAGGAAGGTGGTTGGGGCCCCATCCCTGGAGGTGTTTAAGACCAGGCTGGATGAAGCTCTGGCCAGCCTGATCTAGTGTGGGGTGTCCCTGCCTATGGCAGGGAGGTTGGAACTAGATGATCCTTGTGGTCCCTTCCAACCCTGACTGATTCTGTGATTCTCAGGATCTGATGGTAACAGTCAGGTCCTGGGCACAAAAAAAAAAAAAATTGAGGCAAAGCCATTCCAGTTAGCTTGAAGCCAATGCCTAAGGCAGGAAAACATATCACAAACTGATGGTCATGCTAAAGCACCAAGAGCAGAACAATGCAGGGCTGCACAACCATCCCCTGCTGGCTTGGCTTGGGACATTTTCTAAGCACCCCCACGACTGCTCTCCTTTCAGAAGGATCACATGGCACCCCATGGGCTGGCCACTGCAGACACTGTGTGCTGAAGTGGCACCTCTGTAGGCTGATCATGTGTGATGGCTGCAGAGAGCAGCACCCTGCAACGTGGACTGCAGCCTGCTGACTCAAGTGTCCAGTTTCTGGCAAAATCAGGCTACTTTTTTTCCTCTCTTTTCAAAATATATAGGGCCTGGATGTGGGGCTTAGGAGGCTGAAAGGGAGAAAGAAGGAACTCCATCTTTCTGCTCAGACAGCCCAGTCCCAAGCTCTTGAGGTATGTGCCCACAACAATAACTTTTAAAAGTCCATTTTACATAATTAGAACAAAAAGCAGAAATGAAAACAATGTCAGCTATTAGGGAAAACCAGCAGCAAGGGAAAGGGTTACGAGTTCTTGGCACAAGTCTTAACATCTTATTCATGGAAGAAACTGCTCAGAGGAGGACAGGCTACTCATATATGAGACAGTTTCATCCTCTCAGCTCAAGGTCAATTTGAAGCACCAAAAACACTGCACCAGTGGAACACAGCATTGCCCAGGTTCTGCTTTGAAGGAGCAAAGGAGGCATTCAAAGTGAATGGCTGCCAAGGCACCTGGTTACATGGGCACCCAAACTAAGAATACCTGCAAGAGGCATTTCAGGCAGCAGATCTGGTACTGAGAGACATGTGAGATGCAAGGAGTCCTGGCCTGCATTCGGAATAGTGTGGCCAGCAGGAGTAGGGAAGTCATTGTGCCCCTGTACTCTGCATTGGTTAGGCCACACCTTGAGTCCTGTGTCCAGTTCTGGGCCCCTCAGTTTAGGAAGGACATTGAGACACTTGAACGTGTCCAGAGAAGGGCAACAAGGCTGGGGAGAGGCCTCGAGCACAAGCCCTACGAGGAGAGGCTGAGGGAGCTGGGGTTGCTTAGCCTGGAGAAGAGGAGGCTCAGGGGTGACCTCATTGCTGTCTACAACTACCTGAAAGGTGGTTTTAGCCAGGAAGAGGTTGGTCTCTTCTCTCAAGCAACCAGCACCAGAACAAGGGGACACAGTCTCCAGCTGTGCCAGGGGAAGTTTAGGCTCAAGGTTAGGAGGAAGTTCTTCACAGAGAGAGTCATTCGTCATTGGAATGTGCTGCCCAGGGAGGTGGTGGAGTCACCATCCCTGGAGGTGTTCAAGAGGGGATTGGATGTGGCACTTGGTGCCATGGTCTAGTCATGAGGTCTGTGGTGACAGGTTGGACTCGACGATCTTTGAGGTCTCTTCCAACCTTGGTGATACTCTGATACTGAGTATATCACCAGGGTCAGTTTACCAGAGTGATCTGCCAAAAGCATCAGGTGAATTTGAAAACAAAAGTGGTTTCACAATTAATCATCAGAATGATTGCATTGAATATAGTCAATATAACCAGCACAGAGTATTTAGCTCTGTATCTCTCCTACATATTAGGTATTTTGGCTTTTCCATCTCAGGACTTGTTATTTGTATCCACTCATTTTCCCAGCATAATTGCACCCACCTGAGTGAGACCAAACACCTTACACATCCTTCAGATTTGCCTGAGAGAGTTTTTGCTGGGTTTTGCCATCATTTTGGTTTTAAATATCCTACTTGAAACTGTTTGCTTGCATCACCACCTTTTCATACTTGGCATTTCTGCTAACACCAACAGGGAAGTGAAGAAGAAAGGGCTTTGCTGAAAGAGAACAGGGAAAGGCTGCTGCTGCTGCAGTTACTGACTATCCTACAGGAGCACTTTTTGGGGCAAATCATCTGGACAGGGCTTTTCAAACTGCTCAGTGCTTCAGAAAGAGATCAATGACCAAAACAAAACTAATATTGCCAGCAACCCAAAATCAGTATTTTTTGTTTACAGTAATATTACACCTCACCATACATCAGACCCCAAACTTGCAGACTTACCTCCTTATGGGGAACTCTAGGAGCACCCTTGGCACCAAGAAGATAATTTTGCCACTACCATACATTAATTTGCAGCAATTTCTCTCAAGCTCATAACTCTGATGCTTCTAAACCCACTGCTCTTACTAGAGTCTTCCTTCAAGCTAACATAGTCTCAGAGGGGATGCACTTCTACTTTTGCACTTCACAAACACCCCTAGAAGGTAAAGCTGAACTCTACAACCTTTGCACAAAGCCAAAATCCAAACTGGAGCCTACATGTTATGAAGATGATTGAAGTGCAAACACTTGTTCCTACTGAGAAGACTCCAAGAGATGGAATAAAAATGTCCTACATCAACTCAAAAGAGAAACTAAATACTCCAGCCAGGGAGCACATGGAAGTGTGAATCCAGCACATGGAAGTCAGAATCACCACTCACCTATGGTGATGGACAAGGCAAAGCCAGCAATGTTGAAAGAGGAGCAATAAGTGCTCTTCATATCAGTCAGAATCATGGCAACAGACTTGGGATGCTGGGGGAGACAGCACAGCCTGTTTCCCATCACACCCCACGCAACACATCTTATATTAATCCTTTCCATTTAAGGAGAAGGAAAGGTGCATGTTTCACTCCAGTCCACAGTTAAGGAGGATGAAGCTTGCAGCCCTAGGCCCCTCCTGCTCTCTCCAACCCAGCTCCCTCACCTGACTGTAAGATGCCTGGTTAAGTGCAAATATCACATACACACAGGCTTTTCTCCAGCCACTTTATCCAGATGACATTCCTGTTGTCTGTAGTTCTGGACCAGTGAACAGTATTTGCTTGGTGGGGCTTTTAAGACATCCCCTGCTGCACACTCCTATTTACCTTACACTGCCTGTGTTTGGACATGAGCCCCAGCTCCCCACTTGTACACACAACCAGCTCCTTTTAGCCCTGGTGCATTTAAAGTGATCATTTCATGCTTTCCCAGGGTGTTAGTTTAGCAAACACAGTGTGTTTGTCACTTAGCCACAGCACAAATCACAGCACACTGCTCACACTCGTTCCTTTCAGACGAGGAGATACAAGACTTGCCAAGAACCCAACAGATGGTGCTGGGCAGGCAGGAACTGCAGGGACAGGCTGCACCCCAGTCCCTCTGCAGAGCTAGAGACTCTCCCTTTGGGATGTCTGGGGGGAAAAAAAAAAAGTGTTTCTAGCTCCATCACGAAATAAAATAAGTTTAATAGCAGCAGCTGCATTGGAGAAGGTGGAGAGCGAGCCGGATGGGATGCCCTCCCACCACAATTCCTGAGGTTTTAAATACCCTGGTTTAGAGAAACTAAAAAGTTTTTAAAAAAAAAAAATTAAAAATATATTAAAAAAATCTCACAGTTTCCCCCACAATAAGAACGCTGGGGGAGGCAAAGAGGAAGAGAACATTTTGTTTCTATTCATTTTCAGGAATCTCGTTTCGGTTCCAACATTTTTTTTCCCCCAACCTTCAATTAATGCTAGCTATCAACATGAAGCAGCATTTGGACCCAAAAACATTGAAACTTTGCCATTTAGAAAAGGTCAAACAGTTTTCAAAACATTTTTGCCCAATATTTTTTCAGCAACTGAAATTCATCAAAGCCAACATCTCCTCACAGAATCCTTGTCTCAGACAGCTGGCATTTGCTGAGGCAGGATGCTTCTCAGGGGATCTCCTTGCCAGCCCAAGGGGCTGCTCCTTCCCTTTTGTCACCAGCCAGCCCATGCCTTCCACAGGCAGCCCATGCCTTCCACAGGCAGCCCATGCCTTCCACAGGCAGCCCATGCTATACTTGCAGACCTTGGTAAGTCACCCAGGCCCCAGTCCCAAGGATTAACCCACCTGGAGTACTGCGTCCAGTTCTGGAGCCCCTATTACAGGAGGGATGTGGACGTGCTGGAGCGTGTCCAGAGAAGGGCCAGGAGGATGAGCAGAGGGCTGGAGCACCTCTCCTATGAGGACAGACTGAAGGAGTTGGGGCTGTTCAGTCTGGACAAGAGAAGGCTCCAAGGTGACCTCATTGTGGCCTTCCAGTATCTGAAGGGGACCTACAGGAAGGCTGGGGAGGGACTTCTCAGGATCTCAGGTAGTGATAGGAGTAGGGGGAATGGAATGAAGCTGGAGGTGGGGAGATTCAGACTGGACGTGAGGAAGAGGTTCTTCACCATGAGAGTGGTGAAGCCCTGGAATGGGTTGTCCAGGGAGGTGGTTGAGGCCCCGTCCCTGGAGGTGTTTAAGACCAGGCTGGACGAGGCTCTGGCCAGGCTGATCTAGCGTGAGGTGTCCCTGCCCATGGCAGGGGTTGGAACTAGATGATCCTTGGGGTCCCTTCCGACCCTACACTGATTCTATGATTCTATGAAGTCAATCGAAGTCAGACACCAGGCCAGTGCTGGCACTTCTACAGGGTTCACAACATACCTCCCATCGCAGTGCCAGAACTGTGCATTTTGTATCTCACTTTCCTCACACAAAAAACAGTTACTAGGGAGAGGGCTAAGGATTGGTCTCTGCTTAACTTTAAGATATTCTCACTGTTAATACAGTGGTTTTCTTTGGCTAGGATCCAAACCTATCCCCATTTAGCTGAAGCTGATGCCTGCAGTAATAGCCCCTCTGCAGAATTACCTGCCTGGAACAACCCTCCTGACCTAAAACTACAGCTGAGTTTTCCACCTTCTTTGGAAGATCTTCTATCACAGTAGCACACAGTATCACAGTGTCACCAAGGTTGGAAGAGACCTCAAAGATCATCGAGTCCAACCTGTCACCACAGACCTCATGACTAGACCATGGCACCAAGTGCCACGTCCAATCCCCTCTTGAACACAAAGGCTGTCTTCTGCTCACAAAAGATTAATCCTCTTGAGATTCCACTTTCTACCATGGAGTAAGGATCCACTCTGAGAGAGAATGCTTATTTTGCACCAAGGCCTGAAAGCTGTCCTGAGGATCAGAGTTTATGTGGCACCTCTCCCTGCTGCCCATGAACCTACCATGAGCCCAGCAACTTGCAACCCCCAGACACCTGCTTACTCTTGGGTGGGATTGAATGGCAAATCAATGCATGCAGACAAGTTGCACTGCGAGGGCTTCCCAGGGGTAGGCATGATGTGCAACAGGGGTGCAGCCATCTTCTCAGCTATTGAAGGTGCTTCCATGGGTTGTGAGTGGAGCTGGATAGAGCCTGGCATGCAGTTGCTTCTGCTCTGACTCCATGCTCAGAGGTGTCTGGCTCACAGTCAGCTTCGTCTTTGCATAGAGGCAAGCTCAGGTTTGTCTATGCTCATCTGTGTAGACATGAGCAACATGCTGGGGCCAAAGTCACAATCTAGTCTGTAAAAACAGACTCCAGCAGAACAGAGCAGAGCAAACCACATCAATTAAAGGAGAAGAGACTGAAGCCTTCACCAGGAACTTACAGGGGGTTGAGTCAACAGGAATGCAGACATACACCTGCACTGCCAGTGTTGGCTGGCATGGGAAGCAGGAACATCATCAAACAGCAGCCACAGACTTTCCCAAAATTATGCAGGATTGTTAAAAACAAAACACAGCATTTCCATACCCTCTTCTCCACACACACTGTCTCTCCTCAAGCATGCTCATTTGGAAAACCAGAGCAATGCTGAGGGAGCACCTCCACATTTCAGCAGAAACTAAACACCGCCTCCTTCCCCAGAAACTTTCACAACCTGGGTCTGCAAACGCAGCTCTGTACCCCTGACACTGCCACAGAAGCCTCTTCCAAAACTACTCTTGCAAACACAGCCCCAAGGAGCGATTACAAAGGGGCAGGACTGGGGATTTGCAGGGTCATCACCCCCTCGTTGATACACAGACCCACAGCACTGTCCCCAGTTAAAGAAGCATTGAGTTAAGTCTTGCTCTGCAGCTCTGGAGCCTTCGTGCCAGACATCTACAGAAGAGCTGCCCGTTGAAGGCTTTTGGACTGTGCCAGTCACCACCGCCTCTAGGTGGGAAAAGCGTTGTGCAAGGAAGGCTTTCATCGAGGGCTTGTTTCCAGCAAACCCAGCTCTAACACAGAATGCCAGAGAGATTTCTCTCACAAATAAAGTGGTGCTGAACTCCTCTCAGAGCTCCAGCCAGTGAGTTGAAAAGGGCTGTGGCACAGTGCCCTCCCTAACTGTACCACCATGGTGGCCTCGCTCCAAAGGAGAGGCAGTCAGGCATAGACGGTTTGCTTTCAACCTGGAGAGATAAAAGCCAGCATTATACACTACAATAAACCAGGTTGGAACAGATCTTCAAGATCATCGCATCCAACCTATCAACCAATCCAACCCACCTAAACAACTAGACCATGGCACCAAGCACCCCATCAAGTCTCCTCCTGAACACCTCCAATGATGGGGACTCCACCACCTCCCTGGGCAGCCGATTCCAATGGCCAATCACTCTCTCTGTGTAGAACTTCTTCCTAACATCCAGTCTAAACCTTCCCTGGTGCAGCTTGAGACTGTGTCCTCTTGTTCTGGTGCTGGCTGCCTGGGAGAAGAGACCAACCATCCACCTGTCCACAACCTCCTTCCAGGTAGTTGTAGAGAGCAATAAGGTCACCCCTGAGTCTCCTCTTCTCCAAGCTAAGCAACCCCAGCTCCCTCAGCCGCTCCTTACAGGGCTTGTGTTCCAAACCCCTCACCAATTTCATCGCCCTTCTCTGGACACGTTCCAGCAAGTCAACATCCTTCCTAAACTGAGGGGCCCAGAACTAGAGTCCAGCATGATGGCAGCTGGAGAATCTGGGCAACACTAAAGTCACCTCTCTTTCCTTCAACAAAGACCCAAACAAGCCCTTCAAGGCCCCCAAAGCCCAAGTGTAGAATGGAATGCACAGGTTCTATCATCGCCGCTCTGTGCTTCAGCTGGGTGGTTCGTGCTACTGCGCAAACAACCTCCACGTCTAGTAGGGGGCAGCTTCCTGGTTGCAGCAATCCTCAATATTTTATCTGGGTAGGGAAACCAAAGACTTCATCCATATCCATTCTGCCTGACAATAGGAATTCTGCCAATCTGTTGGGTACCCAACAGTGGAACAGGAGATGGAAGGAAGAAGTGGAAATGTGAGGCTGGTGTTGGCCTCTTCTCCCAAGTAAGGATAGGACATGAGGAAACAGCCTCCAGCTGCTCTGGGGCAAGTTCAAGATGGATATTAGGAATAATTTATTCACTGAAAGTTTGTCAAGCCCAACAACAGGCTGCTCAGGGAGGTGGTTGAATCATCAGCCCTGGAGGTGTTTAAATGCCATGCAGATGTGGTGCTGAGGGCCATGGTTTAGCAGAGGACTTGGTAGTGTTGGGTTAATGGTTGGACTCGATGATCTTAAAGACTTTTTCCTGTCTGAATGATTCTATGATTCACACTGCTGTAGTAGGGGATGGGTGTTCCAGGCTGTTGCAGGAAAGTCACAACTCTTCTGTGACTTGAAAAACCAGCTTAAGGGCTTTTTCAAATGTCCAGTTCCTCCTTCAAGAGATCCATCTCTCAAAACTGGGTCCAAACTGTGCAAGGGCCCAAAAGGAACATCGATTCATAATCCCACTTTACAGTCTGGTTTTTTTC
This sequence comes from Picus viridis, assembly GCA_033816785.1. Lineage (NCBI taxonomy): Eukaryota > Metazoa > Chordata > Aves > Piciformes > Picidae > Picus > Picus viridis. The sequence goes on from CM066592.1 coordinate 5,359,400, forward strand.
CTGGTGAAATACTCCCTGCAGAAATAATATTTCCTGTCTTCTTACCTGAGTCCTCAGGAAACTCCACAGCAGCCAGAGGGGGAAAGAGTCAAGACCTTCTTGTAACAGATGCACAGCATAAGCAATCCAACAACTTTGTGGGTTTTCCCCTGAAGCGAGCTTAAGCATCTTTCAGCTGAAGCCATATGTGGCAAACATTACCTATAGTCTTAATCTCAGTTTCCTGAATGCTCCCAACAGTCCATGTTTATAAGCAGCACAGAACAATGCCCCGGACCTAAACTGCAGGGTGGATTTAGAGCTTAAAAAGTAATAAAATATAAATAAAAACAAAGAAGTTTTCCACTACAAAGGATGGCCAGAGCTCCATTTCCAAAACATGTGTGTCTACCAGTGATAAGCAGTAGTGATAGGACACCTAATCTCTCACATGCCAGTGTTCCACCATTCTTGAGCCTCTACTAGTCTTGCTTCCTTCCCCCTTGACTGCTGGGGAGCTTCTTGACAGCTCAGGTAGGATGATGAGAAATACTGTTTCTGCAGGGAGTTTGAGAGAGTGACCCAGTCCCAGTTCTTCTTTACATATTTTCACAAGATCCTGGAGCACAGGAGCTGGTTACTTCACACCCTTCATCCCCTGTGGTCAAACTAGCTGTTTTGAATGATGTTTTTGCCTCAGCAAAGGTAACAGCAACCCTTTTCTCAAGTCCAGCAAGTCCATGAGCAGTAAGAGTTAGGTGCAGGTCTGCAGTATGGGCATGCTGGCAGCACAACAGGCAGAACAGGGCCAGTCTGACACTCCTTGGCTCTGGCCAAGTCTGTTTGCCTTGGCTTGCTCACAAACCACAGGTGGAAAGGAAAGAAGCAAGAGAAGAGGGGAAAGAATTAATTTGGAATTGCTCCTGGATCCTGCATCTGCACCTCATGCTTGACAGGATGGGGCTGGACAGAGAGAATGATGATGTTTATCCAGCATGTTTATGCAGAGATGCTCTCTTCTGGGAAACATTCAATATGTGATACCACCCAAAAGTACCTGGCACCTGGAGACCTGCTAGGCTGGGCTGACACTCAGCTGCTCCTACACCAGATGGACACCAGTGTTTGTCTAGGTGGCACTGGCCAATTGCCTGGCATATAGCAACTGCAGATGGAGATGATTTATTTCTCTTCAGACTTAATCCCCTTTTGCCGCTGCTGTGAAATATTTCCCTCTCACCTGCTCAGGTAAGGAAGGTAAAGTGAAACTGAATGCAATGAAAGACTTAAGTCTGTGGCAAAACTAACGTTTATGAATTCTGCAAAGCAATTATCCAGTGTCCCACTCTCTCCCTGGCCAAACTTGCTTTCCTGGGAGGAATTTTGGGCAAGCTGTTGGGCTGGTTGGTTTTTTTCCACACATTCACACCTGAAGCCTCCTGCAGAAACAAGATTTCCAATACTGAGATGCAAAACACCATTTAACTGCTTTGACCCTCACACACACAAGGGACACCAGAATATTGTACAACCAACATCCAAACAGCTTCATAAAACACAACAGAGCCTCAGAAGGGGCAGAGATCCTGTGACACTGACAGCATTTCCCTCAACCTGCTTTACCCTTGGGAACTCTACCAGGTCTCATTCCTTGCAAACATCAAGATATGACTGCACACATTGTTTAGTGAGAAGAGTCTCCACTCAAGGAGTCTTCCTTCTCCTCTAACACTTGTTCCATGCTCTGCTGCACTAAAAACAACACCTGTCATGCAGGGTGACAAGTGCTCAGGCTGAAGAGCAAGAGTGGAGAGTAATTGGGAGCCAATTAGATGAACTTAAAAGAACAGATTCATCATCTTGGACATTCCCTTCTTGTACATTCCTCAACCAAACACAATTTGCCTTCCTTCCCAGGAAGTTATAAAGCCAAATACAGATTTCCTAGAAGAAAACCTACAGCTCAAAATTAGAATGTGCAGAACAGCCTCCACACAAGCATACATTACTGAGCCCTGCAGGCAGCAGACACCCCTGCCAGGCAGGGAATTAGAACCCTAAGGACCAAAATGCTTGTCCAGCTCTGCTCCTTGCAGGCAGAGCAACTTTGACAAGTCTTTGGTCTTCATTAGTCAAAAGCTGCTCTGGACTGGGCCAAATAAGACAGACTGTCACATTGATGATCTCAAAGGTCTTTTCCAACCTGGTTAATTCCATTCTATTCCATTCCATTCCATTCCATTCCATTCCATTCCATTCCATTCCATTCCATTCCATTCGGTCTTGGAGGCAGCCAAGCCAGAATTCAGAGGCTTCTGGCCCCATGGCTGGGTTTTATTAGAACACTAAAAAAGTACAGTCAGGACAAGATAACTGTAAATAGAGAAAAGACAGGCATGTCACTTGAGACTAATTCAATCAAAAGCTCAGAAGTACTTCTCTTTCCACTGTCTAATTCCTCCCAGGACGAGTGCTGCTCTCTACCTTATTCCTGCAATTTCTGCTGAGCTCCTGAGCCACACAAACCCCACAGGTTTTTCTAGGACAAGTTTTTCATCTGTCCTCTCTACAGCTCAGTGGCCAGTCTATGTCCCACAGCCAAGAGGCTCTTCGGTGTTCAGAGGGCTGCAGATACATTGACTCCTACACACCTGCCTGGTGCTCCGCACTCTCAGGCAGCTCAGCATCCACCAACACTCCTGGGACAGCAGCAGTCTAGGGTTCAGTGCAGTCAGGAGCACACCAGTGAGTGTGCCCTCATCCCAGACCTACTCTCTACCTAGGTACTGGGGCATTTTATCACAAGCTAGCAACACCGTGAGGCAGGGCTGGCAGCAGGCAGGTAGAGACCTCAGTGCACCAGCATGCCTCATACTTTCCCTTCTGCTTTACTGCTGCTGTCCTGAGCTGTCCCTGCATCCCACTCAGGTCACCTCTCCCTGAGTAGGAACACCATTCAAGCATCAAAGGAGTGAGTGTGTTCACATTCAGGAGGAATTCAGAGGCTAAAAAGGATTTAGGGTAGCAAAGGGCTTTTTCCCTATCCTCAGAGTTGTGAGCCACAGCTGGGTTCCAGGATTACAGCACCAAGACTTTGACCTATTGTTCTATAGTGCAGCAACACTACTTGTGAGGCTCCTGACTTAGTCAGCAAGTGATGCTGGGGTACAGCCTGGCAGGAATTTCCTGAGGTTTCTCAAAGTGCTGATTCACTCAGGTCTAATCTAGCTTTGAGAACCAGTTCCAGCAATCTCCCAGTTTAACATTTTGGGAGGGGGAGGAGGAGGCATTTTGGAAGGGGCTAGATATGTTCTTGTTTTAGAAAGTTTGGGTACCTTATGTGCCTTTTCTGCTGGCGCCAACCACTTTGGGTTGCGTTAATTACCAGGAAACAGAAAACTACAGCAAAACTCGTTCCAGTTTGGGGAGACAACACTGAACAACAACAACAACAAAAATCTCAGAAAAAAATACTGCAGCCTGAGAAAGCTTCCTCTTCTCTTCAGATCCAAAAATGAAAATGAGACTGCATGAACATTTGTAGTTCCCAGCGAGACTGACTCTTTCCAGCAAAACCAGAAGTTTCAGAAGTACCTACATTCATGTGCTGAAACATGAAATGACAGAGGAGACAAAGAAAGGTAGGGAAATAAGGCTTTGAATTTCCTAAGCAGTTGCATGCGTTGTTTAAGTCCAAATCTAACTTGGCTGCTCCCAGACCAAGTGGTTACATTTTGGGTTGAAGCTGAGATGCTGTGTCAGAGGCCAGCCAAAGATTTGATCTCTTTGAGCAATTTGCTGGTGGCACCTGTTGGAATATGGGAATAGCCTTGGGGCTGCTCTAACTTTGTGTGGTTGCTGTGGTCTTGACTGAGGGATTAGGACAACACAAAACCATGGTTCAACCCAGTGAAGGCAATGTTCGAGGAGCAGCAATTTCAGTCTGCGTCATCAGCAGGAGGAACAATGGTGCAACAGCCTCTCCCTGCACTTCTCTCTGCAGGGCAGATAAAGCTAGCTTTAAAAATTCCCACAGGAGCCTTAATGGCCTTGTTACACTGGACAGTCTGGCTTTTGTGGCTGTGATTTCCAAACAGGTCCATCCTTAACCACCAGCAGCTGATTTCCAAAGGAGCATAGCAGGAAATAAGAACAAGTAGCAAAAGAGGAAGGTATAGAAAGAGATGGAGATTGGAAGAGAAAGACAGAAGCCACCAAACCAGCTCAACTTTGCTCAAGTTATAATGAAGATAAAACTTGGAAAATAAGCATGGAAGAATCTGACAGTCAAGAGAGATGGAAGAAGGGCTGCTTCTGCCATTAAGATCTGGATCAGAGTCCTGTTTCTCCCTATGTGTTCTGGGCAAGCTATTATTATTTTTGTCTCTGCCTCCTCCCCAAATAATCTAGTTATGCCCCTGTCTCAGTGGGCTGAGACTGCTTGATCTCCATCCCAGTGCATGATCTCCATCCCAGTGCAAACCAGAGATGCTGGCATTGCAAGGGAGTGGGTACCAAGAAACCCAACACTCCAGGATGCACTGTCGTTGGTGTCGCCCTGCAGAAACCTCTCGACTTTGATTTCTGGCCCACGGCACGTGTGTCCCATCCAGCAAAATCCTGATTAGAAAAGTAAATCTGGATAGCCTAGGTGGTTGGTAACTTCACACCAGGCTGTGATAAAGGTACTGGAAAATAAACATGTCAACAGAAGGTACAACTGGAACATACTTCAGTCTGCTGGTTATCTAGAGCTACCTCCACTAGGTAGGACCTTCAAGGGCCATTGTGCCCTTTCTGGCCCACAGCTGTCATATACTGATCCTACTCCACCCCATTAGTGAAGTACACCCATAGCCTCATAGAGCTGTGCCTGCCCAGGAGAGGAAACTTTCTAATACTGTGATTAATTGAACTACCAAGAAAGCAGAAGAAAACCAGCTAGGGTACTTTTCTGGCCCTTTCTCAGAGGTGCTGATGGAAGTTCTTCAATTTTTACCAGCTAAGGAATTCCTCTCAAATATTTATGCTAGACTGAAAGGAAAGCAGCACAGGAGAGATCTTTTAAGAAGAAAATACACTTTCAAAGTTCTGTGCTCAAAGCAATGATGGTGGCTGAGTCCTGCCACTCCCCTAAAACAAAAGCTTTGCTTACTGCTAGCAGATTTCCCCCTCTTTTTATGGGAACCATAAAAGTCAGCAAGCTATGGAAAAGTCCCCAGGTGGTGAGGGTCAAGGGGAGGTATTTCTCAGCAGGAATACCTAAACAACTTGAGTTTTTATTTGCTTGATTTAAACAAGTGAGCTCTGCATAAGATCAGGAAGCAAAACAACCTACCTCCACCTGCCCATAAATTGCAATAAGCTAATTAAGTAATAACATTTCTAATTCAACCACGTATGCAAAGGGAGACATTAATGAATTTTACATAACAAGCAAGCAAAGAACATTACTTGTCAGCCTCAGAAATTCATTAAATAGTCCTTTAAGAGGCACACTTCAAGTGCAGAGCACTGAAATGATAACAAAAACCTATTAAGAAGCTTGTTTGATTTGCTGGCACAACTGACACCCATACCAAGGTGTTTGTGCTAAGACAAAAATCTTTCTTTTGCAGTACAGCCAAGGAGACCACAGTCAAATCTATTCTTAAAGTATAAAGATAACTCTGTGACTAAGCAGCCAAATACCACACTGTGGAAAATCTCTACAAGCACTAAGGGAATTATGCATCTTTTCTGTAAAGGCCTAAATGAGATTTGCATGTGCTCCCGAGACGGCTGACTGACACAGTTTGACTCAGAGTCATGCCAGCGATATCTCTACATCACAGAGGAGGAGGATGGAAACAGCTCATCCTGGGCTGCTCACACCTAGAAGACAGCTCCTGAGGATCTTGTGAAACCAGCAAACCTCCCCCAAAGGGTGGGCTGGGCCAAGTCCAGTGGACTTCACACCACGCAGAAGTGGCTGAGAAGCAGGGAGACCTTGCGTCCCCCTAAGGCACATTGTAGCCCTGCTCTGAATCATGGCATGGTCCAGGCTGGAAGGGACCTCCACAGGTCATCCAGTCCGACCTCCCCCGCAGTCAGCAGGGACATCCCCAACTAGACCAGGCTGCCCAGGGCCTTGTCAAGCCTCACCTTGAATATCTCTAGGGAAAGGGCCTCAACCACCTCCCTGGGCAACCTGTTCCAGTGTTCCACCACCCTCATAGTGAAGAACTTCCTCCTGAAATCCAATCTAAATCTGCCCTTCTGTAGTTTGAAGCCTTTGCCCCTTGTCCTGTCACTGCAGGCCTTCATAAACAGTCTCTCTCCATCCTTCCTATAGGCCCCCTTCAAGTACTGGAAGGCTGCTCTGAGGGCTCCCCAGAGCCTCTGGTTCTGCAGGCTGAACACCCCCAGCTCCCTCAGCCTGTCCTCATAGCGGAGGTGCTCCAACCCCCTGATCATTTTCATAGCCCTCCCTTGGATCCTCTCCATCGGGTCTGTATCCTTCCTATACTGAGGGCTCCAGACCTGCACCCAGTACTCAGGTGAGGTCTCACCAGTGCGAAGTGGCCGAATCACCTCTCTGGATCTGCTGGCAACGCACAGCTTGATGCGGTTTTCTCTCCTACTTTTGTTGAATGAGCTGCAACGCACTGGAGCCTCATGCAGTAAGCGAGATTCCTCCTTTTGAGAGCAAGAGACACGTTAGGAGCGGCTTGTAGATGCGTCTGTAAAGCAGTGCTACCTGTGAAGCACGAGCTGCCGAGCAGCACGGCGCAGCCGTCGCTCGCTCAGCCGCCGCAGGGACAGAGCGCTAACTAGGTTCCAGTCAAGCCACCCACCTCCTCCATATGCTCTGCGAAAAACAAAATACCATTTGACACTCTTCACCAGAAACATTTCTGTTCCCATCCTGCCCTTCTCCCTGCAGCTTCTTTTTTCTTGTTGATCCACTACTTACAGCACATGTCTCTTAGCTCAGTTAAAACTTACTGCTTCATTATCGCCTCACCATTAGTTTGGGGATGTTTTATCACACCTGACCCACCAGCACTCAAGTCTATGCAGCGTTATCAGAACAGGCTGTGATTTATCACTGAAATAAGCCAGCTGAGCAAGTCAAACAGACCCAGGAACTTCAATTAAAAGCAGGGTGATCTCACCTTCTGCCCAGGGGCACAGAGAGCCAGTCATATGAAGTGGATCATAGAATCATAGAATCAGTCAGGGTTAGAAGGAACCACAAGGATCATCTAGTTCCAACCCCCCTGCCATGGGCTGGGACACCTCACACTAGATCAGGCTGGCCAGAGCCTCATCCAGCCCGGTCTTAAACACCTCCAGGGATGGGACCTCAACCACCTCCCTGGACAACCCATTCCAGGGCTTCACCACTCTCACAGATGTTGCTCTAGGTGAACCCATTTCCCCGTGTTCCTCTTTATCTTACGGGTGGGCCTGTGGTTCCCTCTGAAAACCATGAATTAGCTCAAGATGCACAACACTTCCTTGAGGAGACCTGACCAGTAACCATCTCTTGCTTTCACTCACATTTTTATTCTATTTGGAGGCACATCTAGTTTACCACCCAGGAATTGCACATTATCATGGTCCAAAAACATCCTCAGGGTACTTTTTCTTACGTAATGCCGACTTGCCAAGCTTATCTGCACACCAGTTCACACATCTTTCCATCCAAACCTCAGATGATTTGCTTTCAGACTGACCAAAGAGTATATCAGTTCCTTAAGTCTTCTGTGCTAGGATCTCACAATGAGACACACATTGCCACTATTTCCAGAGGAGAGCTAGATTCTACATGTCTAATGTAGTGGTGTAATGGGAAGCTCCACATCTTCTACTACAGCTAGGAGGGATTCCTGCATAATCCTACCTCTCACATTACTTGAAGATCTGTAGGATTGGAATGCTTTCCCTCAAATATGGATCCTGGCTTATACAAAAGGCAGGCTTCAGATGGGAAAAAGTTTTATGCCAAATCTTATATTTCCAGTGGCTCTGGAGTTGAAAGACTGCTGCTCTTATGTTAGACATCCCTCAGTCAGTGGTGTTTATCCTTCAGTGTATCTATACATTTAATAAATTAAGAGTAGCTATCAACTGTGATTGATACATCTTGGAGTAGGGAAAAATACCTTGGAGTAGGGAAAAAACCACTAGGAATAATGCTAAGATTGATAATGGGAAGGAAACGTCAGTCTTTATCATGATGAGATATGAACTCTGGGTTCACAGAATGGCTGGTTGAGCTCTGTACTTATCTATGAGATACAGTGTTGGCTTTTCCACTGACATTCCCATTGCTTCTTCAGACAGCTGGATCAGCTTGTCTTCTGCTGTAGTGACCTATTATTTATCAGCTCACTATCAAAGGATTTGCTGAAAGCTTATGCCACACACAAAAGGGTCAATATCCAGAAACGTCTGCATTCCTTCCATTATACCTAGGAGGTGAACTGAGTGTGGCACTTGGTCCTTGAAGTAACCTGAGCATGTGAGAGGCAAGCACTGTCTCACCTGTGAACTCCAGACACAAGGGTAAATTGATGACTATCATCACTTGCTTGATCCTGAGTAGGAAGTTAAATGTTTGCTTGCTCATGACACCCATCTCGTCCTGCTCTCCAGCTCTAGGGAACACAGAGCCTGCAGTGGTACTCAAGTGGGAGAAGCAGGTAGCTGAGACACCATGAGAAGCAGCTGCTTGCTGTGGTCTTTGTACTCAACTTTATTACCCTCATCACCAAAAAAAACCTACTCAAAGGCTTATCCTTTCAAGGTGATTTCTGAAGCTCCTGCCTAGCTGTACATAAAGGACCCATGAGGCAAATACATTCACAAATGGTCCTGACAAAATTGAAGGCTGAGGCCTGTCGAACGTGCAGCAGATGCAACAACTGAGCAGCCCGGGTGATTGCAGGAGAGAAGGAGCTGTGACTCGTTATCTAAAACAAGGCAAATATTGGCTAAGGCCTGCTGCTTTGAGACATTTATCTTCAGCCAGAACCAGACATGTGATCAGAAAATTATATTTGTTTCTGTCTTCCTCATCAGTCACTTAATGAAAAATAATTACAATGGATCAATCCTCTCGAACGTCTTGAACTTATCATCCCAAAGCCAAAACCCTCAGGCACACTGCTGCTGCTTTCCTCTTGCAAAAAGGTCACCTCTGAGCAGACAATCAGTCCTTCAGAACTGACTATTGGCAGAATAGTCCCTCACATCCCAGCCAGGGCCTCCTGCCCTGTGGGACAGCCCCACGAATGTTAAGAAGCTTTTATAGTTTTTGGAGGCCTGGAAGCTGAGCGAAAGCTTCGGTTGGTATCCTGAGAGGCATTAAGAAAAGTGTTCAGCAGGTCTAGGGAGGTTCTCCTTCCTCTCCACTCTGCCCTGGTGCATCCACACTTGCAATACTGTGTCTAGTTTTAGGCTCCCCAATTCAAGAGAGACAGGGATCTGGCAGAAAGAGTCCAACAGAGTGCTACAAGGATGATTGCAGGATTTGAACATTGCTGCAATGAAGAAAGACTGAGAGAACTGGGACTGTTTAGTCTGGAGAAGAGAAGGCTGAGAGGAGATCTTATCAATGTCTATAAATATTTGAGGGGTGGGTGTCAAGATCAAGGTGCCAGGCCCTTTTCAGTGGTGCCCAGCCACAGGACAAGGAAAAATGGGTACAATCTAGAACACAGGAGGTTCCACCTCAACATGAGGAGAGACTTCTTTACAGTGAGGGTGACAGAGCATTGGAACAGGCTGCCCAAAGAGGTTGTGGAGTCTCCTTCTCTGGAGGCTTTCAAAACCTACCTGGATGAATTCCTGTGTGACCTGCCCTAGGTGATGCTGCTTTGGCAGGGGGGTTGGACTCAACAATCTCTGTAGGTCCCTTCCAACCCCTCACATTCTGTGATACCTCAGGACATACTGATTGGAAAGAGACTGAAAAAAAGGGATGACATTTTATGTATCTACCAAACATCCTAGTATAAAAAATTGCATATTTCAAACCCTTCAACTTTCATTATTTTTCCTAAGAAAGCAGATATTTTTTTTATGAAATAGAAATTTTCACAGGAATTGATTTGTCCTGTTCCATCTGGGTGGGGAGCAACTACAGCATCCTACAACACTGAACAAGATGTGCTAGTAGAGCTATTAGTCCTTCAGCTCTCTGTCCTACAAGAAATCTCCCTGTTGAAGAGCTGAGCAGGCTGTTGAAACGCTCCCTTTTGGCACTGTGCAAGTCCACGGAAGCTACTGAAATGGAAATCAGGTTTTTGATTGTGCCTTTGTCAAACAAGGGGCGGGAAATGGGCTGAAGGGTGCAGGGGAAAGGGGGTGAATGCCTTGAGACCGCCTATAGCAGCCTATAGAGTATTCCCCCAGTGAAACACCATTTCAGGGGCATGGAAAACAGGGTCACAAAACAGAAATAGGGATGAGACTTCTTGGCAAGAAACCATATTTCTCAGGGTTTATGGGGAAAGGGTGTAATTTGGTTATTGTGAAAGAGCAAAGCAGTCTTACCTGTCTGGCCACCAGCCTCTGGAAAAAAATATGATGCTGCATCAAAATCCCCCCATGGTCTTTTTCAGCACATTTGTTTTCATCAAGAGTTTTGGGAAGCAAGGTGGTGTGGGGTTTGTCTCTTAAAGCTGCCCTGCTTGTTTGGATGTTTGCTCCACAATCAGTCAAAGCCATGAGCAGGGAAGCTAACGTTCTTTATCCATCATCACAAAGTAATTTGCTGTGCAGGACTTGCCTCTGAAGACAGAGAGGTCTTTATGCCTTTCCAAACTCTTGGGAGAGCTCTGAGCTTCACCTATAGAAAGGACAGTTTGGAATGCAAATAGCATAGCATAGCATAGCATAGCATAGCATAGCATAGCATAGCATAGCATAGCATAGCATAGCATTAGCATAGCATTAGCATAGCATTAGCATAGCATAGCCCAGCCCAGGTTGGAAGAGACCTTTGAGATCATCGAATCCAACCTGTCATCCAGCACCATCTAATCAACTAAACCATGGCACCAAGCACCCCATCCAGTCTCTTCCTAAACACCTCCAGGGATGGGGACCACCTCCCTGGGCAGCACATTCCAATGGGCAATCGCTCTTTCTATGAAGAACTTCTTCCTAACATGCAGCCTCTTTCAGGCTGGGGATTTCTCCCCTATAGCTTTTATCAGAATGCCATGAATTTTTTGTATCACTTTTTATCATTACTTCTCCATATATGCTGAGATGTTTCATTGCCACTGTGCCCTCAGAAGCCCCTGAGCGCACTGTTTCTCTACCCAGTCTCAAGCAAAACCAGTCTGGGACTATGTGCCCAGTGAAACTGTCACTACTTGATCCTGGCCCACAGCATAATGCCTTTGCCTAGGAGATAACTGCTCTGAGAACCAAATACATTTTCACCTCTGAAGCCCAGGAAACTCTGTCACTGTTAGACACACATGTGGAGTGGCTTTTTGCTGTTTCTTAATGTATCTAGAAAGTAATTTCTATTACAATGCTGACTGGTTTCACTCAAAGTTCCAATGGCATCTTCACCAGAGCTGGGCTTCTGGAAGATGAGAGGTGTTAAATATACGAGGTGTTGATGCATGCCATGCCATCCTGCCCCTAAGTGCAAAAACAGAGAAGCTGGTTGCTAGGCTTTTGTGTGTCACCAGAAGACTGCCTAGCCCTAAAACTGTACAAGAGCTTGAAATATATATAAATATATATATACATATCCTCCAAAAGCATGGTTCAGTACATCACCAATGACAGTGCACTCAGAGCTAATTGTACTGTTGAATTATGTTAACAGAGTTTCAAGGGAAACTTAGATTAAACTACAACTCTGTGAGCTAGGGACAGTGGCTCTGGCAAACATTCACTATCTGGAGCCTGCTTGTCTCCAGAGTTGTTTTTCTGTCCCTGGATCATCAGTAGATGAACTATTTTGTTTTCTCTTCTCCACCACTGAGATTCAAGTGGAGAAAACCATCAGGACTTGTAAATCTTGGCTTCCAAAAACTGATTTTGCCAACTCTGCTGAGCATAAAGGACACTTCAAGAGACTTGGGCACTTAGTGAAATCAGTGGCTGCAGTGTAAGACACAGCTGAGCACAGAAGGAGGAGAAAACTTCATTTTGAGCTGCTCTTCCCCAGGGCACTTTGGTTACCTTAAAATCTTTAGATCAAAAAGTGTGGAAGAACAGTGTGCCAGACAAAAGAGCAGAAGAAATGCAGAGCACAAATGGCTGGGAGTGCTGAAGGAAAAATCCTCCCTACTGTCCTGGAAGGCCCAGCACTTGCATACTGTAGAGGAAAGGGTGAAGTGCAGCTGTCCTGGACAACAGCTTCTAGGGAAGATGTTTTTTCTTGGCCTGGAGTTTGGCACAAGGAGATAGATGAAACATTCCTCAATCAGCCCCTGGAGGAGGAAAAGGAAAGCAAGAGATAGGAACAAGCTGTGGGCAATTTCAATTGCCTTAATTATTCAATTAACTTTACACCAGTGTGGGTGATGAGAAGATGGAGAATTCTGATAAAGAAGTGAACTCTTACTAGAGAATCCTCAGGACTTTTTGATGACTTGCCTGATAAAAGGACTGTACTGAAATGAAGACCAGAATCACTGCAGAAGCCTTTCAAGCACTGGGTTCAAGAAAGATGGCAACTAATGCTTGAGAAAGAGGTTTCCTAAGCTTGTAGGCTAGCCTTGCATGGGCTTTTCTGCTTGCCAGGTATTGTTACTCTTTTTAAAGTATTTTACTCCCCCATTGAGTGGGGTCAGATTGGGGTTCCTTACAGGCTGCACACAGAATAGAGTAGAATTAACCAGGCAGGAAAAGACCTTTGAGATCATCAAGTCCAACCTATCATCCAACACCACCTAATCAACTAAACCATGGCACAAAGCACCCCATCCAGTCTCTTCTTAAGCACTTCCAGTGATGGTGACTCCACCATCTCCCTGGGCAGCACATTCCCATGGCCAACCACTCTCTCTGTGAAGAATTTCTTCCTGACATCCAGCCTAAACCTCCCCTGGTGCAGCTTAAGACTGTGTCCTCTTGTTCTGTCACAGGTTGTCTGGCAGAAGAGACCAACCCCCACCTGGTTACAACCTCCCTTCAGGTAGTTGTAGACAGCAATAAGGTCTCCTCTACACCTCCTCTTCTCCAGGCTAAGCAGCCCCAGCTCCCTCAGCCTCTCCTCATAGGGCTGTGCTCCAACCCCTCCTCAGCTTTGTTGCCCTTCTCTGGACACATTCCAGCAACTCAACGTCTTTCCTAAGCTGAGGGGCCCAGAACTGGACACAATACACTCTAGTCCTCAAAGCCAGTGCACAGAACACTGCCCTCCTTTCAGGACAGTGACTGGGGAGAAGCAGCAACAGTGGATGGCTCTGGAGATTGTGCCAGCCTTCACCAGCCCAGCAGCCCAGGTGACAGGATGAGCCTAGCCATGGGTGAGTGAGCTGAGATGAGCTGCTTTGCAAAAAACTTGGGCAACCTTCACCTCTTGCAGTGCCTGGGACTGCCCACAAGCATCTAGCTTTCGGTCCCAGCTGCAGATGCCAGGAGGAGCTTGCACGCTGCTGGGAGGGAGGGTCGGTCAGCCTTCCTCTGCTCTCCTGTGTGGCAACCCTAGGCTCAAGTACATCTAAATAGGGTTATCTAAAATGCACATGAATAGGGCACTTGGAGCTCTTAGCTTTGTAAATAACTATTTATAAAGGCTTTTGAAATGCAGCGATTCTGTCGGCACTGCTGTATTCAGACTTTCCACCCTCTTTGTTTGTGCTCTGTTACAGAGCAACATAGAAGCAGCCATAAAGCTGTGCCCGAAGTAAAGCCTGGCATACCAGAGAGATGGTTTTGTGTCAGGCAAGGTCACCAGGTCATGGGGGGTTGACTCATCTATGCCAGAGGTGGGATGATTATTTTTTTGGGGCTTTGGGAAACTTGGTCACTTTGCAAGTGTGAGAAGGAAGAGAAGGGAGGACATACCTGACTTCTCTTATACATGGTAGTCTGAGAGACTGGCAGACCCCAAACAGTGTGAATCTGTGGGTCTGCTGTGTTTAAAGGCTAGGGCCAAGCTGTGAAGGCATTTCTCCAGGAAGGGTGTTTTTACACAACTCTGCCTTGGAGTCGTGCAGGATGCTGTCTGGAAGCAGCATCATTGGAGGTGTTCAGGAGGAGACTTGATAGGGTGCTTGGTGCCATGGTTTAGTTGATTAGGTGGTGTTGGATAATAGGTTGGACACGATGATCTTAAAGGTCTCTTCCAACCTGGTTTATTCCATTCCATTCCATTCCATTCCATTCCATTCCATTCCATTCCATTCCATTCCATTCCATTCCATTCCATTCCATTCCTCTGCAGGCTCCTGAGTTAAAGGTGACTGTGGGTAAACAAGTGATCTGGGTTTAGGGCTCTACCTTCCCATAAAGTTCTCAGCCCTTCCCCACATGCAGTTCTGTCTCTTTGGTGCTTGCCTTGGGACTTGCTCCAGCTGTTCAAGTAATAGGTCTGTTGTTCCTGGCTTCCTGTTCCTTCTCCAGGGTAATGGAAGATGAGAGCTTCTCTGACTGTACTTTTGTTAGAATTGCTTCAAGAAACTCTACAATTTTAGCTTATGCACACAGTCTTGAGGAGAGCAGCACTGGATGTTGCTGGTGGAGAGATAGGACACATGGTAGCAGGGAGTGCGGTGCAAGCCCCTGCCCAAACACATCACTACTGGGTGAATCCTAACCTGTGAGGTTTTTGGGTAGCTGTTTGCCCAGAGGATGCTTAGGTTTGTAGGTTTGGGAAAAACCCTGCAGGCACAGGGGCCAGCTGGATAAGCTGTAAAGGAGATGGAGCTTTCAGCATGCAGGAATTGAGAGATGAGAAAATATTTGCCCTGCAGGAAGGTTTTGAGAAAAGGAAAAAAAGTTCTTTCTGCAGGTAGTTTCTTGTTCTCTCCTTGCAAAGCACTGGCTGTAAAGAAACCAGGATGGTAGGGGATGATAAGAGGTGGCTGCTCAGGTCAGAAGGGGAATTGCAAACGCAGGAATCCCAGTCTCACAGCACTAAAATCCAGGAGCACTGTAACAGGGCCAAATGGCAGAGAAGCACACAGCATTACTGGGATCTCCTTATTGCACTGAGATCTGTTAACCTGTGTGAAGACCCTGAGGCCGAAGAAGGCCTCGATCAGGACGCTCACCAGCATGAGGTGAGTTTGTAGTCTCCTCGTGCCCACCCATAAGATAAAAACCAAGGGGAAATGGGTTCACCTAGAGCAACATCCACCTCAGAGCAGAATTCCCTCAAAGGGCCAGCACCTGTTACAGTGACTCAGGACAGCCTAGTAAAGGAGAACATCACACCTGAGAGATGGTTAGCTATTTGAGAAGGCATGTTCTTAATTTCAGTTAGCAGGTGACAGGTGAAATCTTGCCAGAGTTCTCCATACATGTCAGTACATCAACTTGGAGATGACAGGGAGCTTAGATCCAGCTTGACCTGGTAGCATGCATCCAAGTTAATAAACACGTATTAAGAATCCATCTTTTCCCCTGTGACTCCACTGCAGACAGTCTAGCCTGCAGGAACAAGCTTTAACAAAGGACCTCTGCAGTGTGTGAACGACTGGAAATACCTTCCCAACACCAGAGCAGCTCCAATTCAGTCCCCATATCAGAAGCCAAATTTTAGGTAAGCTAGGGATAATTTTAGGACCTTATATATAATCAGATCAGGGTTGTGCTGCTTTACGTTCCGCTCGGGCAGAATAGTGGCAACGCTAACACAGACAAGATTGCAAATCTCCAAAGGCAGAAACAGCTTGATAAAGTGCAAGGCAAAAAAAGCAAACTGAGTTTAGGAGCAGGAACATACTCTGGTTTTTACAATAATTGAGTTATGCAACACCCATTCTCTGGGTAAGTGAATTACATGAATATGAAGGCAAATTTCCTCCAGCTTTGATTCAAGTCGTTCACATGTCCCCAGGTCCAGACTTCCAGTTTAAACCAGTCCCAAACCAAGGCACACTACAGCATTCTTCTGTGTCTTTGGGGAAACCACAAGTGCCTATTTTCTTCCCAATGAGATCCCTCAGCATTGATTTGTCTCCACAATTGTTGGAAAAGCTTCAGAAGACCATGGTGTGAGTTATTACTGCGACAAGTACCTGTGCCGTGTGAGCTGCACACAGTACATCCAATAAAGCTCCTCTGAGCTTACAGCATGCAGGCAAAAGAGAAGCTGCTGGGTCACCCAAGTTCCACCACTTGGGAAGAAACAAGAGAGCAGAGGCTCCCAGTGACACCACAGCCCCCTGACCCGTCAGTGGCAAATGGGGACCTCCAAAAGGTCACAGGCATCTCCCAGCCACCTCCAGAATCCCACTTACACTCTGCCCTCTGGGATACATAGCACACGTGAGAGGACTTTGCTGTCAGTCTCTGAAGGCTGGCTAGACCCTGCAACCCTCACTACCTGAAATCATGGGTGAAGTTAGGAGGCCCGTGGAAAAGGGGAAGAGTATGCTCTATCTGCCCTCAGCTTGAGACAAGCTTAGTAAGGAAAGAGAGGGGAGCAAGAGGGATTTTGTGTAAGCCAGAGGTGAATTAAGAGCACACATCACAGGGGAGAACAGGTTTCCTGGACTGCAAGTCCCATGCAGGCCTCTTTTTAAGTGCTAGTTCGCTCTGCACAACTGTCTCCATCTCCCCAAAACAGCAACGGCTGGCAGAAGCTGCCACATGCTTGCCTCTGTGTATTTACCTGCTCTCCAGGAGGATACAGGCAGCTGCTGTCAGGAACACCAAGCAAGCGGAATGACCTGGCGGTGCCTCTCTCAAGGAAACCTCTGCTCCCTCCCTTGAGGTAGCTGCCCTAGGGTAAGACATGCCAAATGTCTCCCATGGGACAATGCTGCAGCAATTCAATTTACATCACAATCTTATCAGTGAGGAGGCCTCTCCTCTTCACAGGTGGCCTCTTAACATGGCTCATGCCCTACCTAGAGGCTGCTCCCCACTCCCTGTCTCTCCTTTACCACCCCAACTTTCACAGCATTTTCTTCCCCTTTCTCATAAGATTTCTCTAACCCCAGCATTCTTTTCCCCTAGTCTCCTGTTCTTGGAGGAGCCTTTTTCTCCTGTCTGATGTTGATTGTTATTGTTTCTTCTCTGTAAATGCACCCACTGTGATCTTTGCTTCCACAGAGAGAGAAATAATAGGTTCCTCATACTTGTTATGGAACCTGTTTAGCAAGGATTCTGCAGAGGAGTGGATTCTCTTCCTGTCCTGGGAGGTTGTGGGCCCCACAGTACAGGCAGACTGCTGATCTCAGCAGAAAACACTAGAAGCTTAAAAAGCAAACAAGAAACAAAGTTCCAGATTCCCAAACATCCTTTCCTGGGGCTGGAGAAAAGCCCTTGCCTGGCTAGCCTGCTGGGTTAAGAACTACAACACATCCCACAGCTGGAATGCTAATTAGTACTACAACTAATGAACTGGTGAGAACCTGTTTACTACACTGGAGATTTGAAGAAAGGCACAGCTTTGATGCACAGTGCCAGCTTCCCCAGTGGGTAGACAGAATATCCCCAAAGCCACGTGTTCTTGTTTTGCTGTGCTACTAGGTGAGGAAGTGTTTCACATCAAGATGAGTCTTTCCAAGTGATCATCCCTCCAGAGACACTTCTCGAGGGCTGGGGATCAGCTAGGGCCAGTAATTCCCCACAGGATGAGGAATTGAGGGGGATAACTCAGCCAGCAGGGCAAGGCTCACCAGCCAGGGCTCCATCCCACAGGCCATAAGCAAGATCAGCAGACAAGCCTGGGGTTGGCAGCCAGGGTCAGCAGAGACCAGATGATGTGGGATAAGGCAGATCAAGCTGCAAAGTCAGAGTCAGCTTCAATGACAGTAACCAGAGGAGTCACAGTCCAGTAATGACCAGTCAGGTCCAATGCCAAACTGAGAAGTCAGTTCATGAGTCCGGATCCCAGTTCGTGGCCAGGCACAGCTGTATGGAGTGAGAGAGAGGTACACCTATATCATAGCTCAGCGAGCAGTTGAAAGTCATGGGCTGAGCTTAAATGGGTCCCCAAAGCCCATGAGCAGGAGAGTGAGTGGAAGCTCCAGGGCAGGCTCCTCAAGGCATTGAAGCCCTGTCAGGTACACTCAGGGCCCTGACACTTCATCCCTGCAGCCTTGGCCAGCGCTACAGCCTTGGCCAGCGCTACAGCCAGCCACCAGGAGAGAGAGCTGCAGGTCTCATACCAGCTAAGTACGAATGCTCATGCCAAGTAACTGGGGACCAGATCTTCTGCCTCTCTGCTTTTGCCCAGAGGTTACAGATGGATTTTGCCATTGCCCCCTTAGCTGCAAACTCCACATTCTTCACAACAGACAAAGTTTCCTTGTCTTCCTCCCTCAGAAATGAGAGATGATATTCCATGCTACAGAGCAGCCCGTGTTTAAGGTATTGAAAGAAGACACAGCAATAACCAGGAACTGCTTTCCTCTCCACATGCTGATGTGCCTTGGGGCAGAGAAAAGCAGCTGCAGGAGCAGGGTACCTCCCAGACCATGGGTACATCAGCACAGAGGCAAAGACAAACAAAGATGCAGGAAGTGATTATACCTTCAGATAACAGAGCTGCAAAGCTGAGTAAGCAATTGGTTACTTGAGTACATCCCTAAAGCGTGGGGCTTGCATAAGAGTCAGACAACCTAAACCAAACAACACAACAGTTGCAGTTGTTCCTTTCAGCAAGGACAGTTAAATTATCTCCTCTGATGGATACTGCAAAAGTAGAACATGTAGGGTAAGAGAATAGAATAGAATTAACCAGGTTGGAAGAGACCTTTGAGATCATCGAGTCCAACCTCTCATCCAACACCATCTAATCAACTAAACCATGACACCTAGTGCCCCATCCAGTCTCTTCTTGAACACCTCCAGGGATGGTGACTCCACCACCTCCCTGGGCAGCACATTCCAATGGGCAATCACTCCTTCTATAAAGAACTTCTTCCTAACACCAAGCCTAAACCTCCCCTGGTGCAGCTTGAGACTGTGTCCTCTTGTCCTGGTGCTGGTTGCCTGGGAGAAGAGACCAAGCCCCACCTGGCTACAACCTCCCTTCAGGTAGTTGTAGACAGCAAGAAGGTCTCCCCTGAGCCTCCTCTTCTCCGGCCTGAGCAACCCACAGAGTGACAGTAGTATTAGAGAGGCTGGAGACTGGCCAAGACACAAGTCCTCCCCAGCCCCCTTCATATTTGAGGAGATGTTCAGGGTTTCAGGAGCAGCACGGAACGCTCCTTTCCGGCTGATATTTAAGTCGGGCTTCAGCGCGCAGCCCAGAGCACGCTCCACAATAACTGCTTGTGTCCACTAATCAAAACCAGGAAAAGCTTTCCATGCTGCTGCTGAGTGTTATCCCTGCCACGGTACTCTCTGACCCTGTCTCAGAACATACAAGCTCACAATCAGAAAGATTTAATGAAAAGCATGCAATGGCCAGAGACCCTGCTGCCAGGGGAGGAGGGGAAGGGAGAGAAGGAGAGGCAAAATATATCAAATGGCTTATAGAGAAGAAGCATGTGCGCTTCCCAGCAGAGGATACAGTCCTTTAAGCCATCCCACTTGGGGAGCTTCCCTAACTCTGACACTTCCTTGAAGGCAAAAGATAAACAGATCGTGGGGCCAGTATAGGGGCTGTGCAGCTGCACAAGTCTCTTAGAAGGTCCCTTTTGTATTGCCTTGGCTTGTTCGTCAAGCTCAGAGGGAAGGTTAAGCTGAAGTCACCTGCTCCCTGATTCCCTGTGCATGCAGAATTGGCTGTACAAACACATTCTAGCTATCACAAAGGGACAGGCACGTTCTGCTAGGTATGGAATTGATGAAGTCAGTCTTTTTATAGTTAAGGATAAAGGGGAAAGACCTGCAGTTTTGCTTTCACAAAAACAGATTTGGGAATACACATTTCTTTGATGCAAGGTCTAGGTAGACTTGACATTAAGCTGTCCCTCAAAAATCCCTCTGAAGAGTTGTAAGGCCTGCTGCTACTAGAATTTGGAGAGACTTTGTCTTCCCATTCTGAGAAAACCAACATCCAGCATTGGTCCTTTGGGTTGCTTGTGCTCAAGAGCAAACAGAGCAATAAGACATGCCCGCACCTTCCAGCTCAGAGCTTCTTTTTCATCACCAGTCCTTACCCTTTTTTAGGGAAAGGAGAGAAAGAACACACAGAGCAGCATTCCTCTTTTACAGTCAGTTTTCCTTCCTTTGAAACCAAAGGGAACACTTAGAAAGTAAAACTAATGCTATGCTAAAAGCACAAGGATCCCCTTCTCAGAAGAGCAAAATGAGCGATTGTGACTCAGACCTGGGGCTGTAACTTCCTCATCCTATTACTCAAACCTTTGACCTCCAACATTTCCCCATTTCTCTAGGAGGGTGTCATAGGTCTGGCTGATCTCACAATCTGTTGCATCAATCTCAGAGATCTTAGCACTTTTCAGCTTTGCCAACTCAAAAGCATGCATAAGCAGTTCGGAATTTGAAAGTTTCACACTGTAATTGTGACTTTCTTTAACACAGAAGAGATTTGGGAGAGTGGTGAGGAGATGGCAGGGCAATGGCTGGGTGGAGAAGGCAGCGTCACGTTTGCAGACTACAGCCAAACATCCACCATAAGCTCCACAACAATCCACAGACTCCAGGGACCCCACGCCTTCAAGGCAGGCCAGGGAGGTTTCCCGGTAAGGGAAGACACTTCTTCCCACAGAGATGCATTTAGGTAAGTGGAAATGCATTTTATCACCTTGTGGTTAGCCTGGAGTTCACCAGGTGTTGAGAGGATCAACACATTCACAGCGCTGCGATGCTTTGATACTGGATTACGAGACTGACGACACCCTAAAGTTCAGCAAGTCAAAGGAAATAGTTGGGGGTTGTTTTATCCACCAAGATTAAAATAGGTAACAGGATTAGAGACACACAAAGCCAAACTCTAAAAAACTACAAATGAACATTTAGAGTAATGTTGGAGGTTTCTAACAGTTAGTAAGTTGTAGTAAGTATTTGAATAAAAACTCAACGAGTCAACCAGTTTTACTACAGCCTTTCACTGTAAGACTCTGCTTGTGGCACAGGGCACTTCAGGAGACTCACACTTCCTTTCATAGCCTACAGTCATTCAAGGATCACAGAGTTTCAAAAACACTAATCTCCCAAATCTCAGGTCAAAACAAGAAAGAGGCTGGACCTTCCAGTCACAAGATCACTCTCTGTTCTACCTCCTTCAGAAACACCAGCACCCCTCACGCAGGTGTCCCTGGCCTAGGCAGTGAATGCAGAGAGGTTACCACTGCCCACGGCTGTGGCTGAGGTCCTTGGTAATCTCTGGCCATGCCCATTCTCTCCCACCTGGTAAAACAGCTCCCAGTGGGTGCCTCTTCCAGCAAAAACGAGCTTATCTCACAGCTCTTATGTTTCCAGACTGGTCTGGAGACAACAAATTCACATAACCATAAGACAACAGCCAAGGCTGAACGTCACTGAGCAAGCTCTCAAGATAAAAGCCTTTGCAACTGGAAGGAAATCATATTGTGACATATGCTCACGTTGGGAGCTTTAATGAAAAAAGGCTAACAAGAATTCAAGAAAGGAACAGCAGTGGAAGGAGAAGCTTCTGACCAAACTGCTACCAAAAGAAATACTTCAGCAAGCCATGACCTCAGCATGAAGCCTCTTCATAAATCAACCTCTGTCTCACATCTGGGTATAAACTCCCACTCCACGTTAATACAGACATACCAAGGCACTGAACATGCACAGCTTACAACTGGCTTTGATTGCCAGCCACCAGCTCAGAGTGACGTGTAAGGAAAACAGCACCAAGGAGAGGGGGAAAAGGATTGTTGCAGGCTAGCAATGTTTATTCTGATGAGCACTGAATGCCTTTAAAAAGGCTATTTTTACATTTATAGATTTTAAGAGGGCAGTAGGAATGTTCATATTGGTCTCCTGCCTCAAAACCTTCTTGAAATTCATCTGATGCCCCAAATTTCCTCTGGGACAGCAAGATACAGTGACAGAAGGAGCACTGTATCCCCTTGGCAAGTGGTGCCAACAGCTAAATAGTCATTTTAAAAACCATGTACCTTGTTTCTAGCTTACATTTATCTAACTTGAGCTTCTAGCTGCTGGCTCACATTATGCATTCATCTGGTTTTCATCCATACACAGGCATCACTTTACCCAGTGAAACTCACCCCTGCATTTAGGCTGACACAGTAAATGAGACTCAACAGGAAGAAAAGTACTCTGCACCCCGCTGCACGTGCAAGGATGCCACAGAATTCAGCCAATCGAGTCTAGAAGTAACATTTGCTTTGTAAGGCTCACTTATGGCTATAAAGATTCCACTCAGGACAAACATCATCCCCCTAGCAACCTGTTTCTGGAGCTTTCTGAACTGGTGGCCTGAAGCAGCCAGCCAGGCATGTAGCAGCTGACTCTTGAATTACTGCTGTCATCAGCCAGAGTTTGAATGTAAGGGAGTGCAAAGACAAGTGCCATCGAAGCTGCAGAGAAACCATTTTGTAACCATTTCCCAAGGAGAGCCCTTTGTGGGCAGAGGTAAGGACATGCATCCCCTAGCAGCTCTACACTGCTGTCATCCCAAAGCCTGAACTTGCTGCTTAGTGCTGTGTTGGAGAAATGAAGGCAGATTTACCACTTACCTAAGGGTCTGGGACAAGCCTGAACAGCAACCGGCTTCTCCAGCTGAGGAGTCTCTTGTCCCATGACACAGGTTTTCCAAAGGCTGGTGCAGGGCACAACAGAACCAGCTGAGACCAAACTGTAAATCAAGAATTTTGAGAATGTAAGTGAGAGTCCCATGGGACTTGCAAGGGCATAAAAGAGGCAGAAAAGGAGAACCCAGATCTCTCTGTGAACTGCAGCACCATGGTTTGTCTCCAGGACAGCAGTGCTGCTCGCAATCACGGTGGGTAACCAAATCTGCAACAGCAGCATCACAAACAGCCTGGCACCCCACACAGCAACAGCACAATGGAGGAAGCAGCCAGCACAGCCAAGCAGCACCAACTGGCATTATCTTAACAGGAAAGGCTGTAACATGTGTCAGAGCTGCTTTCTGCATGGTTCATTCATTCCTTTCACAAAGGCAAGAGCACCTGGAGCAGGTGAGAGCAGACAGCTCTGGCCAGCGCCTGCCCAAAAGGCTCCTGGAGCTCCATATCAGCACCCTGAAGCAGCAGCTCCACAGCAGACCCTTGGACAGTGGCAAAGGAGTGCTACAGTCTTAGAAAAACAGCTGCCAGGGTTTGCTGTCCCAGTCACAGCCTCCAACACAAGCCATGTTGGCAAGAAGAGGTTTGGCAAAGGGAGCACGCCTGAGTGTTGAGATTATAAATTTCCCCGCTCTGGGCCAGAGGGAAAGCAAAGAGCAAAAAAGAACCAGCCCACGACAGTGAGCTCTGCAGTTAGATCAAGCAAATCTGTTTTCCTTGTGTCTGCTGTCAAAATCTGGGGGATTTTTTCCTGACAGTGGAACTTGTATGTCAGATATAGGCAGCACGTTTCTCCTGTGCCAATTGGTCTCTCCCAAATGACAGTCTCTCTTTTTAACTCCAGGTACTTCTTAGTGCAGAAGAGGTTCTGGACAGGACCAACTCTTGGATAGCTGGGACTCCCCCGCTTCCAAGCTCTGGAGTCAAGACAAAGTCAGTCCTCCAGGTAGACTGTGCGTCAGAGCCTAGGAAAATTCCTGCTTTCCACTCTGCTTGAGGCAAGCACACACACATCTTCCAGATGCAGCTGTAAAATCCAGCAAACCTGCTCTAGTCAGGGCTGGGGATTAGCAGGCACAGGAAAAAGGCTGAAACCTGACTCCAAAGCTCCAGCCCTGACTTGGCCCAAGTATTCCCCTTTACATACCACAAGACGTTTTCTTCCCCCTCACCTGCATGCAGAGCCCTCAGCCACCAGGTCACCAAGCAGTACTCACCAACTTAGCCAACCTGGCACCCCATGGTTCCTGGCCCACTAGGACAGAAAACCTGTGACAGTCCAAGCTCCTGCAGGAAGCATGACAAGGTGCTAAGAAAATAATTCAAGTTCTTGGGGGCTTACAAGTTCTTGGGGCTGAAACAGCTGCTTTTGTAGCTGGATGGGGTTCTTGGCTGGCACTCAGGTCTCACTACAAGTCATCTCTGCAAGATGCTCCATTGACTTCCTCTTCCCTACCAAGTCCATGCAAGACAGGAAAGAAGCTGTGATTAAACATACATGACAGGGCCTGGCCAAAACACACAATCCAAATTCCCAAAGTACAAGACAAATATAAGCATCACAAAGGTACAAACATAATATGAGCTTAAGTCTAGTGTGAGCCCTCTGTAAAAGTGATCTGAACAGCGAGCTGCACCTTCCAGCCTGGCAGATTCCATAAAAACAAGGTCTGCAACACAGCAGATCTCAGGAAGAAAGACAGGAGGCACCAAGGATTTAGAGAGAGACTTTATGGAGATTCAGCATCACCTTGAGTGACACAGACCCACTAAAAATGGTGCTTGGTTCACTGACACAAAATGAAGGAGCTGCCTGAGTCCCAGCCTAGTTCTGCTCAACTAGAGCTATGAGACTTCAGCTCTTTGGTTGGGAAAGGTGAAATTAAACAATACCTGTCTGAATTGTCTTCTCCCTGAGACAGGCACCCAGTGGCCCTTAACACCATTAGAGCACCCAAAGTCTGGCTGACACTATCAGTGTACCTCCAGCTGTACCTGCTATAGGTGAGCCAACAGCAGATTAAAGATGGAATAAAAGAGTGAAGCAATATTGCCCAGCCATAGCCAGATGGATGTTACTTTCTTAGTGTTCCCAAAATAGTCCTCTGGAGTCCCAGCACAATACTACAAACACTAGATTCCTTTTGTAAGATTGACAAATTTAAAGGCTGCCTTCCACTTATGAAGGATTTAAAATAATACCTACTAGTAAAGCCCTCAAGTGTGAAAATCTCAAGCATTTAAGTATAACTTGCTTCTCACAGATCCCTCCTCTGCTCAGGAGGAGCCCAAGACTTCAGTTACTGCACAGACACAACATGTCCCCTCACCACAGGGGAAATCCCATGAAATCCAGCTGCATTGTCAGCCCAGCAGGAAGCATACATCTCACAGGAAAGGCTAGTCTGGTGATGTTTCACAGGATCACAGAAGAGTCAGGCTTGGAAGGGACCCCAAGGATCATCTAGTTCCAACCCCCTGCCATGGGCAGGGACACCTCACACTAGATCAGGTTGCCCAGAACCACACCCAGCCTGGCCTTACAAACCTCCAGGGATGAGGCTTCCACCACCTCCCTGGGCAACCTGTTCCAGTATCTCACCACCCTTACAGTGAAGAAGTTCTTCCTGATGTTTAATCTAAATCTACCCTCCTCTAGCTGGGATCCATTCCCCCTAGTCCTATCACTACCTGACATCCTAAAAAGTCCCACACCAGCTTTCTTGTAGGCCCCCTTCAGATACTGGAAGGCCACAAGGAAGATCTCCTCAGAGCCTTCTCTTCACCAGACTGGACAGCCCTAACTCTCTCAGCCTGTCCTCATAGCAGAGAGGTGCTCCAGCCCTCTGGTCATCCTCGTGGCCCTTCTCTGGACACGTTCCAGGGTAGTTTTGCAGATCAGTGACACTTTTGGACCAAAGGCAAGGAAAAGCTGGCCTGCACCTCCAAAAGGTGGCTAAGTGGGAATTTTCTTCCAAAATGGTTAAAAAAAAAGAAAGAAGATGGACACTTCTTCTGAAGTTTCAGTTACTGGAGTCAGCAATGGGAAGTGTGCTTTTCTCCCGCAACCACTGCATTTCTTTTGGCAGTGGGGGAAAACCAACCCTGCTCTTCACCATACAGGCACATTTCCCCACTGCTGAACTCCCTCTGAAAAGGGAAAAACAAAATTTCTGCTGCCAGAGCAATGATTTTAACAAGCACAGCATTCACCATGAATAGGGAATATCAAAGCAACCAGCTCCACTTCATACAGTAGACACTTCTTCAGCAAACAACTGTCAGTGCCACAAGGACATTTTCTGCTGTGTTGGGGGCAGTGAGCTGTAGACAGCAGCTCAACCAACTCTAATCAAATGCTTTGCTGAACTGGTGTCTAAGCAAGGAAATGCTACATGAAGCCTGGAGCCATTGCATTTCCCATGAGACAGTGAAACAAGACCTTCCTCTCTCCTGTGACTCAGTGTCACAGGAGGCAAATTGCAGACAACTTCTGGCTGGCTGAAGCTGCAGCCATGGCACTGCAGGCAGGCAGGTTCCTCTGGATGTGTGCATGGAGATCAAATGGAAGAAGGATGGGAGACCTGCTGGAGAGGCCCCCTGTTGCAGCTGCTTCTGTTTCAAAGCCTGGCTAGTACCAGTTGTGCTGATGTCAAAGGGGAAGCAGGCATCTCTAGCCTGTGTTTCAGGCACAAAGAGTAGAAGGGAACAAACAAGAAAGAACAAATCAAAAGACTCAGAGCAAAGAGTGAGCTACAGGCTGGGACTAGAAACACACTCTGGGTCACAAGGAACAAGCAAAGCACACAAAACCCAAGCAATTACCTGCTGCAGAACAAGTGGCAGGATCAACTCACCCCATGCAACGTACAGATGCCTTGAGACACTGCAGGCTTCCTGTCACTCCATCCCGTTTCAGAGGCTTTGTTTCATGCCTGCGGCTCTCCTTAGCCTCCTGACTGATTCTGTCTAGCTAGGTCTCCTTTGTCCACATGCAGTGGGAGCACACTACTCAAGAGCAAAACACCTCATGCTCCTGAGAAACTTGCATTCCTCTCTAGCCACTAAAGCATCCCAAGCCAATGCGAACTGTTGGTTTCACGAAAGCAAATGAGAAGGGGAAGAAGGAAGATGGTTTCTAAAGCCAAATATTAGAAAGTCCTTGCATTCATGTCTAACAGCCTCTGGTTCAGTGCGAGCACATCAGAGCCCACAAGGATTACTAACTGCTTCTGCATGGGTTTGCTGCCCACGCCCATTCAGCAAAGGGTACCCACAGCTAAGGGAACATGTGTCATCTTCTTGCTTGCTTACTGGGAGCTCCTGCTTGGAAGCTCATAGCCAGAATACAAAGAACAGTTATTTCCAAATACTCCTTAGGTGGTTATTCACCCACTAGCAGTATTCCATGAGCATTATATCAGCAAGCACTGCCTGCACAGCAGAGGTGAAGGAATGGCGCAAAGACAAGCAGTTCACAGCCCATCTTAAAACAGGCCCCACTGCTGCGTAATATGGCCAAAGCATACAGCCAGCCTCTTCCTGAAAGCTTCCAGGGACAGACATCACAAGCTCCCCAGGCAATCTACTCATCACTTCTTAATCCTTTAGAATCATAGAATCAATAAGGTTGGAAAAGACCTCAAAGATCATCAAGTCCAACTTGTAACCCAAGACCTCATGACTACTAAACCATGGCACCAAGTGCCACGTCCAATCCCCTCTTGAACACCTCCAGAGATGGGGACTCCACCACCTCCCTGGGCAGCCCATTCCAGTGGCCAACAACTGTCTCTGTGAAGAACTTTCTCCTCACCTCCAGCCCAAACTTCCCCTGGCACAGCTTGAGATTGTGTCCTCTTGTTCTGCTGCTGGTTGCCTGGGAGAAGAGACCAGCCCCCACCTGGCTACAACCACCTTCAGGTAGTTGTAGAGAGCAATGAGGTCTCCCTGAGCCTCCTCTTCTCCAGGCTAAGCAACCCCAGCTCCCTCAGCCTCTCCTCACAGGGCTTGTGCTCGAGGCCTCTCCCCAGCCTCGTTGCCCTTCTCTGGACACGTTCAAGAGTCTCAATGTCCTTCTTAAATTGAGGGGCCCAGAGCTGGACACAGGACTCAAGGTGTGGCCTAACCAGTGCTGAGTACAGGGGTAAAATGACTTCCCTGCTCCTGCTGGCCACACTATTCTTGATGCAGGCTCATGTTCAGCTGGCTGTCAATCAGTACCCCCAGGTCCCTTTCTGTTTGGCAGCTCTCCAGCCACTCCAAACTGAGGTCATCACAGCCACAGTGGGTTTTTGTTCTGCTTAGTTACTTTTAGCAATTTTAGTTAGTTTTGTTCTGCTTAGGTACTACTTTACAAAGCCTTCCTCCTCCAAAGTTTCGTACTGTAACAGCCATAACAGCCTTTCTGAAAGCAGGGAGATGGAATGAAATGTCAGAAACAAAAAACCATGTGTGCAAGGAAACCCTGCCGATTCAATCCACCTCATGCAGCTGCAGCCTGGAGAACAGGCGGTAAAACCCTAGTTCTAGTGAGAGCTGCAAGAGTCTGACAGCCAGTTTAAGAGTTGCATCAGGTACTGAGCTGAGGAGGTGCAGGAACCTCAACCCCAAGATTTAGAGAACACAAACTGGATTAAAAAAATCCAGGCTGAAGCCCACTTCTTGTCCATGATGGAAAATAATTCCATGAAGGACTGTAAATTAAATTGCCACCAATTCTCACTGCAGGGCCATCTTCTGTGAACAGCTCTCAAAACACATTGGCACTGCTTGTTCTCCTCTCTTTCACTTTGGAAGCCTCCTCCAGCTGTGAGCTACTCACCTGCTTGTGTGCGTTCACACAGACAGTTTTAGCAGTGCCAAACAGGGACAAACTATGCTGGAAAGCATGGTCTCTACTTTTTCACTCATCAGAGAGGACTGTTGCAAATTGCAGAAGTTCAGACACCCCAGGGACCCACCTGTGAGGGAAAAGAAAGAGGCACCAGGAGTGAGCAAACCAGAGTGGCTGGCTTAATTGAACAGCTGACAGAAAGGCCAGTCTTGATCCCATTGTTCCTCTGCACACTGATGTTTCTGGCACTGGACATGCTTCCATGAGCCAGTTCAGATCACTGAACTGGCAGAAAACTAAGCAGAACAAAAACCCACTGTGGCAGTGATGACCTCAGCCATCTTCTATGGCTGCATCCACTTGAGTGCATGTGAAACTACTGCAATGATGTGTCAAAGCCAGGTATTCTGAGTTGAAGGAGCAAATTCTTCTTGAGAAACTCATTTAGTGCACGCTGAACTAACTTTGTTGGGCCTGTGTGCCACTAGCTCACCAGAAGTACAATAATTCTCTGAAGCTTTCCCCAGCTTTCTCCTTATCTATTGTAACAGGGTTTCATGTGATTTAGAACAATCCCTTTTATCTGTGCATGCCTAGCACAAAGGGATCCCATCTCTGATGGAAGTGCTTTGCACATCATGACAAACACCAGCAGCAAAAGCCATACCCTCCACTGAGCAGTCTTATCACTATGTAAAAGTGGTCACTCCTACCTCACTGCTGGATGAAGACATTTTCTTCCTCCTACACGAGGTAAGCAGCAGGATCTGTACGAGTCATGCTTCCTGCAAGGCAAAGCAGCAGCAATAAGGTCAGTGTCTGCTCCCTACAAGGAAGTCTAACAAGTCTAACAGAACAAGAGGACACAGTCTCAAGCTGCACCAGGGGAGGTTTAGGCTGGATGTTAGGAAGAAATTCTTCACAGAAAGAGAGATTGGCCATTGGAATGTGCTGCCCAGGGAGGTGGTGGAGTCACCATCACTGGGAGTGTTTAAGAGATGGCTGGATGAGGCACTTAGTGCCATGGTTTAGTTGATTAGATGGTGTTGGGTGTTAAGTTGGACTTGATCTCAAAGGTCTTTTCCAACCAGGTTAATTCTGTATTCTAACACTGCCTGGCTCACACACTAGGAACAACTGGAGCAACCCCAATGGGTGGGGGAAGAGATAGGGCTGTGAGGCAGCACAAGGAGATAACAGGAACAAACCAAAGGAATATGTGGATTCAGACTTGGGTTCCTAGAAATACTTTTTTTTCTTTTTCTGGTCTGCAGCAGCATGAAACATCCTTCAGATGACAGAAGCATTTCTAATACCCTGCAGCACCATTCAGAGTGCTTGGAGAGAACTGGCAGAGCGAGTCCTGCCTGCTTCCAGCCGCTCGCTTCTGCGAGGCACCTCTCACCCTTGGCTGCTGCACTGCCGGTCCCATCTGACCATCAGAGAGCTGAGTAATTCATTGGCTTTGACAGAAAGCAGTAAATTCACAGAAAAGATGTATGCAGCTATTCAAATTCCCCACACAGTTCTGGCAGTAAAACATCTGAGGGTTACAAACCCCCAGCTTTTCTGCAGCAGCCATTTTAAACTTGATGTTTTCAGTTGATGAGATTACTTGGAGACCGTGTATTGCCAACAGAACAGCAGCAAAGGGAGCTGGGGTTGCTTAGCCTGGAGAAGAGGAGGCTCAGGGCAGACCTTATTGCTCTCTACAACTACCTGAAAGGAGGTTGTAGCCAGGAGGGGGTTGGTCTCTTCTCCCAGGCAACCAGCAGCAGAACAAGAGGACACAGTCTCAAGCTGCACCAGGGAGGTTTAGGCTGGGTGTTAGGAAGAAATTCTTCACAGAGAGAGTGATTGCCCATTGGAATGGGCTGCCCAGGGAGATGGTGGAGTCACCATCACTAGAGATGTTTAGGAAGAGCCTGGATGGGGCACTTAGTGCCATGGTTTAGTTGATTAGATGGTGTTGGGTGATAGGTTGGACTTGATGATCTCAAAGGTCTTTTCCAACCTGGTTAATTCTATTCTATTCTATTCTATTCTATTCTATTCTATTCTATTCTATTTCTATTCTATTCTATTCTATTCTATTCGTTGTGACTAAATCACCTCTTCCTTATTTGCCACTCTTAAATGGGAGATTCCTGCCTTATCTTTCACTCTGGCCATCAAACTGCACTTCTGTTCTTCCTGTTTCAGCCCGCAGCCTGGGTAGCCCAAGAAGGGCAGGCCATGGCTTTCAAAGGGTTGGGTCAGTTCTCATTTTATCAACTCTGTGCTACTGGGGAAAGGAGTTATTAGCTGCCTTCTAACCTCACTGAGGAGGTGTCAAATCCACCTTTCTCCTGCTGAACCTGGCAGATCTTCCAGCAACAGCCAAATGTTTGCTCACTACATGGCCACACCAGTTCATACCACTCATGGCTGATGACTCTGTTAGAGATCACATTTACTGGTGCAGAGCAAGGCAGTTTGTTACAGTCCCTTTCCAGACAGGAGATAAGGGAGTCAGAAAACCTATGCAGTTGTCTCATGCAATAACTGAGTGTCCCAAGGATTTCTGTATCAAGGTTCCCCACGACTGAGCAGCTCTGCACCCTGACAGTAATGACCCCCACCCCAGGCAGTGAGAACTTCGTCTCTTCTTTGAATTTGTGTGTGGGGCTTTTCTAACAAGACCTTCACTTTGGCTGCTCCTGTGAAGGAGTAATCAGATTTCATTTCCCAGATAGTGCTTAGCTTCACAGATTAAAAAAAACACAAAACCTGGAGGTGTCTTTGAGTTCTCTCCACTTTGCCAAACCTGGCTGACATCTGCATGTGGGCAGCAATGATACAGGACCTCTTTTCTTCACAAACCAGACTCCAAAGGACAGCGAGTAGGTGTTTCTACTGACACACCTCCAAAGGCAGCTTAAAGAAGATCAGTCCTCACTCCCAACAGACCTTCCAAAAACTTACACAAAGAGGCAAAAGTCACACCTCTTGGCTCCCAAGACACTATTGATCCATTAGGCCCTGCTGTCCCTAACCTCTGGATGAAAAGCTCAACACACTCAAAAAGCTCAGGACGAAAAGCTCAACATGAGCTCTCAGTGTGCACTTGCAGCCTGGATTCTCCCCCTCTACTCAGCTCTGGTGAGACCCCACCTGGAGTACTGCATCCAGTTCTGGAGCCCCTATTCCAAGAGGGATCTGGAGGTGCTGGAAGGTGTCCAGAGAAGGGCCATGAGGATGAGCAGAGGGCTGGAGCACCTCTCCTGTGAGGACAGACTGAAGGAGTTGGGGCTGTTCAGTCCGGAGAAGAGAAGACTCCGAGGTGACCTCATTGTGGCCTTCCAGTATCTGAAGGGGGCTACAAAAAGGCTGGGGAGGGACTTCTCAGGATGTCGGGTAGTGATAGGAGTAGGGGGAATGGAATGAAGCTGGAGGTGGGGAGATTCAGACTGGACGTGAGGAAGAGGTTCTTCACCATGAGAGTGGTGAAGCCCTGGAATGGGTTGTCCAGGGAGGTAGTTGAGGCCCCGTCCCTGGAGGTGTTTAAGACCAGGCTGGATGAAGCTCTGGCCAGCCTGATCTAGTGTGAGGTGTCCCTGCCTATGGCAGGGGGTTGGAACTAGATGATCCTTGTGGTCCCTTCCAACCCTGACTGATTCTATGACAAAAGAATTTCTGGGTAAAAACAAGGACACTGCTGAGTCTTCCTCACAGTTTCATGTTAAAATGAGGAAGGCAGGCCAAGGTCAGAGCTGCGAGTAACCACAGTAGTACTTCAGCCATGATGGTACAACTAAAATGACAGGCTAGCCCCAAAGCTAATTAAGGAGGCTGAATCAAACTAGTTATGCTCCCTAAAGACATCCTGAAGCTTGTGGGCTTTTTTGGGGTTTGGTGGGTTTGGGTTTTTGGTGGTTTTTTTTTAAAGAATGGTCCACTCCTTCTGTAGGTATTTTTAATCCAGGGTGGACTGTGTCATCCTGGAACCGAGTCAAATGAAAATGAGAGATTTAAAGCACTTCACTCTCCCCCTGCTGCCCCTCTGCTCTGCATCAGTCATCACTTCTTGGTTTGCAAACGCTTAGTGGGATTTGCACGGGGCCAGTCAAATCAGGCTCCTCCATTTACTGCTATACAACAAATCTATTCCAGTAACAGGCTGCTCTCCTGCCAATGCCTTCTGTTTTCCAACTCATTTCATTTTCTTTAGTGACTTTCTTTCAGACAAGTGGATAACCAGAGCCTTGGGTCGACTCCACGTGGATTCTGCCTCTCAGCAGTGCCAGTTATTTCTTTGCAGAGATCCTGCTCACATAGGAAGCAGGTACAAAATCTCACCTCACCATACCAGGACCCAGTTTATTTGCTCCCGCTTCCACTCCCTTTTCAACATTAGTCAGCCCACAAACACTGCCTGCTTCTGTGCCCAGAGCTCTCCCTGGCTGCCTCCTCTGCCTTTCCTGCCAGGCTCTCCCCAGCTGATAGCCAAAGAAACCTGTCCACACCTATGCAGGCTGGGGCTGTGCCTTTGTTTTGGGCAGTGACTTGTGCTTGGGGTGGAGGCCACCATTGTTTCAGCTCCCTGATCCCACAAAGGAGCGTTAATAATTTCTTACAACTGCAGTAAAGGAAGGGTAGCAGTTACACCCAGCCCAGAACATTACACAGCAGTGGGGTTCTTGTTACCTGTCAAAAGGGGGGGTCTTCCTTTTGCTGTGGGAAGGTGGATGAGGTTGCACTGTCACTTAGGCAGAAGCCACTAACTTGAACAGTATTTCTGTCAAACACGTGGACTATCTTGATGCACAGACAGGATCATCCTGCCCTGAGGCAGGCATAACATCTCCTGGGACCATTCAGACCAGAAATCAGAGCTGGGCTCCCTCTCTCACATGCCACTGTGTCTTCCCTCACAAGGAAGAGACGCAGTGGTTAACACACCTAGCATCTCTAGCATTCAAACAAAGCAGTTTGACAGCACTCACAGAAAAATATGACTGCTGTGGAGAACAGGTGCTTTTTCACAAAAATTAGGTGACTCCTATTCAGCCCATGAAAAATATTTCCTGCAGAAAAGCTTCACAAGAGTCAGTGTGAAATCCTCTAATTTGTATCAAGAGGTACCCAGGTGCTCTCCAACTTCAAGAGTGCAATCACACACCAACCTCTTAGTTTCTTCAAGCAGCATATAAAGAACAAAACAGGGAACACACCCCTCCCCTGTAGCATAAAGGTTATGTAAAGAACTAAAATATTACAGCCAGAAGCCTTATTTTGCAAAAGATAATCTCATTTTTCATAGTCAGTGCAACACTAAAGCCACCCTCCCAAAACTCGCCCGTGCCAACGCTTGGGAACTTAAAGTGGAATTATCCCCAACAGAAAAGTGTCACTGCCCCAGCAAAAGAATGAGGAGTAGTGGAAAACATAAACAAGATGACACAAGTGGTGAAAAGCAAAAGAAGGTGGTTTAGACACATCCCATCTTGACATGTAGTGCTTCAGTAACCAGAGTGAGGAAATCAGCTTTCCTTTTAAGCAAGGGTGGGTCAGATACTTGGCTGGAATAAATCAGTGCTGTCCTGCTGCAATCAATGGATAGTTGCTGATTCACAGCAGCTGTGGGTCTGGCATGTGGTTTACTCCAGGCAGCAGCAGCGAAATCGAACTCTAAATTAAAATCATGCAGAGATGTTTTGATACAACATTGTTCAATACTAAGTACACCAGAACTGAACTAAGTTAAACCTAACCTAAAATGAGACAGACTACAGGGAATGCCTCCCTGCTGTAGTGTGGACTCAGAGGCTGGAAAGAATCACAGGACAATTTGATGAAATACTTTGATACATTCTCACTAATTAGTTTCTCCATTCTGGAATGAGGCCATTGGTGGTGTGAAGGTTTCAGGCTTTAACACATTGCCTCATGCTCACCAAGTGCTCAGCATAATTCCTGAAGCCAAAAGCATCAAGGATAAAAAGAGCAGCTATAGAGGAACTGGCAGGAAAGGTGACTGTACATAGTGATCCTCTCTCGCTAGCTCCCAATAGCACAAGTGGCCAGGGGAGCCTGTGGCTACGTGGGGCCTGAAGCCAGTGAGTCCTGCACAGCAGCCCACTACCAGTGGGACTGCTGCATCCAGCTGGAACTAAAGAATATTCTTCAGCTTCAGAGGTGGAAGGTGCACCCTGGGAACCCCTTGAGCACCACAGCAAACAGGCAGGGGAGGGGCAAACTCAATTGCAACCACTTGTGCAGCTCTGGAGTCACACAGCAGGACTTCTGCAGCCGTGCACCAAGCATGGAGCGATGCCTGCCACGTAGAGCACCCCTAGGCGCTTTCCTCCTGGAACACCCCCAGGCTCTCTCCTCCCGGGTGCCGCTCTCCCGGAACACCCCCAGGCGCTCTCCTCCCGCATGCCACTCTCCCGGAGCACCCCCAGACTCTCTCCTCCTGGGCGGCGCTCTCCCGGAACACCCCCAGGCGCTCTCCTCCCAGGCACTGCTCTCCCAGAGCACCCCCAGGTGCTCTCCTCCTGGGTGCCGCTCTCCCGGAGCACCCCCAGGCGCTCTCCTCCCGGGTGTCGCTCTCCCGGAACACCCCCAGGCGCTCTCCTCCCGGGTGCCGCTCTCCCGGAGCACCCCCAGGCGCTCTCCTCCCGGGCGGCGCTCTCCCGGAGCACCCCCAGGCGCTCCTCCTCCCGGGTGGCGCTCTCCCGGAACACCCCCAGGCGCTCTCCTCCCGGGTGTCGCTCTCCCGGAACACCCCCAGGCGCTCTCCTCCCGGGTGTCGCTCTCCCGGAACACCCCCAGGCGCTCTCCTCCCGGGTGTCGCTCTCCCGGAACACCCCCAGGCGCTCTCCTCCCGGGTGTCGCTCTCCCGGAACACCCCCAGGCGCTCTCCTCCCGGGCGGCGCTCTCCCGGAACACCCCCAGGCGCTCTCCTCCCGCATGCCACTCTCCCGGAGCACCCCCAGACTCTCTCCTCCTGGGCGGCGCTCTCCCGGAGCACCCCCAGGCGCTCTCCTCCCGGGCGGCGCTCTCCCGGAGCACCCCCAGGCGCTCTCCTCCCGGGCGGCGCTCTCCCGGAACACCCCCAGGCGCTCTCCTCCCAGGCACTGCTCTCCCAGAGCACCCCCAGGTGCTCTCCTCCTGGGTGCCGCTCTCCCGGAGCACCCCCAGGCGCTCTCCTCCCGGGTGCCGCTCTCCCGGAGCACCCCCAGGCGCTCTCCTCCCGGGTGCCGCTCTCCCGGAGCACCCCCAGGCGCTCTCCTCCCGGGCGGCGCTCTCCCGGAGCACCCCCAGGCGCTCTCCTCCCGGGCGGCGCTCTCCCGGAGCACCCCCAGGCGCTCTCCTCCCGGGCGGCGCTCTCCCGGAGCACCCCCAGGCGCTCTCCTCCCGGGCGGCGCTCTCCCGGAGCACCCCCAGGCGCTCTCCTCCCGGGCGGCGCTCTCCCGGAGCACCCCCAGGCGCTCTCCTCCCGGGCGGCGCTCTCCCGGAGCACCCCCAGGCGCTCTCCTCCCGGGCGGCGCTCTCCCGGAGCACCCTCAGGCGCTCTCCTCCCGGGCGGCGCTCTCCCGGAGCACCCTCAGGCGCTCTCCTCCCGGGCGGCGCTCTCCCGGAGCACCCTCAGGCGCTCTCCTCCCGGGCGGCGCTCTCCCGGAGCACCCTCAGGCGCTCTCCTCCCGGGCGGCGCTCTCCCGGAGC
Organism: Picus viridis; assembly: GCA_033816785.1. Lineage (NCBI taxonomy): Eukaryota > Metazoa > Chordata > Aves > Piciformes > Picidae > Picus > Picus viridis. Next base: position 5,395,778 of record CM066592.1, read on the forward strand.
ACCCTCAGGCGCTCTCCTCCCGGGCGGCGCTCTCCCGGAGCACCCTCAGGCGCTCTCCTCCCGGGCGCACCCTCAGGCGCTCTCCCGGAGCACCCTCGGAGGCGCTCTCCTCCCGGGCGGCGCTCTCCCGGAGCACCCTCAGGCGCTCTCCTCCCGGGCGGCGCTCTCCCGGAGCACCCTCAGGCGCTCTCCTCCCGGGCGGCGCTCTCCCGGAGCACCCCAGGCGCTCCTCCCGGGTGCCCTCCCAGGGCTCCCGGGCGGCTCTCCCGGAGCACCCTCAGGCGCTCTCCTCCCGGGCGGCGCTCTCCCGGAGCACCCTCAGGCGCTCTCCTCCCGGGCGGCGCTCTCCCGGAGCACCCCCAGGCGCTCTCCTCCCGGGTGCCGCTCTCCCGGAGCACCCCCAGGCGCTCTCCTCCCGGGTGTCGCTCTCCGGAACACCCCCAGGCGCTCTCCTCCCGGGCGGCGCTCTCCCGGAACACCCCCAGGCGCTCTCCTCCCGCATGCCACTCTCCCGGAGCACCCCCAGACTCTCTCCTCCTGGGCGGCGCTCTCCCGGAGCACCCCCAGGCGCTCTCCTCCCGGGCGGCGCTCTCCCGGAGCACCCCCAGGCGCTCTCCTCCCGGGGGCGCTCTCCCGGAACACCCCCAGGCGCTCTCCTCCCAGGCACTGCTCTCCCAGAGCACCCCAGGTGCTCTCCTCCTGGGGTGGCTCTCCCGGAGCACCCCCAGGCGCTCTCCCGGAGCGGAGCACCCCCAGGCGCTCTCCTCCCGGGTGCCGCTCTCCCCCGGAGCACCCCAGGCGCTCTCCTCCCGGGCGGCGCTCTCCCGGAGCACCCCAGGCGCTCTCCTCCCGGGCGGCGCTCTCCCGGAGCACCCCAGGCGCTCTCCTCCCGGGCGGCGCTCTCCCGGAGCACCCCCAGGCGCTCTCCTCCCGGGCGGCGCTCTCCCCGGAGCACCCCAGGCGCTCTCCTCCCGGGCGGCGCTCTCCCGGAGCACCCCCAGGCGCTCTCCTCCCGGGCGGCGCTCTCCCGGAGCACCCCAGGCGCTCTCCTCCCGGGCGGCGCTCTCCCGGAGCACCCCCAGGCGCTCCTCCTCCCGGGGCGGCGCTCTCCCGGAGCACCCCAGGCGCTCTCCTCCCGGGCGGCGCTCTCCCGGAGCACCCTCAGGCGCTCTCCTCCCGGGCGGCGCTCTCCCCGGAGCACCCTCAGGCGCTCTCCTCCCGGGCGGCGCTCTCCCGGAGCACCCTCAGGCGCTCTCCTCCCGGGCGGGCTCTCCCGGAGCGCTCTCTCCCGGAGCACCCTCAGGCGCTCTCCTCCCGGGCGGCGCTCTCCCGGAGCACCCTCGGGCGCTCTCCTCCCGGGCGGCGCTCTCCCGGAGCACCCTCAGGCGCTCTCCTCCCGGGCGGCGCTCTCCCGGAGCACCCTCAGGCGCTCTCCTCCCGGGCGGCGCTCTCCCGGAGCACCCTCAGGCGCTCTCCTCCCGGGCGGCGCTCTCCCGGAGCACCCCCCAGGCGCTCTCCTCCCCGGGCGGCGCTCTCCCGGAGCACCCTCAGGCGCTCTCCTCCCGCTCTCCCGGAACACCCCCGGCGCTCTCCCGGGGAGCTCTCCCGGAGCCCCCAGGCGCTCTCCTCCCGGGCGGCGCTCTCCCGGAGCACCCTCAGGCGCTCTCCTCCCGGGCGGCGCTCTCCCGGAGCCCCCAGGCGCTCTCCTCCCGGGCGGCGCTCTCCCGGAGCACCCTCAGGCGCTCTCCTCCCGGGCGGCGCTCTCCCGGAGCACCCTCAGGCACTCTCCTCCCGGGCGGCGCTCTCCCGGAGCACCCTCAGGCGCTCTCCTCCCGGGCGGCGCTCTCCCGGAGCACCCTCAGGCGCTCTCCTCCCGGGCGGCGCTCTCCCGGAACACCCCCAGGCGCTCTCCTCCCGGGTGCCGCTCTCCCGGAGCACCCCCAGGCGCTCTCCTCCCGGGCGGCGCTCTCCCGGAGCACCCTCAGGCGCTCTCCTCCCGGGCGGCGCTCTCCCGGAGCACCCCCAGGCGCTCTCCTCCCGGGCGGCGCTCTCCCGGAGCACCCCCAGGCACTCTCCTCCCGGGCGGCGCTCTCCCGGAGCACCCCCAGGCTCTCCTCCTCCCGGAGCACCCTCAGGCGCTCCTCCCGGGCACCCCCGGAGCACCCCCAGGCGCTCTCCTCCCAGGCACTGCTCTCCCGGAGCACCCCCAGGCACTCTCCTCCTGGGCAGCACTCTCCCAGAGCGTCCTCAGGCACTCTCCTCCCAGGCACTGCTCTCCCGGAGCACCCCAGGCGCTCTCCTCCCGCATGCCACTCTCCTGGAGCACCCCCAGGCGCTCTCCTCCTGGATGCCGCTCTCCTGGAGCACCCCTATGCGCTGCTCTCCCTCCTATATCTGTTCCACCACCATGGCAGTGACCCTGCTAGCAGCCTTGCCCTGTCTGGCCAAAGCCCACGTCCCACAGCCCTCAAGCAACCAGCCTGGGCTCGGCCTTGCCAGGCTCAGCAAGGCCGATGCTAACTCAGTGCTGAAGTGGGTGGCGCTTGGTGTCATGGTTCAGGCCTGAGAAATCTCCCCGGTGCACCGAGAACCACAGGGCTCCTTCCTAATTACACAGCAGAACACCGCATGATTCATGTCAGCAGCTCCTCAGCCCCCTCACCTCAGCCCTCGCCGGTGTGACACAACAAACCCAAGTGGAAGTGATTAGCAGGTTGCAGCCGCAGCTGCCTGCTCCCCAGCGCTGCTAACAAACAAGGCGCCGCGAAGGAGCAGGCGCTCGGAGGCCTGCTGGATCATGCTCTGCTGCCTTGCAACATCGGAAGTTACACTTGGAGACCCATAAGCTGGGCTGCTCCCGGATTTCCCAACAAAGGCTGGAGGAGGAGGACGGAGAATCCGGGCTCAGAACATCATACACGCATTTTTGTATTCCCAGGGGAGGTCTGAACATCAGAAGGAGGCTCTGGGGGTTGTTGTTTCTTCCCTCTTCTCTTTCCCTTTGGTGTGATTAGGTTTGGTGACTGGCTTACACAATTTTATCAGGTTGGGCCTGATGAATCACTCATCTTCAGCAAGCAACAGTGAGAGACTGCAGGCCAGGCAGGGTCTGTTTCAGTAACCAAAAACAGAAAGAAAAGAAAGAAAGGGAATTAAAAAAAAATAAAACAAACCACCAAGAGAGAGGGAATGGGGGCAGGGGGAAAAGAGACAGTGGGCCAGCAGCACTCATGGACAGCTTTCTGATGTCTGGGCTCAGACAACTAGCAGCACATTCATTTGTAAGAGTGCCAGACCTCCTAGGAAACCTAAAAAGGCTGCTGTTATTTATAAAGCTGGATGTAGCTGCTCTGCGTGCAAGACTAGCTCATTATATTTATAGGTACCTGTCCCATTCATCCACTTCGGGGCCCTCATTCCCATAATTCTAGGAGGCTTGCAGGATGTGCCTTCAAACAGTAAGAAACCTCTCCTTTCTGAGCAGGGCCATTTGGAAGTGCCTATCACTACTGCAGGGCTGAGCAGCACGTAGAGGTAAATACCCAAAAGCCCCACATTTATAGTATCATAGCATCAGTCAGGGTTGGAAGGGACCACAAGGATCATCTAGTTCTAACCCCCCTGCCATGGGCAGGGACACCCCACACTAGATCAGGCTGGCCAGAGCTTCATCCAGCCTGGTCTTAAACACCTCCAGGGACAGGGCCTCAACCACCTCCCTGGACAACCCATTCCAGGGCTTCACCATTCTCATGGTGAATAACTTCCTCCTCACATCTAGCCTGAATCTCCCCACCTCCAGCTTCATTCCATTCCTGACATCCTGAGAAGTCCCTCCCCAGCCTTCTTGTAGGCTCCCTTCAGATACTGGAAGGCCACAATGAGGTCACCTCGGAGCCTTCTCTTCTCCAGACTGAACAGCCCCAACTCCTTCAGTCTGTCCTCACAGGAGAGGTGCTCCAGCCCTCTGATCATCCTTGTGGCCCTTCACTGGACACCTTCCAGCACCTCCACATCCCTCTTGGAATAGGGGCTCCAGAACTGGACGCAGTACTCCAGGTGGGGTCTCACCAGAGCTGAGTAGAGGGGGAGAATCACCTCCCTTGACCTGCTGGTCACACTTCTCTTGATGCAGCCCAGGATCTGATTGGCTTTCCGGGCTGCAAGTGCACATTTCTGTCAGCGCACAGGAAGCCAGACTCAAGAACTTGTCTTCCACCTGGAGAGCACCAGGGTTTTGCATTCAATTTTTTAAAAGCTCCAAATGAAATCTTCACCACAAAAGTTTGATTTAAAGACAGTTTAAAACTGTCAGCTAGCTATGAGAGAGAAGATAGACTAGTCAGTCCAACCAGTTCTGACATCCTGGGCGTCCCAGGCCCTCTTAAGAAGGGAAAAACAAAATAAAAGAGACCCTCCTAGGTTTTATGCCTGAACTTCAAACAATCTGTGCATTAATCCAAATCAGAGCTCAGCTGCTCAGACACAAGGAACTTTGCAAACACGACCCTCTGGTGACACTGGGGATTTGGGCAAGCAAAGGCAGCTCCCTACAAATTGCACCGGGACGGGAAAAGCAGCAGAGTTGGCCTTTCCGGTTCGCAGGTGTTCACACACACAAGCACAACAGAGCCTTTCTGGTTTGGAAGTGCAAGACTTACTTCTCAACAACAAAAAACAAAGCCAAAGTAAAAATGGTGCACACAGCTTTTACCTCCTACAGAGATAAAACAGGCAAGATTCCATTCTAGAGATCAGATGGGCTCACTCCCGTCAACGATAAGCCTTGCCCAAGTGTAGATATAGGAACTGAGGCAAACTGCTGCTGCCACTTGCCCCCCATATGTTAGCAGACTTTCAAGAACCACCATACTCTACCAATCCCAAACCCAGATGTCTTAGGTGTTTAAATTTGTGCTCTGATTTTGAGTCCTGGTTACTGATTGCTAAAAAAAAGGGCACAACCCATTTTTGCTCCTTAATCTCTTAGAACGGTTCCCTCTCTCTCCCGAATGAAAAGTTATCCAGAGAAAAATGTTTGCCCCTTTTGCAATGTGTTTCAGGGGCTGATTATTTAACATTTGATGTGGCACGAGTTCAAATTCTTTGGGGGGAGGAGGGCAGGGAACCATAAAGGAAAAAGGGCTTCTGCAGCTTCCAGCATACCCAGCCCCCCATGTCTATCCAAGAAGAGTTAACAGTCCAAAGCTGAGAGAGAAAGAGACTGAGGACCAATGGGGCTGGGGCTGGAGGCAGGAGCTTTCACAGGTTAGCTGGAGTGTCTCTGATCCTGCACTATATCATAGATAGAATAGAATAAACCAAGTTGGAAGAGACCTTCAAGATCATCAAGTCCAACCTATTATCCAACACCACCCAATCAACTAAACCATGGCACCAAGCACCCTATCAAGTCTCCTCCTAAACACTTCCAGTGATGGTGACTCCACCACCTCCCCAGGCAGCCCATTCCAATGGGCAATCACTCTCTGTGTAGAATGTCCTCCTAACATACAGTCTGAACCTCCCCTGGTGCAGCTTGAGACTGTGTCCTCATGTTCTGGTGCTGGTTGCCTGGGAGAAGAGACCAACCCTTTCCTGGCCACAGCCTCCCTTCAGGTAGTTGTAGAGAGCAATAAGGTCTCCCCTCAGCCTCCTCTTCTCCAGACTAAGCAACCCCAGCTCCCTCAGTCTCTCCTCATAGGGCTTGTTTCCAAGCCCCTCACCAGCTTTGTTGCCCTTCTCTGGACATTCCAGCAAGTCCTAAACTGAGGGGCCCAGAACTGGACACAGTACTCAAGGTGTGACCTGACCAGTGCTGAGTACAGGGGCACAATGACCTCCCTGCTCCTGCTGGCCACACTGTTCATGATACAGGCCAGGATGCCATTGGCCCTCTTGGCCACCTGGGCACACTGCAGGCTCATGTTCAGCCTACCATTGACCAGTACACCCAGCTCCCTCTCTGCCACTATCCAGCCACTCTGACCCCATTGTGGCCAATGTGCAGAACCCGGCACTTGGATGTGTCAAACCTCATGCTGTTGGACTCTGCCCATCTGTCCAGCCTGTCAAGGTCCCTCTGCAAAGCCCCTCTACCCCTCTATCAGAGAGAGCAGGTGGCTCTGTATACAAGAGGTAGCCACACAAAAAAAACTGTAACCCAGATTTACATTTGTCTGTCAAAAGTCTTCATCTACATAATGCAGAATTTACTAACAAATAACAATCTCAAAAGATTCCCAACCAGTTCTACTGGGAACCTACACAAAGCAGCTTTGGGTTAAGGGTGTGAGAGGGATGGAGCAAAGCTGAGACAAAAGCTGCTTCCAGTGGCTGAGCTGAGTAAAACACGATACATACACAGCAACCCCAATTTTTTCCCCTTGCTGTTGCACACAGTATTTGCAAGGCATTCCACTGGCTCTGAACAGGCAGGATACTTTGTGAATGATTTACACACCTAGTTATGAAAGTCCAGGCCACAAACTGAAACAGAAGAAGGATTTTTAGCACATCCATTTCAGGGACAAAAAGGAAGCAGATAAATATATTTAGGCTCTTTTCTCTATGGTCTTCCATCCTCTGCTAGGATTAATAGCAGTTCACAGTTCACTCCTCTATGATGCATTATAGATTTTACTTGATCACTTCTGCCTTATAATCCATAACCAGGGATGAATTATGGGATGTACTTCACAAACCCTCCAGTCTCACTGTAAAGCAGTGAGGAATCCATATTCTCTGGTAGGTTATGGTCACAATCAGTTGACCTCAGAGGAATGAAATGCCACCATGTGTCCTTGGAGAACAGAAAGGCAACAGCTCTTCTGGAAAAAGATCAAGGCAAAATCCATGCAGAGATTATTTTGTTAGCCTAACCTGACCATCTCTCAGGTACCTTAGAATGTACCTGAGAGCTTCTCTAGCCAAAGACAGGGTCATGCTGTAGGGCTCAGCTGACTGGTAACAGGATGGCTACAGTGCACTACAATCCAGAGCTCAGATTCAGATGAAGTAAAGAGCAGCCTATAGCCACCATTACCTGAGGGCTGATCTGTGACCTGACAGCTATGGTTCAGCTTCTGGGAGACAGCCATACCTTCCCCATTTCAGCAGCAAATCAAGCCTGGAAGCTAATCAGCCCCTTCCATCTACTTCCCTTCAGTATGAACATACAATTCACATCGATGCGACGTGCAGGTGGGTTCCTGGGGTCGGTACTCAGGAAGCACAGGACCCTTTGGATGCCTGACTTCTGGTACTCCCTGGCCTTCTGTTCAGGTGCTTTTAGGGAGTTGGAGACTGGGATACAGCAAACATCAGACATCTAGCGTCTCTGTAGGTCACCTCCTGATCTCCAGATCTTCTTTGGGGTCCCCAAAGGCCAACTCTGTCTCCAAAGCAAGCAGAGATTTTCCAGGGATCTTCTTAAAACAGGAAACTTCCTCCTCTCTCTCCCTACCCCTATTCTTGAAGCAACACTGAACAGCTTCTGGTGTTGTGGTGGTACAGGCTGATGATAAGGGCGTACCTGGGCTCCCTTTGCAGAAGACTTCTGACACTGTTATCAGGACACTTCCAGTTCTGAGGTGTTACAAGAACACATCTCAAAAAACCCAACAACAAACAGAGAGAAAAACCCACACAACAGGAAAACAAACCAACAAGCAAAGAAAAACAACAACAACAAAACAAATCCCCAAGGGTTAGGGAGAAACATGCACCCCAACTTCTAACCAACACTGAGCTCTCATGAAAGTAAAACTAAACCACCAGAAATGAAAACTTCCATTTCTGGAGTCTGGGGAAGAAAGAGTAAAGAGAGAGAGAAGGAGCAGGGGCCTCAGATACCACCTTCTCCCACTCCCTGTGACATTTATCCATAAGGCAGCCAAGAGGGCCAATGGCATCCTGGCCTGCATCAGGAACAGTGTGGCCAGCAGGAGCAGGGAGATCATTCTGCCCTTGTACACTGCACTGGTTAGGCCACACCTTGAGTCCTGTGTCCAGTTCTGGGCCCCTCAGTTTAGGAAGGACGTTGTCTTGCTGGAACATGTCCAGAGAAGGGCAACGAAGTTGGTGAGGGGTTTGGAACATAAGCCCTATGAGGAGAGGCTGAGGGACATGGGGTTGCTTAGCCTGGAGAGGAGGAGGCTCAGGGCAGACCTTCTTGCTCTCCACAACTACCTTAAGGGAGGTTGTAGCCAGGAGGGGTTGGTCTCTTCTCCCAGGCAGCCAGCACCAGAACAAGAGGACACAGTCTCAGACTGCACCAGGGAAGGTTTAGGCTGGAGGTTAGGAGGAAGTTCTACACAGAGAGAGTGATTGCCCATTGGAATGTGCTGCCCAGGGAGGTGGTGGAGTCACCATCACTGGAGGTGTTCAGGAGGGGACTTGATAGGGTGATTGGTGCCATGGTTTAGTTGATTGGGTGGTGTTGGATGATAGGTTGGACACGATGATCTTGAAGGTCTCTTCTAACCTGATTTATTCTATTCTATTCTGAGTTTCCCTGTTAGGGTCCCAGAAAAGAGAGAGCTAAACAATGAGTGATAGAGACAATAGCTTCAGGAACATCCCAGAGTCTGACAGCTGCATTTACGATGCCATTTTGCATGTGTCTGGGAGACAAATCAGAGCCTGAGCCACAGAACCAAGGAAAGCAGTCAGATTCATGGACTATTTGTAATCCATAATAAATAAGAGTTTCCTAGTCTTATGGCAGTGGCAAAGTCAGAACACAATCTGATGGGGGGGAAAAAAAAAAGGCAATTATTATAAACACACACAAAAAGAAAGAAAACTATCACTAAATGCTCAGGGGAATGAGTGTCTGTTTAATGAAAGCCAAGCTTAGGCATTGCTGGCTTCTGAAAGCAGCCTGGTAAATATTTTTGTTTTCCAACAAGCAAAATAAATACTGGAAGGGATCCATGGTCCCTGCCACCACTCCAAATCCATCCACCCACCCCCTACCCCCCCCCCCCCATTTTTCAAAGCTGAGCAAAGGATAAAACCAGTAACCGGTTCCTGAATGTGCTGTGAGCCAGAGGTGGGCAGGGCAGTGCAGGACGGCCAGGAGCCCCTGCTGGACACTGGGGATTGCAATGAACGGGCAGCAAGAAGCAGAACCTGCTCCTGACAAACTAGATTGGGAAAGTGCCTGGAGATGGAGCTTATCATGCCACAACTTGAACCTCCCCAAGCAATTCACACACCCGTGTCTCTACATGAAAGCAATGAGATGGGAAGGAAGCACAGTCAGGGTTTGGCGCTGCTCAAACCCCATGCAATTACAAGCAAGGGTAAACATCTTATTCAAGGATGAGCAATCATCCCTCAAGGAAAAACCCTGGGGCTTCCAGCCCTCCCAGGAAGGTCATAAATGGGTACAGGAAACAAGAAGAGACTTGCACAAAGGGAAGGAGCTAAACCTTACTGCCCATGAGTAAAGAACAGCACAGACAGGCCAAGGTGCTCCAGCATCGTGCACACACCTGGGAAGCTGTGGCGTTACTGAACCTTTTGGTTTTGAACAAGGGCATTAAGTCTTTCCTTCAGTTATTCCTTCAGTCTTTCCAATAATTGCCCTAAAATCTCCAGCTTGGCAGAAGCACCTAATTCAGTGCTTCTGACAACAATCTTTCCTATGTGGCAGGAACAGGGGGCATCGTGAAGTTGGCAGCAGACAAGGGATCCTCAAACTGCACCCAAACTCTGGACAATCCTCCTTTAACACATCTACATGCCCACCACACGAGCTTCAACATCCCCACATCAAGGCCTGGGCTGAAAGAATAGCCTTTAAATCCATGTTTTACCTTCAGTGCCATCTGCTTAGTACAGCCATGTTTACAGCCTTTCCAGATGCCATTTCCCATTTGTTAAAGCCCAACAAGGTGAGCTCTACAGTGTCTGACCCAAGAAATTTGGCCTAAAGGTTTGCTTACTGGTAACTATTGAGAGTGCTTCTGCAACCTGTGGGGGCTTCCCAGGAGACAAGCACACTGTAGTCACAGCCCTGCCACCACCCCACACAACTGGGCAACTCTCAGCAGGCTATAAAGTCTTTCCTCTGTGAAGAAAGAGAGGGCATCATGAAGTTGGCAGCAGAGCTGTTCCTGAGAGATGCAGAGGATTCTGAAAATATTCCTACACTCTGGTCAGTTCTCCCTGAAAACACCTTCATGCCCATCACACAAGCTTCAGCAGACACCTCAAGAACTGGGGCAGGTATCATGTGTCAGCACACGATGGCCAGGTACCAAGCACCCTAAGGAAAAGTCCCTTGAACTCCTTCAGTGGGCTCAGGAAGGGGCAACTGACAGTTCATTTGTTGCCACAAGTGCTTGTTTCTCAGATCCTGGGGGTGGGTCAGTCAATGTTAGCTTAACTAATCTCCCTGAGAAACAAACAAACAATCAAACGAAAAAGCCACCACAACCAAAGACCAACCAAACCAACCGAAACACACAAAAATCCCCCACAACATAACAGTGAAACCATCTGGCTGCACAGTAACCACTCTTCCTGCTTGGGCTCAGAAGCCCACATGGCAGATTGTGAAGAGGCCATATCAAACAACCAAGTATACCATCAACATGGTCTTTGCTGCTGTCCTACAGCCCAAGTAACTGCTTGGGAAGTTGAGGCAGGCACCCAGCCAGCAGACGTTTCCTTCCTTTGCTCAGTGTCCTGCTGCATGGAGAATTCCTCATCCAAAAATGCATCTGGCAGCAAGAAGCCTCATGACCACGGTGGTCTGAGCCAGACTGGGGCACTCTAGAAAGAACACAAGAGCAGGTCCTTTCTAGCACACCCCTTTGGATGAAATCAAAGGGCCAGCCAGCTTTCACAGCTCTGGTCAAAAAGAGCAGGGCTGACAGTACTTTGGTGAACAGAGACAGCTGAGCTGCCTCCCAGCCCACCTACTTGTGCTTATCCTTGTCTGTGAGAGCTTTCTCTTCCTCTGCTCATTTCCTGACCTCTTAGGTAGAAGGAAGGATGAGTTTCTTGCTCTGCAGAGACAGTTTGACAGAAGCATTTGCAGCCTTCACAGTCCTGGGATGGTCATCACAATTCCTTGCCTCCGCCCCTCCCTGCACAGCCAAAGTCACTTACAAACCCCAAGCCAAGGTGTTGCCCTAGGATCACGCTGACAAGGATGATGAATAATTACCAGTAGTCACTCCAGCTGGTCCCTGTTCTCCCACCACTGCTATGTTCAGAGGTGGGGGAGGGGAAAGTGAGGGGAAACAAGCCTTTCCTGGGAGTTCTCCAGCTAAATTGAGTCAGCAGCTGTTTTGGAGGAAGTTCAAACTGGGTCCTTTAGAAATGCAACAGCATCCCTTATTTTGCTGGTTATATCCAGACATACAAAGGCTTTGTACAAACAACATTTCAGGGCAGTGATAAGACCATCAAAACCATTCATTAATAATGTTCATTAATAACAAGGCATCCAGGGCAAGCTTCTCCCTCACTAACCAAAGCATAGCCCATTACCTAAGCAGGCTCACACTTCTTATTTATTAATTTACTTTTTCCACTACTAATGCTATCAAAACCAAAGTGTCAGCTACAAACATTCCCTGAAGGAACCACAAACAATACTCCACCAAAACGGGCAGTGGACACAAACTGGAGCACAGGAAGTTCCACCTCAACATGAGGAAAAACTTCTTTCCTGTGAGGGTGATGGAACCCTTGAGCAGGCTGCCCAGACAGGTTGTGGAGTCTCCTTCTCCAGAGGCTTTCAAGACTCATCTGGATGTGCTCCTGTGTGACCGGCCCTAGGTGATCCTGCTTTGGCAGGTGGGGTTGGGCTCAATCTTCAGAGTTCCCTTCCAACCCTTAACATGAATGAATAGAATAGAATAGAATAGAATAGAATAGAATAGAATAGAATAGGCCAGACCAGACCTGACCATTGAGATCATCAAGTCCAACCTATCATCCCACACCATCCAATCAACTAAACCATGGCACCAAGCACCCCATCCATTCTGTGATCCTATGAAAATCTGGTAGGAGAGAGTTACAGCTCAGGGGCCATGTGCTTTCCCCAGCATCACAATGGAGGCAGACCACAGCAGCTGCCTGGACAACGTCATTACACACAGTTTGCAAAGATCTCCCCCCCAAATGGGTCTTTGGACAGGGCTCAGTTTGCAGGCTGAGTCAGAGAGGTGAAGAGCCTGCCGCATGCTCCTCCCCATGCCGCCTCCTGTGGTGGGGGAGCTGCACCTTTCTCTTTGGTTTTCACAGAGAACAGAGTTACACTCAGCAGGCACCAACAGGCAGAGCTTCATTTCGAGTATGCTTCTGTTGCTCAGTGCAGTACAACTGCAAGAACTGGAGGAAGGGGGGAAAAAAAGGCTTTGTGGTTAAGTATGAGTATGCTAACACGGTAAGAAATAAGGCTGAGAGGATGGCAGAGATAATTACTCTGCAAGCTGCATTTCCCTTTTGGACAGGAGATCATGAGATATCCTTTGCTATGTAGAAGCGTCTCCTAGCAGAGCAAAAGCAAAAGCTGGCAAAGGGTGAGCAAGTTGGAGATGCAGAAACCCACTGCCAACAGCCCCCAGCTTTCCTAGCAGTGGGAAGACAAAAACTGAGTTCTAGGAAAGCAATGAGTGCTTTTTCTCTTGGGCACTACCTGGCCACTCCTCAAGATCCTCAACCTGCACTGCTGCTGCCCCTGGGTTCTACAGGTGTCATAGATGTGTCCTGCTTAGTCCAAGGAGCCATGCAGAGTGAAGTGCAGTTTGCTGCCCTTCATGAAGTCTGGGCAGACAGAAGTGAGCTGCTTATGATGGGAAGCCACAGTAGACTCCAAGGGAAAAAAAATGTTTACTTTGAGGGTGCCAGAGCACTGGGAAAGGCTGCCCAGAGAGGCTGAAGGGTCTCCTTCTCTGAAGGGATTCAAAACACAGCTGGATGCAATCCTGGGCAACCTGCTCTGGGTGAAACTGCTTTAGCAGGGGGTTGGACTAGATGATCTCCAGAGGTCACTTCCAACCCCCATCACACTGTGATCCTGTAAAATGCAGATCAAGGCTGTTAGGAGAGGAGAAAGGAGAGGAGAAAGGAGAGGAGAAAGGAGAGGAGAAAGGAGAGGAGAAAGGAGAGGAGAAAGGAGAGGAGAAAGGAGAGGAGAAAGGAGAGGAGAAAGGAGAGGAGAAAGGAGAGGAGAAAGGAGAGGAGAAAGGAGAGGAGAAAGGAGAGAGAAAGGAGAGGAGAAAGGAGAGGAGAAAGGAGAGGAGAAAGGAGAGGAGAAAGGAGAGGAGAAAGGAGAGGAGAAAGGAGAGGAGAAAGGAGAGGAGAAAGGAGAGGAGAAAGGAGAGGAGAAAGGAGAGGAAGAAGCTGGAGGTGGGTCTGTAACTAGGCCAGCATCAATCTCTTATGTCACCTATAGCCTTGTTTTATGGAAAGAGTGTGGATAATAAACGGCGATTAAGGCAAGCGCAGGGGAAGAGGCAGTCTTGGGAAATTTATAGATAGGAGAGAAATCACGTTAATAGGAGATAATAGAGAGCTGCAAAACTGCTATAAAAAAGGCATTAGAAGAGCTCTGTAATTGGGGTTATTAGACACAACTACACCAGGTGGTTTTTCCCCCCTTTTTGGGTGCATGTCACCATGACGGATGTCACTTTCGATAGCGATAATAACAGTAAAATATCCATGTTAAAGCTGAGTAACATTAACTTTCATATTGGTGTAATTTACTGTGTTATGAGCTCCTATCATTCAGCAGCTAAAGACAAAATGTTCTTCCTCACAATGTCAATAACCATGCACACACTTTACAGGAAGAAGTGTTTCTTTAAGTATCTATTACACGTTAAATAATTCTTTTAAGTTTCCATTTCTTCTGACAGGAGAGACAAGGAGCAGGAGGCAGGGGTAAGCTATTCATAGCACTAACACACATCAGGAGCTGGATTTGCCATTACTCTGTCTGATGAAGTCATTCACAGCACTTCTCCAGCCACACATTACAAGAGATTGATTTGCTGCATGGGAAGGGGCAGAAAGGACTGGACAGTAGTTGCTCTTGAAAAAGCTACACACACATCAGTTTGATATTGAAGGTAACACTGAGGCACTCACTTGCCAAAAGGAGAAAGCCAGCCTGAACAATATTATGAGATTTAACACATCCAAGTGCCGGATTCTGCACATTGGCCACAACAACCCCAGGCAGTGCTACAGGCTGGGGTCAGAGTGGCTGGAGAGTGGCCAGGCAGAGAGGGACCTGGGGGTACTGGTTGATTGTAGGCTGAACATGAGCCTGCAGTGTGCCCAGGCAGCCAAGAAGGCCAATGGCATCCTGGCTTGCATCAGGAACAGTGTGGCCAGCAGGAGCAGGGAGGTCATTGTGCCCCTGTACACTGCATTGGTTAGGCCGCACCTTGAGTACTGTGTCCAGTTCTGGGCCCCTCAGTTTAGGAAGGATGTTGACTTGCTGGAACGTGTCCAGAGAAGGGCAACAAAGCTGGTGAGGGGTTTGGAACACAAGCCCTATGAGGAAAGGCTGAGGGAGCTGGGGTTGCTTAGCCTGGAGAAGAGGAGACTGAGGGGTGACCTTATTGCTCTCTACAACTACCTGAAGGGAGGTTGTAGCCAGGCAGAGGTTGGCCTCTTCTCCCAGGCATCCAGCACCAGAACAAGAGGACACAGTCTCAGGCTGCGCCAGGGCAGGTTTAGGCTGGATGTTAGGAAGAAGTTCTACACGGAGAGAGTGATTGCCCATTGGAATCGGCTACCCGTGGAGGTGGTGGAGTCACCTTCACTGGAGGTGTTCAGAAGACTTGATGGGGTGCTTGGCTGTATGGTCTAGTTGTTGGGTGGGTTGGATTGTTTGATGGGTTGGACGCAATGATCTTGAAGGTCTCTTCCAACCTGGTGTATTGTATTGTATTGTATTGTATTGTATTGTATATTCTCCAGTAGAGAATCTGCTTGCAGCACTGCACTGATTTACACAGTGGTTTGCTAAGGGCATGGTGTAGTCCCCATCC
The DNA here is from genome assembly GCA_033816785.1 of Picus viridis. Classification (NCBI taxonomy): domain Eukaryota; kingdom Metazoa; phylum Chordata; class Aves; order Piciformes; family Picidae; genus Picus; species Picus viridis. The sequence goes on from CM066592.1 coordinate 5,410,810, forward strand.
CTGAAGGCTGGAACAAAACTCTACCTGCTACAGCATTACAGCTGCAAGCACTTCAGGTGCTTAGAGTAATAAATAGAGCAAGTCAGGCTTCGAATTGTTTCATGCTGTTCTTCAACGTAGAAGCTAAATGACTGCTAAAGGAAGAACAAACTTGGCCATTCCCACAGTGGCACCGATAACACAAGCACAAGGTCAGGCTTAGGCTTCATGAGAAGCAGGCAAGAAGTTGGCTGATGGCAGAGCCACGTTCCAGCGTTGTGAGAGCTACGGTTTGCTCTCAGATGCCTCCCCATGCACCTCCATGCCCTTGGGCAAGTCACTCCTTTGACTGCTCTTTCCAAAACTGAATGCCTCCAGCTAAGCACTGTGATTATACAAGGACAAGCACAATGAAGCCTCGAGGCACTGGAGCAAGAATCCTTCCCTCTTCTAGATAAGCTAGTTCCAAGACGGTGTGGAGCCATAAAGCAAACCAAGCCACCCATATCAAGGGCAAAAGCACTCTTAGGGAATCTGCTTCAAAACTGCATGGAAGAAGGCCACTGTGATTTCATAACACAGAGCTGGCAGCTGGAGGCTGAGCTATAGCATATTGTAATAGTCAAATCACAACAGAAAGTGCTTTCCCTTCTTACTGCAAATCAGAGCACATATACAATACAGGCTTCTGCTTTTGCACAATCACTCTCGGCACCTCCTAGCCAAGAGCCCATGCCTGGTAACAATGAGAGAACCAAAGAGTTCCCTCCAGCTGCCTTTTTCCTGAGGGGTATGTAGGGCTCTGAACATGAAGAGTTGTGCTCACATTCGGTTTTGCTTGTAGAATCAACCACTCCACTTGCCTCCAAAATGCAGACCTTCCCATCAGCTCTCATAGCATGAATGCAAAAACCCCAAGCAAGGCTGTGTGTAGCACAAGGAACAGGCCCTGAGAAATGGAGTCAGCTCCCCGAAGCTGCACTTTCACATGGCAAATCACAGAATAGCTACGATGTTAAGAAAGGATTGGACCTCTCTGGTTTGCTTCCAAAACACTGCAGTGTGGCATTACTGAGTGCCATCCCACCCAAATGGAATTCCATCCTCCCTTCAAGCCCAAATGTTTTTCTTCTATGTGTTCAGCTGAGTAATTGAGGATTCAACTGTTTATGCCCTACTGTGTGCTGGGCTGGGGTTACCTTTTGAACTTCTCAACAGTAACTGCATTTGGCCAGAGTGACTCACAGTATCACCAAGGTTGGAAGAGACCTCAAAGATCATCGAGTCCAACCTGTCATCACAGATCTCATGACTAGACCATGGCACCAAGTGCCATGTCCAATGCCCTCTTGAACACCTTCAGAGACAGCGACTCCACCACCTCCCTGGGCAGCATATTCCAATGACGAATGACTCTCTCCATGAAGAACTTTCTCCTCACCTCCAGCCCAAACTTCCCCTGGCACAGCCTGAGATTGTGTCCTCTTGTTCTGCTGCTGGTTGCCTGGGAGAAGAGACCAACCCCCACCTGGCTACAACCACCTTTCACGTAGTTGTAGAGAGCAATGAGGTCACCCCTGAGCCTCCTCTTCTCCAGGCTAAGCAACCCCAGCTCCCTCAGCCTCTCCTCACAGGGCTGTGCTCAAGGCCTCTCCCCAGCCTTGTTGCCCTTCTCTGGACATGTTCAAGTGTCTCAATGTCCTTCTTAAACTGAGGGGCCCAGAACTGGACACAGGACTCAAAGTGGGGCCTAACCAATGCAGAGTACAGGGGCACAATGACTTCCCTACTCCTGCTGGCCACACTATTCCTAATGCAGGCCAGGATGCCATTGGCCTTCTTGGCCACCTGGGCACACTGCTGGCTCATGTCTATACACACTGCTGACTCCTGCCTATACACATAAAAAAAGGCAGCTTTTGCTGGTACCTCAGAACTGAGACAAGTCAAACAGAAGAATTCTCACCTTCCTTCACCTCTGAGCAAGACAATCTCAATCCTATTGAAAGCAGTGAAGTTTCTTCCCTTCTTCCTCACTTTGTGAGCCAGATTCCACTCTCGCCACCTCTGCATGGACTGCACAGCTGCCTCTCAAAAAGGCAGAGAGGCTTCTTCCTGCTGGCTTCATTGGTGTTACCCACCCCAGCTCCATGGTACTGGACCTAAGATCTCTAAAGATACCTGCCAGTCTCCCTGCCCTCTACTGTTTCTTTCACAATGGTTAACCTGCTGAGAAAATATTTACTTTGCATTTGAGACAAGGTCATTGGCTGGTGGTGTAAACAACTCCCCCACTTGAGACAACAGGAACGGGACTCAGGATCCTAAAAGAGAAAAATCAGCCTGGAGTCTCGTTCCTCCTCCCCTGCTTCCTCCCACATCCCATTCAGATGACATGACAAGGCTCTCAGTGACTCCAAGCCCAAAGAAAGAAGGACATATTTCATGTCCTTCATGAAGTCTACCTCCACTGGTCCCTGGTTCAGCTCTCAGCAGGAAGCTGGGCTTGCCCTAAATAGAACCAAGGTGGGTAGCAAAACAGGAAGATTCATTTCCTGTAGCACCACAGGGCTGGCAGGAGCAGTTCCCTGTCCTCAGTGTGCTTTCCAAGGACAGTCTTCCAGGGTGGCACATGCAAACACATGAACTGGAGCAGAGGCCAGTTGCACTAGAGCGGCAATGCCTTTGAAATACAGTTTGTTAGGTGTGCTTCTTACATCCAGTTGTAGGAGCAGTGACACAAGAACGCATCAGCTGCAGCACAGCAGGGGATGCAGGATATGAAACGAGTTTGGCAACATAACCCTGCGTCAAAGGAAGCAATGCACCTTCCTGTGCAGTGTTTTGTGTCAATTTCAAGTTCACTCCTTACCAGCAGCTTGGTGGTTTCTAGGTGGGTTCACCTACACAGAGAGCAAAAGGGCATAAACACTCTATCATTCCAATGAAAAACAATCTCCCACTCAAATGTGTAAGGAACAATAAAATCAACAGACTATGTAATGACAGTCCCAGAGTACACACCTGTCTGTACAACATACCCTCTAGTACAGTGACCAAGCACAGAGAAAAACCTGTATCCTGCAAATGCAACTGCCTGAGTAACATCGAGCCTAACTCAGAGGCCATTAAACAGAATGGGAGCCTGGATGTTGATCTTAGTAGCCTTGGATCAAGCCACTTCAGCACATGAACAGTTTCACCATTCCTTCCCATACACAGGGAAGTATCTGTCCAATCAGAGCAGCAGCAGCTGTTTCACATGGAGCAGTGGTTGGAAAGAGCAAACATATCAGAGAGGAGGGTGACTGAAAGAATACACTCTTGGGGAAAGGAACAGGGGGAGAAAAGGGGAATTGTAACAAGGTAAAGCTCGCTGGTGTATGGATCCCTACCTGGCTTTAGATGACTTAGCTCCCAAGCTGCGGCAGCACAGCTTCAGCATGTACAGTTCTTCCTGCCTCAGATCCTAAAGATGAGCTTTCACAAGATGGTCAGTTCAAACTAAGGCTTCGCTTCATTTCACCCGTCATCCTGTTCCCTGCTTCCCACAGCACAGCCTTGCTCATCCCCTGGGCCAGCTCTGCCGTTGGTGTGAACCCCCAGGAAACTGCTTCATCTCAGAGACAGCAACAAAGCAGCTAGTAGGGAAAGAAACCGTTGCAGCTTTTGGCTGAGTGCAAGCAAAGCCAATTCAGACAGGTAGGTGAGTAAACAAATGGTATGATTTTTGCAACATAAGGTGGAGTTCTGCAGAAAGCAACAAACTTCCTTCATTCACCTCCAGAATGCTCCATCCTCCCTGCTGCTTGTTGAAGGTTTTGCACACACACTCTCAAGGAAGGGATGCTACAGATAACAGCAACCTGCTGAGGAAAAAAACCATCATGCACAGACTTCAAGCACAAACAAGAAATGAATTGTGGCTAGGTCAGGGCTCCCAATTACTTTGACATCTTCATGGTCACCAAACATGGTATTTCAGGCAGGTCATATTCCCTGCTCAGTGCTCAAGTCAACCCCCCTCTCTTTCCGAGTGGTTACTCCTTGCTGCTGAGCACTTAGCAGCAACTCTGAGAGACCACAATGCTGCTTTGCAAGGGTCTCACCACGTTCTGCTGGCAGTGAGCTCGGCTGCATGTGGGACAGTGAAAAGGTGGGCTGGCTTGTTGTGCAGTCACTTCACCAGGGTCCTGCAAGACAAAAAGGTCAGGGAGTGCAATGAAAGGACAGCTGGGAAGTTGCCATAAGGGAAAAATGCAGGAATCGGAGTTGCTGCTACAATGATTTGTTGCAATGAAGAACCCCCGTGGGGAGCCGTCTCCGTGCAACAAGAAAGAGCACATGGGATACAAGAAGCCAAGTACTTGGCCCTTGCTTTGCTTCGGTTCCCTAATCCAGCACAAATGCATTTGGGGATTTATGAGGTTTTGGAAGCTTCCAGCAAACCTCAGGGCCTGTTTCTTGGGTTATTGTTTTCCCATCTGTTTCTCTTCATTTTATTCCATCACAGAGGCCCCATCGTGGGACACAAGAATGTGACCGGAACAATAGGCAGAGCTTGCTGCCTCCAGGACTGCAGCAAGGGCAGAGCTGCCATTGCAGGATGGGAGCCAGTGGCTTCTATATTTAGCCCTTTCTTGTTCGTTCCAGATCACATTCGCACCCCGCACTCAAGAACTCAGAAGGCTTTCGCCCCACACTGTCCTCGAGCACCGCACATCCAGCAGGGCCCCCAAGCAGAGGACATTCATTTCCTTTCTAATAAATGCCAAAAGGAAGACTTCCTGCTCCCCCTCCCCTTCCCAAATCCCTATTTTGACAACGTTTTTTCCTTCATAAAAGCAAACTAAACAAAACCATCCTCTCCTCTGCAAGGCTGGCGGCCTTGGAGCAGCACCAGGACTCCAGAGCTTGGGCAGCCCAGCGCTGCCTGTGGGAGCCGGACCCTGCAAAGAGGCAGAAATGGATGAGCTTCTTTCCCTCCGTGGTTCAACCTGAGCTAAACTCACCAACCCACAGAGACCTGGCCCAACCAACACCTGAGGGCAGGACACTTGAAGGAGTGAGCACCCACCTGGCCTCCATTCACAGCAGCACATGCATACAGTGGGTTGGGGACCAGGTCTTATTGCAAAGCCCTCCCCACCATGTCCCGAGGAACCTCTTTACCCCATCTGAAGGCTGAGGGGGCTCTTGCCCTGCAGGAAACTAAGCTGATTGTGTCAGAACCTGCAATGCCACTTAACCCTTAACTCACTTCCATCATGAAGGCAGGAGATGCTGCAGAGCAAGAGGAAAACCCCTCATGGTTCCAGATACACTTACCAGAGAGCTGTGCCACTTTAAAATAGCTCAATGGTGGACAAGTCCATTTCACCACATTTCACCACTGTAAATGAAGGCCACTCTGCATTTCATCTCTCCAGCTCTGCCAAAGTTCTACCAAAGGCTAAAGTCCCAGTGAGGGGTCTGATGGCACAGGTGCCCTCCTGAGCACCTTGCTGCCACCAATATTATTCCCACTGCATACCAAGATATTTCCACACCCTGCTTTTTCTTCTGTAGGCTTTCCCACCACTGCCAGCTCCCCATTCCTCCTGAAAGCACTATGAGTGATTACAGCAAGGAGAGAAGGCCAGTGCTGGGTGGAATGTAAGAACAATTTTTTAGGTTTTTTTTTTCCTTTGAAACACATCTGTCTGTGGAAAATTGTGGTACCTGGTGGTGCCCAAGCATGGACAGAAAAACTGCATCTTCTGGTGGTATCACAAACCATGCCACTGATTTTCTTTGTGGCAGGTTAAATTTTCCTCCCTGGGGGATTTGTTTCTGAGGGCTCCTCTGAGGTAGGGGCATCTGAGGAGTGTTTGGAGAGGCCTGGATAAAAGCATCATTCCTTATGAGAATGAGCATATTGTCTTCCTGCAGCTTGGGATTGCCTGAATACCTCTTCCCTGCCAGCACAGGCATGCTAGCTGCATTCATCTGCCACACAAGTCCTATCTCCTTTACTACTTCTGTGTCCTGGAGCCCAGCTTCCCTTGGCTTGTGTGGAGGAGCTGGTGCCCTGTCAGCTCTCTGAACCATCAGCACCTGCCAGCAAGCTGTAAAAAAGCCCTGTGTGCATGGCAAGGCTGAAAGGAAGGGAGCACTTTCCATCTGGCATTACTGCAGGTCTTCAGACAGCAGTTATTTGTGCAAGGTAAGGGAGAGAAGGGGCTGGAGTGACCAGTGGAAGAAGCAGACAGAGAAGCAACAGCAGCACTCGGGGCTTTGCTTGGCCAGCGAAGCACTGAATAAAAACATCACCCTGCTCTACCTTAATGCCAACACTTTCCCTTACATCTTCCCCTTCCCTCTCAGATGTGCCTCTGGAGCAGATGAGATAAAGCTCAGACCCACTGGAAGCTTTAGATTCTGCAAAGGCTCAGAGTTGTTCTCACCTCAAAAACAGGGCTGTGCTGAAGGCCACAGCATTGACACAGAACAAGACAGGATGCTGCTGTGGTAAGAACTGATCCAGCCAAGGAGAGATGGGGAAAGACCTGAGGCACACCCAGGTAAGAGTGAGTTTCCTGAAGGTCACACAGGAAGTTTTTGGGTAGGACCTACCTGAAGGCCTGAGAAAACTTACACCACAAGGATTTTTTCTACAATACCAAACACCAAACCTACACCACCTTTCTCAGAGCAGGGGTTATGCACAACTCATTAACCAGATCCAGACTGTTCCTGCAAGGCTTTCCTGTGACTGAAACACCCTTACCACAGTCCCAAAGCATAGGCTTTCATGTCAGATACCTGGGGGGAGGCAGATACTTGCACACAAGAGCTCTGAAGGTGTGTTTTGCACAGCCCCTTCCATGAGGTTATGGGGTACTCACAATCTGACAAGTAACACCACATTGTGCAGTGTTACCAAGGAGTTGTTTCTCATCTTGTGATGGCAGAACTCTGGTGCCAACACCCAGGACACAACTACCTTCTTGGTCCTCGTGTGACAACATGGATTTGTCACAGCTAGAGCAAGAGTGGCAACTACAGTAACTGGTTGAGTGCACAGGGTCCTTACATAACCTTCCTTCTGATTTACCAGCCTCAGTACCCACAGGTATGCAGGGGAAAGCCCACCAGGTGTTATGGGAAGCATTTCTAAGCCAGGTACAATGTCTCTCTTTAAACTGTCTCCACATTGGAGTCTCCAGCAGGCTTCATGACTCCAGGTATTATATTCAGTTGCAATATAAGAAAGGAAGAGAAAGATACACCAATGGGCTCCTTAGCACCTCTTCTGCATGTGCCAAAAGGTCTGATTTCCTCTGTCCTCCTCACCAGAAGAAAGGAAAGCTTGTCTCCCACTGTCATTTTCAAGCCTGTTGTCCTCCCCTCCCCTTTTCACCCCGAAAGATGCAAACCCTACCTTCTTGCAGCTAGTGAGGGACATAGCTGTCAGAGACACTACTGGTAAGTCATGCTTCAGCATTAGCCAAATTCACCTGCAGGACACAAGCACTGATGCTAGTTCTAATACTAATATTACTGCTCTACATCTGATTACCAAATGGCTCCATCAGCTACCTGTGACACAGGCACCTCCAAAGATGTGTGCCCCAAATTAGAGGGCACCTTTCCATCCATCAGGTCCCATGGCAGGTTGAACAATACTTTCACATTAACACTGCATCACTACCTGCAGAGCCAAAAGGCATGCAAGACACCAAAAAGACACACACCAGGATGCACTTTTCAGGTCACTAGGTCAAAGCCCTGCAAGCAGAGACAGCATCATCTTACAACCAGCCCCTTTCAAAAACTAATAAAACTCCCTCCCATCAAGTAACTTGGTCTTGTTCTACCCCTACAGGGAGATGTTTTGTGTCTTATCTCTGCAGGAAATGGGAAACATTTTTAATTTCAAACCTAGAATAATATCAGGTCCTCACCTGTCTCATACCACCCTCACCTGTCTATTCCGAGGGCCCTTCTTCTCTCCTCATCTGATCTTCCTCCTATCCATTTAGAAGAAAAAAGGAGTACAAAAGTTGTCCTCCTGTAAGTCAGATCTAGTCTCTCTCTCTGCATATACTGAACAGAAGGGTGGCACAGAAAAACCGTCATCCTTTCTGGACTCCAAGGAGAAGGTCTAAGTCCTCAGCCCTGCTATTCCACCACCATCAGCCACCAGACCCCAAGGAAATCACTTATTTTTAGTACTCCAGCTGGGTGCAAGGCACAAGATAATAAAAGCAAGTATGCCTCAGTGAAGGAGGTGGCTATGGGCTTACCAGAACCTTGCAGAGCATGGACAGAGAACAATCAGATGCGTAACACCAGAAGCTGCTACCTATACAGTTAGAATCCTTACCCAGTTAGTGCAATCAACACTCATGCACAAATATTTGTGGTCAACGAGGCAACTTCATTCCTAGCTGAACAACCCCCTGGGCACACGTGTTCAAATGTGCACAGCACTATTGCTGCATGACTGAAAATCCTTTCCCATGCAGCCACACAGACTCCCTTGGGCAGAGGCCAAGCAGTTAAATGAAAAAGTCTATCCAGAGTGGGAACTCTTCAGAGACGTTTCAGCATCTGGAAAGAGAAGAGGGTCGTGCTCTGAGAGCGCATGGAGAGCCCGACCTACCGCTGCTACGCACGTGCCTCCTCCGAGGTTAATGCCTGGGGAAGAGCATCTCATCATTCCCACAGCCTGATGCAGCAGGATCAGCAGGGAGAAAACGAGCCTGATTCTGCTCCAGTCTCCAGATGAGAGCATACAGCCAGAGCTATGATAGGAAGGCAGCTGGGCATTCAGCATTTGCTTTTTAGTGAGACCAACAATAGTTGGGGACAAACAAAAGCCATTGCTGTTAGTGTGGGCTTCTTCATTTCCTTTTAGCACATCCCCACCCATGTCATGTAAATAAAGCTGCAGTTGGCTTCCTTCAAAGCACTAGGGCAGTGAAGATTGCACTGAGCTTCAGGAGAGAGCCCATCTCCAGCCAAGGCGAGGGCACTACCTCCTTCCACCGTTCTCTGAAGAGACTGAGCACTCCCAACAAACAGGAGCAAGCACTTAGAGCATAAAAAGATCACAGGACCCTGCTCTCAAAAAGCATTTGATATGCAAGCTGCACTGGGACAGCAGTGGTCGGAAGAAATTAAGCAGAATGTAGGACTTGGTCCCATTCACTGATCAGCACCACATGGCTGTGTCCTGGTGAAGAGTAGTATTTTAGATGGGTATATAAAAATCTCTCTTCCACAGTCACGTGAGGTCTGTCTCCTGGTGGGCTTCCAAGAGCTCAGCTAGGTAGAGGCACCACCCATATGAATACAACTGCAAACAAATGATCCATATATGATCCAGAGACATGGCCCAGGAGAAATTACCACATTCATAGACAGTTCTCATCCTAGTCCTTCCGACAAGGCACACAGGCAACATGAAGGAACACAGAAAATCTCATTTGGCAGAACTCAACCTATATCTGGGCTCTGACCCCCTAGTCTTTCATACAAGGCTGGCCCAAGCAAGCCTTGGAACCCTCACCCCTCTCTTGTGGTGGCAAAGCAGAAAGAGAAACACCTCTCTGGAGTTGAGAGTAGAGGCCAAAACCCACTGCACATCATCTGTCAGTGGCCTCTGTCCCTTAAGAGAGGGGCCCCAGAGGCAGCTCAGCAATAGGAGGCATCAACCCAGTGGCAGGGCTAGAGTAAAAGGAAGGACAACAGGACACAGCTCCCATCCCTGTAGGACAGCACACAGCTAGATACAGGCAGCTAATGGACCAAGCGTTATTCAGAATGAACAAAAAAGCTCTTTCCAGCCTCTGCCTCGCAGCTGCTCATCTGTATTCCAGCCCTTTGACCTTGACAACTCTTGTAGCTGAGAGAGATGGGGCCCATCATTTCATCCACTCCCTCCCATCATTCTCCTGTTCCAATATCCTTTAGCCCCCAGCACCCCCCAACCCTCCTCTTGTTACAAAGCTGACTGCCTCCTTCACAGGGTCACCTCCCTGCAAAAGAGAGGACCTCTCATCAGAGCACCAAGTTTCCTCAATGTCATCTGACCAGGACAGGGAAGGAGGAGAGAGAAGTCTTCCTCCAGAACACCGAGACGGAATTGGCTGAAGCAGCTCCAAGCAATTGTGCTGCAGTATCTCAGATGGTATTTTGATTCCTGTCCTACAGCAAGAGACAGCACAAGGCCAGGCAAGGGCAGATTACATGAGCTCTCAAAGCTGCCTTTCACTGCAGCACAACACAGCCTCTGTGTTATTAGAGGGCTTTTTCAGACTGAATGAAATAACACTCTACAGCTCTTGATTCCTACCTCACGGCAGCAACAGCATCTCTCCTGCCCATCTTTCTCCAGGGAGGAGATTAAATACCACAGAGGAATCAAAATGCAGTCAGTCAGGCAAGGTACTCTGCCAAAGTGGAAGAAAGGAAAGGAGGAGGGAGAGAAGGTCCTCAGTACTGAGAGGACCTGTTAAAAGGCTGCCAAATGCTGAGGTGCTGGATCTTTCCCAGGCTCTGAGAGACAGAGGAAAGAACACAAAAGCGGGAGCCTGCCTCCTATCCTGGAGGATGGGGACAAACACAAGTCACTTAAGTGTCAGCTGCACTTAAGGTAAGGAGCAGGCTCAGCTGAAAGAGCTGACACAGTACAAGGCTAGTCCAGCTTAGGTCTGGGCACTCAGATCTGAGAATGATCTAGAGAAGAGAATAAGACTCAAATGTGTGCACTGTTTCAGGAGCTGCAGAAAATATGCTCCTTTCAGCCCAAAAAACTACACAGCTGCAAGGGGCTTCAGGAGGTCCCAGCCCATAAGACCCTCTCAGAGCGGAGGTGCAAAGATCAAGCCTCCAGGCCCCCCAGGACTTTGATGGGTGTCTCCTCACAGGGCATTTCCACGTTCCAACAGCTGTAACTTAGATGAAGCCAGATCATTGGGTCACAGAGGCACAAGCTGCTGGGGCTGGAAGCAAGAAAAGCTGTTTTAGTGCTTCTCTGTGTTTTAGCCACATTAGGCCAATGACAGCTGTAGTGTGAGAATGATTCATATTGTGCCACCAAGTCAGAGGCCTGCTCTGAACCAGAGTTCTCCTGCTTCGCAGTGCTTTGTGCTGACACACAGAGAAGGCTTTCCTCACCTGCCTGCATTGGGCATCTAGGTAGCCTGCAAGCCACAGAATCCCTGCTGCAGGGAGAAACTGGCAACACTCAAAGAACAGGCTGATTGCAGAACACACACTGCAGTACCTTGTTAAGGGTGTCTGAGAGCCTAACAACCACTGAAAGCCTGTGCCATGTGTGCAAGGCTGGAGAGCACAGGTCAAAGTTCTCACAAATTAGTTGTTCACAGGATGATGTTCATCTTTGCACCAAGCAGCAGCAGCTAGACCACAGCCAGAGAGGAGATGGGAAGGTGAAACAGAGAAGCACCAGAAACTGTAACAGAAGGACAGCAAAACCACACCAAGAACTGGAGAAGCAAGCTGCACACACGGGCACAGACTCTTGGACTGCTTATCAAGCTCAGGAAGGAAGAGGGATCAGTCTGCCAGAAAGATCAGAGATGCTAGGGCTGTCATATGACACTCCCTTTAAGAAACAAAACCCACAGAGTGTGCACACAGACAGAGAGGAAGCTACAAGGAAAGCCTTGAAAACAGCAGAGGAAACCCTAACCCCACCCCAGAGTTGCTGCCTTTAACTAATGAAAAGGCCTTTGCATTATTTCAACCAGGCAGGGGACTCTTGTACTCCTGGCCCATCCTGCCCTTATAACGCAGCAATTGGACCAATTCTTTCTCAGCTTGGCTATGTGAAGGACACAGAGAGGTCTGCAAGCCTTTCCTATGTGTGTCTTTGGAAAAAACACTTGCTGTGCAAGTGTACAGACATGTCAAAGATCCCTTTCTCATTCCAAGAGCTTTGACTCCAGCTGGTATAAAAATCAACAGAGTCAATAAAGCTACTGGCTGTGGACCCAGCTAGAAGTGGAGGAAGGTTTGGCCAGCATAGTGAATACACACTTGCCCAGGCAAGAGTTTGCCTCTTACCCTGTCCCTATGCAAGCTCCTCACACAATCCTGTCCTGAAGAAAGGAAGAAAATCTTCAGCAGGTTGTTCAGAGGACATTGAGGCATAGCTGAGACTCCCATGCCTTCCAACACAGGGACACCCATGGAGAGGGCCCAGAGTGGGAAACACATCAGAAGAGCCATAGAGCATCAGATGCTCTCCTCCTATGGTTTTTTAACCACTTGCACATGAGGCCCAGATGGTTTCCAGAGTGAGGGAGAAGGGTGTGTTGCTTACACAAGCAATGCCATATTTCAGTAAATATCATATGCCATCCAGACATCCTGGACCTGAGCCAATTTCCGTTAGGCTTTGCTCAACTGGGGACCTGGCTCCTCCAGCAGACAGCAAGCTCTATTCGTGCTAATGCATGTCTAAGGCAGATCTGTGTTTCAGGCAGACAGACATTTTTACCAGATGATCCTTGTTACACCTGGCATGAAGAGAGGATTTCCAATGTTCAGTCAACCAACCTCTGCTTCCAGGCTCAGCTCAGACAGAAGTGAGTTAACTCTTCCTCACCAGCAACCTACTTCTTCCACTCACCTCTCTAGGGATCCTCAGAGTCCGTGTCCAGTTCTGGGCCCCTAAGTTTAGGAAAGATGTTGACTTGCTGGAAGTTGGTGAGGGGTTTAGAACACAAGCCCTACGAAGAGAGGCTGGGGTTGCTCAGCCTGGAGAAGAGGAGGCTCAGGGGAGACACCTTACTGCTCTCTACAACTACCTGAAGGGAGGTTGTAGACAGGCAGGGGCTGATCTCTTCTCCCAAGCAACCAGCACCAGAACAAGAGGACACAGTCTCAAGCTGCACCAGGGGAGGTTTAGGCTGGAGGTTAGGAAGAAATTCTTCTTAGAGAGAGTGATTGGCCATTGGAATGGGCTGCCTGGGGAGGTGGTGGAGTCACCATCACTGGAGGTGTTTAGGAGGAGACCGCATGGGGTGCTTGGTGCCATGGTTTAGTTGATTAGGTGGTGTTGGATGATGGGCTGGACACGATGATCTTGAAGGTCTCTTCCAACCTGGTTTATTCTATTCCTCAGGTTCCCTTAACATGCTCCATTTCAAAATATTGTGTGTGCATCTGCAGTACTAGGGAACATCTAGACAGTTCAGTAACTGTCATTAAAAAAACCCCATAACACAATGGGTAGTCCCTTGAGATAAGGTCTTTGTAAAGTTCCTTTGTAACATCAGAAGGAGAATTATATCTGGAGTTCTTTCCTTAGGTCATTTTCAAAGGATAAGTGTTAGACTTCTCCCTAAACTAACATGGAGAGGCAGGAGGCATTTCAGCAACTGCCTCTTTAACATAGTAAGTCTGCACAATTAGGAAGTTCTGCAGTTTATGTACTCCCAGAGACAGAGTTGTCCATCACAGAAAAACTTAGACAGAGATAGCCTTCCCAGTCCTGATCACTGCTTGGTGCACTGAGGTGTTGGTCTCTGCCCAACCTCCGTCTCGTAGCCTATCTGGCTTTAGGATCTTACACCAGCCAAGGCAAACAAGGCCTCATCCACAGCATTGTTGCAGGCGTGCACTTCAGCCAAAGTCACCTTGTCAGGACACACTGCTCTCCATACAGGCGTTCCTCGGCCCGCCAAGGAGCAAATGTGACCGCAAAAGTGGAGCAGTAGCGGGAATCAACGAAACAAGGCAGGAATCATTCCCCCAAAGAACCAAGCTGCGTTTTCTCTGACCAGAATTTTAATGCCTGCATCTCTTTCAGAAAGCACAGCACATCTTCCAGGCAGCTCCACTCACACCCTCCCTTTGGAAAAAATCAAGTGAAAAATCACAGGTTTGGCAGAGGGAGGCTGGATGTCTGACTAGCTGGCAAAGTTGACAAAAGCAGGGCTCCCCTCCTACAGCCCATATGCACAAGACACCCTAGAATGGCCAACAGTGTTGTTGAAGCCAAACCAGAGACCTGGCAGCTCTTCTGGCATTTATTTTGGACACTGAAGCCAAAAACCACATGCAGCCATGAACCAGTTTGGTGTGGGTTTAAGGCAAGAAAAACCAGCGAGCAAGTTTTCTTCCACTACACTTGGGGTTCACCAGCATTAAGGTACTGGTCACAATAAAAGCTGGAGTGGCTGTGCAGTTGCTTCCACCCTGCACTCAGCTAACAGGATGAAGCAGGCGTTGGACACTCAAAGCCACAGTGAGAGGCACTGCTGAGCTTTTCTCGCCTCCTTAAGGAGCACTAAGTCAAGCTTGTGAGACCACTCTACCTCATTTCTTTGCTGTTCTGTGACTTCCTAGCTCACAGCTGAAAGCCTTTTCACATCCCAGCCCTCCCAGACCACATGTGCTAGAAGCCACCTTCCTTCTCCCTGGTGTTGCACCTAATGGCATCCTGGCCTGCATCAGGAACAGTGTGGCCAGCAGGAGCAGGGAGGTTATTCTGCCCCTGTACTCTGCACTGATCAGGCCACACTTTGAGTCCTGTGTCCAGTTCTGGGCCCCTCAGGTTAAGAAAGATGTTGACTTGCTGGAACGTGTCCAGAGAAGGGCAACAAAGCTGGGGAGGGGTTTGGAGCACAGCCCTGTGAGGAGAGGCTGAGGGAGCTGGGGTTGCTTAGCCTGGACAAGAGGAGGCTCAGAGACCTTATTGCTGTCTACAGCTACCTGAAGGGAGGTTGTAGCCAGGTGGGGGTTGGTCTCTTCTCCCAGGCAACCAGCACCAGGACAGGAGGACACAGTCTCAAGCTGCACCAGGGGAGGTTTAGGCTGGATGTTAGGAAGAAGATCTTCATAGAAAGAGTGATTGGCCATTGGAATGGGCTGCCCAGGGAGGTGGTGGAGTCCCCATCACTGGAGGTGTCTAGGAAGAGACTGAATGGGGTGCTTGGTGCCATGGTTTAGTTGATTAGATAGTGTTAGATGATAGGTTGGATTCAATGATCTCAAAGGTCTTTTCCAACCTGGTTAATTCTATTCTATTCTAAGGTTCCAAACAAATGGAGACATTATTCAGAGCAAAACATCAAATAGACTTTTCTCTCTGGGAGCAAAGGAGTCTATTTTACAAACCCAAGCCAGGTATCTAACATGTAAGGCATCTCACAGATCAGAGCTCCAGGAAGGTAGGCTCAGCCTGTAAGTGGCAGGCATCCATAACCCTGTTTGCAGCTCTTAACATTGCTGACAATACATGACCAATCCTACAGCAAGGAGTGACAAACAACCAACAACCAAAAACACCCCAAACCAAAATAGCAACAACAAAATAATCTCTTCAATCAGACTAGCTAGTGGCATAGCCCTCAAAAACTCTCACAAGTGGTGAGTTTTATAGCACACAAATCTGCACACTGCAGGCCATATCTCCAGTCACTTCCATGGCTTCCTCAGCACCCTTGAAGCTAATGCTGGCCTCCTTCAGACACTTTGCTCAGACCTTTTGCAAGCTCTGGGTGTCTGTGTACGTCTCCCATGTCCAGCCTTCCTGTGGGACTCACGCAGTAATTCTTGCTATTGCTACAGCAACTTCCCAGTCTAATCACGTGCCTTGTTGCATTACCACAGCAGTGATAGCTGGTTGAACCACACACCACATCCTTGCAATTGTTCCTATTACTCACAATTGACTTATTTATTAAATTTCAGCTTGCCAAGCCTTGCCAGAAGATGAGCAAGATCCTTGTCACCACTGCTTGCTGCTGACGGGTGGTAGGGGGCAGGTGAGTAGGCTGCGAGTTTGAGCTGTGAGACGGTCGTGGTGGTTTTGTAAGGACATGCTTTCTCCAGCAGACAAGCTCCCTTGCAGGGCTTCCGTGCTGGGAAGTGAACTCTTGAATTGCAACAGAAATCAAAAGAGAAAGTAGACACAAACAAAGCCTAAATTAATTCATGAATTGAGAGCAGACAAGTATTTCCACGGACTTGCTTGTAGCATGGCACCAGCTGCAGTCGTGATGGTGCGAGTCTGTCCCTGCACCCACCCTCACTTCCAGATGTACCTAAGAATCCATAGCAGAAAGGTGAAGTGCCTCTAGATCAAGTAACTCTGCTTGCAGGGGATTTCCTAAGCTTGGAACAAACATCCCGATGGCTCCTGGCTGCTCCAGAGGCCCAACCCACCATCTTGTGCCTCACAAACACTCCTCTGACAAAAGACTTTGACTCCTCGCTTTCAAAGGGGAACAAACAGAAGGCAAGTTCAGACAAGGCTCATGGCTGCTTGCCCAGCCAGGCCTTAGCTAGTCCTTCATAGTAAATATTTGTTCTTAATTACAGTGCTGTTTGCCCCAGGAGCTTGCCTGCAATCTGTAGGAGGGAGGGGGATTATGCTGTTGATAGGTAAATAATAGCTCTTTCATCCAGGCAACCTAGGGAATTTTCCAAAAATGAAAGCCTCCTGAATACTTTTCCCCATAGGTTAGGATAAGGATTTCAAATCTTTGTCCCACTCAGGGGCATGCCACAAACACCCACAGTGGATTCAGAGAGAAGATTAGAGCTTCACTGAGACAGCTTCCCCTCCAGCCTTACTGTGAGCCTGAGTCAAGTGGGACATGGGTGCCAGGCAGGATCTGATCTGCCACCATAACATGGAGTGAGGACAGAGTTTAATGCCACCTGTCAGCAACGAGTACATGCTCTTCTGCCATGCTCTGGCATGCCTGGTTATCGCACTAACACACTGAAGCCAGGAACAAACTCCTTAGCTCCTAGTCTCTAGGTCCTGCTGCTGCTCAGCAGACAGCCATGCTGCTTCATCAAGACACTGCCCAAGCACTGAGCAGCATGTGAAGCCATCTCACAGACAACATGTGGGAAGCAGCCAGTTCTCATCCTCCCCAAAAGCTGACAAGCATCAGTTTTGATCTTCCTGAACTCAGCTTCCAAAATATCCAAAATACAAATGTTTATCAGCAAGACTAAGGGAAATGTAAACAAGACAGTCGACCTTTGCTCTGTCTGAGGAAGTGAGAAGTGACTTCCTCCCATCTGCCACGAGAAAACCCATCTGACCCTCAGGGATGCACTGAAGGAACATAACCATTCCCCTTCTCCCCAAGCCAGCCAGCTAATGTCACTGCCAAGACAGCCAAGTCAAACTATCTCCAGCCCCACAACACATCACCCATTTCTTCCATAACAAAGAAAACCACAACCACACCAAAAAAAAATCCCCAACACACACACACACCAACCAACCAACCAACAAAATCCCAACACAGACAGTCCAAACCACCATCCACCCATGCTACAGCTCCTCCAGTCCTAATCCATTCCCAGTTACCAAATTCACCCCAGAGGACAGAGGATGAATGGCTGCAAGCACCAGAAATGAGAAGCACAGGCCCTCAGCTTTCAGGGGAGAGCCAGACATGTGTAAGTCTGACACTATAATGGTTAAAAATCCAAGGTAAGCTGCACTCCTTCCCTTCCACATTCAGCCTATCGTTCACAAAAGCATGTCCCAGCTGGGCAGGAGCAGCCACCAAATGATATTGCACTTCTAATGCCCAGGAAAGCAACAGAAAACCTCCAGCACCACCTCTGTAAATGATAAGTCAGAGAGGGTGAAAGCAGCAAACAGATTTGCTGGGTTTGGATTTGTTCCTCTTTTCAGACATCTCCAAAGCTTTTTTATTTTCCTCTTCTTTTCTCTAAATTGGCATTAAAATAAATTACATATATACATGTATATAATGCCATTCCCTTTACTCAGCTCTGATGGACTGGTCTGAAATCTACTGCCAGCATGCAATAAATACTTGTAGAGTTCCTTTGTAACTTCATTCATCTCTCTCTACTGCAACACTTGAAGCATTTAGCACTTTTCCCTCTTACCCAAGGTCTTCAAGTTCCTAGACAGATTTAATGAAGCCTCTGAAAGCCCCCAGTCCTATATCCTCTACTAAGACCCCCATGGTGAGCTGGCATTTTTCAGCTTATAGAATAGAATAGAATAGAATTAGCCAGGTTGGAAAAGACCTTTGAGATCGAGTCCAACCTATCATCCAACACTATCTAATCAACTAAACCATGGCACCGAGCACCCCGCCCAGCCTCGTCCAGCTCAATCCATACATGAAAACAGCTGTGGTGTGAGCAGTGGGAAAGGGAAAGATTTGCTCCATGCATCCTCCTCCCTACAGGAGTATCCCCACTGCTGGGGGACAGACAATCCCAGAACTCATATCTGTGCTTTTTACACAACCTCCACCTTCATAAGCAGCTAATAGAGACGGCTCCTTGCATTATGTTCAGTAAAGGAGCTACAAGACCAGAAGGGTAGCTGGTGTCAAGTCTTTCCTCTGGTATGTTGCTGTGTTGTACCCACCTGAATCTCTTTATTACATCCTTTAGATCTTTACTTTTCTTCCCACCACTAAGTTTGTCAGGCAGGCTTCCTTGCTATTATGGTAGTTATAAGGTACACGGCTAGAGGCACATGTTATACTGTGTCTGAACAAGAAGTCAATCTTAGAAAGCTATATAAGGAACACAGTACATTTAGAAGTCAACAAGGAGGGAAGTTTTGAAAGGTCACTTCCAAACAGTCCTTGTTAAACCCTGACTGAGGCTGAACTTTAAACACAGTCTGATAACAAGCCCTAAACTAGCTAAAACCTTCACCTGTAAAAGGCACCTTACAATCAAAAGCTCCATTAGGTCCCTATTGTTTGCCCAGAGTCACACTCCTGAGCTTTCCAAAGCCAGCTTACAACCTTGTAAAAGATGGAAGCACTTGGGTTTAGGGTTAATTCACATTTTCCCTTTTGAAAGCAGGAGAGGGGTTGGGAAGGTGGAAGGAAGGGCAGGCAGCCAGGAAGCATAACTAAGTTTACATACAAAGGGCTGAAACTGAAAGAAAAAGTGTTCCAACAAAGCCAATTATTTTCAGATTAATGTTTGGTGGTGTGGTTTGTTTCCCCCTCTTTCCTGATGCAGGATACACTACCTTAAAATGTTAGCAAGAGGGAAGTGTGTTTCTCCTAATTCTGTTCTCTGAAATGTATGCAGAGGACTGGGTTGAAACAGATTTCAATCACTAAAACCCACAAGCCTGCAAACAGACGCCAGGCTCTTCAGCAGCTACCAGTGACTTTCTGAATGATCTTGCCTTGAGACCAAAGCAAAAAGCCCAGGCTCTTGATCCTTGCAAGTCCCTTGAAATAATGAGAGGAAGGATGCACATATATTTAAGTTAATTCATTCAAAGTTTAGGCACACACACCACCCCCCCACCCTTACCTTCAGCAATGCAGAGCATAAATATTCACCAGGGAACAGAGCAGGGGAGGGGAGACTAGAAAAAACACTACACATCTTGTGAGTCACAGCAAGCCATAACAGAGGATTCATTAACTGGATTCAGGTGATCCTATTAACTTTGCAATTGCTGCACATCAGGCTGCAGAGTAATTAGGGCTGCAATTCAGAAGGATTTACCAGAACATTTTTTATTAAAACACAGTTGTTGTTAATCAGCCTGACTAAAGTCTTCAGAGCTATTAGCCTGCTGCAGAGAAGTCATAATTATTTCATCCACCAGGGAAAGAAGCCATCAAAGAAATGGCCTGAGATCAGCTGCAGGTTCAGAAGACTGAAGGAAGGCCAGAGAATTCAATGGGACATCTCCCTTTGACATCACCACAAGCTTTTGATCAGGTTTCCTCAGGGGAGGCCAGCGCGGAACGCAAGAACACGAAGCCGACACAGGAAGGATTTGCCATCGGAAGTGTGCCAAGGCAACACCCAGGTGTATTAGTTGACTCAGACTTACTGTGTAAGTCCTAATTGCTGCCTAAAAGTTTAGTGGTCAGCCTGAATTACATGATCTCTATCTGCTAAGGATGTTTGGCCACCCTGCAGCATCTCTCAGAAGCAAAGCCCGTATTTCCTCTTCCAGAGGCAGAGCATTTTGCAGATAAAATTCAACTGCTCCAGAGAGGAGTGAAGGGCAAACATCTCCTACCAGAGCAGTGGAGCATGGTTGGCTCCTGGGTTTCTTGGCATATGAGTCATGGGAACGGGAGAACATATCCCAGTTCCATTCCCTGATCTCACTTCCACCAGAAGAAGGAAGGGTTGATTCAGGCAACGGAGAACTAGGCTCAACAAGTCTGGCCACAGGATTGAGAAAGAGCAAGGCACCTGGGCACCTGCTATCCTGCCCTGCTCTTCTTCCATGCACACTACAACACAACCCTGTATGAGAGCAGGAGAGCAGAGACGCCAACATAAGAGAGACAAGAAGTTATTTCCCTCTCTACCTTCCCAAACCACACTTGCTGAATGTAGGGCTGGCGGGGGCAAGTCAGGCTCGCTCTCCTTTGCCACCAGCATTCCCCTTCTCAGCCCCCTTTGCTCAGAGGTTTACTATCAGTATACAGAACATCCCTTCCCAGTTTCATTCCCATACCAGCTGGCATCTGCAGCGAGCATGCTCCCAACAGGATGGAACCAACAGGCTACACTGCTTGATGTTAGACCACCAGACTATACTTCAGTGGTTCCTGTGCTTCTGGGCACTCTGTAAGAAACCCTGTCTGATGCTCCAAAACCCAACACCTGAGCCCGTACTGAGCAATACAGCTTATCAACAGTCTAAAGGGAAGCTCAGAAAGGAGAAGACAATAAAAGAGCAAGTGGAAATAACACATGGGCTGTGAGGATGTGGCAATAACACTGTGCCAATAACAAGTAGCCAACCCTCACCACAGGCTCTGGAAGGGAGGAGATCTGGAGGATCAGAAGAGATCCTTTGAATTTTATTCTCTGGAGAGCCAAGACTGATGCATTCTGCTTTGTCTAAGGTTTCTAAACAACTCATCTGATGCAGCCCTGAACTGGGTTTGCTCCAGTGGGAAAAGCACAGTGGACCTCTAACAGAATCTCCCTCAGGAATGTCCTGCTAAGATGGATGACACAGAAAACAAAGGGTATTCTAAGTAGTGCAGGGATTTATTTCCAAATAAAACTATTTTGTTTTAATAAGCAAGATAGATGAACTTCTTAAGTATCTTACAGCTCCAAGGGGAGGGAACAGGGGGCATTTTGCCAGCTTCCCCTCCTTGAGCACTTCAAACACTTCAGCACACACACCCTACAAGGAAGCCTGGACAGTGTCTAAACTTCATGTAGGTTTTACATCATTAGCTTCATAGAACATCTAGCACAGGATTAATGATGTAATGCAAATAATTAAACATAAAATCATGGCTGGCAGTTGACAGAGAAGGGAGTTGGTTGGAACAGCTCATAGTGACAGTTTGTTCTTCCATTGCCCTAATACAAATCACAGAGGTGAAGAGTCCTGTCCCACCAGGCAAGATCACAGCTCAGAAGAGACAGAGACCCCTGCAAATTTCCAGACCAAATAAACTGCTTGTGAACTGTCTGACCAGCTGGCTCCTGAGGCAGAGGAAGAGTAACAGAGTAAGAGTTATAAGACTGAAGAGCAAACAGGCTCAGTGACTTGTTAAAAAATCCCTTGCACAGAAGGCACCTTACAGGAGGCAGAGCAGGAGCCATCACATGAAGCAGCAAAAGGGGATAAACTGAGACCCAACAGCAACTCAAGAGGCATGAGCCTTGCTAAAGGCCATTGGCCTTTATCAGAAAGGCATGCCAAGAGCAGAACCACCCATTCCTCTCAGTCTGTCTGCAGGAAACATGATAAAAACCTTCACCAAAATACAAGGAGTCAGGACCTGCCAGCTCGTTATTTCATGTGACAACTGTGCCACAGGGCTGCTGCCTGGGATCACATGCCTAGTGCCTGGGATCCTGAAGAAAGCAGAGGGCAAAAGACAGCATCCACCTTTAGCTGCCTCTCACTGCTTGTTTTGGAGCCAGGCATCTGAAACCATAGACTCAGGAAGGAGGAAGACACACAGACTAGAGGTGGTAGGCTGTGCTCTCCCCTTCAAAGCTTTGCAATGCTCACCCAACCCCCAAGACAGGGTGCTCACTCAGGAGAGGAAACTGGGTACTTCCACCAAAGCTGCCTTGGTAGCAAGTTTAATGAATAAAGAATGCCCTAAGGAGGAGACAAGCCAGAGTCTGGCTGAGAGCATTCACCCTGCCCAGCTCACTGAACACCAGTCCCTCCCAGGACTGTGAATTGCATTAACCAGGGCTGTGAATTGCATTCATCAGGGCTGCCCCAGAGCTGGACTTGGAAGTCAGCCTGTCCTGAAACCCCACCCCAAGATCCTCCTTCAGCTTCTTCTGGCCAAGTCTTTTCTCTTTGAGGGCCTCCAAGCTGGGGATAGCTACAGATGAGTATCCCACCAGTTGGGTACTCTGGCAGGACACCTCATGCCTATGCTTAAAGTAGGCCTTGGGAGAAGGTTGGGTCATGTTCTGGTGCTCACACTCCAAGTTCTGGTGAACACTGGTTTGTTAAAAGTTCAAAACTCAACTTTCTGTTGGCAGCTGTGCAGGACATCTCTTTCCATCTGTATCCTGCCTGGCTGAGTATCCTGTGGCTGGCATGTGCCTTCCACAGCCTGCAGCACGGGATCTCCCCTCGCTGTAGCAGACCAAATCCCAACAGCACACACAAGACAAGAGTTCTTGAATCTGTCTTCTTGTTCCCGTCCTTCCACCTTCCCAAACTCCAGTTCTAACCAGGCCACTCAGAGCATTGCAGGAATCCTGACACCTTCAGCCTCACAGCTCTTCACTGCAGGGTATCTGTCATCTGTAAAGGGGGAAAGATCAGACAGCAGCACCTCACTAGCAAAGGATCAACATTCCAACATCCACAGGGAGAAAATTAATGCACAAGGGTGGGCTTTGACCTGTGCAAAGGCATGGAGTATGCGGCAAGGAGGGGAAGAAAGGCAGTGAAATCCAGTGAGTTCAGCAATCAGGTGTAGAATTCTAGCAGCAACCATGGAGCACCACAGTTGATGTTTCCAGACCTGACTGGCAACCAGGCAGGATTAAGGCTCCACTTATGAAATTACAACGTTAATAGATGTTACAGGCACATTACCAGGTGCCGTGGCTTGCTGGAAGCACATCCCTGAAGACAGCAGAAGCAATTACAAGCGCTCTGTTCACTATCCAGCTACATCAACCACCCGTAGGCACCACTTAGCAGCCCTTTATCAAAGTAAACTCAGCGCAGAGGAAGGTCTGGTGTGCCCCCACGGCTCTACGTCTCCTCTGAGTCAGCGCTGCTCCCTCACGGAGCTCATCTTAAACACAGCCATTTTCAAATCAAAAGCACCAACCAACCCACCCAGCCAAACAAACAAAACACCAACCAAAACCACCCCAAACCAGCCACCAGAGCCAAACTGTTTATAATAAAGAAGAACCCTTAGCTCACCTAACCTGCTATGGTGAATGAATAGAATAGAATAGAATAGAATAGAATAGAATAGAATAGAATAGAATAGAATAGAATAGAATAGGTTGGAAGAGACCTTCGAGATCATCACGTCCAACCTATCATCCAACACCACCTAATCAACTAAATCATGCAACCAAGCACCCCATCAAGTCTGCTCCTGAACACCTCCAGTGATGGCAACTCCACCACCTCCCCAGGCAGCCCATTCCAATGGGCAATCACTCTCTCTGTGAAGAACTTCTTCCTAACCACCAGCCTAAACCTTCCCTGGCACAGCCTGAGACTGTGTCCTCTTGTTCTGGTGCTGGTTGCCTGGGAGAAGAGACCAACCTCTGCCTGTCTACAACCTCCCTTAAGGTAGTTGTAGAGAGCAATAAGGTCACCCCTGAGTCTCCTCTTCTCCAGACTAAGCAACCCCAGCTCCCTCAGCCTCTCTTCATAGGGCTTGTGCTCCAAACCCCTTACCAACCTTGTTGCCCTTCTCTGGACATGTTCCAGCAAGTCAACATCCTTCCTGAATTGAGGGGCCCAGAACTGGACACAGGACTCAAGGTGTGGCCTAACCAGTGCAGTGTACAAGGCAGAATGACCTCCCTGCTCCTGCTGGCCACACTATTCCTGATGCAGGCCAGGATGCCATTGGCCCTCTTGGCTACCTGGGCACACTACAGGCTCAAGTTCAGCCTACAATCAACCAGTACCCCCAGGTCCCTCTCTGCCTGAGAAAACAAAACAAGCAAAACAAACACCTGGAGAAGGAATGGAAGTCCCCGTGGTATGACTCTTCTGCTGACTTTTTTAGGCAAAAAAAACCCCAACACCAAATATCCTGGGAGGGCCAGCGATGATACAAAGTGAGGATAAGATAAGGATGGCTGAAAGGCTTTGTTCTAACTCCAACAGGAAGCCTGGCACGGGGAGCTACCATGTCACTTATCTTAGGCCAAGCCTGGACTATCCAAAAGGGACAGAAAGTTTCTAGGAAGCAGGAGGGGTTCTGTACATCACTGTAGCTTCACAAACTTGCTCCTAGACAAGGCCTGTAAAGCTTCTGAAGGAAGAAGAAGAACAGAAGAGCTCAGAGCTAGGCAATAAGTCAGAACACCAACACCGTGAAGCACCTCTGAGCAGCAGGGATAGTAAAAAGCCGAACGAGTCCAAACCCGCAAGGACATGACAGCATTTTCCAGGAACTTGCGACATTCCCTTCAGGGTGGGGATGAGCAACCAAGTGTCCACACCTTGTTGCACTGGTTGCTCATTGGTATGGTTATGGGACCATATTTTGGATACCAGCTGCACATGAGCAAGTGGTCCGGGACCCTCACACATGCCCGTACGTTCACTTCTCACGGACACACGCGTGCTCGCGTCACTGACGGGCTCTGTGCACTGATGCGCATAGGAGAGGGACAGGCGAGAGGCAACTCCTCATTTTAACAGGTTGTCTTAAAGCATTCATAAAAGCAACTGTCTGGAGAGAGCTGCCCATCACAAACAGCTTCAGCACACCCCACCCAGCCCACAAAAAAGGAGACCATGAGGGACAGGCCAAGTGTCTGACTGGTACAGGATCAAGCTATGGATTCAAGTAGGGGACAGAAACACCCTGCACCACCAGCCTGCTAGAAGAAAAGCCCTGTGGTTTTCTGCATTTTCTGAAAGGTCACAAAACATCAAATACCTGATGGATATATTAGCACATCTGCTTCAGGCAAATCATGTAGCCCTTTTCTCCTCCTTTAGTGTTTTATCCAAACCAAAAGTGAGCAATGAAGCACTCTAGCCATGCACTGCAGCTTGAATCAGTACACAGGCAACACAAAATTGCTTTTAAAGACATTTCCCTGTTCTTTTCTCAGGCTACTCCTCCTCTGGTGACACAAACCAGAATCTGTCTCTTGTCTTCTGCTGAAGCTGAGATCAAACAGCAACTTTACCACATCATAAGTTACAATTAAGGCTACTCCTGGCAAAAGAAGATCCTTCTCTAACCAAATGTTAAAGCTCTCCTGGCATTTCTCTTCCTATTGTCTGTCTCCAGCCCTGTATTTAAAAGATTAGCCTCAAATTAGGACAGTTTCCTCATTCTTCCTTCACTCTTACTACAGCTCGGTTCCTGGGAATGTGATCCTATCTTCCACAGAGGTTACTCCCTGTTGATAGGAAATATCTAGTGCATGTGGGCAGGAAGCACCAACAGAGGATAATGAGGATTAAGAGAGAGTCCTCGTTATGACTTATCACCACAGCAGATCAGGAGACTCAGTAGGCCATTTAATCAACAGGAACATTAGGAACTTGTCTCACGCTCCCACACAGTGTCTCACCCCACTGCTGTGGGTTAAAGTAGCACACATGGGCTTTGAGGGCAGGATGAGTTACCCTGACCCTTCCAGCTACTTCCACATTGTCCAGCTCCTCCTAATCAAAAGCATGGTACTTCAGTGATGGGAGAAGACAAAGTGAATCCTTTTGGAGCTGGTTTATTGCCCAAACATTCCACAGGGCAGACAAGAGGTGGGTTTGTTGATGCAGGCAACAGCTTTCCATCACCTAAGGAAGCCATCTATTTCAGAGAGCCCGGTGCTGGCAAAGAAGAGGATTTTCCTGTTGGTACAAAGCCCCTCTGCCTGCTTCAGCTTTCCTACACTACCTCTTTGATAACAGGAGCTATCCTCAGGAGTTCTCCCCTCCAGCCATGCAATTCAGCAGCTCTTTTCACTGCACAGAGAGAGAATGCAGTATTTCCAACCTCCATAAAAGCTCCTCATACACACAGAGTCACACACGGCTTACTCCAGGACAGCGTCTTCTTCGAAGAACAGAAGAATCTTAGCCATTGACTGATTGGAGCAAGCTTCATCCTGCCACATGTCCTGTCTTCAGTGGTACTTGATAGTAGCAGCTAGGAAGGAGTGTAAGAACAGCCAAACATGTAGCTCTGCTCATGACACTTTATCAGGCTCCAGCTATTTGCAGGGCCAGGACTTTCTCAATAAGAGGCTGTGTATTGATACTTAGAAGTGATCAGTTTCCCATTTATTCCTTACTCCAGTCTTCCCTATATCAACAAATGCTTCTGTTCACCATACATCCATACCCTATGTGTATACAGTTTCTTCTCAGCTCCCTGCCTAGAAGTCGTTTGTTTGGGGGTTTTCTGACCATACTCAGACTCAAGCCTTGCTCCTTTAGCCCAGTTCATTGTAGTTCTGCTGTCTGTCTCCCAAGTGATGTTATGCCACTTGAAGCCCATTGCACCACATTTTAGATTAAGG